>OW569414.2:49130300-49862817 GCA_937662695.2 Halyzia sedecimguttata | reverse complement strand
CTGACGAATCATTTACACCATGTTAAAGGAAGAACCACTATCCATGACGAAATTCAGAAAAAATTCTATATGACAAAAAATTTCTTGAAATCCAATAATGACATTATTGTTGGCAGATCAGATAAAGGAGGATCAACAGTCATAATGTACCGTGAAGAATACATCAACGAAGTCAAGAGCATGCTCAGTGACACTACAACATACAAACGGTTAAAAAAAGACCCAACATTAGTATTCCAGACAAAAGCTAATACCTTGATAGACTATTTATTTGATAGCTCTTTTATTTCTGTTTTTCAAAAGAAGAACATGAAAATACATAACTCTGTTCCTCCTAGACTTTATTGCCTTAGAAAAATACATAAACAAGGCTTACATTTGAGACCAATAGTAAGTGGAATTGATTCACCCTCAGCCAGCATAGCTAGACTTGTACACGATGTATTGAGCGGTGTAACAACTATTTTCCAACACCAAATAAATAACTCTTTTGAGTTTGTGGAATTCACCAAAACTGTGGTCCTACCTGAAGACTATATCCTGGTTTCACTGGATGTTGTATCGTTGTTTACTAACATTACACACAGTCACACAAGAAATGTCATACAGAAGAATTGGCACACAATATCAGCGTATACATCATTGGATAAAGCAACCTTCTTAACATTAATTGATTTCCTTTTCCAATCCAGTTATTTCGTATTTGATGATGACACTTACCAACAGGTCGAAGGTGCAACGATGGGAGGGATTGCTAGTCCTGCATTGGCTGCTCTCGTGATGAATGACCTCGTCACAACAGTAATTGATCAATTACCTTTTGCGATACCACTCTTCAAGTTTTATGCCGATGACTCTATCACAGCCATACCAAAAAGACAAGGTGAATGAGACACTGTCATTGTTCAACCGTTACCATGATAGAATCCAGTTCACGGTAGAAGTAGAGAAGGAGGGATCACTACCATTCCTTGACGTATGTGTGCACCGAACTGAACAACAAAAACTTACAACTAACTGGTATACGAAACCCACGAGTTCGGGTGTTATTTTGAATTATTTATCTACACATTCCCTTGGCTATAAAATCAGTGCCATTCACAACATACTGAATAGAGCAGTCAACCTAAGTGCACCTGTATACCACAACCAGAACATAGAAAAAGTAAAGAATATCCTATACAACAACAATTATCCAAAACATTTCGTCAGCAGAATTATTTCAGAACTTATACCGAAAATTAAAAACAAAAACAAAAACAATAACATAATTGAAACAACTAAGAAATACTATAAAATACCATATATACCAGAACTATCACAAAAACTAAAAAGAGCTCTAAAAACAGACAACAAGGAATTAGTATTTTACAATATGAAAACCGTGGGATTGTTATACAGCCGTATCAAAGATCCTATTAAAAAAGAACAAAAATCGGGGGTGATATATGGAGTTCCATGCTTAGACTGCGATAGGGTATATATTGGACAAACAAGGCAATATTTGAATAGCAGGATGAAACAACACAAATATGACTTGAAAGACGTAAAAAACAGAGAAAAGACGGCACTGTGCTCCCATTTCTTCGTGGAGAATCACAGGTTCGATTTTCCGAATGTGAAAATTCTTGAAAAAGAAAAACAATATATAAAAAGAAATATCTTAGAGATGATTCACATTAATTTGAACAAGTCTGTCAATTTTAGATCTGATACTAGTCATCTAAGTTGTTTATATAATCCAATATTGTCTAAATATAAGAATTTGACAAAAAGATAAACTAGGTAGTTCTAACGTGAAGAGTTCAATATTTGACAACCAAAACACGATTTGTTTTGTGACGTCTCATTTATAGGTTATGGTTTGTTGTTTTGAACGTCTTTGTATCTGGTGTGCAATTTCATTCTTCCATGATTTTAATTTTATATTTTAACTTGTATTTAAGAAAATTTTTTTATATTATATGGTCGGAATTTGCAACCTTCATATTGAGGTATGTAATTTTCTGTCATTTTGTGTATCTGTGTAAAGAAAAATATTGCTGATATATTTTTAATTTTGTAGGCCTGAGGAAGCAAATGTGAATTTGCGAAACGTCGCCGAATATATGTACTGAACAATCTGACATATTATAATTTGTCCTATTCCCACAATAAGAAAGATATTTTTCATTATTAAATCTTGGAGGACACTAAGTATTATTTTAGTTCGATATAATGGGAAATATTGGTTTCTACGACACACTACACCGAATATATGATACAATCACATACCACCGGGTGAAACATTGGAAGAATTTAAACAGGAAGCTGGCATCGTTTTACAACCGAAGAATCTTCTTGTTACAATGCAGGATGAAGAATGTTTATCCGAACCACATCATCAATAGTCTTAGTTCTGTATACTCTTTGCTAGTCGAAAACAGTCCTTTCAGAAGAAAAACAGATATTGTGGTACGTAAATTCAGGAAGTCAATTTTGAATTTGGAAATAGAGATGACAATATGGAAGATTAAAGCATTGGAAAGAGAAAGAACACAGGTGATTGAATTTTTGCAACGGGAATTATCACATGAACATTTTGTGAAACTTAACGTTATTCTTGGGAAATTATTCCACACGTTTTTTGAGAAAATCCAATTAAAAAATATTTCCAAGTTGGAAATACTGTCCAGGAGACATGTCCCTATTGTCCAAACAGCTGACAACAATGCAAAAAGAATTTACAACTATACTAACACTCAACTGCCCCAAGAAGTGGAAGAGATTCTTAGTTGTGGACCAAAGTTCAGTGTCCCCTTTACTAGTGGTGAATTACCAATACCTAGAATCATAACAGATGTTGAATTCTATATTTCCTCTCTGGAGGTTGAAGACGCTAATAAGGATATTTTAAGATCTGACTTCGTAAACATACTGACGAATCATTTACACCATGTTAAAGGAAGAACCACTATCCATGACGAAATTCAGAAAAAATTCTATATGACAAAAAATTTCTTGAAATCCAATAATGACATTATTGTTGGCAGATCAGATAAAGGAGGATCAACAGTCATAATGTACCGTGAAGAATACATCAACGAAGTCAAGAGCATGCTCAGTGACACTACAACATACAAACGGTTAAAAAAAGACCCAACATTAGTATTCCAGACAAAAGCTAATACCTTGATAGACTATTTATTTGATAGCTCTTTTATTTCTGTTTTTCAAAAGAAGAACATGGAAATACATAACTCTGTTCCTCCTAGACTTTATTGCCTTAGAAAAATACATAAACAAGGCTTACATTTGAGACCAATAGTAAGTGGAATTGATTCACCCTCAGCCAGCATAGCTAGACTTGTACACGATGTATTGAGCGGTGTAACAACTATTTTCCAACACCAAATAAATAACTCTTTTGAGTTTGTGGAATTCACCAAAACTGTGGTCCTACCTGAAGACTATATCCTGGTTTCACTGGATGTTGTATCGTTGTTTACTAACATTACACACAGTCACACAAGAAATGTCATACAGAAGAATTGGCACACAATATCAGCGTATACATCATTGGATAAAGCAACCTTCTTAACATTAATTGATTTCCTTTTCCAATCCAGTTATTTCGTATTTGATGATGACACTTACCAACAGGTCGAAGGTGCAACGATGGGAGGGATTGCTAGTCCTGCATTGGCTGCTCTCGTGATGAATGACCTCGTCACAACAGTAATTGATCAATTACCTTTTGCGATACCACTCTTCAAGTTTTATGTCGATGACTCTATCACAGCCATACCAAAAGACAAGGTGAATGAGACACTGTCATTGTTCAACCGTTACCATGATAGAATCCAGTTCACGGTAGAAGTAGAGAAGGAGGGATCACTACCATTCCTTGACGTATGTGTGCACCGAACTGAACAACAAAAACTTACAACTAACTGGTATACGAAACCCACGAGTTCGGGTGTTATGTTGAATTATTTATCTACACATTCCCTTGGCTATAAAATCAGTGCCATTCACAACATACTGAATAGAGCAGTCAACCTAAGTGCACCTGTATACCACAACCAGAACATAGAAAAAGTAAAGAATATCCTATACAACAACAATTATCCAAAACATTTCGTCAGCAGAATTATTTCAGAACTTATACCGAAAATTAAAAACAAAAACAAAAACAATAACATAATTGAAACAACTAAGAAATACTATAAAATACCATATATACCAGAACTATCACAAAAACTAAAAAGAGCTCTAAAAACAGACAACAAGGAATTAGTATTTTACAATATGAAAACCGTGGGATTGTTATACAGCCGTATCAAAGATCCTATTAAAAAAGAACAAAAATCGGGGGTGATATATGGAGTTCCATGCTTAGACTGCGATAGGGTATATATTGGACAAACAAGGCAATATTTGAATAGCAGGATGAAACAACACAAATATGACTTGAAAGACGTAAAAAACAGAGAAAAGACGGCACTGTGCTCCCATTTCTTCGTGGAGAATCACAGGTTCGATTTTCCGAATGTGAAAATTCTTGAAAAAGAAAAACAATATATAAAAAGAAATATCTTAGAGATGATTCACATTAATTTGAACAAGTCTGTCAATTTTAGATCTGATACTAGTCATCTAAGTTGTTTATATAATCCAATATTGTCTAAATATAAGAATTTGACAAAAAGATTAACTAGGTAGTTCTAACGTGAAGAGTTCAATATTTGACAACCAAAACACGATTTGTTTTGTGACGTCTCATTTATAGGTTATGGTTTGTTGTTTTGAACGTCTTTGTATCTGGTGTGCAATTTCATTCTTCCATGATTTTAATTTCATATTTTAACTTGTACTTATTTAAGAAAATTTTTCTATATTATATGGTCGGAATTTGCAACCTTCATATTGAGGTATGTAATTTTCTGTCATTTTGTGTATCTGTGTAAAGAAAAATATTGCTGATATATTTTTAATTTTGTAGGCCTGAGGAAGCAAATGTGAATTTGCGAAACGTCGCCGAATAGATGTACTGAACAATCTGACATATTATAATTTGTCCTATTCCCACAATAAGAAAGATATTTTTCATTATTAAATCTTGGAGGACACTAAGTATTATTTTAGTTCGATATAATGGGAGATATTGGTTTCTACGACACACTACACCGAATATATGATACAATCACATACCACCGGGTGAAACATTGGAAGAATTTAAACAGGAAGCTGGCATCGTTTTACAACCGAAGAATCTTCTTGTTACAATGCAGGATGAAGAATGTTTATCCGAATCACATCATCAATAGTCTTAGTTCTGTATACTCTTTGCTAGTCGAAGACAGTCCTTTCAGAAGAAAAACAGATATTGTGGTACGTAAATTCAGGAAGTCAATTTTGAATTTGGAAATAGAGATGACAATATGGAAGATTAAAGCATTGGAAAGAGAAAGAACACAGGTGATTGAATTTTTGCAACGGGAATTATCACATGAACATTTTGTGAAACTTAACGGTATTCTTGGGAAATTATTCCACACGTTTTTTGAGAAAATCAAATTAAAAAATATTTCCAAGTTGGAAATACTGTCCAGGAGACATGTCCCTATTGTCCAAACAGCTGACAACAATGCAAAAAGAATTTACAACTATACTAACACTCAACTGCCCCAAGAAGTGGAAGAGATTCTTAGTTGTGGACCAAAGTTCAGTGTCCCCTTTACTAGTGGTGAATTACCAATACCTAGAATCATAACAGATGTTGAATTCTATATTTCCTCTCTGGAGGTTGAAGACGCTAATAAGGATATTTTAAGATCTGACTTCGTAAACATACTGACGAATCATTTACACCATGTTAAAGGAAGAACCACTATCCATGACGAAATTCAGAAAAAATTCTATATGACAAAAAATTTCTTGAAATCCAATAATGACATTATTGGTGGCAGATCAGATAAAGGAGGATCAACAGTCATAATGTACCGTGAAGAATACATCAACGAAGTCAAGAGCATGCTCAGTGACACTACAACATACAAACGGTTAAAAAAAGACCCAACATTAGTATTCCAGACAAAAGCTAATACCTTGATAGACTATTTATTTGATAGCTCTTTTATTTCTGTTTTTCAAAAGAAGAACATGAAAATACATAACTCTGTTCCTCCTAGACTTTATTGCCTTAGAAAAATACATAAACAAGGCTTACATTTGAGACCAATAGTAAGTGGAATTGATTCACCCTCAGCCAGCATAGCTAGACTTGTACACGATGTATTGAGCGGTGTAACAACTATTTTCCAACACCAAATAAATAACTCTTTTGAGTTTGTGGAATTCACCAAAACTGTGGTCCTACCTGAAGACTATATCCTGGTTTCACTGGATGTTGTATCGTTGTTTACTAACATTACACACAGTCACACAAGAAATGTCATACAGAAGAATTGGCACACAATATCAGCGTATACATCATTGGATAAAGCAACCTTCTTAACATTAATTGATTTCCTTTTCCAATCCAGTTATTTCGTATTTGATGATGACACTTACCAACAGGTCGAAGGTGCAACGATGGGAGGGATTGCTAGTCCTGCATTGGCTGCTCTCGTGATGAATGACCTCGTCACAACAGTAATTGATCAATTACCTTTTGCGATACCACTCTTCAAGTTTTATGTCGATGACTCTATCACAGCCATACCAAAAAGACAAGGTGAATGAGACACTGTCATTGTTCAACCGTTACCATGATAGAATCCAGTTCACGGTAGAAGTAGAGAAGGAGGGATCACTACCATTCCTTGACGTATGTGTGCACCGAACTGAACAACAAAAACTTACAACTAACTGGTATACGAAACCCACGAGTTCGGGTGTTATGTTGAATTATTTATCTACACATTCCCTTGGCTATAAAATCAGTGCCATTCACAACATACTGAATAGAGCAGTCAACCTAAGTGCACCTGTATACCACAACCAGAACATAGAAAAAGTAAAGAATATCCTATACAACAACAATTATCCAAAACATTTCGTCAGCAGAATTATTTCAGAACTTATACCGAAAATTAAAAACAAAAACAAAAACAATAACATAATTGAAACAACTAAGAAATACTATAAAATACCATATATACCAGAACTATCACAAAAACTAAAAAGAGCTCTAAAAACAGACAACAAGGAATTAGTATTTTACAATATGAAAACCGTGGGATTGTTATACAGCCGTATCAAAGATCCTATTAAAAAAGAACAAAAATCGGGGGTGATATATGGAGTTCCATGCTTAGACTGCGATAGGGTATATATTGGACAAACAAGGCAATATTTGAATAGCAGGATGAAACAACACAAATATGACTTGAAAGACGTAAAAAACAGAGAAAAGACGGCACTGTGCTCCCATTTCTTCGTGGAGAATCACAGGTTCGATTTTCCGAATGTGAAAATTCTTGAAAAAGAAAAACAATATATAAAAAGAAATATCTTAGAGATGATTCACATTAATTTGAACAAGTCTGTCAATTTTAGATCTGATACTAGTCATCTAAGTTGTTTATATAATCCAATATTGTCTAAATATAAGAATTTGACAAAAAGATAAACTAGGTAGTTCTAACGTGAAGAGTTCAATATTTGACAACCAAAACACGATTTGTTTTGTGACGTCTCATTTATAGGTTATGGTTTGTTGTTTTGAACGTCTTTGTATCTGGTGTGCAATTTCATTCTTCCATGATTTTAATTTTATATTTTAACTTGTACTTATTTAAGAAAATTTTTCTATATTATATGGTCGGAATTTGCAACCTTCATATTGAGGTATGTAATTTTCTGTCATTTTGTGTATCTGTGTAAAGAAAAATATTGCTGATATATTTTTAATTTTGTAGGCCTGAGGAAGCAAATGTGAATTTGCGAAACGTCGCCGAATATATGTACTGAACAATCTGACATATTATAATTTGTCCTATTCCCACAATAAGAAAGATATTTTTCATTTTTAAAATAATTGAAACATTTTTTTGTCGCTTTATGGCCATCCGGTCAGTCACAAAAAAATCCGATTCTCCAACACTAGTGGTTCAGGAGATATCGCATCTTGAATCCACGCATGCGCAAACCCGCACCGGGGGATTCTATGGAGGAATAGCAGCCTCCACCCCAAAACCCTAAGCTTCTCAGAAGAAAACTCGAGCAGTTAAATTATTTCTCATCTGCTTATCCGAATAACAAAAAAAATGCCCAAAAGAGGCAGTTACACACCCAGTCGTTCACCGTTCAGACAAATTTTGAAAACCAATTTAAAATTCCACGCATCGTTTACGCATTAATTCATTTGCCATGCTAGCAAGTGGTCCATATTTTAGTCAGTTGCGCTCGTACATATAGACTAGTAGTAATACTACACGGTTTCCCGATCAAACAATAGAAATCATGACGTCACATTTTGGGTGACCGCTTTGTAGGAATTAATGAAAAAATTCTCGGCGACGTAGAGATTCGAACCGGCACCCTTCAGATTATGAGCCCGACGGGTTACCCGACCCGGCCACTCAGGCTCGACGTTATGGAACCGTCTTTGGAACTACATATAGAGATCGCGCAGGTAGCGCCTTTTCAGAGGAACATTCTAGAACTAATTAACATGTTTGAATAGACATTGTGGGTGGGGTCGAGTATTTTCATTGTGAAATGTCTGTTATCGGAATCATTCAATAACATATTCCTATATACTAGTTATGATTGAATGCAAATTGACCAATGAAATAACGTAATCAGCTATGATTATATAATTTTCAGAGTATATTTGAGAAATTAATATCGTGAATAAGTTCGACATTATTGGGTAAAATCAAAAACAATTTTAAAGGCATTAAGTATTTTTATTGACATAACGTGAAATGCCTATTATCCACATCATTCAATACCTTATTCTTATAGTAGTACATACATTCTAAGATTACATAACTTTCAACAGATGGATTAATTCTACAAAAAGCATTTATTAAATCTTCGATTGAATTTTCATTAGTGCTGCTGCTGCTGCTGCTGCTGATGTTGCTGGTGCTCCAAACCAAATCTTTGATGATATCCAAGAACTTGTAGTAGTAAAATGATATTCGTAGATTTTTCAGCATCTCTAAACGAGGAGAAATTAGTAGGGTATTCAATTGGATGATCTTATTCAATTCAGCATCACTGAAATACAGGTAGTTTTCCCATTTGGCAACGCGTGTTTTCATACTTTTGGATCTTGTAACTTCGACGCCACAATCCCGTTGATCAAAGTCATTTTCAATTAATGCAATGAATGCTTTCCATTGCCAATCATCAAAGGATATCATACACTCATTAGAACACAGCTTCACTGCAGGTTCAAAATTCCTTGCGGGGCTTATACCACAATCAATAGAAGTAGATCCACATTCTATTTCCAGGTGGAAATGTCTGTTCAAAAGGTAGTGTTTTTCGTTTTTCACAGCTGCATCATATTTTTCTAGTACACGCTCCAATTCAGCATCAAAAACATTTACATCTTGCGATGACGTGACACATTGTGATAAAGTACATTTATCTTCTGATTTGCTGCTAATATTGTTGTTTTGTGGTGATGCATGCATCTTTGATCAAAGTTTGTTCGAGGACTGAATCCAGGAATCGTGTTCTTTATTCATTCCCAACCATCGCACCAATACTTTGTCTCCACGTCTGCGCAATACTTTTTCGACCAAATAAACATCAGGTTGCTTTGTTCTTTGCAATTCTTCTTGGTAGAAAGCACCACTTATTGGTCTATCGTTGAAATCTTCAAGTAGGTAACTCACAGGGTTGGTTAGTTGAACTTTTGTGATTTTAAATAGTTCAGTAGTCCATTGAGGCAGATACCCTTTTGTGAAAACGTGCCTGAATTTACTTATACGCACAATATCGCCCTTCTGAAATTTATGAGGCCCTGCAATTTTTATGTGACTGTAGGCGAATTTATATAGGCTACTTTCGTTCTTTGTATTAACATCACACGGTTTCATATCATGCCAATAGTTCGATGTTTTTTATTATTATACGCAACTACAACATCTTGAAGGATATCAATCCATCGATAAGTTCCACTCAAACTGAATTTTTTGTAAAGAGACTCTTTCAACGTCCTTATTACCCGCTCCACTATTGCAGCTTTCTTATCACTATACGTATGATAATGATTTATATGGTAATTTTTAACTACAAGTTTTTGAAATTGTCTGTTGAAAAATTCGGTTCCTTGATCAGATTGCAAGTTGGTTGGGATTCGCCCATTCTTGAGGATATCGAGAAAAGCTTTAGTCACTTCTTCTCCTGTTTTCCTTTTCAATGCTCTAGCCCATATGAATTTAGAAAAGCAATCAATTACAACGAGAATATATTTGTAGCCATCATTACTTGTGGCGAGCTTATCAAGCTGCCCCAAATCCATTTGCCAGAGATCGTCTAACCCTTTAATAATTGTTCTTCTTCGAGGAAAATTTTTGCGTGCAGGTCGATGAAGTTCATTGATTACTTGAACTATTTCTTTGGAGGGTGTCATCTTTGTGCTTTCCAGTATTCAACTTACGATTCGTGGTTTCGATTGAAGCTTTTATTTCGTTTATTTTTCTATCGATATCAAATCTTTCTGCAGCAATTGCTGCTCGATCTTGTGTATCTGCTTTGAAACGTAATCAAGTTGTTCATTAAGTTTCTTAAACATTTCAATATTGTCATTATTGGTGTTTGCCAATTTGACACCAAGCTGTGCACATTTCGTCTCAATAACACCCTTAAACTGATAAAATACAAGGCCCAATTTACCAAGGTCTTCATGTATACTTTTTGCCGTTAAATCAACATAATTCATGTTGGCAACATCGGACTTTGTTGTAGGCTCTTTAACGTTGCACAATTTATGGTGGGTAAAATCGTAATCGCCATCACCGGTCATGGGAAAAGTATAACCAGCACTCAACACTTTCGTTGCGGATATCTTACGAGAGGATGATACCCGACCAAATTTGTCCATTGTAGTAGGTAAAATGAATTTCAGGGCAATAAGCACCACTTAATATATAATTCCTGCTTCGCGCAATTCTTCAACGATTGCTTCGATTTCGTTATCGTTTGATGTGTTGCCTGCTGATTTAGATGCATGTAATAAACCCAGACGGTCAACTAATTCACTAACGCTATCCCAATATCGATACTCTATAGGCTTGTCATTGTATTGCATCATCCCTTTGCCAAGCTTCTTTATAATATTTTTATATTTGTGTGAATTGCTTGTTTTGATTTGTTTCGATGGATTAAACAGCCTTCTATGTACGCTGGTGATGTCTAATATCTTTTTATAGTTTTCTTCATCTTCATGGCTAAATCCTACAGGATCCTTGTTGAATAGCAGTTTGAGTAGACCATCACTGCTATGAAAATTATAATTACCATCGATAATAATATCACCACTATGTAAATCAAAATCGACCGAGCTACCACCTAGACTCCACGTAGATGTGCGGTGTTCATATTTAGGACCATATATGAAATCTAATTGAGGATCTCTTTTCAACGATTTCTGAATATAGCTCCGTATATTTTTTGGATAGGCCACCAAGTGCTTGTTGGAATTATGCATTTCATTGTGGGGCATTTGTGAAGCTTCAGCATCACCATCATCGTCATCATCATCATCATCATCATAGTCATCATTATCTACGTCATCATCATAATTCTCTTTCACAAATGGTATAGTTGACTTGTTGTAATAGTCTAGTTCTTTTTTGTCGGTTTTTGATGGTTTAGCCTCGGGTTGTTCAGTTTTGGTGGTGGTGGTGGTGGCGGTGGTGAGTGAGGGTTTCTGCTTAAATTGTTCTTTCACCTCATCAATACGTTTTGTAATAGGAAAAACCATTCGACTTATCGACTCATCCTCTTCAGAACGACCCAATTTGAATGCAATATATTTTTTTCTGACATCTTTAACCAGCTGTCTTATTTTAAGTTTGCGATTTTGGTGGGTTGACTGGTTGCATGGCATGATGCTTATAAACTGATTAATTATCCTTTATGTTGATGAATTTATCGAAACCATGTCGATATCTCCCGTCATGCAAGTTGCTGTCTTTTACAATCACTAAAAATCCATAATTATCAGCACTCCAGCATACTGAGCAAATTTCTTTGAATTTTTCATAACTCATATCGGGAGTTATATGCTCATTGAAAACGTGACGCAAATTAACATCATCACTTCTAAATATAACAATTATATTTGCATTGTCACGAATAAGATGCTTATTTATTGACACATATGTCTGACAAAGAAAAGCGACATCTATTTTTTTATGTCTACCCATAGAGTAATATGACTTGATTTTATCCTGCTTGCTGTTGCATATATCATCAAAGATGAATACAGAATTTTCTTGAGCCTCTGAGGTATCTATGATATCATCATTTTCCCTATAGCTGTGATACCCCATACCTTGGACACTCTTCAAAACATTTTCGAGCAGCTGATATTTGGGTTGATATAAACTTTTCGAAAATATATACACATTTTCAAATCTTAAACCGTTAGGATGAAGAAGTAAGGATAGGAGTGCGTTAGATTTTCCACAGCCACTAGGACCAACTATTAAAAATCTGCAACTATTTGGAAATAAATCACCATTTCTACTGAATTTTGATTGATCTTCGAAAATATCTAAATTTTCTACAGGCAAAGTACTGCGATGCTGCTCAATTCGCATCTTGATTGCATCTAATAAGTTTCAGGGTGGGAAGCGATGTTTAAATACAAAGATAATTTATTTTTTAAGATATTTTATTTAGAACAACTCTTCTCTTACTAATACATGTCAAGGATGATAGATTGTCAAATCGAGATTTATTACGGAAAACTGCAGAATCCCAGATACATGTTGATGGTGAGTGCTGCTGCTGCTGCTGCTGCTGATGCAAGGAAAGCTTCTCAAATTGTCTAATCATGTTTTTACGTTCTTCATAGGAACTAATCATAGTTTTGAGTAGAGCAAGTTCTTTTAGAAATTCATCAAGAGTCATCTTTTCTGTATGACCCATGCGGATGGACTAACATTCCAAAGCCAATCAAACAGGTTGTGGCAGTTTGTCATGCTGCACATGCGGGGTACATTACCATCATGATACATACACATTGGTCGCTGAATCATTAATTTTGGTGTATTACCATGATGCTTTAGATCAATAACCACGAGTGGTAACCCCAACTCAATCAAATATTTCCTCTTTTGATTACCTTTTACATATACTATATCTATATCTGAGAGTAATCTTTTGAAAATGGCACCAACATCACAAAGTTCTACACTACCACAATTATATTTTAAGCCGTGGTAGTTATTTTCCAGCCATCTTGCTTGCTTCTTATCTCGCACACTCAAACAAGAGAATTCTACAGCTGGTTTCACTATGAAATACGCAATTTGTTTGTCGATATTTTTAATGCTTATCTCTTTGGGTTGAAAGTTACAATCAATTATGAAACCTTGAATATCTACTACAGCTACTTTCATCTTGTTATTGCTACAGCTCGTACTGCAATGAAATCTCAAAAGTTTGCTAATTTTCTTATAATTTCACTGAGGGGATGATATTCGATTACGTTATCGTGAACGATGACGCAATATGCTCTGGTGTTGGCTGGAAAACCTTTTCTCGCTTCAATCTCTAATTTGACATCCACAGTGGAAAATTTAAAGTTTTCATCCCTTTTAGAGCAATCAATGACAAATAGGAAACGGGACTTGTAATTACCATAATCCAACACTGCCGTACTTCCTGTTCTACCATTATAAGTGTTTGCAAACTCACAATAATTATAATGAGCTTCACTGTAGTCATTTTGATTGAAATTCAGACGCAGCCTTTCTTGGGGGTAATATTCGCCATTGAGCAAAACACGTATATCGGAAATGTCAATATTTTCAAAGTAATTTGGATCTTTAGTGGGATTGCCTTTTCGATCTGAGTGAAAACAACATATGACATATCGGGGGCATTCTACAACTGCACCCGTTTTAATGCTCCATAATTCTTGAGTAGCTCCAACAGTTAAGGTAGGGAGTTGATGAACTTCCCATTTCCTAAAGGGAAGCAGGATGGGTTTATCACTTTTTATCATGGAAAGCAGATTAAGTTTTAGCTCATCGTTTGGGTGCACGTGTTTAACTCTCAACTCTATATCGCTGATTGTAATTTCGCCTTTTGTCGCTCCAGGATGTTCTCCTGTACCAGCAGTGATTACCATAGAATTGCTATCGTTACGAGCTCGGACTAATCTAATCAATTGTTTGCCGCATATTGCCTTTTGATAATCATTAAATACGTTGAGCAAATGTTTAAGAGGAATGCGTATAGCAAATGTTCCATCAGCGTTTTGTAGTGGTTCATCAGGAAAATTCCATCCGGCTTCATTTAATTCACTATTGGCACCCTTCTCATAACACAGAAAACCTCTTATTAGCGATACTAGTCCCGGGTCTTTAACGGTTTCTACTTCTGTACCGCATAACTCGTAGGTTATCGAGTCAAAAAGAAAAGCACCATAATTATTAGCCAACTTTAAAGTTCCTGCACCTGAGGTTTTTTTCAATTGTCCCCTTATGAAAAGTGCCGAGTCATACATCAAAAGCCATATATCTGGTCGGTTAATAGCAATTTCAATGCTATCATTGTTGTTGAAAGATTTTATAAAGGGTAGGTAGGTGCGATTTTCCACACGTACGATACTTTCATCTTTATCTAATGGTTGATAAATATCGAACGTTTGAGCGGACAACATAGCCAAGCGATTGTAGTATTTTTCTATTTCTCAGAGTATACTTGTATGATGACGTTGCTGCTGCTGCTGCTTCTCTAAGAGACGATGCTGCCACTAATGACGAATTCCCTGTCTGAGACAAGTATTTATTACGATGTGTCTGCTGCTGCTGCTGCTGATGCTGACGCAGAGGAAAAATCAACCCCATTTCTTAAGTTCTAAACGAACAATAATCTCTTCACTTCGAAAATTAACAAAGTTGGAATCCTGATCGAGTATATTCAAGGTGATTGTTATCAATTGTTCCGTTATTACAATCAGCGATATAGAGTTGAGAGTTAAACACGTGCACCCAAACGATGAGCTAAACTTAATCTGCTTTCCATGATAAAAAGTGATAAACCCATCCTTGCTTCCCTTTAGGAAATGGGAAGTTCATCAACTCCCTACCTTAACTGTTGGAGCTACTCAAGAATTATGGAGCATTAAAACGGGTGCAGTTGTAGAATGCCCCCGATATGTCATATGTTGTTTTCACTCAGATCGAAAAGGCAATCCCACTAAAGATCCAAATTACTTTGAAAATATTGACATTTCCGATATACGTGTTTTGCTCAATGGCGAATATTACCACCAAGAAAGGCTGCGTCTGAATTTCAATCAAAATGACTACAGTGAAGCTCATTATAATTATTGTGAGTTTGCAAACACTTATAATGGTAGAACAGGAAGTACGGCAGTGTTGGATTATGGTAATTACAAGTCCCGTTTCATATTTGTCATTGATTTCTCTAAAAGGGATGAAAACTTTAAATTTTCCACTGTGGATGTCAAATTAGAGATTGAAGCGAGAAAAGGTTTTCCAGCCAACACCAGAGCATATTGCGTCATCGTTCACGATAACGTAATCGAATATCATCCCCTCAGTGAAATTATAAGAAAATTAGCAAACTTTTGAGATTTCATTGCAGTACGAGCTGTAGCAATAACAAGATGAAAGTAGCTGTAGTAGATATTCAAGGTTTCATAATTGATTGTAACTTTCAACCCAAAGAGATAAGCATTAAAAATATCGACAAACAAATTGCGCATTTCATAGTGAAACCAGCTGTAGAATTCTCTTGTTTGAGTGTGCGAGATAAGAAGCAAGCAAGATGGCTGGAAAATAACTACCACGGCTTAAAATATAATTGTGGTAGTGTAGAACTTTGTGATGTTGGTGCCATTTTCAAAAGATTACTCTCAGATATAGATATAGTATATGTAAAAGGTAATCAAAAGAGGAAATATTTGATTGAGTTGGGGTTACCACTCGTGGTTATTGATCTAAAGCATCATGGTAATACACCAAAATTAATGATTCAGCGACCAATGTGTATGTATCATGATGGTAATGTACCCCGCATGTGCAGCATGACAAACTGCCACAACCTGTTTGATTGGCTTTGGAATGTTAGTCCATCCGCATGGGTCATACAGAAAAGATGACTCTTGATGAATTTCTAAAAGAACTTGCTCTACTCAAAACTATGATTAGTTCCTATGAAGAACGTAAAAACATGATTAGACAATTTGAGAAGCTTTCCTTGCATCAGCAGCAGCAGCAGCAGCAGCACTCACCATCAACATGTATCTGGGATTCTGCAGTTTTCCGTAATAAATCTCGATTTGACAATCTATCATCCTTGACATGTATTAGTAAGAGAAGAGTTGTTCTAAATAAAATATCTTAAAAAATAAATTATCTTTGTATTTAAACATCGCTTCCCACCCTGAAACTTATTAGATGCAATCAAGATGCGAATTGAGCAGCATCGCAGTACTTTGCCTGTAGAAAATTTAGATATTTTCGAAGATCAATCAAAATTCAGTAGAAATGGTGATTTATTTCCAAATAGTTGCAGATTTTTAATAGTTGGTCCTAGTGGCTGTGGAAAATCTAACGCACTCCTATCCTTACTTCTTCATCCTAACGGTTTAAGATTTGAAAATGTGTATATATTTTCGAAAAGTTTATATCAACCCAAATATCAGCTGCTCGAAAATGTTTTGAAGAGTGTCCAAGGTATGGGGTATCACAGCTATAGGGAAAATGATGATATCATAGATACCTCAGAGGCTCAAGAAAATTCTGTATTCATCTTTGATGATATATGCAACAGCAAGCAGGATAAAATCAAGTCATATTACTCTATGGGTAGACATAAAAAAATAGATGTCGCTTTTCTTTGTCAGACATATGTGTCAATAAATAAGCATCTTATTCGTGACAATGCAAATATAATTGTTATATTTAGAAGTGATGATGTTAATTTGCGTCACGTTTTCAATGAGCATATAACTCCCGATATGAGTTATGAAAAATTCAAAGAAATTTGCTCAGTATGCTGGAGTGCTGATAATTATGGATTTTTAGTGATTGTAAAAGACAGCAACTTGCATGACGGGAGATATCGACATGGTTTCGATAAATTCATCAACATAAAGGATAATTAATCAGTTTATAAGCATCATGCCATGCAACCAGTCAACCCACCAAAATCGCAAACTTAAAATAAGACAGCTGGTTAAAGATGTCAGAAAAAAATATATTGCATTCAAATTGGGTCGTTCTGAAGAGGATGAGTCGATAAGTCGAATGGTTTTTCCTATTACAAAACGTATTGATGAGGTGAAAGAACAATTTAAGCAGAAACCCTCACTCACCACCGCCACCACCACCACCACCAAAACTGAACAACCCGAGGCTAAACCATCAAAAACCGACAAAAAAGAACTAGACTATTACAACAAGTCAACTATACCATTTGTGAAAGAGAATTATGATGATGACGTAGATAATGATGACTATGATGATGATGATGATGATGATGACGATGATGGTGATGCTGAAGCTTCACAAATGCCCCACAATGAAATGCATAATTCCAACAAGCACTTGGTGGCCTATCCAAAAAATATACGGAGCTATATTCAGAAATCGTTGAAAAGAGATCCTCAATTAGATTTCATATATGGTCCTAAATATGAACACCGCACATCTACGTGGAGTCTAGGTGGTAGCTCGGTCGATTTTGATTTACATAGTGGTGATATTATTATCGATGGTAATTATAATTTTCATAGCAGTGATGGTCTACTCAAACTGCTATTCAACAAGGATCCTGTAGGATTTAGCCATGAAGATGAAGAAAACTATAAAAAGATATTAGACATCACCAGCGTACATAGAAGGCTGTTTAATCCATCGAAACAAATCAAAACAAGCAATTCACACAAATATAAAAATATTATAAAGAAGCTTGGCAAAGGGATGATGCAATACAATGACAAGCCTATAGAGTATCGATATTGGGATAGCGTTAGTGAATTAGTTGACCGTCTGGGTTTATTACATGCATCTAAATCAGCAGGCAACACATCAAACGATAACGAAATCGAAGCAATCGTTGAAGAATTGCGCGAAGCAGGAATTATATATTAAGTGGTGCTTATTGCCCTGAAATTCATTTTACCTACTACAATGGACAAATTTGGTCGGGTATCATCCTCTCGTAAGATATCCGCAACGAAAGTGTTGAGTGCTGGTTATACTTTTCCCATGACCGGTGATGGCGATTACGATTTTACCCACCATAAATTGTGCAACGTTAAAGAGCCTACAACAAAGTCCGATGTTGCCAACATGAATTATGTTGATTTAACGGCAAAAAGTATACATGAAGACCTTGGTAAATTGGGCCTTGTATTTTATCAGTTTAAGGGTGTTATTGAGACGAAATGTGCACAGCTTGGTGTCAAATTGGCAAACACCAATAATGACAATATTGAAATGTTTAAGAAACTTAATGAACAACTTGATTACGTTTCAAAGCAGATACACAAGATCGAGCAGCAATTGCTGCAGAAAGATTTGATATCGATAGAAAAATAAACGAAATAAAAGCTTCAATCGAAACCACGAATCCTAAGTTGAATACTGGAAAGCACAAAGATGACACCCTCCAAAGAAATAGTTCAAGTAATCAATGAACTTCATCGACCTGCACGCAAAAATTTTCCTCGAAGAAGAACAATTATTAAAGGGTTAGACGATCTCTGGCAAATGGATTTGGGGCAGCTTGATAAGCTCGCCACAAGTAATGATGGCTACAAATATATTCTCGTTGTAATTGATTGCTTTTCTAAATTCATATGGGCTAGAGCATTGAAAAGGAAAACAGGAGAAGAAGTGACTAAAGCTTTTCTCGATATCCTCAAGAATGGGCGAATCCCAACCAACTTGCAATCTGATCAAGGAACCGAATTTTTCAACAGACAATTTCAAAAACTTGTAGTTAAAAATTACCATATAAATCATTATCATACGTATAGTGATAAGAAAGCTGCAATAGTGGAGCGGGTAATAAGGACGTTGAAAGAGTCTCTTTACAAAAAATTCAGTTTGAGTGGAACTTATCGATGGATTGATATCCTTCAAGATGTTGTAGTTGCGTATAATAATAAAAAACATCGAACTATTGGCATGATATGAAACCGTGTGATGTTAATACAAAGAACGAAAGTAGCCTATATAAATTCGCCTACAGTCACATAAAAATTGCAGGGCCTCATAAATTTCAGAAGGGCGATATTGTGCGTATAAGTAAATTCAGGCACGTTTTCACAAAAGGGTATCTGCCTCAATGGACTACTGAACTATTTAAAATCACAAAAGTTCAACTAACCAACCCTGTGAGTTACCTACTTGAAGATTTCAACGATAGACCAATAAGTGGTGCTTTCTACCAAGAAGAATTGCAAAGAACAAAGCAACCTGATGTTTATTTGGTCGAAAAAGTATTGCGCAGATGTGGAGACAAAGTATTGGTGCGATGGTTGGGAATGAATAAAGAACACGATTCCTGGATTCAGTCCTCGAACAAACTTTGATCAAAGATGCATGCATCACCACAAAACAACAATATTAGCAGCAAATCAGAAGATAAATGTACTTTATCACAATGTGTCACGTCATCGCAAGATGTAAATGTTTTTGATGCTGAATTGGAGCGTGTACTAGAAAAATATGATGCAGCTGTGAAAAACGAAAAACACTACCTTTTGAACAGACATTTCCACCTGGAAATAGAATGTGGATCTACTTCTATTGATTGTGGTATAAGCCCCGCAAGGAATTTTGAACCTGCAGTGAAGCTGTGTTCTAATGAGTGTATGATATCCTTTGATGATTGGCAATGGAAAGCATTCATTGCATTAATTGAAAATGACTTTGATCAACGGGATTGTGGCGTCGAAGTTACAAGATCCAAAAGTATGAAAACACGCGTTGCCAAATGGGAAAACTACCTGTATTTCAGTGATGCTGAATTGAATAAGATCATCCAATTGAATACCCTACTAATTTCTCCTCGTTTAGAGATGCTGAAAAATCTACGAATATCATTTTACTACTACAAGTTCTTGGATATCATCAAAGATTTGGTTTGGAGCACCAGCAACATCAGCAGCAGCAGCAGCAGCAGCACTAATGAAAATTCAATCGAAGATTTAATAAATGCTTTTTGTAGAATTAATCCATCTGTTGAAAGTTATGTAATCTTAGAATGTATGTACTACTATAAGAATAAGGTATTGAATGATGTGGATAATAGGCATTTCACGTTATGTCAATAAAAATACTTAATGCCTTTAAAATTGTTTTTGATTTTACCCAATAATGTCGAACTTATTCACGATATTAATTTCTCAAATATACTCTGAAAATTATATAATCATAGCTGATTACGTTATTTCATTGGTCAATTTGCATTCAATCATAACTAGTATATAGGAATATGTTATTGAATGATTCCGATAACAGGCATTTCACAATGAAAATACTCGACCCCACCCACAATGTCTATTCAAACATGTTAATTAGTTCTAGAATGTTCCTCTGAAAAGGCGCTACCTGCGCGATCTCTATATGTAGTTCCAAAGACGGTTCCATAACGTCGAGCCTGAGTGGCCGGGTCGGGTAACCCGTCGGGCTCATAATCTGAAGGGTGCCGGTTCGAATCTCTACGTCGCCGAGAATTTTTTCATTAATTCCTACAAAGCGGTCACCCAAAATGTGACGTCATGATTTCTATTGTTTGATCGGGAAACCGTGTAGTATTACTACTAAGGCTGGTTTTCCTGTCACGCTGACGGTCGGCGCTGACGGTCAGCGCTGATCGGTCAGCTCGGATCCTTTTAGCATCACGCTGATCACATTGAGAAATAGAAGGATGCTATTGTCTCTGGCTCACTGAATGTGGAGGCTTGTCGGCGCCAGCTAGTCAGCGGCGCCGACGCGCCGGCGCGTACGTGCGCGTATTTAGCTCAGCGCTGACGGCCGTCAGCGCTGCGTGACTCGAAAACGCTACCTATAGCTACATACATATTGACCCATCAGCGCCGACCGTCAGCGTGACAGGAAAACCAGCCTTAGACTTGATCCAGATAAACGCGCAAAAAATACTTCGGAACGAAATCCGATCACCAGATGTTACAGATATTCCATGTATGAATTCGAAATGAAATAATTTGTCGAGTTTGGGAATTAAAAATTATGAATTTTTTTTAAGTCTCCTAGTGGTCTGTTCTCAGTGAAATTTTGCACACCCCAAGAGGTCATAATTCGCCACCGCAGTGCCAAAACTGAACTCAATCCGATATTTTGTTTCGGAATTTCAAGCAAAATATTACGCTAATAGTTAAAAAAATTTTGAATTTTTTCTACTCATGCTATCCCCACGAAATTTTGCACACGTGTTTCCATTGGTACTTCGCATCTAACTACTGAGCTTCAATTCAATAGGAGCTGTATTTTTCAAGTTATACTGAAAGCAAAATCTCAATTTAATTTTCAAATATTTTACTTTTTTTTCAAGTTTGGAGCCATCCGATCAATACAAAACTTCGCAGACATATTATAAAGGTCATGATTCTACAATTTGGTGCTGAATTTCAGATACATCGAGGGATCGGTTTCGGAAATATTCTTGAAAAACGTTTTAACTAAAAAAAAAAGCACTGACGTGAAGTCAGTACTCTTTGGCGCGCGTGTTCACGGTGGCTAATTTGAATTGAATGATGAGTACCTACTTCAAGCTCAGTGGATAGAGCGAGCCGAAGATCTACCCAAAGGATAGTGGACACCATTCACTGTCGGTTCAAAAATTAACAGTGCTGTATCTAAGCTGCCATCAGGATAGACTAACAAAGTTGGAAAAGAACACAACTGACTCTCCTTAGTCGCACAAGGTCCTAGATGATTTGAGAGGGTCAGTATAATCCTAATCATGTTTATAGCACGCGCGCAAAAGCAGATTGACTTAACAATTAAAGAAAAAGTGTAATAAGTCAATCTGCTTTGGCACGCGTGCTATAAACATGATTAGGATTATACTGACCCTCCCAAATCTTCTAGGACCTTGTGCGACTAAGGAGAGTCAGTTGTGTTCTTTTCCAACTTTGTTACTCTATCCTGATGGCAGCTTAGATACAGCACTGTTAATTTTTGAACCGACAGTGAATGGTGTCCACTATCCTTTGGGTAGATCTTCGGCTCGCTCTATCCACTGAGCTTGAAGTACTCATCATTCAATTCGAATTAGCCACCGTGAACACGCGCGCCCAAGAGTACTGACTTCACGTCAGTGCTTTTTTTTTTCTTTTAGAATTCTAGAAGAATACATTTAATTTTGGCTTTGTTGAGTGCATTGGTTTTACCTCCACTCTTATTGTAATTTAATAATAATAATAATTTGGGCAACATGATAACGCGATGTTCCTCAGAACGTACGCGCAAAATAGGGTTTCGGAATTTCAAGCAAAATATTCCGCAAAATAGTAGTAATTTTTTTAATTTTTTTCCTGTCATGTGATCCTCACGAAATTTTGCAAAAGTGTTTGCTTAGGTCTTTTGCAATGAACCACTGAATTTCAATTCAATCAGATCAGTATTTTTCTAGTTATGGTGGGAACAAAATTTTAAAATTTTCAAATTTTTTTTTTTGGCACTGTAGGGCACCCCGTTCAATACAAATCTTCTTATGCATACAAAACTTCTTATGCATATAAAGGCATGATTCTATAATTTGAAGCTAAATTTCAGATAGTCGAGTGGTCGGTTCCGAAAATGTTTTAAGTAAAAAGAGCCATAACTCCGAAACCACTTGGTGGATTTTGCCCGTTAACGAATTCGTCCGAGATATTTACGCTCCAAACCTACCCTGCAAATTGCAATCCTCTAACTCCTTCCGTTCGAGAGTTATCGTGCTAACGGTCGGCCGGACCGGACGGACCGAATTGATTTTGACCTCGGATTATTCATCAGTGAGTCGAACTCAATCGTTTGAGACCATTTACCCGAAAAAAATCGAAAAATACGGTCATTGTGGCAGAATAATAGCACGCTTTTCCTTGCGGAACACGCGGGCCCACAGCGGGCCCAATTTTCGGATGTAGTGTATTCACGAAATGTAGAAAGTTAGACAGCTGTTCGTCATCTCCATCCCAAATCATACAAATGTCGTCCACACATCTTTTATAAAATAATAAGTTAGTGTTAAAGGTGCTCTTAACAATTATTTGCTCCAAATTGTCCATAAAAATCTCACTTAGGAATGAAGACAGACAAGAGCCCATTGCTAATCCCTCTTTCTGCTTGAAGAACTTGTCGTTAAACTGGAAAAAGTTCCGTTTCAAAACTAAATCCAGTAAAACGAGTCCTCAATGACAATAACTGGAAGTTTACCAGGAAAATGCAATCCGATGGTGAAATGCTTGGAAATAAATTCTTTACATCCAGAGAGATTAAGCGGGCCGAATCAGGGACAATAACGTTCTGGATACATCTAGAAAAAAAAAACAGAATATTTGACCGAAAAAGTTGCCTCAAAGCTTATCACACGCCTAAAAATAACATTAAGCCACGATGAAAGGACATTCTAACTCGAAAACAACACTAATTCGCGAAATTGACTTGCACGCGCACGGAATTGCCATGAATTTTCTTTTGAAACCTCACAATATCGGCTCAGCATCAGACCCATGACCACTGGACGTGAACCACTCCCAATCTAACCTATACAACCTTAAAAAAAGCAACTTATCTTCTGCGCATGCGCTGTCCAATCGTGGCTAGAGGTCCCCTTAAATCACAAACCTCACACAAAACTCTTATTCTCCAACACCAGTGGCTCAGGATATATCGCAGTTTCAATCCAAGCATGCGCGAACCCGAAAGGGGCTGCGTGAATTTCAAAATTGGCCCAACGATCACGTTATGGGCACTCTCCACCTCGGAAACTACGGTATTTCTTCCAAACTGTGTTACACACACCCAGAATTGACATGAGGTATTAATATGGCCTTCCAGTCCCTCCCCAGCCAACTTTCAGACAAATTAAAGAAATTAATTAAAATTCCACACGTTGTTCATCAACACTAACGCTAAACCTGGCAGTAGGTATAAAATGCAAAACCGCACGGGGGCACTAGGCACTACTTAGTAGCATAAGGGTGTGACAAACCCGCGGACCCCGGTCACTCTCAACCGATGATAACTTACAATCTCGGAGAACAGCTGCTGCCTGGGGATCACCAGGGCACGGCTGGGGTTGGTGCTGGACTTGACAGCATGCGAACCACCAACAGCAGGATGCTGAGGAGGCGGGCGCCTGTCATACAAGAAATTACAGCTTTCGACGAGGACATCGAGGAGGAGAAAGAAGTTGTCGGTCGCATAGGGAATCATCGCTCGCAAGAGCAACCCGTAGTCGGACCCGGCAACAGTAACAAGGCCGCACAAAGGGGACGCCACAAGTGGAGACCCGAGCAACACGAACAACTGTCTGTGTTATACCGAAGATCGAGACCAGAAAGAAGGGGATATATGCGTAGACTGCATGGTCTGTGGTGTGAGAATCTGCCAGATCTCAACTTCATGACGCAGCAAAACCTACGAGACCAGATGAGCCATCTCAAGAAGAGGGAAATCTTGCAGCAGCATCAAGAGTCAGATGGTATAGAAGAACAAGCTGAAGAGCAGGTGAGAGATGCTATAAACCAACAGCAACATTTGACGAATCAAAGGAGAGAAGAACGGGATGAGAGGCTAGTGAGAGATGCCCCAAACATCCAATCTCTTATGCGATGTGAAGACATCGCAGCACCAGACATGGAGAGGTGAGAGCTGTTCCAGAGCTATTCGCCAATAGAAGAGAAGCATTTGAGGCTGCAGTAGGAAATCCTAACTTAAGGACTACAAGGCTGGAATCGGGACTCCCGGCTGAAGATCTAGCCGCGATGAATATTATAATCTACGATCACCTAGAGGAGGACTGTTCGCTAGAAGATGTAGTAGCTGCAGTGAGAGCTGCTACTTCACTTCTGTGCTCACCAGGAAGAAAAACAACAAAGGAGGACAAACATAAGTCAAGATTGATTAAGCTAGACAAGAAGATGAGAACCGTTAGGCAGCAAGCATCTTGGTATCAATGTATCATAGATGTTATGAAAGGCCAACTGAAGCCGAGCAAGAAAATAGAGGTCATGATGGGTGAGCTGCGTGCGTTGGATCGTACGATGAGCCTGCCCACCATAATTTTATTGAAGCAGAAAGCTGTCGATAAAATAAGATCACTTGCGGCGGCAAGGAACAAGCTGATCACGAGGCAAAAATGGATAGAAGATAACAACACCTTCACCACCGAACCTTCAAAGTTATTTCGACCCAAACAAGTAGATGCAAAAAAAACACCACCACCGAATGAAGTCGAAAATTTCTGGAAAAAAAATGTACGAGCGACCAGCGGAAACCAGGGTTACTCCAGCACTTCACAGATTCCAGATATTATGTGGTGAAAGTCTGCAACAAACCGCAGAGCTGACTGAAATAACAACCGAAGAGATTAGACATGCCTTGAAAAGCAAGCATGATTTCACGGCACTTGGACTGGATGGCGTTCAGGACTACTGGTGGAAGAACTTTCCAGCTACCCACCAACACCTAGCTAGATTATTCAGTGAGATAGTAATTCACCGTGAGCCCATTCCTTCATGGTTGGTAGAGGGCAGAACTGTACTGATACCAAAATCAGGTGATATAGGACAGCCAAACAACTACCACCCAATCACGTGTCTGAATACGTTGAATAAAGTTCTCACAAGTGTTCTTCAACATCGGATTCTGGAGTCCATTGGACCAGTGTGGAATCAAATCCACAAACAAAGAGGAGCGAGGAAAGGAGTAAAGGGGTGCAAGGATAACCTCCTTATAGACAAAAGCATTTGTCAAGATGCAAAACACTACAAGCGCGACCTACATACATCATGGTTAGATTACGCGAAAGCATTTGACACATCGGCGCTAAGCTTGCTAATACGGCTGCTAGAGATGCTCAAAGTCCACCCTAACATCGTCCATGCGGTGGGAAACATCATGGCGTTATGGAAAACTAAGTTCGCCGTTCGTTCCGAAGGTCGGACCACTTATACTGGATGGGTGAGATACAGACGAGGTGTATTTCAAGGAGACTCGCTAAGTCCGTTATTGTTCTGCATAACACTTCTACCGTTAAAATCTGAGTTGAGGGAAAGCAGAATAGGGTACAAGGCCGGGCCAAAAGGCAGAAGATAACATCTGATCACACATCTCCTCTACATGGACAACTTAAAACTATATGCTTCTTCCAAGGCACAAAGGCAACACTACAAGAACTACTGAATATCGTTGCCGAATACACCTCAGCAATAGGAATGTCATTCGGTCTGGACAAGAGTGCGGTTTTTCATCTAAGCAGAGGAAGAACTGAAGAAACAGGAGAAGACATCTAACTGGAAGGGGGAATAAGCATTCGACACCTCGAAGAGGAAGAAACATACAAATTCTTTGGGATGAAACAACGAGGTGCACTGGATACAACCCAAATCAGGGATGCCTTTACAGCTAGCTACAAAAAGAAGATCCGAGATATATGGAAATCACAACTGTCCGGAAAAAATAAAGTATCTGCTACGAACAGCTTGGCAGTACC
The DNA here is from genome assembly GCA_937662695.2 of Halyzia sedecimguttata. Lineage (NCBI taxonomy): Eukaryota > Metazoa > Arthropoda > Insecta > Coleoptera > Coccinellidae > Halyzia > Halyzia sedecimguttata. Next base: position 49,835,925 of record OW569414.2, on the reverse strand, counting down.
GTTAATCACCTACTCATTCGGGATAGTTAACTGGACAGTGAATGAAATTCTCGAGCTAGACAGAACCACTCGTAAAGTGAATGAATGGCCTGCATCCCAACTGCTCGATTCAAAGGATATACCCTCCACGAACGCAGGGAGGCAGAGGTTTGCAAAGTTTGGAATACCAACAGCATCAGCAATCGTTGGAAAAGACAATAAGAATATTGAGAAGCGAAGACCCGCTCCTGAAAATGGTGGCTCAGCATGAAATGAGGAATCAAGGAGCTTTCCCGTTTAGGGCTGGTCAGAGAGCTTTAGAGAAGCTCTGCATAACCGGCATATCCATCGATCATGAGCTAGCAGGAACATCTATCTCGCCAACAGACCAAAGAAGAGTTGGCAGAGAGATAAGGCAGGCACAACTGAAACTACTCGAATATCACATGAGTAAACACCTGCACTCCATATACTTCAGGAGTTTGAAAGATCAGGGCCTGTCAGAAGAATGATCCTTCGCCTTTTTGAAGTCCGCTGGACTCAAGTCGGAAACGGAGTTATAGCTTGTCAAAATGGGGTTATAAATACCAGATGGTATAAAAAGAACATCATGAAAGTGGACACCCCCACAACGTGCAGAGCATGCCACAGCCAGTAAGAAACTATTATACACATTCTGTCTGCTTGCAGAGTCCATGCTCCATCAGGATATGTGGAAAGACACAATGCGGCACTCTGAATTCTCTACTCCCATCTGAGAGAGGTTTATGGTGTAGACAAGGAACCAGTGCTACCATATGTGCCTCTGGAGATTGATGCAGTTGTTGAAAATGACAGAGCTCGCATCTACTGGAACTATGCGATTCCAACAACTCGGCAGATCCACGCCATAAAGCCGGATATACTGCTGGACAAATAAATCAAGGAATTGTTTGTAGTCTAATTTTCCTCCCCCGCAGAAAATAATGTGAACTGGGAATCCTGTATCCAAGGCATAAACTTAGGATGGTACTAATCATAGGATGCCTAGGCCGAATGAGAGCAAACTACGTGACTGAATTGAAGATTATTCCGTCCTACAAGTCTCTGGCCGAGGATTTAGCGCACAGAATGCAGAAAGCGGTGATGCTCGGGTCACTTCGAGTCATCAGGTCCCATCAACTATGAAGGCCGCTTGCAGCTCATCTCTTTTGTTAAGAGACGCTGTAAGGGCAGGACGAAGTACTACTCCAAGGAACGTGCGAGAGGTTTTTAGTGAGTAACCAAGCAACATCTGGAGTCTTACACTCCTGAGAGAAGCGGGCCTATAAAAGGTTTTTCCTCCCGAGCGGATAGAAAAAAATCGACACCGTTGCTACTAACTGATAAAAATATATTATATGAAATAATAGTTTATTTATCAAGATTAAATGAGCAATCATGAGAATGAGAACTGCACCATGGAAGAAATCAAATTAAATCTGGCCAATCTTGCCCAATAACGAACTTAACCGAGATATTCATCTCCCTAAACTACTCTGAAAATTTCAACCACCTACCTCATTCCGTAGGAGAGTTATATCTATGTCTATGGATGAAAAGCAGTCTCAAACTCTCAGATCTCTTACCTCATGTTCCGTTCCGAAATGTAAGAATTTTCTGAGAAAACCTAATTTCGGAGCAAACAACTGAGATTTTTCTCACTTCGCTCACAATTCTTCGATTGATTAGATAATGTCATGTCTCAGGAACATAATTTGACATTATGACAATTCATACATAGAATAATATCATTCTGTGACAACGTTGAAATACGATTTATTATTGAAATTTTGAAAAATCATATCTCCGAAAGTATTAGCTTGTTAGAGTTAAAAATTATATCATTGGATTCTTATGGTAAAACAGATTATTGAAAAAAATTTAATTTGGAATTTGCCTTGTAAAAATTTTTTTTTTTTGTTACTCCGAAACCATCTGTCCGATTTTGCCCAATATCGAACTTAGCCGAGATATTTAACTCCCAAAACTACTCTGAAAATTTCAACTGTCTAGCTCATTCCGTTCAAGAGTTATCGTGCCTACGGCCGGCCGGACAGAATGAATTTTGACTACGGATTCTTGATCAGTGAGTCGAACCAAATCGTTTAAGACCATTTTCATCGAAAAATTCGAAAATTACAGACATTTGGGCAAATTGATAAGCACTCAGTTCCGAGGAACTAGAGCGCCAAAAATAGTGTATTTTTTTTATAATACATTCTACTGCTCTAAAATGCTCATTTCCCGAGAAATTCGGTTAGTTAAGCATTAGTATGTATTATAACAAAAACACCATTTTCTGACGTAGATTCCAGCTAACTAATGAAAAAATCGGGTTCTCATTTGAAAAAAAAATTGAGTTTTAAGGTTTTTGTTGACTGATTTTGACATTGAAATAGAAACACCCTGTACGTTCAATTGAATTTTTAATTAATGGAGTAGAAGCATCGGTTTATCTTCTGATAGAAGCTAGAAATTTAGGAATTTTCAAGGAAAAATCTACAAGTTATTAACATGTAAACGGTTTTCTGAGAATAATATGTAAGTGACACATTAAAACAATAGAATTCAATGAATGATCCGATTATCAATAAACTAGTTCAAACAGACAAATTATATCTCCGAAAGTATTGGTTTCTCAGAGTTGGGAATTAAATCAATGTATTCTTATGAAAGAACTGCATCATAAAGGAAATTAAATTCAAATAATAGTTCATTTTTTTTTACCTTGTAAACGATCAAAATTTCCTGATCTACGTTCACCAAATTTTCTCCTCTCTCGAACTACAGAATTATGCTTTCAATATTTACGTAATATTTTCAAACATTTTCGGGTGAGGTCCCCGTTGCATCGCTAAAATACGAGTATTTCAACCCCAATATTCTTGAAGTTACAATATTCCCTTCTGTCAAGTTGACTTTATGACAATTCATACATAGAATATACATAGAATAATTATATCAATCCGTGAAATACGATTTACATTGAAATTTTGAAAAATCATATCTCCGAAAGTATTAGCTTGTTAGAGTTAAAAATGATACGAATGGATTCTTATGATAAAACTGCTTATTAAAAAAAATTTAATTTGGAATTTGTTTTGTAAAAAAATATTTTTTTTTATATTACTCCGAAACCTTCTGTCCGATTTTGCCCAGTAACGAACTTAGCCGAGATATTCATCCCCCAAACCTACTCTGAAAATTTCAACTCTCTAGCTCATTCCGTTCGAGAGTTATCGTGCCTACGGCCGGCCGGACCGGCCGGACAGAATGAATTTCGACCACGGATTCTTGATCAGTGAGTCGAACCAAATCGTTTAAGACCATTTTCATCGAAATATTCGAAAATTACAGACATTTGGGCAAATTGATAAGCACTCAGTTCCGAGGAACTAGAGCGCCAAAAAATATATAAATAATATATATCGTAGCTACTAACGTTATTATAAAATGTTTTCTCTATATTACTCAATAATATATCACAAAGTTTTCTGTTTCTTAAGTAAGTTGTTGTTGATAATATTTCTATCCTTCTCACTTATAAAAAAGTGTGGGAAAGCCCTGTGGACAGGAGCTTTGGCACTCTTTTTCACACTTTGAGAAATCATTTCTCCAAACGTCAGGGTTCGAAAATATCATGCTTTTTATATAAATATCCAAATATCGGATATACAGTGCGCGTCAAAATTATGGAACAAATTCATTTTCTCAGAAGAAAAATATTTGGCAAAAAAATCCTGAAACAGGTTAATTTTTGTTTCACCAAATTTTTATACATTTTGGAAGGATTTTTGTTGCACCCTGTGTAATCCCCATCAACCCTCTAAATATTTTGAATGGGGAAAGTGGGTTATGTGGTACTTTTTTGGCAAGGTCTTTGTATATTCTTTACAGGCGTGCAGAAATTTTCATGAAAAAATTTTTCTTTTTGGAAAAATAGTTTAAAAAGTTTTGCAGTATGTGCACTTTGTCATGGCTCATTTACTTTGAGACGATGGTACCTGATGAAATTTGTCACCGAATGAAAGTCGACCATTACAGTTTTGTTCATGCAAAACTTTCAATCCCTACGAATCCTTTAATGGAGAAACAAAATGGGGAGGGCGTAAGGGGGTTGAAAGTTTTTCATGAACAAAACTGTAATGGTCGACTTTCATTCGGTGACAGATTTCATCAGGTACCATCGTCTCAAAGTAAATGAGCCATGACAAAGTGCACATACTGAAAACCTCTTTGAACTAACTATTTTTCGAAAAAGAAGAATGTTTTCTAGAAAATCTGCACGCCTTTAAAGAAGGCACAAAGACCTTGCCAAAAAAGTAAGAAAGGACCCACTTTCCCTATTCAAAAAATTTATAGGGTTAATGGGGATGGCACAGAGTGCAACAAAAATCCTTCAAAAATTGATCTGTTTCAGGATTTTGTTGCCAATTATTTTTCTTCTGAGAAAAGGAATTTGTTCCATAATTTTGACGCGCACTGTATATCTTAATATGTAAGTTTGAACGTTCGGCCAAACTTGATTGTCTAACTCGGTTGGTAATTATGCTTCCTTTAGGGACTTTATCTAAGAGAGAAAGAAGCGTCAAGCGTTTAAAGACAGGTGTGATTATTGATGATTGTTAAGGATTACACAAATTAAATTAGGGTAATCGACAATTGTATTGAATCAGGTTTGTTGATTAATTATAAAACTTTGTAAATTAGAATGAGCTAATATGTTTTTTTTATTACAGTTATTTTACTGCATCAATCTGTGCCTGATTTACAACCTTGAAATTTCACTCCTTTCAACGTCTCTGATTCCGGTACTTACAATTCAATACAATGGAGAACAAAGCTAAATTCCAGTTTGTTTCCGAGGCTGGTCCGGATGCCAAGAGCACTATAGTGAAGGTAATAAAAAAAAGCACTGACGTGAAGTCAGTAGTCTTTGGCGCGCGTGTTCACGGTGGCTAATTTGAATTGAATGATGAGTACTTCAAGCTCAGTGGATAGAGCGAGCCGAAGATCTACCCAAAGGATAGTGGACACCATTCACTGTCGTTTCAAAAATTAACAGTGCTGTATCTAAGCTGCCATCAGGATAGAGTAATAAAGTTGGAAGAGAACACAACTGACTCTCCTTAGTCGCACAAGCTGCTAGAAGATTTAGGAGGGTCAGTATAATCCTAATCATGTTTATAGCACGCGCGCCAAAGCAGATTGACTTTTTACACTTTTTCTTCCATTGTTAAGTCAATTTGCTTTTGCGCGCGTGCTATAAACATGATTAGGATTATACTGACCCTCCTAAATCTTCTAGCAGCTTGTGCGACTAAGGAGAGTCAGTTGTGTTCTCTTCCAACTTTATTACTCTATCCTGATGGCAGCTTAGATACAGCACTGTTAATTTTTGAAACGACAGTGAATGGTGTCCACTATCCTTTGGGTAGATCTTCGGCTCGCTCTATCCACTGAGCTTGAAGTACTCATCATTCAATTCAAATTAGCCACCGTGAACACGCGCGCCAAAGAGTACTGACTTCACGTCAGTGCTTTTTTTTATTTTTTCAAGTTCCTTTAACGAATATAGCTATCAATACAGTTTGACTGTTAGCTTTACCGTAGATCGAAAAAAATTGCGGTTGTGGGACCTCTGTTAGGAACACAATTGCCTCTTCTCCGAATCCGAACGTATTTTAATATAGATCTACCGAATACAGTTATACATAAATTCGCCTCAGGGCCACCATACAGACATTTCAACTAGGAAACAACGCTGTTTACCCCAAACTGCCTTGTGTCCGTGCACTGAATTGACATGAATATTCTTTTAAAATCTCACAATATCGGCTCATTACTCCCAACATAACCCAAACAACCCAAAACTATACACTTCTCGTCTGAGCAAGCGCAATATACTCGTGGCTGCAAGTCCTCCCAAAATTACACACCTCACAAAAAACTCCGATTCTCCAACACTAGTGGTTCAGGCGATATCGCTTCTTGAATCCACGCATGCGCAGACCCTCACCAGGGAATTCTATAAATGAATAACATCCGCCAACCCAAAACCCCAATCCTCTCTGACGAAAGCACCAGCAGTTAAATCACTGATGGTCTGCTCATGCGCATAACGAAAAATGCCCGTAAGGGGCAACATCAATTTCGAAATTAGCCCCAGGGCCACGGTACGGACACTTTAACTCGGAAACAACACTACATCCCCCAAACTGACTTGTCCTTTCACTGAATTGCCATGAATATTCTTTTAGAACCTCACAATATTGGCGCAGCACTCCCAACATAACCCATACAACCCAACAACAGGCACTTCTCTTCTGCGCATGCGCAATCTACTAGCGGCTGCAAGTCCTCCTAAAATCACACACCTTACAAAAAACTCCGATTCTCCAAAACTAGAGGTTCAGGAGATATTGCATCTTGAATCCACGCATGCGCAGACCCTTACCAGTGGATTCTATGGAAGAATAGCATCCGCCACCCCAAAATCCCAATCCTCTCCGACGAAAATACCAGCAGTTAAATCGCTGATGGTCTGCTCATGCGCATAACGAAAATGCCCGTAAGGGGTAACATCGATTTCAAAATTAGCCCCAGGGCCACGGTACGAACACCTCAATTCGGAAAACACGCTACATCCCCCAAACTGACTTGCCGTGCACTGAATTGCCATGAATATTCTTTTAAAACCTCACAATATTGGCTCAGCACTCCCGACATAACCCATACAACCCAAAAACAGTCACTTCTCTTCTGCGCATGCGCAATCTACTTGCGGCTGAAAGTCCTCCCAAAATCACACACCTTACAAAAAACTCCGATTCTCCAACACTAGTGGTTCGAGAGATAACGCATCTTCAATCTACGCATGCGCAGACCCTCATCAGGGATAAGGATTCTATGGAGGAATAGCATACGCCACCCCAAAACCCCAATCCTCTCTGACGAAAACTACAGCAGTTAAATGACTTCTCATCTGCGCATGCGCACAACGAAAAATGCCCGGATAAGGCAGCATGAACCTCAAAAAAATAGGTTTCGGCATTTTAAGCAAAATATTCCGCAAAATAGTAGTAATTTTTTGATTTTTTTCATGTCATGTTTTTCATGATCTTCACGAAATTTTGCAAAAGTGTTTGCATTGGTCTTTTGCATCTAACTACTGAGTTTCAATTTAATCAGATCAGTATTTTTCGAGTTATCGTGAAAACAGAATTTATAAATTTTTGAAAATTTTTTTTGCCACTTTAGGGCCGTCTGGTCAAAACAAAACTTCGCAGGCAGATGAAGGTCATGATTCTACAATTTGATGCCAAATTTCAGAAAGATCGAGTGATCGGTTCCGGAAATATTCATAAAAAACGTTTTGACTAAAAACGGCCTTAACTCCGAAACCGCTCGGTGGATTTCGCCCGTTAACGAACTTGTCCGAGATATTTACGCTACAAAACTACCCTGAAAATTTCAACGCTCTAAGTCGTTCCGTTCGAGAGTTATCGTGCTAACGGCCGGCCGGCCGGACCGGACGGACAGAATTGAATTTGACCTCGAATTCTTCATCAGGGAGTCGAACCCAATCGTTTGAGACCATTTTCGAAAAAAAATTCGAAAAATACAGACATTGTGACGAAATGATAGCACGCTTTTCCTTGCGGAACACGCGCGCAAAAACTATACAACTTGTGAATCAACCAGAAATTTTTCAATTCCCGAAAGATAAACAAACCAGCACACAGCATAAGCAACTTTTTGATACTAATGTAGTCAAAAATGTCGTAAAGAGTTTGAAAATCAGAAATAAATTTCGTAACGTGATGATCACTCTGGATGCAGAATTACAAGTTATTTACATGGATAGAGAGGGAAATGTTGCAATCAACGATGAATATTTAGAAGAGGTCTCACTGTTACAAAAACCAACTAACACAGGTATTCAAGAAGAATCTACTAGATCTTTAGCGAAAGATATGATTATAGAAATTTTTAATGGAGAAAATTTCAAAGCCAGTAATTGGATTAGATTGTTCGTTCAGGAATAGGAATCACACAAGATAAATACGCAGAAACTTTGAGGTTGTTGCGCGCGTGTTCCGCAAGGAACAGCGTGCTATCATTTCGTCACAATGTCTGTATTTTTCGAATTTTTTTTCGAAAATGGTCTCAAACGATTGGGTTCGACTCCCTGATGAAGAATTCGAGGTTAAATTCAATTCTGTCCGTCCGGTCCGGCCTGCCGTTAGCACGATAACTCTCGAACGGAACGACTTAGATCATTGAAATTTGCAGGGTAGTTTTGTAGCGTAAATATCTCGGACAAGTTCGTTAACGGGCGAAATCCACCGAGCGGTTTCGGAGTTAAGGCCGTTGTTAGTCAAAACGTTTTTTATGAATATTTCCGGAACTGATCACTCGATCTTTCTGAAATTTGGCATCAAATTGTAGAATCATGACCTTTATATGCCTGCGAAGTTTTGTAATGACCGGACGGCCCTAAAGTGGCAAAAAAAATTTCAAAAATTTTGTTTTCACGATAACTCGAAAAATACTGATCTGATTAAATTGAAACTCAGTAGTTAGATGCACAAGACCAATGCAAACACTTTTGCACAATTTCGTGAAGATCACGTGACATGAAAAAAAATCAAAAAATTACTATTTTGCGGAATACTTTGCTTAAAATGCCGAAAACTATTTTTTTTAGGTTCATGCTGCCCTTTCCGGGCATTTTTCGTTGTGCGCATGAGCAGATGAGAAGTCATTTAACTGCTGTAGTTTTCGTCAGAGAGGATTGGGGTTTTGGGGTAGCGGATGCTATTCCTCCATAGAATCCAGATCCCTGATGAAGGTCTGCGCATGCGTAGATTAAAGATGCGATATCTCCCGAACCACTAGTGTTGGAGAATCGGAGTTTTTTGTAAGGTGTGCTATTTTGATAGGACTTTTAGCCGCGAGTAGATTGCGCATGCGCAGAATGGAAGTTACTGTTTTTGAATTGGATGGGTTATGTTGGGAGTGCTAGGTCGATATTGTGAGGGTTTAAAAAAATATTCATAGCAATTCAGTGCAAGGACAAGACAGTTTGGGGGATGTAGCGTTGTTTCCGTGTTAAAGTGTTCGTACCGTGGCCCTGGGGCTAATTTTGGAATTGATGTTACAGCTTACAGGCATTTTTCGTTATGCGCATGAGCAGACCATCAGTGATTTAACTGGTGGTGTTTTCGTCAGAGAGGATTGGGGTTTTGGGGTGGCAGATGCTATTCCTCCATAAAATCCCCTGTTGAGGGTCTGCGCATGCGTGGATTAAAGATGTGATATCTCCTGAACCACTAGTGTTGGAGAATCGGAGTTTTTCGTAAGGTGTGTGATTTTGAGAGGACTTTTAGCCGCAAGTAGATTGCGCATGCGCAGAAGAGAAGTGACTGATTTTGGGTTGTATGGGTTACGTTGGGAGTGCTGAGCCGATATGGATTGGTTTCAAAAGAATATTCTTGGCAATTCAGTGCAAGGACAAGTTAGTTTGGGGGATGTAGCGTTGTTTCCGAGTTGAAGTGTCCGTACCGTGGCCCTGGGGCTAATTTTGAAATTGATGTTACCTCTTACGGGCATTTTTCGTTATGCGCATGAGCATAAGTGATCAGTGATTTAACTGCTGGTGTTTTCGTCAGAGAGGATTGGGGTTTTGGGGTGGCGGATGTTATTCCTTCATAGAATCCCCGGGTAAGGGTCTGCGCATGCGTGGATTAAAGATGCGATATCTCCTGAACTACTGGTGTTGGATGATCGGAGTTTTTTGTAAGGTGTGTGATTTTGGGAGGACTTTCAGCCGCAAGTAGATTGCGCATGCGCAGAAGAGAAGTGACCGTTTTTGGGTTGTATGGGTTATGTCGGGAGTGCTGAGCCAATATTGTGAGGTTTTAAAGTAACGTTCACGGCAATTTAGTGCACAGACAATTCAGTTTGGGGGATAGCGTTGTTTCCAAATTGAAGTGTTCGTACCGTGGTCCTGGGGCTTATTTTGAAATCGATGTTACCCCTTACGGGCATTTTTCGTTATGCGCATGAGCAGACCATCAGTGATTTAACTGCTGGTGTTTTCGTCAGAGAGGATTGGGATTCTGGGGTGGCGGATGCTATTCCTGCATAGAATCCACTGGTGAGGGTCTGCGCATGCGTGGATTAAAGATACAACATCTCCTGAACCACTAGTGTTGGAGAATCGGAGTATTTTGTAAGGTGTGTGATTTTGGGAGGACTTGCAGCCGCAAGTAGATTGCGCATGCGCAGAAGAGAAGTGACTGTTTTTGGGTTGTATGGGTTATGTTGGGAGTGCTGAGCCGATATTGTGAGGTTTTGAAAGAATATTCATGACAATTCAGTGCAAGGACAAGTCAGTTTGGGGGATGTAGCGTTGTTTCCGAGTTAAAGTGTCCGTACCGTGGCCCTGGGGCTGATTTCGAAATTGATGTTACCCCTTACGGGCATTTTTCGTTATGCGCATGAGCATAAGTGATCAGTGATTTAACTGCTGGTGCTTTCTTCAGAGAGGATTGGGGTTTTGGGGTGGCGGATGCTATTCCCCTATAGAATCCCTTGGTGAGGGTCTGCGCATGCGTGGATTCAAGAAGCGATATCTCCTGAACCACTAGTGTTGGAGAATCGGAGTTTTTTGTGAGGTGTGTAATTTTGGGAGGACTTGCAGCCACGAGTATATTGCGCATGCGCAGACGAGAAGTGAATGGTTTTGGGTTTTTTGGGTTATGTTCGGAGTAATGAGCCGACATTGTGAGGTTTTAGAAGAATATTCATGTCAATTCAGTGTACGGACACAAGTCAGTTTGGAGGAAATAGCGTTGTTTCCAAGTTGAAATGTCTGTATGGTAGCCCTGAGGTGAATTTATAGATAGCTATATTCGGTAGATCTATATTAAAATACGTTCGGATTTGGAGAAGAGGCAATTGCGTTCCTAACGGAGGTCCCACAACCGCAATTTTTTTCGATCTACGGTAAAGCTAACAGCCAAACTGTATTGATAGCTATATTTGTTAAAGGAACTTGAAAAAAAAAGCACCGACGTGAAGTCAGTACTCTTTGGCGCGCGTGTTCACGGTGGCTAATTTGAATTGAATGATGAGTACTTCAAGCTCAGTGGATAGAGCGAGCCGAAGATCTACCCAAAGGATAGTGGACACCATTCACTGTCGGTTCAAAAATTAACAGTGCTTTATCTAAGCTGCCATCAGGATAGAGTAACAAAGTTGGAAAAGAACACAACTGACTCTACTTAGTCGCACAAGCTCCTAGAAGATTTGGGAGGGTCAGTATAATCCTAATCACGCAAATTACACGCGCGCAAAAGCAGATTGACTTAACAATGGAAGAAAAAGTGTAAAAAGTCAATCTGCTTTGGCGCGCGTGCTATAAACATGATTAGGATTATACTGACCCTCCCAAATCTTCTAGGACCTTGTGCGACTAAGGAGAGTCAGTTGTGTTCTTTTTCAACTTTGTTACTCTATCCTGATGGCAGCTTAGATACAGCACTGTTAATTTTTGAACCGACAGTGAATGGTGTCCACTATCCTTTGGGTAGATCTTCGGCTCGCTCTATCCACTGAGCTTGAAGTACTCATCATTCAATTCAAATTAGCCACCGTGAACACGCGCGCCAAAGAGTACTGACTTCACGTCAGTGCTTTTTTTTGTTGACAGATTCTGCTGTAAAATGGTTCAATGTTTGTGTGAAGCAAAATTTTTCGAACAATTGGGAATTATGGAATAATTCTTTTCTAGATACTTTCTCAGTACAGTCCTGGACTGATATAGCATACGCATATAATTATAAATATTTATATGGATCTTTATTAGACTTTGCACTTAAGAAAAGAAATTTATTAATGGAAGTAGATGAAGACATCTCGCTGAACTCCCAAATAAACTTAATTGTTATCAGTTTACCAAATTTTATACAAAATAGAATAGAAAGGAAAACAATAGGAACAATAGAGGACTTAATGTCAAAATTAAGACAATTTGGTCACTTGAATGATAAAAAAAAGAAAACAACAAAACAGTACCTTCACATAAACCATGTTCAAATTGTGAAAAGTTAGGATTTCCAAATAGATTTCACCCAGAAAATATGTGTAGATTAAAAGATCAGAAATCAAGTTATAAGAGAAATTATAATATTAAAGTAGTAAATAATGTAGATTTGGAAAATGCTATAGCAAATTCAGAGGAGGCAAAAAACGAATAGTTCCCCCACTTATTAGATTACATGTATTGGTGGATGATAAATCTGCTGTGGGTCTGTACAACTCAGGGTCTAACATTTCGCTGATAAATTATGAATTTTTAAACAAAATGAATATGTTAAAAAGTATAATAAGTGGGGATGAACATATAAAAGGAGTAGCAGGAATAGCCAAAGCTGAAGGCACTGTTGCACTTAAAACAAAAAATTGTAAAATAGAAAGTAAATTTTCATTTTTCATAATAAAAAGCAAGACTTTTAAAGATGATTTATTATTAGGTCTGGATCTAATAAAGAAATTTAGGTTATGTCAAAATGAAGATTTAAAAGTTACACAAAAGGGGAAATAGAAAAAGATAAACAAGTAAATCTAAATGTAGTACAGAATGATAAAAAACTTCCCAACAATATACGAATAATTTTGCAAAAATTCGATAAAGTATTTGCAAAAACAAAATTTGATATTGGAATAATAAAGGGGTATGAAGCAACGATAAAATTAAAACGAATAAATACATTTCAAGAAAACCATACAGATGCTCATTTCAAGATAAGATTGAAATTGAAAAGCAAATAAAAGAATTATTAGAAGCAGATTTGATTGAAGAGTCATGCAGCCCTTATGCAGCTCCAGTGACAATGGTTTATAAAAAAGAAGATGGAAAAAAGTCTCGTTTGTGTATAGACTTTACAGATTTAAACAAAATACTAGTTCCTGAAAGTCAACCGTTCCCTAGAATTGATGATTAAAAAAAAATACGTGCTAGAAACTGTAAATATTTTACAAAACTAGATGTCAACTCAGCGTTTTGGTCGATACCAATACGTGAAAAGGACAAGTACAAATTAGCTTTTGTAACCCATCAAGGACATTGGCAATGGAAATGCTTACCATTTTGTTTGAAAACCTCGCCAGCAATTTTCCAGAGAGTATTATCTAGTGTTTTAAGAAAGAATAATGTGAGTGAAAATGCTGTGAACTATATAGATGATATTTAAATTCATTCAGAGAGCTATGAGGATCATTTGAGACATGTAAAATTAACTTTAAAAGCACTTCAAGACCAAGGTTTTAAATTAAATTTATCAAAATGTGTATTTGCCAGCAACAAAGTGATTTACCTAGGTTATGAAATAAGTGATAACTATATAAAACCAATGAATGATAACCTCATTGCTATAAAAGAATTTCCTGTTCCAAAAACAAGAAAACATATCAGACAATTTTTAGGGAAGATAAATTTTTATGTAGAATATATACCAAATCATACTTTACTGCTAGAACCTTTGTATAAGTTATTAAGAAAAAACATAGAGTTCAACTGGTCAGAAAAATGCCAGAAAAGTTTTCAAGAAGTAAGAGAATATTTATGCGCTGGTCCTGCTTTAGCTATATTTGATCCAAAATCCCCAATCTATATTTTAACTGATGCAAGTATAGAAGGAGTTGGAGCAGTATTGAAACAACCTCAAGAAAATGGGGTGTTAAAACCAGTATTATTCGTCTCAAGAAAATTAAATAATTCCCAAAAAACAAAAAAAGCAATATATATTGAATGTCTAGCTATCAAAGAAGCCATCTTATATTGGCAATATTATTTAATAGGAAAAAAATTTGTTATATTCACAGATCACAAACCGTTAGAAAATTTTAATATTAAGAGAAGTAAAGATACAGAACTAATTCACATACTGAATTATATATCACAATTTGAATTTAACATAGTTTATAATCCAGGAACAGAAAATTTAGAAGCGGACTGCTTATCTAGGAATCCTGTACTAGAACCAAGAAGGGAATGTGAAGAAAGTTCAATAATTAGAACAATACATTTTTTATAATTAGAAAAAATAAAAAATAATCAAAGAAGTTTACAACTAGATGACAATATGTGCAATATTAAAGATGATATTATTTATAAAACTCTAAATAACAGAGAGAAATTTGGATAACAGAAGACTTTGGAAAATCTCTGGTACAAAAAGTACGCGAAAAACAAGGGCACATTGGAACCAAACAATTGATTCTAATGATATGTCATAAATTTTACTTTAAAAACATGTATAAACATATCAAGATGAGATGTCATTCTTGTGAGGTTTGTAAAAAAAATAAAACAAGAATTGGTTGGTTCAAAGTACCTTTGTCTCAATTGGGTCCAGCAAAGGAACCATTTGAAATTGTCTCCTTAGATACAATAGGAGGTTTGAAAGGAAAAAGCAGATATATGCATTTAATTGTTGATCATTTCACGAGATTCGCTTACATAAGTACATCAAAAACTCAAGTTGCTAAGGATTTTATAAATTTAATTAAAATGGGAAAATGGGAAAATTCAAACAATATTAACTGACCAATACTCTGGCATAAATTCTACACAATTCAAGAATTATGTTAATGATCAAGGAGTAAATTTAATATTTACAGCAAGTGACTGTGCATTTTCTAACGGTCTAAATGAAAGAACAAACCAAACGCTAATTAATAGAATGAGATGCAAGATATTTGAAAATAGAAATAAATCGTGGCCAGTAGTAGCAGAGGAATGTATACGAGATTATAATAACACTATCCACAGTTGTACAGGTTATACTCCAAATTATTTGTTAACTGGAAACGAAAGTTTCTTCTACCGGAGCCATTAGAAATGAACAATAAAGAGAATTGGGAAATTAATAAGAAAATAGCATATGAAAATTCGAAGAAAATACATGTACAAAACAAAAAATTTTATGATGAAAATACAAGGTAAATAGAATATAAAATAGGAGATTTAGTATATGTTCAGAACAAAAACAAACTGAACAGGGATAAACTGGATACCATCAGAATAGGACCATTCAGAATAAAGAAAAAAATATCAGATTTAATATATGGTATTGCTAGTAGATCTAGAAAGAACGATAGTTTATTTCACGCAAGCAAGTTAGTGCCATACACGGGTTGAGTAACTCCCCTACCAAAAAGGGGGGATGTAAGTTTGAACGTTCCGCCAAACTTGATTGTCTAACTCGGTTGGTAATTATGCTTCCTTTAGGGAGTTTATCTAAGAGAGAGAAAGAAGCGTCAAGCGTTTAAAGACAGGTGTGATTATTGATGATTGTTAAGGATTCTTCTTCTTCTTCTAATGCATATTCACTAATGAATGTTTGCGACCACACGATTCATTTCTATCCTGTCTCTAGCTGTATGTATTAGTCTTTCCACTGTTAAGGATTACACAAATTAAATTAGGGTTATCGACAATTTTATTAAATCAGGTTTGTTGATTAATTATAAAACTTTGTAAATTAGAAGGAGCTAATATGTTTTGTTTATTACAGTTATTTTACTGCATCAGTATGTGCCTGATTTATAACCTAAAATTTCACTCCTTTCAACGTCTCTGATTCCGAGACTTACAAATATATAAAACAAAGTCGCCATTGCGTTGGTTACATCATTTATAACTCAAGATCGGATGGACTGTTTGTTATGAAACTTGATTCGATGGATTCATCTACGGCCGGTTCATTATAAAAATACACTAAAACCCTGAAAATTTTGATGAAAAATTTGCTTATGAAGGAAATGATGATCCTTCTTTTGTATAAGGCCACTAGGTGTAGCTACAGTTAATGGCGTAGTCGTGAAGGTACTATATATGATATAGGGCCATAGGTGTCGCTACGGTTAATGGCGTAGTCGTGAAGGTACTACATTTTATATAAGGCCACTAGTTGTCGCTACTGTTAGTGTGGATTCATGCAGCATCAAATAACAATTATCAAGTAAAAAGTATCAAATAACAATTATGAATTACCGAGTACAAAAATGCTGCATTCATGTACTCAAATTAACAATTAAGAAATAAAAACCCACAAGTCAAAGATCCGAGGTATTAATTTTTCAAAATGACCTCTGTTCCCCCTATATTTGAAAACAAGTATTTGAAATTCAATTTTCCAATGTGATAACACGAAACCCACATAAATACACACCAAATAAATTAAATATATTACAAAGTGAGGTTATATTTACATCATCGGACTGTCTAATCTGCGTTCAGCTACGCACGATTTGCGTACATGTACAAAATCTCGTTCAATTAAAGTAGAAAGTTAAAAGTTGGCGAACTTCTACTTGTTATTTGTTAATTGATAATTGTTACTTGGCTGCATGAACACTCTCATTGAGATATATGAAGATCAACTTTTACTCACTATTTGTAATTGTTAATTGTTACTCGATACTAGTTAATTTGGGCTGCATGAATCCACACTTAACTCACGTAGTCGTGAATGTACTATATTTGTAATTAATTCGGTGAACTATATTTCCAGATATTATTACCACATCTGCTTAATTATTTTCATGTAAATAACAACTTAATTACCTATTTAAATGTAAAAAAATGTTTATATTTTGTACTTTAATTTTGCCTAATTGATCTCCTACTTGAAAAAATAGCAGTGGTTAGTTATTAGAACTTTATGTATCTTTGTGGCGATACAAAGTTCGCTGAGTCAACTAGTATACTTTAAATATCTCCGGAATTTTGACTGAACTATCTGAAAGGTATATTGTCAGGTATACGAAACACAACTTTTCTCTAATTTATCGGACCCCAAATCTCTTATCTTGGACATACTATATAGCAATAGGCTAAGTCCTCTTTTGCTAGACAGAACTAAAGACACTGTAGAAGTTTAAATTATTTAATAGACCTCCGGAAAATTAAATGTCTAAATTCAAGAAGGAAAGGAATACAACAAAACCGGTTGGAGATTCTGAAAATCAGTAGATCGTGTCCATGATGACTAAATTTCGAAAAATCATATCTCCGAAAGTATTAGTTTGTTACGAGTTGAGAATGATATCAATTGATTCTTATGATGAAGCTGCACCTTAAACCATTCGAGAGTTATCGTGTTAACGGACGGACGGCCGTACATAATCGATTTTGACCACTTGATCAGCGAGTCGAACCAAAATGTTTGAGACCATTTAAGCCAAAAATTCGAAAATTACAGACATTTGGCAAATTGAAAAGCTCTCATTGTCTATCGTGTGCGGTGAATAATATCGATGTCTATTACCGAGTGCTATAAAAGACTCCAAAAACAGAAATAGGCATTGTCACATATCGAAACGCGGTTTACTGATATACTAATGATACGAGCAATCCATTGTAATTAATGAAATCCATTGTCGGGGGGCAGGGGAGGTAAAAAGTAACTTTGAAAATTCCCACTAGTGAATATTATACTATTACAAATACTGAAACCGAAGTTGTCAATAATTGAGGCGTAGATTTTTGTGTTATATATGACCATCTATAACCGTATAACTATTTTGAGTTCACTGTGGACTTATTATGAACACTATAAAAGTAACTACACTCTTGTCCACTACAGTTTTTTGTCGTCTGACATATGTTTCGGAAACAAAGTTTCCATCTTCAAAGACGAAGCCTTACTAGGAAAAACTTTTGCACTGATACAATCTTTGAGGAACTTGATGTCAACTTTTAGTAAATATATTTTGGTTAGTAATTCAAATAAATTCAAACTCATTTGACTGAGAAGCCTTGTTGTATAACTATTTTGAGTTCACTGTGGACTTATTATGAACACTATAAAAGTAACTACACCCTTGTCCACTACAGTTTTTTGTCGTCTGACATATGTTTCGGAAACAAAGATTCCATCTTCAAAGACGAAGCGTTACGTCTTTGAAGATGGAAACTTTGTGTACGAAACATATGTCAGACGACAAAAAACTGTAGTGGACAAGAGTGTAGTTACTTTTATAGTATCTACTCGTATAACCGTATTCTATAAAAGTCCACCAAAACGGTAATGGGCATTATGAAATATTGAAACGAGTTTTTTTGGCGCTCTTGTTCCTCGGAACAGAGTGCTTATCAATTTGCCAAAATGTCTGTAATTTTCGAATTTTTGGCTGAAGATGGTATCAAACGATTTGGTTCGACTCACTGATCAAGAATCCGTGGTCGAAATCGATTCTGTCCGGCTGGCCATACGTTAACACGATAACTCTCGAAGGAGAGGAGTAAGAGGATTGAAATTTGCAGGGTGGGTTTGGAGCGTAAATATCTCGTACGAGTTAATTAACGGGCGATATCCATCAAGCGGTTTCGGAGTTATGGCCGGTTTAAGTAAAAACATGTTTTATGAATATTTCTGAAACCGATTACTCGATCTATCTGAAATTTAGCATCAAATTGTAGAATCATGACCTTTAGACGCATGTGGAGTTTTGTATTGATCGGGTTACCGTAAAGTGTCAAAAAAAAATTGAAAATTTTTAAATTTTGTTTCTACAATAGCTCTCGAACAGAATGCAAGAATGAGCTAGGCAGTTGAAATTTTCAGAGTAGGTTAGGGAGATAAATATCTCGATTAAGTTCGCTATTGGGCAAAATAGGCCAGATGGTTCCGGAGTAACGAAAAAAAAAATGTTTTAACTTACAAATTTGAAAAAAAAAATTTTTCAAGATGCAATTTCGCCATAAAAATCCATTGATATAATTTTCAACTCTAACAAGCTAATACTTTCGGAGATATGATTTTTCGAAATTTCAATAATGAATCGTACTTCTATGTTTTCACAGAATGCTATAATTATTCTATCTATGATTTATTATATGTATTACATGTACGAGTATGAACACAGATCATATAATAAAGCTTAGATAGAATAATAATAGCATTCTGTGAAAACATAGAAGTACGATTCATTATTGAAATTTCGAAAAATCATATCTCCGAAAGTATTAGCTTGTTGGAGTTGAAAATAATATCAATGGATTTTTATGGTGAAACTGCATCTTAAATGAAAATTGAATTTGAAATTTGTTACTTAAAAAAAAATTTTTTTTTCGTTACTCCGAAACCATCTGGCAATACCGAGATATTCATCTCCCTAACCTACTCTGAAAATTTCAACTGCCTAGCTCATTCCGTTCGAGAGTTATTGTAGAAATTTTTTTTTTAATTTTCAAAATTTTTTTTGACACTTTGCGGTAACCTGGTCAATACAAAACTTCACATATGTAGAAAGGTCGTGATTCTACAATTTGATGCTAAATTTCAGATAGATCGAGTGATAGGTTTCGGGGGGTTGAACTAGGAATTAATTTCGGGGGGGGGTTTGGGGGTGAAAGGGTCACTTTCTGCAGCAAAAAAAAATTTTTTAAGAGAAATAATTACATTTCGGGGGGGGGGGGTTTGAACCCCCAAACCCCCCCCCCCCCCCCCTGGCTACGCCCTTGATCTGTGTTCATACTCGTACATGTCATCCTGTTCTATAAGAGAGAGTCAAATTCATTTCAACTATTTTAATTTGATTTCTTTCATGAAGCAGTTCTCATTATCAGATTGCTCATTCAATCATGATAAATAAACTATTATTTGAATTTAATTTCCTTTATGATGCAGTTCTATCATAAGAATACATTGATATAATTCTCAACTCTGAGAAACCAATACTTTCGGAGATATAATTTGTCTGTTTGAACAAGAGCGCCAGAAAGCTCCTGTCCACAGGGCTTGAACCAATTTTTTGCGCGTATGTTCTGGGGAACATCGCGTTATAGTTTTGCCCATATGTCTGTAACTTTCGAATTTTTTGACGAAAATGGTCTCAAACGATTAAGTTCGACTCCCCAATGAAGAATTCGAGGTCAAATTTGATTCTGTCCGTCCGGTCGTACGGCCGTCCGTTGCCACGATAACTTGAGAACGAAAAGACCTAGCGACTTGAAATTTTCAGGGTAGGCGGCGCATCCCAATACGACGGACAAGTTCGTTAATGGGCATAATCGGCCCAGTGATTTCCGAGTAATAATTTTGTTTTCAACCAATATGAATCCGATCGAATTGAAACTTGGTGGGTAGTTGTAGAATATGAACCTAAGCACGTTTGTGAAATTTTGTGCGAATCGTATGGCTAGAAAATTTTAAAAAAATTATTAAAAAATATTTTTGTTGTCACGATAACTTGAGAACAGAATGAGATAGCGGCTTGAGGTTTTCAGGTTAGGATGTGCACCAGAACGCGACATTTCAGTTTGTTTATGAGCATAATCGGCCAAACGGTTTTAGAGTTATAGCCATCTGAAATTTTCTGAAATTTGGTGGTTTTTTGTTCCTCATTAACTCGAAAAATACTGAACCGATTGAATTCAAACATGGTTATTAGTTGTAGAATGCCAACGCGAATATGTTTGCAAAATTTGGTGAGGATAGCATTTGTAGAAAATTTTTAGTAAATCATTGAAAAAAAAAAAAAATTCTATATATCAGTAACTATTCGTTTGAAATTGCTGAAATTTTGCAAGAGCCTTCATAACCTAACTCTACTGCCAAGTTGCAAGTTTTAATACGATCGGTTAAATATTGTTGGAGATTCGAGCATTCTTGTGTGAGTTCAGTAGATGGGTGACCGTTGCCTCGATATCTTTCGAACGAAAGGAGATAGGGACTTGCAATTTTCAGGGTAGGTTGCGTATCCGAAAGGGAGAGTTGAGTTCGTTTTTGGGCATAATCGGTCTAACGGTTTCCGAGTTATACCCACCTGGAATATTATTTCCTTAATAACTCAAAAAATAAATATTCGATCGAATTGGTGCTTGGTAACTAGTAGTAGAAAATCAACATAAAGACGTGTTTAAAATTTTGTGAATTTTCTAGTGATACGATCCTCACGAAATTTCGCAAGAGTTTGCGCGTCGGCATTCTACAACTAATTACCATGTTTGAATTGGATCGGATTCGTATTGTTTGAGTTATTGAGGAAATGACAACAAAATTTCAGATGGGTATAACTCCAAAACCGTTTGGCCGATTGTGCCTATTAAAGAACTTAAAAGCATTCGGATGCGCAATCAACCCTGAAAATTCCAAGTCGCTATATATTTCCGTTCTCAAGTGATCGTAAGATTATATATATATTATTATTATTATTATTATTATACTGATCCTCCTGGGTCTTCCACAAGGAGACCCCTCATAAGCTCTAAGAGCTTGCCCTATATATCTATATATATATATATAGATGTAACTAAGGAACAACTGAGTCCCAAAATGGTATATGGTTGGTAACAAGTGAGACCCGTTTTGCACATGTGAGGCCCCTTTCCGGGTCTCGCATTGTTTTTTGGTGCAAATGGACTCCTTAGGGCCCCCCCTCAGCTCCCTGATGTCTCCCCCAAAAAATTTTTTGGATCTGGATGTCTGTTATAAGCCTCAACTTACACGGAATTTAGTTAATGGGAATTCGCTTCAGATGGCGCTGTAGAAGTTCTGTACATACTTTGCGAGACCCAGAGTATATATTCTCAATTAAGCAGGTTGCTGTGAGATGAGAGTCCCGCCAATCTGACTGCTCCATAGATCATTCAGTACACTAACGGTGGTTTTCAAAAAGCTCTGACTAGATTTATTATAGCTTTAATACGATTTCGGCTAGATGAACTGGAAATCAACATAGAAGTTCACTGATTTGGCAAGTAATAGTTATGAAAGTGTCATCAAACACTGGGTCAATATATCATTATCTTTCTAAGAATCAGATACATTGAAATGAAAATTTATCAAATAATAATATTCATTATTCATTAGTCATTGCCATTTCCACACACGATCGTACGATAAATATTTACAATTGGCTGCCCCGCGATATTTTCCAATTGTTTCAGTGAATTATTGATTTCTCTAAATTCCCAAAAAACTATTGACTTTACTCATTCATAAGTGTTAATGAGTCGTGTAACTACACGACTCTCAATTTTCTTGTTTTAGTAGATTCATAGTGTCTACGACTTATAGACGAATATTTTGAAATGATTCTTGAATTATCTGCATATTATATTCCATCCATTTTTGGAATTTGTAACAAAGCACATTTATTTTGCAAATATTATGCTTGTTACTAGCACTACTTACCTGGGACACGAAGTAACCGCGGATGGTATTCGCACCGATCCCGACAAAGTCAGAGCCATAACGGAACTAAAGGAGTCCACAACAGTACGAGCTTTACGCCGCTTTTTGGGGATATGCTCCTGGTACCGGCGTTTCATACCAAACTTCTCCCAGATCGCTTCGCCTCTAACCGGCCTCCTCAAGAAAGGTATGCGATGGCGTTGGATGGAAGAACAACAAACCGCGTTTGACGGTTTGAAGACCTTGTTAACAAAGGCGCCCGTACTTGCCTGTCCAGATTTCTCCATACCGTTCGAGCTCCAGACTGACGCCTCAGAACAGGGGTTAGGAGTAGCACTATTACAACGCCAAGATGGAGACGACCATATAACAGCATATGCGAGCAGAACATTAGAACCCGCCGAAAAGAACTACTCCGTAACGGAAAAGGAATGTTTGGCTATTGTCTGGGGAATCGAGAAGATGCGACCTTACCTCGAAGGATACAGATTTACCGTTACAACCGATCATCAAAGTCTAACCTGGCTCCACTCAATTAAGAGCCCTGGTGGCAGGCTAGCTCGCTGGAGCCTCTTCCTACAGCAGTTTGACTTTTCGATAAAATATAGAAAAGGGGTCCTGAACCGTGTAGCCGACACGCTATCCCGAGAACCGCTATCCGATACCGCTGCTATCACCACCACCGAACTACGAGATACCGAATGCACCTGGTACACGGCTAAAATGCAAGAGGTTCAGAGAAATCCGAAGAACTACCCGGACTACTCCATCAGGGATGGAAAATTATTCCGACACTTTTGGGATTACGGGGATCTCAAGGATGAAGAATACTGTGACCCTTGGAAGCTGTGTGTACCGACCTAACTTCGATCTACAATACTTCTGGAGAACCACGACGCACCATCCGCAGGCCACCTAGGACTGACCAAGACTATCGCACGGATCGCTCTTCGATATTATTGGCCACATATGTTCAGAGACATAAGGAAATACGTCCGAGGATGCCTACAATATCAGAAGCATAAAGTCTCCCAACGGAAGACACCAGGTACCATGCAACCCAACCCCGTCCGACAACCATGGGAGTCTGTTAGCGTGGACCTAGTAGGACCATTACCGAGATCATCAAAAGGGAATCTTTACTTGATCGTATTCCATGACCGCTTCACAAAATGGACGGCCTGCAAGCCAATTAGAAAAGCCACCGCCAACGTAGTATCCCAAGCCCTATTAGGGGAGATAATATCCCGCTTTGGATGTCCACGCACCATAATTACCGACCAAGGCACTCAATTCAGTAGCCGGATTTTCCGCACCTTATTAGAAGACTTCGGAGTACAACATCGCTTCACACCCGCATACACACCACAATGTAACCCAGTAGAGAGGGCAAATAGAGTAATCAAGACCATGGCCGCCCAATTTTGTGAAAACAATCACAAGAAGTGGGATCAAAACATACATGAATTCACGATGGCCATAAATACCGCCAAGCAGGAATCCACGGGATACACCCCAGCCTTTTTGAATTTTGGGCGAGAATTCGAACTACCGAATGCGCTACACCGAACTGTGGAAGAGAACACCGATACCGACAGCACCCACGACAATCCTATCGACGCAAATCGCCGAAGTGATAGACTGAAACAACTTCAGGACACCTTCCGCATTGTCCGAATCCGACTAGCGCGGGCATATGAGCGACAGAGCCACTATTACAATCTAAGGCGACGCGAGTGGAGATGTCATGTGGGGGATACGGTAATGAAGCGCGAGCATCAGTTATCAAATGCAGCGAAAGACTTCGCTTCCAAATGGCTCCCAAGTTTTCGGGTCCCTACACTATACACCGAGTAATCTCCCCAGTCGTGTACGACCTTATCCACAGTAGCGGGAAAAAGCTCAGGCGAGTCCATATCAAGGACCTGAAACCGTACCAAGACCAAACCGAGGTATTCTTTTCAGAAACCGAGCCACGCAATGCGACATACTGAAAGTGGCCATAAATGGTTACGTTACCTGGACCGAGTAAGTCTCGAAAACAAGCGAGTGCTGCGGAGGCCTCGACCACACGGCGCGGCGTCCTGTGGTCGCCACCGATCCGTATCCTGCTATCAGGCTCCAGAAATATTTTGAGTTATTTTGAAATGAATTTTGTAATTTTTAGTTAAGGAATTTCTTGAATTTTTGTTCCTAGAATTGTTATATTCAGAATTTTTTTTATTTTATTAAATTATACCGAGAGAAGGCAAAAAAAAAGAGCCAACTCTGTTAGCTCTTTCTTACCGAAGAAGGAGGGGTGTGTAACAAAGCACATTTATTTTGCAAATATTATGCTTGTTACTAGTTTCCAATAATTCCGTTGTCAGCACAAGCCAGCGAAATCAATTAATTTACGCGCAGAGTAACCGAGTCACGGCGAAGAAAGCCGACCGAATCCTTTATAAAACCCAGTCTCACCGTAGTTCAGTCAGTCGCGCTAACCGTGCAGCCACAGAACATATCGTTAGGAGAAGTGAGAGCTACATTGAGTTGGATTGGAAGCGTAAAAAGCGACCCCAGGGAGCCGGGTGCAGAACTAAACGTCAGACGCGCCAATTTTATACTGTGGCGCCTTTTTCAGTTTCACTACAATTTCAAATTTAATTATTATTCCAAGAACTGTAATCTTCAACGATAATTGGATTATCGTTGAAGATAACAGTTCTTCGAAATAAATAATTGCCAAAGTAAATGAAGAAATAACACCTTATTCTGAATTTTTTTTTGGGAAAATAATTTCATCAATTATAATTAATTTATTAATAAAACAATAATTGTTGAATAAGAAACAAGCAGTAAAACATTATATTTCTGAAAAGGAAAAATATTTTCAAGAAGGTCCTACAGTCAATATAACAAAAACTTTTCTATAACAATATATAAAAAATATCTCAAATGTCTTCCTTCCATTCCTTCTAATCTTTTCCATGTCTTCCAATTGGAGGTAAATTATCTGTCAAAAAATTGAAATCACCAGAATTGTTTTTATCTGAAGCAGTGAAGCAGCATTGTGCCTCTACATCAGAAATTTCAAAATCAGGAAAGTGTTCTTCTTGATTAACATAAGAATGATCATGAAAACCTAAGATGTTGACATGATCATTCTGAACATATTCTTGACTTTCAGAACATGCTTGTGGGGAAAAGTTGTGCTGTGCATAATAATAATGATCTAGAGTGGAAGCATGATTTACAGGAGGCATTGATGGGCAGGCTCCTTTTAACAACCTTGCTTTACTTTACTTGTGTTATAAAAATCAATTTCAACACAGTGATCTTAAACAATCTCAAGATGAAACAGTTTGTGGATTCTGGAATCAAACAAAATTGTTTCCAAGTTTGGCCACTTACATTCGTCAGAAACTTGATAAAGTGCATTCCTCAATCCAGGATAGTATTGATTCTTGCAAGTAGGGTAATTGCAAGAATACTTTGGTGTCCCGACAAGCATATTGTTAATGAGATTTTATATGTAGCGAGTATACTTAGCTTTTCTCCTTTGATCGATCTATCCTGTCCATGTAAGTCTTAGATGGTCCTTATAGTTGTCGCATTACTGAAAACAATTTCATATAAATTTTAATTGAATTCTTAATTAAATATGAATAATACTCACCTATAATATATATTATAAAACAAGTATTCGTTTATGCTTTTACATATTACAACCATCATAACCATACATTTATTTATTTACTTTATTTGACATATGGTAAAATTGGTAAATAAGGATCCTGTATCCTGTAGAATAATGCTCGAAGCTCCATCTAAGAGCCGGGTGCGAACTATATAACGTCAAAAATAAACTTCCAATTTTAGACCAAAGCTTTCACTTCTCCTAACGATATATTCTGTGCGTGCAGCCGTGAGCAGAACCGATACCGCAGTAAGTAAGGGTGCGTTTTTATTTTAATCAGCTTTTGTGATGGATTCAATCAGCGATGAGAATACGATTGACGTGACGTCATAAAAATCCATCGGAAATTCACTAATCAATCCGATGAATATAAGAACAGAAAGCTGAGAAATGTTGATGATTATTTTAGGTTAGGTTGTTATGTTTTGATCAATAATCTAATATTTTGTTCCATTGATGTTTTTCCCTCAATAAAACAACTTTTCGAAGTCAGAAAATATAATTCATATCATATCATTCATATTTCAGGAACATTACTTTCAATGCAATATTAATTATTTTCGAAGGGTTTTATAATAGGAAATAGATTCAATAATACCTATATAGTATCATACCTGTTGTAAAAATAATCATTATCAAATCGCACTTAAGGCGATAAATATTAGGTATATGAAAGTTAAAATTGTTTGAAGCCCATCTACTATTATTGCCTTTAAAAGTGCAGTCCAACAGAAATGTGATTCGAAATACCCGCCAAAATCCGTCCATCTAATCGGTCTCATCGACCTCCAAGTACGATGAACCGATTAGTAATCGTAAATCCATCGATGAAATTATGTTGAAAATAAAAACGGCCCGTTGAAATTCATCGGTATGCACTTGATGAAAATAAAAACACACCGATTCATTTACGATTAATCGATTAGACATTTCGATTAAAATAAAAACGCACCCTAAGTGAAGTGATGGGGGTGGAGTGGGAGTACCGGGTCCAGTGTGAGGTAGTGTTGAGTAGGACACGACTTGAAAAAGAGTTTGTAAGAGTAGCCTCTTTTTTGTCCTGAGCCAGAACAATGTCCCACTTCAAAAGAGGCGAGGCGTACTGAACCATTTGAAGTTATTATAGTACGAATTATGCGCGCCTCCTGGCGCCTCAAATGTTAGTCGCGACGTGCTTTTGTCACTGCGGTATTGATGAGTAAGCTCTCTAGGAGGTTTGTCACTCGAACTTGGAAAGTTGTAAAGGCTGGTTTATGCTGGCTGGTAACTTTAACTTAATCATATATATATAATATATATAGACATTTATTTTTAGTGTTACGCTTTATAATCAGACTCAATAATCCGTTAACTTATTAATCATTATTATTAATAATAAGTAAACGGATTATCCCGTCTCAGTATCAACCATAGCGTTAGAAATCTATGTTTCAATTTTTAAGTTAGGGAATAAGTTAAAGTTACCAGCCAGCATAAACCAGCCTTAAGAGTGCTTAGCTTATGTAATGAGGGTTTCGGCAAGAACATATCTAACGGACAGATATTAGGAGGATGAACCACATTTGATTGTTTAGTACAATTATTATGAAATTAGGCAATTCTACTACCCTCACATCAAAGGTTCCGACACAAAATGGAATTTCTTTATCTGCCTCTGCCTCGCTCTCGCTCGACCGCGACAAATAAATTGAAGTAGTACAATTTTAAATTTCGAGGCACTCTTACATTTTGACGTCATGTCCGGGACAAATGAAGCGCCTCTTGTATGTCCTACTCAGTGTTGCCAATTTGCGGATTTTAATCCGATTTGCGGATTTTTTTGCCTCTAGCGGATTTTTTTCGGATTTTTATGTTTTGCGGATTATTTCGGATTTTTTCAAGACATTGCCTGCTTTCAGCGATTTTCACAAGAGAGATTTCTGTAATTAGGTCGGTAATTAAATTACATGGTTCAAATCAGATTTCAATCAAGAATTTCCCCATAGCAGTTTATCAGCAAGTGGTGAAACAGACCCTTATAGTAATAAATGTTTTTTATTACTCTGAGATAAAGTTCAACCAGGGTGTGTAGGACATCTGGGAAATCCAAATTAAGGTTCTCTGATTTCTAGGAAGGTCTGGTTATCGTTTGCTCTTTTAGATAATGGAACTGAATAGTTCGCCGCTTTTGAATATTTTTCGTTAACAATTACGAGATTTCCTTGTGAACCATAATTTGGAATTCCCACAGCCCCTGGATGAAAATTGTATACGCACGTAATATTAAATGAAAGTATTTCGGAAATTCAGTTTAGTTATTCAAAAAGTTACCCATTTGGCGATACTAAACTGTGATAGCGAATCCCCGTTCAATTTTATTATTTTAATGTCAATTTCAGAAAATGGATATATTCTAGATCAATATCAATCATAATATACAGGGTGGTCCAGATCCTAACCAAACAATTTTAGCCACGTATTCTACTTCAAAAATAAGCCCTATTTCGTCATATAAACATATGTCGAGAAATGCTTCCTCTTTGAGTGTTAATATTATTGGAAAAATTGTTTTTCTTTTGCTTCGAACATCTCCTTTAAGTTCGTATTTTAGTATAGCTGTTAACGCTAATTTGTTTGTAATTACACGTTTCGTTTACAAAGATAGTCTTATTATTATCTATTATGTACCCACCATATCAAATTTTAGCGATTTCCTCATACATAGAATGTGTTCAATTTTTTTACTCGGAAATGGTGCCTCGTACGTCAAAAAGTGAAGATAATTTGCTTCAAATAAATAAGGATTTCAAGAGTAATTTTTAAGGTCGAAAAAATCACTGGCGTATCATTCTTTTGTCTAAAAATATTGAGTCTGCAGTACGGAAGCCACTGATAGAATAAAAACAAATTTTTATTCAAAAAGTGCCCCTTGATTCTTAAAACCTATGTCGCAAATTTCATAGAAATATTTTAAGAAGTGTGAAAGTTATTAACAAAAAAAAACATTTTCGTTTTTATAATTTAACACCCTGTATCTCGGAGAGGAAGCATTTCTCGACATAGGTTTATATGACAAACTAGGGCTTTTTTTTGACGTAGAATAAGTGGTTAAAATTTCTTGGTTAAGATCTGGACCATCCTGTATATAATACATTCCCACCAAGCTTATATAATTTTTTCTTCCTCTTTTATAAGTTGGTGGTATGTATGAACATCTACGCAGTTGACTTTTTTGTGGTCCGAGTTATTCTGTGGATCAATAAGAGAGCGGATTTTTTTCGGATATTTTTACGAATAATTCGGATTTTTTCGGATTTTTTGAGGAATATTTCGGATTTTTCGACGGAAAACCATTGGCAACACTGGTCCTACTCAACACTAGTGTGAGGCCAACAGAGTGAGTAATAAGTGCACCGTGGCGGGAGTGCGTTATACCGGTAGTTTTCGGAAGGACAGTATGCGTGGGAACTGTTTCAAATTAACGTTGCCACGTTGTGCTGGAATTCCGGGACAACCGTAGAAACACCGAGGGTTGTCCGATGGGTGGTGGTGTCTCTGGAGTGAGCGGTCTGTTTCAAATTAGCGACCTGTGAGTGGACCTCACCACTATAATCAAGGTGGCGCCCGAGAAACCGCTTCTATTGTACGTAGTAGGCAAGAAAGGGCGTCACAAATTATTAATTCGGTGAACGGTTAACTATCTCGAAATTACTAAATGTTTGTTTTTCATACAATCGGTAAACCCATCCAGCTATTGAACTCAAACAAGGCTGCTCAGATCTCCAACAATATAGATCCAATCGTGTTCAAAGTTGGAACTTGGCAGTAGAGTTAGGTTCTGAAGGCTCCCGAAAAATTCCAGCGATGTTGGACGAACAATTTCTGATATATAGGATTTTTTTCAATGATTTTTTAAAAACTTTCTAGTGATACGATTCTCACTACATTTCGCAAGAATTTTAACGCTGGCATTCTACAATAGATAACCTTGTTTGAATTGGATCGGTTTAGTATTTTTCGAGTTATTGAAGAAATAAGAACCAAATTTCAGATGGGTACAACTCCAAAATCGTTTGGCTGATTATGTCCAATAAACAAACTTAAGTGTTTCAGTCAGAGTCACAACCTGAACTAAAAATTTCAAGTTGCTATCTCTTTCCTTTCTCAGGTTATCTTGATATAAATAATATTTTTTTATAATGTTTCTAAAATTTTCTACTCATATGATTCTCACAATATTTCACAAACGTCCTCAGGTTTGTATTCTACAACTACTCAACAAGTTTCAATTCGATCGGATTTGTATTAGTTGAAAACAAAATTATTACTCGGAAACCGTTGCGTTGGCCGATTATACCCATTATCGAACTCGACCGTCGTATTGAGATGCGCCACCTACCCTGAAAATTTCAAGTCGCTCTCTCTTTCCGCTCTCAAGTTATCGTGGTAACGGCCAAATTAAAAAATTACAGACATTTGGGCAAAATGATAACGTGATATTCCCCAGAAAATCGCGAAAATTCTGACAAGGTCTCGCAGTACTGTAATGAGTTTAAAGTAATCTGAATAAGACAAGAAATTATGTTGATATTCATACGGAAAAACGAAATTACGACCGACTTCCTGAATATCTGGGAGAGTTTCACTACAATTTCAAATTTAATTATTATTCCAAGAACTGTAATCTTCAACGATAATTGGATTATCGTTGAAGATAACAGTTCTTCGAAATAAATAATTGCCAAAGTAAATGAAGAAATAACACCTTATTCTGAATTTTTTTTTGGGAAAATAATTTCATCAATTATAATTAATTTATTAATAAAACAATAATTGTTGAATAAGAAACAAGCAGTAAAACATTATATTTCTGAAAAGGAAAAATATTTTCAAGAAGGTCCTACAGTCAATATAACAAAAACTTTTCTATAACAATATATAAAAAATATCTCAAATGTCTTCCTTCCATTCCTTCTAATCTTTTCCATGTCTTCCAATTGGAGGTAAATTATCTGTCAAAAAATTGAAATCACCAGAATTGTTTTTATCTGAAGCAGTGAAGCAGCATTGTGCCTCTACATCAGAAATTTCAAAATCAGGAAAGTGTTCTTCTTGATTAACATAAGAATGATCATGAAAACCTAAGATGTTGACATGATCATTCTGAACATATTCTTGACTTTCAGAACATGCTTGTGGGGAAAAGTTGTGCTGTGCATAATAATAATGATCTAGAGTGGAAGCATGATTTACAGGAGGCATTGATGGGCAGGCTCCTTTTAACAACCTTGCTTTACTTTACTTGTGTTATAAAAATCAATTTCAACACAGTGATCTTAAACAATCTCAAGATGAAACAGTTTGTGGATTCTGGAATCAAACAAAATTGTTTCCAAGTTTGGCCACTTACATTCGTCAGAAACTTGATAAAGTGCATTCCTCAATCCAGGATAGTATTGATTCTTGCAAGTAGGGTAATTGCAAGAATACTTTGGTGTCCCGACAAGCATATTGTTAATGAGATTTTATATGTAGCGAGTATACTTAGCTTTTCTCCTTTGATCGATCTATCCTGTCCATGTAAGTCTTAGATGGTCCTTATAGTTGTCGCATTACTGAAAACAATTTCATATAAATTTTAATTGAATTCTTAATTAAATATGAATAATACTCACCTATAATATATATTATAAAACAAGTATTCGTTTATGCTTTTACATATTACAACCATCATAACCATACATTTATTTATTTACTTTATTTGACATATGGTAAAATTGGTAAATAAGGATCCTGTATCCTGTAGAATAATGCTCGAAGCTCCATCTAAGAGCCGGGTGCGAACTATATAACGTCAAAAATAAACTTCCAATTTTAGACCAAAGCTTTCACTTCTCCTAACGATATATTCTGTGCGTGCAGCCGTGAGCAGAACCGATACCGCAGTAAGTAAGGGTGCGTTTTTATTTTAATCAGCTTTTGTGATGGATTCAATCAGCGATGAGAATACGATTGACGTGACGTCATAAAAATCCATCGGAAATTCACTAATCAATCCGATGAATATAAGAACAGAAAGCTGAGAAATGTTGATGATTATTTTAGGTTAGGTTGTTATGTTTTGATCAATAATCTAATATTTTGTTCCATTGATGTTTTTCCCTCAATAAAACAACTTTTCGAAGTCAGAAAATATAATTCATATCATATCATTCATATTTCAGGAACATTACTTTCAATGCAATATTAATTATTTTCGAAGGGTTTTATAATAGGAAATAGATTCAATAATACCTATATAGTATCATACCTGTTGTAAAAATAATCATTATCAAATCGCACTTAAGGCGATAAATATTAGGTATATGAAAGTTAAAATTGTTTGAAGCCCATCTACTATTATTGCCTTTAAAAGTGCAGTCCAACAGAAATGTGATTCGAAATACCCGCCAAAATCCGTCCATCTAATCGGTCTCATCGACCTCCAAGTACGATGAACCGATTAGTAATCGTAAATCCATCGATGAAATTATGTTGAAAATAAAAACGGCCCGTTGAAATTCATCGGTATGCACTTGATGAAAATAAAAACACACCGATTCATTTACGATTAATCGATTAGACATTTCGATTAAAATAAAAACGCACCCTAAGTGAAGTGATGGGGGTGGAGTGGGAGTACCGGGTCCAGTGTGAGGTAGTGTTGAGTAGGACACGACTTGAAAAAGAGT
Source organism: Halyzia sedecimguttata (assembly GCA_937662695.2). Lineage (NCBI taxonomy): Eukaryota > Metazoa > Arthropoda > Insecta > Coleoptera > Coccinellidae > Halyzia > Halyzia sedecimguttata. The sequence goes on along the minus strand of OW569414.2, from coordinate 49,803,322 downwards.
TTGTAAGAGTAGCCTCTTTTTTGTCCTGAGCCAGAACAATGTCCCACTTCAAAAGAGGCGAGGCGTACTGAACCATTTGAAGTTATTATAGTACGAATTATGCGCGCCTCCTGGCGCCTCAAATGTTAGTCGCGACGTGCTTTTGTCACTGCGGTATTGATGAGTAAGCTCTCTAGGAGGTTTGTCACTCGAACTTGGAAAGTTGTAAAGGCTGGTTTATGCTGGCTGGTAACTTTAACTTAATCATATATATATAATATATATAGACATTTATTTTTAGTGTTACGCTTTATAATCAGACTCAATAATCCGTTAACTTATTAATCATTATTATTAATAATAAGTAAACGGATTATCCCGTCTCAGTATCAACCATAGCGTTAGAAATCTATGTTTCAATTTTTAAGTTAGGGAATAAGTTAAAGTTACCAGCCAGCATAAACCAGCCTTAAGAGTGCTTAGCTTATGTAATGAGGGTTTCGGCAAGAACATATCTAACGGACAGATATTAGGAGGATGAACCACATTTGATTGTTTAGTACAATTATTATGAAATTAGGCAATTCTACTACCCTCACATCAAAGGTTCCGACACAAAATGGAATTTCTTTATCTGCCTCTGCCTCGCTCTCGCTCGACCGCGACAAATAAATTGAAGTAGTACAATTTTAAATTTCGAGGCACTCTTACATTTTGACGTCATGTCCGGGACAAATGAAGCGCCTCTTGTATGTCCTACTCAGTGTTGCCAATTTGCGGATTTTAATCCGATTTGCGGATTTTTTTGCCTCTAGCGGATTTTTTTCGGATTTTTATGTTTTGCGGATTATTTCGGATTTTTTCAAGACATTGCCTGCTTTCAGCGATTTTCACAAGAGAGATTTCTGTAATTAGGTCGGTAATTAAATTACATGGTTCAAATCAGATTTCAATCAAGAATTTCCCCATAGCAGTTTATCAGCAAGTGGTGAAACAGACCCTTATAGTAATAAATGTTTTATATTACTGTGAGATAAAGTTCAACCAGGGTGTGTAGGACATCTGGGAAATCCAAATTAAGGTTCTCTGATTTCTAGGAAGGTCTGGTTATCGTTTGCTCTTTTAGATAATGGAACTGAATAGTTCGCCGCTTTTGAATATTTTTCGTTAACAATTACGAGATTTCCTTGTGAACCATAATTTGGAATTCCCACAGCCCCTGGATGAAAATTGTATACGCACGTAATATTAAATGAAAGTATTTCGGAAATTCAGTTTAGTTATTCAAAAAGTTACCCATTTGGCGATACTAAACTGTGATAGCGAATCCCCGTTCAATTTTATTATTTTAATGTCAATTTCAGAAAATGGATATATTCTAGATCAATATCAATCATAATATACAGGGTGGTCCAGATCCTAACCAAACAATTTTAGCCACGTATTCTACTTCAAAAATAAGCCCTATTTCGTCATATAAACATATGTCGAGAAATGCTTCCTCTTTGAGTGTTAATATTATTGGAAAAATTGTTTTTCTTTTGCTTCGAACATCTCCTTTAAGTTCGTATTTTAGTATAGCTGTTAACGCTAATTTGTTTGTAATTACACGTTTCGTTTACAAAGATAGTCTTATTATTATCTATTATGTACCCACCATATCAAATTTTAGCGATTTCCTCATACATAGAATGTGTTCAATTTTTTTACTCGGAAATGGTGCCTCGTACGTCAAAAAGTGAAGATAATTTGCTTCAAATAAATAAGGATTTCAAGAGTAATTTTTAAGGTCGAAAAAATCACTGGCGTATCATTCTTTTGTCTAAAAATATTGAGTCTGCAGTACGGAAGCCACTGATAGAATAAAAACAAATTTTTATTCAAAAAGTGCCCCTTGATTCTTAAAACCTATGTCGCAAATTTCATAGAAATATTTTAAGAAGTGTGAAAGTTATTAACAAAAAAAAACATTTTCGTTTTTATAATTTAACACCCTGTATCTCGGAGAGGAAGCATTTCTCGACATAGGTTTATATGACAAACTAGGGCTTCTTTTTGACGTAGAATAAGTGGTTAAAATTTCTTGGTTAAGATCTGGACCATCCTGTATATAATACATTCCCACCAAGCTTATATAATTTTTTCTTCCTCTTTTATAAGTTGGTGGTATGTATGAACATCTACGCAGTTGACTTTTTTGTGGTCCGAGTTATTCTGTGGATCAATAAGAGAGCGGATTTTTTTCGGATATTTTTACGAATAATTCGGATTTTTTCGGATTTTTTGAGGAATATTTCGGATTTTTCGACGGAAAACCATTGGCAACACTGGTCCTACTCAACACTAGTGTGAGGCCAACAGAGTGAGTAATAAGTGCACCGTGGCGGGAGTGCGTTATACCGGTAGTTTTCGGAAGGACAGTATGCGTGGGAACTGTTTCAAATTAACGTTGCCACGTTGTGCTGGAATTCCGGGACAACCGTAGAAACACCGAGGGTTGTCCGATGGGTGGTGGTGTCTCTGGAGTGAGCGGTCTGTTTCAAATTAGCGACCTGTGAGTGGACCTCACCACTATAATCAAGGTGGCGCCCGAGAAACCGCTTCTATTGTACGTAGTAGGCAAGAAAGGGCGTCACAAATTATTAATTCGGTGAACGGTTAACTATCTCGAAATTACTAAATGTTTGTTTTTCATACAATCGGTAAACCCATCCAGCTATTGAACTCAAACAAGGCTGCTCAGATCTCCAACAATATAGATCCAATCGTGTTCAAAGTTGGAACTTGGCAGTAGAGTTAGGTTCTGAAGGCTCCCGAAAAATTCCAGCGATGTTGGACGAACAATTTCTGATATATAGGATTTTTTTCAATGATTTTTTAAAAACTTTCTAGTGATACGATTCTCACTACATTTCGCAAGAATTTTAACGCTGGCATTCTACAATAGATAACCTTGTTTGAATTGGATCGGTTTAGTATTTTTCGAGTTATTGAAGAAATAAGAACCAAATTTCAGATGGGTACAACTCCAAAATCGTTTGGCTGATTATGTCCAATAAACAAACTTAAGTGTTTCAGTCAGAGTCACAACCTGAACTAAAAATTTCAAGTTGCTATCTCTTTCCTTTCTCAGGTTATCTTGATATAAATAATATTTTTTTATAATGTTTCTAAAATTTTCTACTCATATGATTCTCACAATATTTCACAAACGTCCTCAGGTTTGTATTCTACAACTACTCAACAAGTTTCAATTCGATCGGATTTGTATTAGTTGAAAACAAAATTATTACTCGGAAACCGTTGCGTTGGCCGATTATACCCATTATCGAACTCGACCGTCGTATTGAGATGCGCCACCTACCCTGAAAATTTCAAGTCGCTCTCTCTTTCCGCTCTCAAGTTATCGTGGTAACGGCCAAATTAAAAAATTACAGACATTTGGGCAAAATGATAACGTGATATTCCCCAGAAAATCGCGAAAATTCTGACAAGGTCTCGCAGTACTGTAATGAGTTTAAAGTAATCTGAATAAGACAAGAAATTATGTTGATATTCATACGGAAAAACGAAATTACGACCGACTTCCTGAATATCTGGGAGAGACAAAATATTATGGAAAAAAACATTTTCTGAAATTTCCTCATTACAAATTACCAGAACTGAATTCCAACAAAATTTTGATTCAATTACTAAGTTAAATACTTTATAGGTAAAATAAAGAAGAATTTAAACTCAACAAGAGTGCTAGAAATTATTAATCCAAAACCAATAGACCAATTCTAACCAATGACGAACTCATTCGAGATATTAATACCTCAATTCATGATGAACGATATATTCTTTCCTCAAATCCACTCTGAAAATTATTATATCAATTGAAACTTTAGCCAATATTCTAGTTTTGTTTTTACTGGAGATATTCTTAACTCAATATTATTAACTTACCAATACCATTCCCATCATCATATGGATTAAACATGGGCATCACCCAAAATGTATGATATATTAAAATCCTCATAATTCTACGATAGCCGAAATGAATTCGACATGTCATTCTCAGGAAAATGAGTTGACATGTATCAACACAGATCATATAATAATTCATAGCATTCTGTGAAAACATAGAAGTACGATTGTTTATTGAAATTGTGCAAAATCATATATCCGAAAGTATTAGATTTTTAGAGTTGAAAATGATATCAATGGATTCTTATGGTGAAACTACATCTTGAAAAAAAATTGAATTTAAAATTTGTAGTATAAAATTTTTTTTTTTGTTTCTCCGAAACCATTTGGTCGATTTTGCCCAATAACGAACTTAGCCGAGATATTAGTCTCCCAAACCTACTCTGAAAATTTCAACTGTCTAGCTCAGGGCTTTCCAAACTTATTTTTACTGTGACGCCCTTGGGACTTTGCCATTTTTGTACGACGCCCCTTAACTCAGCCCTCAAAAATATTTACCAATTTTAGTACTAGCCTAGTAATACGTTATCAGCTCACTAGACTCGGTCGCAATCAACGTGCGACGCCCCTAGGACAATGACGCGACGCACATTTCGTTCGAGTGTTATCGTGTCTACGGGCGGCTCGATACTGACCACGGATTCTTGATCACTGATCAGTGAGTCGCACCAAATCGTTTAAGACAAATTACAGACATTTGAACAAATTGATAAGCACTCTGTTTCGAGGAAAAAGAGCGCCAAAAAAATTGAAGACCATTTCAGATCTAGGTGCAATCCTAATGCGAAAACGTGATATAGGTTTGTGAAGTACCTAATCAAGTTTACATCAACTTCCAGTATGACTGATGTGCAGAAACCCAAACACTGCTCCAACTTAACGAAGACATTTCGATGAGAGAAAACAAATAGTTCATCTGAAATGTAAGTGATGTGAATATCATCATGAACGAATATAAATATCAATGTTAACAACAATAATAGGGTATCTAAGAAAGTTTTTCGACACCAAGATTTGAAGAAACCATTGACTATTATTGGAAAAAATGTCCTGCGGACAGGAGGTTTGGCGCTCTTGTTCAAATGTTGACAAATTATATCCCCGAAAGTATTGGTTTCTCAGAGTTGGGACTTATATCAATGGAATCTAATGATAGAACTGCACCATGAAATAAATTAAATAAGAATCCATTGATATTATTCCCAACTCGGAGAAATCAAAACTTTCAGAGTTATGATTTGTCAAAGTTTGAACAAGAGTGCCAAAGCTCCTGTCCACAGGGCTTTCCCACTGTTTGACGCTCTTGTTCTTTGGAACAGAAAACTTATCAATTTGTCCAAATGTCTCTAATTTTCGAATTTTTTGATGAAAATGGTATCAAACGATTTGGTTCGACCCACTGATCGAGAATCCGTGGTCAAAATCGATTCTATCCGGCCGGCTGGCCCTCCGTTAACACGATGACTCTCGAGCAAAATGAGCTAGACAGGTGGAATTTTCAGTGTAGGTTTGAGGGATAAATATCTCGGTTAATTTCGTTATTGGGCAAAATCGGCCTAATAGTTTCGGAATAACGAAAAAAAAAATTTTTTTTTCATTACAACTTTTGAATTAAATATTTTTTAAGATGGAGTTTCATCATAAGAATCCATTGTTATCATTTTCAACTCTAACAAGCCAATACTTTCGCATATATGATATTTCAAAATTTCAATAATACATCGTAGTTCTGTGTATTCACCAAATGTGAACACAGAATCTGTCTGTGTTCACTGTTCCTAAATGTCATTTTATCTAGCTATTAGAGACTTGTCTATCGTATTTTGAAAATATTTTCTTTTGGAAAACAAATATCCGATTCTTCAATTTTTTAATATATACAAGACTGTTTTGAAACTGCAAATAATATTGACTGATTACATATTGAATAATTTATGTATAAATATGGGGATGATGTTCCAGAAGATTTAGAATTGGATAATTTTAATGAGTTGTGAGACATGTTCCTGTATACAGTAATTTCATAATGTTACTAGCAAAAATATGCTGGAATAAGGATCTACATTTGTGTATCAAACATTTTTTCTTGAGTTCAGGTCCATAATACAGAAAAGAATATGTAAGTGTTATGAACTATTAAATTTTAATGAAAAGAGGATAGTGTTTTATTAATATATTTTGAACTATTAAAATAATTTGTTCGTCATCAGCCTCTACCTACCAAATATTAGGAATAAATGGACAATCTGCTATGATTGTCTCCAGCCTTGCTCTAGACATTTCGATGATATTTTCCTTAGGTATTTCGAGTTGTGTAAACTATACACCGAGTGTGAGTTGCAACAACCCATTCCACGAGGTTGAATCATTGCAGATTGCTCATTTAATCTTGATAAATAAATTTAATGACAATTTTTGAAGCATCAAAGCATTGAAGCTTTGTAGATTGCTCTTTTTGCGCGTATGTTCTGGGGAACATCGCGTTATAGTTTTGCCCAAATGTCTGTAACTTTCGAATTTTTTGACGAAAATGGTCTCAAACGATTAAGTTCGACTCCCCAATGAAGAATTCGAGGTCAAATTTGATTCTGTCCGTCCGGCCGTCCGTCCGGCCGTTGCCACGATAACTTGAGAACGAAAAGAGCTAGCGAATTCAAATTTTCAGGGTAGGTGGCGCATCTTAATACGACGGACAAATTCGTTCATGGGCATAATCGGCCCAGTGGTTTCCGAGAAATAATTTTGTTTTCAACCAATATAAATCCGATCGAATTGAAACTTGGTGCGAATCGTATCGCTAGAAAATTTTAAAAAAATTATTAAAAAATATTTTTGTTGTCACGATAACTTGAGAACGGAAAGAGATAGCGGCTTCAAGTTTTCAGGTTAGGATGTGCACCAGAACGCGACATTTCAGTTTATTCATGAGCATAATCGGCCAAACGGTTTTAGAGTTATAGCCATCTGAAATTTTCTGAAATTTGGTGGTTTTTTGTTCCTCATTAACTCGAAAAATACTAAACCGATTGAATTCAAACATGGTCATTAGTTGTATAATGCCAACGCAAAAATGTTTGCAAAATTTGGTGAGGATAACATTTGTAGAAAATTTTTAATAAATCATTGAAAAAAAAAAAAAAGTTCTATGTATCAGTAACTATTCGTTTGAAAGTGCTGAAATTTTGCAAGAGCCTTCATAACCTAACTCTACTGCCAAGTTTCAAGTTTTAATACGATCGGTTAAATATTGTTGGAGATTCGAGCATTCTTGTGTGAGTTCAGTAGATGGGTTACCGTTGCCTCGATAACTTTCGAACGAAAGAAGATAGGGGCTTGCAATTTTCAGGGTAGGTTGCGTATCCGAAAGGGAGAGTTGAGTTCGTTTTTGGGCAAAATCGGTCTAACAGTTTCCGAGTTATACCCACCTGGAATATTATTTCCTTGATAACTCAAAAAATAAATATTCGATCGAATTGGTGCTTGGTAGCTAGTAGTAGAAAATCAACATAAAGACGTGTTTAAAATTTTGTAAGAACCGTACCCCTAGAAAATTACAAAAAAATTACGAAAAAAAAAAATTTAAGAACCGTACCCCTAAAAAATTTAAAATAAATCACGCAAAAAAAAATTGGTTCAAGCACTAACGTGAAGTCAGAAGCTTTTGCGCGTATGTTCTATTGTCCATTCCTCTGTATTGGACACCCTTAATCGAATTTACCATGGTAAATTCGATTAAGGGTGTCAAATACAGAAGAATGGACAATAGAACATACGCGCAAAAGCTTCTGACTTCACGTCAGTGCTTGAACCAAATTTTTTATGCTATTCTCTGAAGCATTTTTTTGTAAACGAAATTTTTTTAAAATTTAAGTTCTTTCATGAGTTCTATCATAAGAATCCATGGCTATAATTCCCAACTCTGAGAAACTAATACTTTCGGAGATATATGTAATTTGTCTGTTTGAACAAGAGCGCCAAAAAGCTACTGTCCAGAGGGCTTGAACCAATTTTTCAATTTCGCTTCTGTACGTCAATTCTCAAGAATTTTTGTAATTAAATTCAATATGTAGGTCTATGACTCATCTCATGTTGGATTTATATACATCAGCAAATTATAATCAAAGTATTCTATGAAATCATAATATAAAATGGAGAATAATTATTATACATAGTTCACAATCTGACTTGCGAGTTCGACTTTAATATTATCTGCATTTCGCGCCTTCGCGGGCTCAGTGTCTCGACTATTTATTCAATTTTTTGCTTATGTTTAGATTTGGCATCGTTGGAGGGACTCGCAAGTGTGAAGAATATACCAGAATATACACTGAGGGCCTCGCATTGGTGTTTGATATATAACGGGTCTCGGAACTTCTTTGGATATTTCTTTTTCAACAGTTTTTTGAAAAAGCTTCCCCTCTTACAATATGCACAATAAGCACCATTATAACCTTGTAATAATGAAAAAAATATTTCAAAAAAGTTATATTCTGATATGGGTCTCAGGTTGTCTGTTGGCTACCGCGGGTCTCACATGTGTTGATATTTAAGTATATATATATATATATATATATATATATATATATATATATATATATATATCCTGTCAACAGCAACAAACAATAATCCATTCTATATAAAAAACTCTTTTCATTTGAAGGAATCGTTAGGAAGTATCAAAATAAAAGACGACCACCGAATGTACTCACTGGATGTGAAGTCACTTTATACAAACATTCCCACTGATTTAACAAGACAAGCAATTGAAAGTATTTGGGAAACAATATCACAGCACACAACAATACCCAAAGATAAGCTCATAGAAACAATCCAATTTATAATAAATAACAGCTATTTCCAATATGAAAACAACTTTTACAAACAAATCAAGGGAGTTGCTATGGGTAACCCAATATCAAGCACTATAGCCCAGTTAGTCATGGAATTAATTGAAGAAAAAGTTATGAAAAATTATAAAACGACCTTTTACAAACGCTACGTAGATGATTGCCTGATTATAACAACACCAACGAAAATAAATAGGATCCTAAACCAATTTAACAGTATCCATGAATTAATACAGTTTACACTCGAAGAAGAATCAAATAATCGGTTAAACTTTCTAGATATGACACTGATGAGAGAAAATGGAGAATTAATGACACAATGGTATAGGAAAGAACAAAACTCCATCCACATTTTAGACTTTAACTCCAGTCACCACCATTCCCAAAAGAAAAGTACAGCCACAGGATACATTGACAGGGCATTAAGGCTAACATCACCAGTACTCCGACAGAAAACACTAGTGGAAGTGAAGAAACTTTTGAGCCTCAATCACTACCCTAGAGATATGATACATAGACTCATAAAACAGAGGACACACAGACTATACAACACACAACAGACAAGAGAATCCACCACGGACATAAAACGAATACCCATACCATTTACACAGGGACTATCACAAAAAATACAAAACATAGTGAAACCATACAACAGAGAACTGGTTCACAAACCACAGAATCAAATAAGTAGCATTTTTAGTAAATTAAAGGCTCCAACACCGAAAACAAAAAAATCACAGGTTGTATACAGTGTACCATGCGGGAATTGTGACAGACAATACATAGGCCAGACTTCACAGAGACTACAGGACAGACTAAACGCACATAAGTATACAAAAAACGCAACCACAGCACTCAATAAACACAAGAAAACAAATAACCACGAGTTTAACTATAACGATACAAAAATCCTGGGAATCGAACCCCAACAAAACCGAAGAGAGATACTTGAAATGATCCATATACAGACAAATATCGAGAAGACAGTGAATGACAAGTTAGACACAAAAAATCTCAGCCGTATTTATATGCCACTACTGAAAAGACCACAAAATTAAAAAAGAAGAAAAGACACGACATCAGACTGACGCTCGAAACTATGACATAAACATGACAGTACCCACTCGACGAAACCGAAACAACAACAATAACGCATAGTGAGATGTTTGCATGAAATTTATTTATTGTAATTAATATATGTAATTTTTAGATGTCCATTGTGATGAATGTAATATACTGAAGAAGGCGGATGCGCCGAAACGTCTATATTAAATAAATTGTTCCACGGTTTTTAAACTCTAACCTAGACACCCAACTAATTGTTTCAAATATATATATTTTTTTCCCAAAAATTTATATAAGAAAGAAGCACAAGAAAACTCAAGAATTAATAATATATATATATATATATATATATATATATATATATATATATATATATATATATATATATATATATATATATATATATATATATATATATATATATATATATATATATATATATATATATATATATGTATATATATATATATATATATAGATTTGTTCGACCGCACATACAGACCCAAATCGACATACTTTACCGATTATACAGTCCAAAAATGACGTTTTCAGACCCGACTCCGGGTCTGGTAACGTTTACCTATAGAATTGTACTCAGGGACGTTAGGGGATGCCAGGGGTAAATTTTCAGATGGGTCTGAAAAAGCGGTGATACATCATATTATATACAGAAAAGCTTCAGAGTTTGGCCAGTGCGAGGGCGCTTCTGCTCACATTAGCTCGCTGTATATAATTCGTATAGTTGATCAACGTCTTGAGTCCTTACATCCGGCAACGCTGTAGAGCGAGAGTTTGAAAATAATATATTTCCTCCTCTCGATATACAAACCCGAAACCAACACATACGAAAACTTATACGAGCCCGGTATAGGTAGTCATCGTCATGAGAATTGTTAATTGTGGATTGTTCAAATAAAACTTCAAAATCAGATACTTCTTCCTTTTGATATACAAACCTAAAAACCACACACATGAACGCTTATACAAGCCTGGTATATGGAATCGTCGTCATGGGAGCTGTTTATTTCGAATTCTCAATCATAATTCTGAAGGAGTGTCGAGGACAAATATAATTTCTTCATGGATCATTTTGCAAAAAATTAACATAATAAGCAGTAACGAAACCATTCTGTAATATTTCAGAGACTAAATCGGACTCCTTCATCAGATGCAAAGCGAAAACTTGACCAATTATTTTTTGATGACACTTATTCTGAAATTTGTTACACTGCAAATTACAGTATTAGCTGAAAGACACACGGGCAAATATTCATTGATTTTAACTATCAACAAATATTTCGTGGATACGGGCTGGTCCCCTCATCGCTCAGTGTTCCCCTAATGAGGAAAGCGTCATACAGGGGCAAATACGAACCAGTTTCATGGCTATGACCAATCGTCAGCATAACATTGCCACACTGAATGACAGCTGAAGGAGTTCTAGGAAACATAATCCCAGTTGTTGCGAACAGGTAGGAAGAAAATCTCATCAGCTGCATCTAGGGAAATCCTTTGGAACTCTGACCCTCTGTGCTGCGGAAACCATAAGCGATGTTCAGTGATGTTCATGCTTTTGCCATAAGAGGGTCAAGGACTGCAAGGCTGTCTACCTGATTTGGCAATTAAGAGCTGTCAAAGCTTTGTGCAACCCATCGCAAGAGTTGGAAATGATATCAATGGATTCTTGTGATAAGAGTGCATCATAAAATGATTAAATACAAAATGTTTTTGACACATCTCATAATTAGAGCATTCTATGAAATTGTAAGACCATTTTCTGCCAATTCGAAAAATACCGACATTTGGGCCAATTGATAAGCACTTTGTTCCGAACAACAAAAGCAACACAAATAGCAGAATATGTATGTACAATCTATAGAGATCGACATAATGGATTAGACTAAAACAAAGATTCTGATGACGGAATACCACTCACATGAAAAGGAAACATACGGAGTCGACTTGTATTTTGTTGAACATACAAAACAATTTCCCAAATTACACAATTGGAATTGGCCATATTTGGTAGTTGAATTTGTTGGAGAAATAGTTAGAACTTCGAAATTTCTATCTGAAGTGACACTGTGATACTATGTTTTTGGCGCTTTTGTTATCAATTCGCCTAAATGTCTGTAATTTTCGAATTATTGAATTATTGGCTGAAAATGGTCTCAGACGTTTTGGTTCGACTCACTGATCAAGAATCCGTGATCAAAATCGCCGTACGGCCATCCGCTAACAAGATAACTCTCAAACAGAATGAGCAAGATAGTTCCAATCTTCACAGTAGTAGACTAGTCAACAAGTGTTATTTGGACCAACTTTTTTCAGCAGTCTCCGAAAATTATGTAGGAGGTGAAATTCGATTCGGAATGGCATCTAGATGATTTTTGAAAAAAAAGAAGTTTCGCTTGCAAAAATTGTAAAAGTTATTAACAATTAACTAAAAAAAACGGGGTTTTAGTTTTTTGTAAATATCTCAAAAACTAATGAAGATTTTTCAAATCTGAAAAAAGATTCAAAAAGAGGAGGAAATTTCCTAAAAAAAGTCTTGACTACCGAAACTGTACGATAAATATTTATAATTTTTCCAGAGGGATGAAAATACGGCCGAAAACGGGTACTCTGGCTTGGAGAAGCCACGTCCACTTCGGGCACTTCAACAATAAACATTTTTTAAACATAGTAAATATGAAAAAAAAAAATTGAAAAAAATTCAGGCAGCAACTGAATAGATGAATGAATAATAATCCGCTTGAACAAAATTTTCATAATGATTTTTCATTTAGTTATTCAATAGTTAATTAATAACTTTTTTCTGCTTGCACATTAACATTGCAAGTGTGATAATTGCTAAACTATAAGTTTTAGATTTTTTTCCTCTCTTGGAGCAATTTTTCAAAGGCTTAACAATAGAATCCCGTTGGAAAAATTAAAAAATGTTTATTTTTCAATTTTTTATTAATAATTTTCGTTGTTGCAAAATTGAAAACTTAAATTAATCATCGAACAAAATTCTTTTTTTTTAATATTATTAACGAGCATTTCTGCTTTTGTGACCAAAAGTAGAATAGGAAATTTCCTCCTCATTTTGAATCTTTTTTCAGATTTGAAAAATCTTTATTAGTTTTTGAGATATTTACAAAAAACTAAAACCCCTTTTTTTTTAGTTAATTGTTAATAACTTACACAATTTTTGCAAGCGGAACTTCATTTTTTTCAAAAATCATCTAGATGCCATTCCGAATGGAATGACACCTCATACATAATTTTCGTGACTGCTGAAAAAAGTTGGTCCAAATAGCACTTGTTGACTAGTCTATAGGTGAATATAAAAATATTTTTCTTATATCACAAATTTAAAATTGTTTTTTTTATATGCAGTTTTTGCATAATAATCCACTGATATTATTTAAAACTCTAACAACTACTTTTGGAGATGTGATTTTTCAAAATTTCAATAATAAATCTTACTTCTATGTTTTCACAGAATGCTATAATTACTCGATCGTAGAATTCTCAGGGTTATAATATGATATTATTTTTTTAAGTGATATTTTAATGCCCGTGGATAATCCATATGATGATGGAAATATATACTTTGGTAAGTTAATCGAATTGGGTTCAGAATATCTACAGTAAAAATAAAACTGGACTATTGGCCAGGTTTCAATTGATATAATATAATTTTCAGAGTGGATTTAAGGAATGAACATCTCGGATAAGTTCGTGGTTTCGGACTAATTTTTGGCACTCTTTTTTTATTAAATGACACTTTTTTGAAATTCATTTCTTCCATGATGCAGTTGTATCATAAGAATCCATTGAAATAATTCCCAGCTCTAAGAAACCAATACCCACTTTCGGAGATATGATTTGTCAAAGTTTGAACAAGTGCGCAAAATCTCCTGCCCACAGGGCTTTTCTACTTTTTTTTATCGTGCAGTTCTATCTTAAGAATGCATTGATATCCAACTCTGAGATTCCAATATTTGGAGATATGATTTGTCAAAGTTTGAATAATAACTCGCTAGTAGTTTGACGAAAGCGCCAAAGTCCCTGTCCACAGAGCTGTCCCACATTTATAATTAAATATCAATTCAAAAAAAGATTTGATCCGAATCATTTTTTGACAAATTTGAAAAAAATCTTCTTCAAAGCTTATTATATCTCGCTGTAGTCTCATCTTATTTAGTCTAAGAAAACTTAATCATCCTGTGACGAAAGCATGCCCACATTTGTTCTCAATTTTTTGGCAACCATCACTTTCTAAAGTCAATTTAATTCTTAGGAATTTTGTAATTTTTGCGCGCGTGTTCCGCAAGGAACAGCGTGCTATCATTTCGTCACAATGTCTGTATTTTTCGAATTTTTTTTCGAAAATGGTCTCAAACGATTGGGTTCGACTCCCTGATGAAGAATTCGAGGTCAAATTCAATTCTGTCCGTCCGGTCCGGCCGGCCGGCCGGTCCGGCCGTTAGCACGATAACTCTCGAACGGAACAACTTAGAGCGTTGAAATTTGCAGGGTAGTTTCGTAGCGTAAATATCTCGGACAAGTTCGTTAACGGGCGATATCGACCGAGCGGTTTCGGAGTTAAGGCCGTTTTTAATAAAAACGTTTTTTATGAATATTTCCGGAACCGATCACTCGATCTTTTTGAAATTTGGCATCAGATTGTAGAATCATGACCTTTATATGCCTGCGAAGTTTTGTGTTGAACGGACGGCCCTAAAGTGGCAAAAAAAATTTTTGAAAATTTGAAAATTTTGTTTTCACGATAACTCGAAAAATACTGATCTGATTAAATTGAAACTCAGTAGTTAGATGCAAAAGACCAAAGCAAACACTTTTGCAAAATTTCGTGAAGATCACGTGACATGAAAAAAATAAAAAAATTACTACTATTTTGCGGAATACTTTGCTTTTAATGCCGAAACATATGTTTTTGAGGTTCATGCTGCCCTTTCCGGGCATTTTCCGTATTGCGCATGCGCAGATGAGAAGTCCTTTAACTGCTGTAGTTTTCGTCAGAGAGGATTGGGGTTTTGGGGTGGCGGATGCTATTCCTCCATAGAATTCAGATTCCTGATGAGGGTCTGCGCATGCGTAGATTAAAGATGCGATATCTTCCGAACCACTAGTGTTGGAGAATCGGAGTTTTTTGTAAGGTGTGTTATTTTGAGAGGACTTTTAGCCGCCAGTAGATTGCGCATGCGCAGAAGAGAAGTGACTATTTTTGGGTTGGATGGGTTATGTTGGGAGTGCTGAGTCGATATTATGAGGTTTTGAAAGAATATTCATAGCAATTCAGTGCAAGGACAAGTCAGTTTGGGGGATGTAGCGTTGTTTCCGAGTTAAAGTGTCCGTACCGTGGCCCTGGGGCTAATTTTGAAATTGATGTTACCCCTTACAGGCATTTTTCGTTATGCGCATGAGCAGACCATCAGTGATTTAACTGGTGGTGTTTTCATCAGAGAGGATTAGGGATTTGGGGTGGCGGATGCTATTCCTCTATAGAATCCCTCGTTGAGGGTCTGCGCATGCGTGGATTAAAGATATGATATCTCCTGAACCACTAGTGTTGGAGAATCGGAGTTTTTTGTAAGGTGTGTTATTTTGAGAGGACTTTTAGCCGCGAGTAGATTGCGGATGCGCAGAAGAGAAGTGACTGTTTTTGGGTTGGATGGGTTATGTTGGGAGGGCTGAGTCGATATTATGAGGTTTTAAAAGAATATTCATAGCAATTCAGTGCAAGGACAAGTCAGTTTGGGGGATGTAGCGTTGTTTCCGAGTTAAAGTGTCCGTACCGTGGCCCTAGGGCTAATTTTGAAATTGATGTTACCGCTTACAGGCATTTTTTGTTATGCGCATGAGCAGATCATCAGTGATTTAACTGGTGGTGTTTTAGTCTGAGAGGATTAGGGTTTTGGGGTGGCGGATGCTATTCCTCCATAGAATCCCCTGTTGAGGGTCTGCGCATGCGTGGATTAAAGATGTGATATCTCCTGAACCACTAGTGTTGGAGAATCGGAGTTTTTTATAAGGTGTGTTATTTTGAGAGGACTTTTAGCCGCGAGTAGATTGCGCATGCGCAGAAGAGAAGTGACTGTTTTTGGGTTGGATGGGTTATGTTGGGAGTGCTGAGTCGATATTATGAGGTTTTAAAAGAATATTCATAGCAATTCAGTGCAAGGACAAGTCAGTTTGGGGGATGTAGCGTTGTTTCCGAGTTAAAGTGTCCGTACCGTGGCCCTGGGGCTAATTTTGAAATTGATTTTACCCCTTACAGGCATTTTTCGTTATGCACATGAGCAGACCATCAGTAATTTAACTGGTGGTGTTTTCGTCAGAGAGGATTAGGGTTTTGGGGTGACGGATGCTATTCCTCTATAGAATCCCCTGTTGAGGGTCTGCGCATGCGTGGATTAAAGATGTGATATCTCCTGAACCACTAGTGTTGGAGAATCGGAGTTTTTTGTAAGGTGTGTTATTTTGAGAGGACTTTAAGCCGCGAGTAGATTGCGCATGCGCAGAAGAGAAGTGACTGTTTTTGGGTTGGATGGGTTATGTTGGGAGTGCTGAGACGATATTATGAGGTTTTAAAAGAATATTCATAGCAATTCAGTGCAAGGACAAGTCAGTTTGGGGGCTGTAGCGTTGTTTCAGAGTTAAAGTGTCCGTACCGTGGCCCTGGTGCTAATTTCGAAATGGATGTAACCCCTTACGGGCATTTTTCGTTATGCGCATGAGCAGACCATCAGTGATTTAACTGGTGGTGCTTTCGTCAGAGAGGATTGGTGTTTTGGGGTGGCGGGTGCTTTTCCGCTATAGAATCCCCTGGTGAGGGTCTGCGCATGCGTGGATTCAAGAAGCGATATCTCCTGAACCACTAGTGTTGAAGAATCGGAGTTTTTTGTGAGGTGTGTAATTTTGGGAGGACTTGCAGCCACGAGTATACTGCGCTTGCGCAGACGAGAAGTGAATGGTTTTGGGTTGTTTGGGTTATGTTGGGAGTAATGACCCGATATTGTGAGGTTTTAAAAGAATATTCATGTCAATTCAGTGCACGAACACAAGTCAGTTTAGGGGAAATAGCGTTGTTTCCGATTTGAATGGTCTGTATGGTGGCCCTGAGGCGAATTCATAAATAACTATATTCGGTAGATCTATATTAAAATGCGTTCGGATTTGGAGAAGATGCAATTTCGTCCCTAACGGAGGACCCACAACCGAATTTTTTTCTGATCTACGGTAAATCTAACAGCCAAACTGTATTGATAGCTATATTTGTTAAAGGAACTTGAAAAAAAAAAAAAGCACTGACGTGAAGTCAGTACTCTTTGGCGCGCGTGTTCACGGTGGCTAATTTGAATTGAATGATTCAAAAATTAACAGTGCTGTATCTAAGCTGCCATCAGGATAGAGTAACAAAGTTGGAAAAGAACACAAGTGACTCTCCTTAGTCGCACAAGCTCCTAGAAGATTTGGGAGGGTCAGTATAATCCTAATCATGTTTATAGCACGCGCGCAAAAGCAGATTGACTTAACAATGAAAGAAAAAGTGTAAAAAGTCAATCTGCTTTGGCGCGCGTGCTATAAACATGATTAGGATTATACTGACCCTCCCAAATCTTCTAGGAGCTTGTGCGACTAAGGAGAGTCACTTGTGTTCTTTTCCAACTTTGTTACTCTATCCTGATGGCAGCTTAGATACAGCACTGTTAATTTTTGAATCATTCAATTCAAATTAGCCACCGTGAACACGCGCGCCAAAGAGTACTGACTTCACGTCAGTGCTTTTTTTTTTTATTCCATTTTCTCTGCATCTGCACATGCAAGTGCGACTGTAATTTCAGAGAAGGACGATTGCAAAAAGCCCATACCATCATTTCAAGAAATAATTAAAGGATACTTTGGGAGGTGAATTCATCACTGAATGGTTCCTTTCTGGGTTTTCTCTCTTAAACTCTGGAAAATATCTATGAAATAAAAAATTTCATTATTTTGAAATTGCTTCTGTGTTAGAAACATATGTAGATATTTGTAATTCGATTGCAATTACAGAGTCTGATGACATAAAAAGATAACTTAAAGGAGCCGCTCTGTATTTTGTTGATCAAAGAAAACAATTTTACAAATTGCTCAAGATGAATATACCATATTTGGTTGAATAGGTTGAATAATGAATTCTAACTTGGAAATTTCTATGTAAAGTGGAACTGTGTTACAATATTTTTCCAAAGACTATCGGCTGTCGGCTTAACAAATTTCAGTATTAGTGTCATCACATATAATTCTCAAGATCTTAGCTTGGTGTCTGATGAAGGAATCTGCTTTAGTATCCGAAACGTTACAGAAAAGTTGTTTCATATGTTATTAGTTATGTTACTGTTCATTAGGCAATATTGTTCTATATATGGCTTCTGGCAAATATCTAGTCTTTCTTACGCCGAAGTAAATTAAAAAAAAAACATTTTTTATTTTATGGATATTTTTCAGAATCCAAAAAACATTTAGTCCACTTCTAAATTTGGGGAAATATTCAACTATTTTACGCAAACGGTGTACAGAAATGTATAGGTAGTTAATGTTGACTGAATAAAAGGCAAATCTTGATCAGCGTTGGAAGAATCAATCAACATACGCCGTTTTTTGGATAAAATAATATTGCTTCTAAAATGTTAACAAAAGAAATTAATCTGGAATAATAGACTTTCTGTTGAAGACATATCATCTTTTTCATCGTCCCTTATATTCTTCGGTTTCGTAGAGCCTTCATATGTAGCATTCATTCGGATCCATTTAATTTTTAATGCATCTACTCTCATTTGTCTCCCATATTTATACTTTTCTCGTCACTTCAAATTTACTCTTTTCCTCTTTTCTTCTCTTCTACTTGTTCCAATTCTAACTAATATTGCGTAACTTCATTCTGGGCAAGACTCTTTCCCCTCATCAAGCACCAATAGTACCTTCGCAGTTACAGGGTGTTCCTTAAAGACATGCTAATCTTTAAGGTGGTGATTTTTTGACTTATTTTAAGAAAAAACTTCCCATGAACGTATGTCCTGAAAGTCTTAACTTTTGAGATACGTGGTGATAAAATGTTGAAAAAAATCAGTTTTTAAATAATAACTGAGATAATATTGCAGACATCTTCATAAGATTTGGTACATGTATTCTATGCATCAAGGTGCATTTTGTGGTGTACAAAAATTTTCATTTTCTCTACCAGTGACGTCCATACGAGTTTTGCATTGAATATTTTTGGAGAAAAAAATACTACGCCACTGCTTTCTTTTCAAATAAAAATTACTTTTAAGATCCTCATTCATTTTTGAGCAAATTTGATCCCATGGGTTTTCTTTGACCGACACACGGTTTCCACCTAAAAAAAATAAAAATCGTTTTACTTCAGGATCAATTCCTCAAAAATCTGAGGCGGTGTGAAATATTTGTGCATCGACTGAAAGCAAATAGAGAGATCAGATTTGTTCCAAAATGAATGAGAATCCAAAAAATAAGTTTTCTTGTCATATGCTCTGTTCTTGATTAAAATAATTAAATTAAAATTACTTCATATCGCAGCACACAATTTTATCACCCTGTATCTCAAAAGTTAAGACTTTTAGGACATACGTTCATAGGAAGTTTTTTCTTAAAATGAGTTGAAGAATTGCTCCCTTAAATATTAGCATGTCGTTAAGGAAGACCCTGTATATGCTCTGACATTCTGAAAAAAAATATGTGTTAGTAAAAATTATTGTAGATAATGAATTCTCGCTAATCACTTGGTGAAACATTTTGACAAGTTATTAAGGTAAAGAAAAAACTTGGCTTAAGTTTCTCAATATGATACTATATTCTTGACATTGTTCAGTCTTGAACATGGGATAAGCCGGAAACATATATTTATGTCAACAATATGGTATTATATTGTAAAACTTAAGCCAAATGTTTTCAATTGGAAAAGATTGTAATTTTACATCAAATGAAATACTGTACCTATAGAACTCCTAATGGCTCTTATTTACGTACCTGTTGCACTTTTCATTATCAGCTTCCTTCTTGCAGACATTAAAATCATTTCATAACACAACTAAAACAATGTAAACGATTCCAGCTTCGTTTTCGCGCCCTTTCGTACATATATCGAAATTGGCGCAATTAGTTCCGAAGAGCTGGCAACAGCGCTGGGTTCGAAGACGTTGGCTGAAGATACTTGCGGAGTGTATGTGGGATCAGAAAGTCGGCGGAATGATTCGGGATTCGAGAAGTTTGACGAATATACAACTTTTTCGACAGAAAAAAATTCTTTCCCCTCTCAAGATGCCTAAGGAGTTATATTTTCAATCTACCCGTTTTTTGTCTATATACTCCTGAAAACATTTTGGATCATATGGGTCTCAGGTAGCCTTCAGAGTGTACCGGGACTGGATACGTCTATTAGATAAATATATATATATATATATATATATATATATATATATATATATATATATATATATATATATATATATATATATATATATATATATATATATATATATATATATATATATATATATATATATATATATATATATATATATATATATATATATATAGATTTGTTCGACCGCACATACAGACCCAAATCGACATACTTTACCGATTATACAGTCCAAAAGTGACTTTTTCAGACCCGACTCCGGGTCTGGTAACGTTTACCTATAGAATTGTACTCAGGGACGTTAGGGGATGCCAGGGGTAAATTTTCAGATGGGTCTGAAAAAGCGGTGATACATCATATTATATACAGAAAAGCTTCAGAGTTTGGCCAGTGCGAGGGCGCTTCTGCTCACATTAGCTCGCTGTATATAATTCGTATAGTTGATCAACGTCTTGAGACCTTACATCCGGCAACGCTGTAGAGGAGAGTTTGAAAATAATATATTTCATCCTATCGATATACAAACCCAAAACCAACACATACGAAAACTTATACGAGCCCGGTATAGGTAGTCAACGTCATGAGAATTGTTAATTGTGGATTGTTCAAATAAAACTTCATATTCAGATACTTCTTCTTTTTGATATACGAACCTAAAAACCACACTTATGAACGCTTATACAAGCCTGGTATATGGAGTCGTCGTTATGGGAGCTGTTTATTTCGAATTCTCAATCATAATTCTGAAGGAGTGTTGAGGACAAATATCATTTCTTCATGGATCATTTTGGAAAAAATGAACATAATAAACAGTAACGAAACCATTCTGTAATATTTCGGAGACTAAATCAGACTCCTTCATCAGACACAAAGCGAAAACTTTTCCAATTATTGTTTGTTGACACTTATTATGAAATTTGTTACACTGCAAATTACAGTAATAGCTGAAGGACACACGGAGAAATATTCATTGATTTTAATTATCAACAAATATTTCGTGGATACGGGCTGGTCCCCTCATCGCTCAGTGTTCCCCTAATGAGGAAAGCGTCATTCAGGGGTAAATACAAATCAGTTTCATGGTTATTAACAATCGTCAGCATAACATAGCCACACTGAATGACAGCTGAAGAAGTTCTAGGAAACATAATCCCAGTTATTGTGAACAGGTAGGAAGAAAATCTCATCAGCTGCATCTAGGGAAATCCTTAGGAACTCTGACCCTCTGTGATGCGGAAACCATAAGCGATGTTCAGTGATGTTCATGCTTTTGCCATAAGAGGGTCAGGGACTGCAAGGCTGTCTACCTGATTTGGCAATTAACAGCTATCAAAGCTTTGTTAAACCCATCGTAAGAGTTGGGAATTATATCAATGGATTCTTGTGATAAAACTGCATCATAAAATAATTAAATACAAAATGTTTTTTACACATCTCATATCGTGAGTCCATGTTCGGCCAATTTGAAAATTATCGACATTTGGGCCAATTGATAAGCGCTCTGTTCCGAACAACAAAAGCACCACAAATAGCAGAATATGTATGTACAATCTATAGAGATCGACATAATGGATTAGACTAAAACAAAGATTCTGATGACGGAATACCACTCACATGAAAAAGGAAACATAAGGAGTCGACTTGTATTTTGTTGAACAGACAAAACAATTATCCAAATTACTCAATTGAAATTGTCCATATTTGGTAGTTGAATTTGCTGGAGAAATAGTAAGAACATGGAAACTTCTATCTGAACTGACACTGTGTTACTATGTTTTTGGTGCTTTTGTTATCAATTTGCCCAAATGTCTGTAATTTTCGAATTATTGGCTGAAAATGGTCTCAGACGTTTTGGTTCGACTCACTGATCATGAATCCGTGATCAAAATCGCTAGACTTCAAGAGCTAGACTATTGAAAATTTCAGATTAGATTTGGGAGATATCTCGGTTAAAAAAAATATTAATATTTTTTTTATATCACAAATTTAAAATTGTTTTTTTTATATGCAGTTTTCCCATAAGAATCCACTGATATTATTAAAACTTTAACTACTACTTTTGGAGATATGATTTTTCAAAATTTCAATAATAAATCTTACTTCTATGTTTTCACAGAATGCTATAATTACTCGATCGTAGAATTCTCAGGGTTATAATATGATATTATTTTTTTTAAGTGATGTTTTAATGCCCGTGGATAATCCATATGATGATTGAAATATATACTTTGGTAAGTTAATCGAATTGGGTTCAGAATATCTGCAGTAAAAATAAAACCGGACTATTGGCTAGGTTTCAATTGATATAATATAATTATCAGAGTGGATTTGAGGAATGAATATCTCGGATAAGTTCGTGGTTTCGGAATAATTTTTGGCATTCTTTTTTTATTAAATGACACTTTTTTGAATTTAATTTCTTTCATGATGCAGTTGTATCATAAGAATCCAATGAAATAATTCCCAGCTCTAAGAAACCAATACCTACTTTCGGAGATATGATTTGTCGAAGTTTGAACAAGTGCGCAAAAGCTCCTGCCCACAGGGCTTTTCCACTTTTTGTAACATGCAATTCTATCTTAAGAATGCATTGATATCCAACTCTGAGAAACCAATATTTGGAGATATGATTTGTCAAAGTTTGAATAATAACTCGCTAGTAGTTTGATGAAAGCGCCAAAGTCCCTGTCCACAGAGCTGTCCCACATTTATAGTTAAATATCAATTCAATAAAAGATTTGATCCGAATCATTTTTCGACAAATTTGAAAAAAATCTTCTTCAAAGCTTATTATATCTCGCTGTAGTATCATCTTATTTTGTCTAAGAAAACTTAATCATTCTCTGATGAAAGCATGTCCACATTTGTTCTCAATTTTTTGGCAACCATCACTTTCTAAAGGCAATTTAATTCTTAGGAATTTTGTAATTTTTATTCCATTTTCTCTGCATCTGCACATGCAAGTGCGACTGTAATTTCAGAGAAGGACGATTGCAAAAAGCCCATACTATCATTTCAAGAAGGGAGGTGAATTAATCACTGAATGGTTCCTTTCTGGGTTTTCTCTCTTAAACTCTGAAAAATATCTATGAAATAAAAAATTTCCTTATTTTGAAATTGTTTCTGCGTTAGAAACATATGTAGATAAAAAATTTAATGCTTGTGGCTTTTACTTGATGCAAATCCATATTAACTCAATGAAAAATTATATACGATTTACACTTATTTATTCAATATTGTGACGCGTTTCGTCGACACAGCGACTTCATCAGACTACATCATACTAAATTCTTAACAAGTTATTATCTCCCTATACCTAGATGACATGGACACAGAATCATTTAAAACTAATTACATGAGAAACTTATTTAAAACAAATTACATAATAGACTTATTTAAAACTAATTACATGATATTTCACTGCTGGTTTCTTTGTACACATTAACAATAATTCATTCCTAATGCTTTTATTTATAAATTGATTCTCTATTTGAATAGATTGAGTAACGGTGAAAAATTTAGATCTAATTGTTCATTAACTAAATTACCCGTATGTTTTTCCCTATTTATTTCGACCATTTTCCAGTAATTAAGTTGCGCACCTTTATTCAAATTGTGTAGAATTTTGAAATCCGGGTTAAACTTATGTCCTTCTGCTAATAAATGATTCGAATAATTTGAATTAATTTTGTTGTTTTTGAAGCTGTGATGATGTTCCTTTATTCTTATGCCAAAATTTCTACCAGTTTTTCCTATATATGATTTGTCACAACTCCCGCAATTTAATTGATAAACACCGGATTTATCTTCTTTATTCCTTTTCGATTTATTGTTTTTTATGAATTTGGCAAGGTTATTATTTGTCCGGAATGAGATATTCACCTGTTGGTTTTGAAGAAACCTTTTAAGTTGTTGACTCGTTGTACCAAAATATGTTAAGCTATTGAATATTTTATTTTTATCCTTAATTTCTGGAAATACTAAACTAATTGTTTTTCTAAATTGTTTTTTCGTCAACATTTTTCTGATTAACTCTGTGTTATATCCGTTGTTCACCGCTATTTGTTCGATAATTTCTAATTCTGTACCATAATTTTCTTCGGATAAAGGTATATTAATTAGCCGGTGTAACATACTATGAAATGCCGCGACTTTATGTTCGAATGGATGACACGAGGATCGATGAATGATTGTATCCGTATGGGATGGTTTCCTAAATATTGAAAAATCATGTTGATTGTTTTTCCGCGTTATTGTTAAATCCAAAAAATTAGTTGCACCATTATTTTCCATTTCAATTGTGAATTTGACATTTGGATGAATGCTATTAATAAAATCTACAAATATTTTCAGTTGCCGGTCTGTTCCTTTGAAACACGCGAGCACATCATCTACGTATCTAAACCAATATACGAATTTGGAAAAAATAGGATGTGTTTTAGCGATGGCTTCTAGGTTGTCCATGAATATTTCTGCCAAAAGGGGGCTGAGCGGATTCCCCATGATAAGTCCTTCATCGCTAGTATAAATCTTATCGTTGAAACTAAAGTAATTTTGATTCAAACACGTTTCTAAAAGCTGGAGTATTTCGGACTGAATCACTATATTGATTGATTATTGGTTATTTGTCGATTGAGAATTATTTCTGTATCTATAGCACTTTGTTCTAAATTTTTTCTATTAACTGGGGTGCGTAAATTATATTTGAAACCTTTATTCAACAATTCTATTTCTTCATTGGAAAATTTCGAATTTGATAAATTTATGAATCGGTCAAAAAATTTATGTTTCATAATTTTGGGCTGAGCGTGTTTAATTTCCGGTTTATTTTGTTTCAGTAAATTAAGCTTCCGAGTTTGATTACAAAATTTACGATGAATCTTAGTCCTAACTTTTAATCTAATTTCGCGTAGAATTCGATATGTTGGACCGCGAAATTAGATTAAAAGTTAGGACTAAGATTCATCGTAAATTTTGTAATCAAACTCGGAAGCTGAATTTACTGAAACAAAATAAACCGGATATTAAACACGCTCAGCCCAAAATTATGAAACATAAATTTTTTGACCGATTCATAAATTTATCAAATTCGAAATTTTCCAATGAAGAAATAGAATTGTTGAATAAAGGTTTCAAATATAATTTACGCACCCCAGTTAATAGAAAAAATTTAGAACAAAGTGCTATAGATACAGAAATAATTCTCAATCGACAAATAACCAATAATCAATCAATTAAATATCAAGCGGCACATTTTATCAAAAAACAGGAACTTTCTGAAAACGGTAATCCAGAATTGAAAATCGTGAAAACATTGAAATCGAAAAGCGCCGCGGATAATATTGTTTTTACAAAAGCCGATAAAGGAAATACTGTTATCGCAATAAACAAGGACGATTACATTAACAAAACGGAAAATTTCATTGCAACTCAAAATTATAAAATACTTAATAGGGATCCGACTACAAAATTTCAACGAGAATTAAAGAACAATTTGAAAGATATACATTATTTAATAGATGAAAATTCAAAATTTAAACTAATTCTGAGTAATCCGCAAGTCCCGCAAATGTACTCGTTTATCAAACTTCATAAACCGGATAGAAATATTAGACCAGTAGTTTCGTACATTTCAGCACCAACAGTTAAAACTTCGCGTTTTCTAATAAACCTGATTAAAAATTATTGTAACTTCGTACCAACTTTTTCGATCAAGAACTCGCTTGATCTAGTAGAAAAAATTAAAAATATTTCCCTACCGGCCAATGCAAAATTAGTGTCTTTCGATGTTGTTAACCTTTTCCCTAGTATTCCACCCCAGGATACAGTGAAAATAGTTAGGGATTTATTAGAGAAAAACAAAGTCAATATAGTGATTCAGTCCGAAATACTCCAGCTTTTAGAAACGTGTTTGAATCAAAATTACTTTAGTTTCAACGATAAGATTTATACTAGCGATGAAGGACTTATCATGGGGAATCCGCTCAGCCCCCTTTTCGCAGAAATATTCATGGACAACCTAGAAGCCATCGCTAAAACACATCCTATTTTTTCCAAATTCGTATATTGGTTTAGATACGTAGATGATGTGCTCGCGTGTTTCAAAGGAACAGACCGGCAACTGAAAATATTTGTAGATTTTATTAATAGCATTCATCCAAATGTCAAATTCACAATTGAAATGGAAAATAATGGTGCAATTAATTTTTTGGATTTAACAATAACGCGGAAAAACAATCAACATGATTTTTCAATATTTAGGAAACCATCCCATACGGATACAATCATTCATCGATCCTCGTGTCATCCATTCGAACATAAAGTCGCGGCATTTCATAGTATGTTACACCGGCTAATTAATATACCGTTATCCGAAGAAAATTATGGTACAGAATTAGAAATTATCGAACAAATAGCGGTGAACAACGGATATAACACAGAGTTAATCAGAAAAATGTTGACGAAAAAACAATTTAGAAAAACAATTAGTTTAGTATTTCCAGAAATTAAGGATAAAAATAAAATATTCAATAGCTTAACATATTTTGGTACAACGAGTCAACAACTTAAAAGGTTTCTTCAAAACCAACAGGTGAATATCTCATTCCGGACAAATAATAACCTTGCCAAATTCATAAAAAACAATAAATCGAAAAGGAATAAAGAAGATAAATCCGGTGTTTATCAATTAAATTGCGGGAGTTGTGACAAATCATATATTGGAAAAACTGGTAGAAATTTTGGCATAAGAATAAAGGAACATCATCACAGCTTCAAAAACAACAAAATTAATTCAAATTATTCGGATCATTTATTAGCAGAAGGACATAAGTTTAACCCGGATTTCAAAATTCTACACAATTTGAATAAAGGTGCGCAACTTAATTACTGGGAAATGGTCGAAATAAATAGGGAAAAACATACGGGTAATTTAGTTAATGAACAATTAGATCTAAATTTTTCATCGTTACTCAATCTATTCAAATAGAGAATCAATTTATAAATAAAAGCATTAGGAATGAATTATTGTTAATGTGTACAAAGAAACCAGCAGTGAAATCTCATGTAATTAGTTTTAAATAAGTCTATTATGTAATTTGTTTTAAATAAGTTTCTCATGTAATTAGTTTTAAATGATTCTGTGTCCATGTCATCTAGGTATAGGGAGATAATAACTTGTTAAGAATTTAGTATGATGTAGTCTGATGAAGTCGCTGTGTCGACGAAACGCGTCACAATATTGAATAAATAAGTGTAAATCGTATATAATTTTTCATTTTGTTACATATGTAGATATTTGTAATTCGATTGCAATTACAGAGTCTGATGACATTAAAAGATAACTTAAAGGAGTCGCTCTGTATTTTGTTGATCAAAGAAAACAATTTTACAAATTGCTCAAGATGAATAGACCATATTTGGTTGAATAGGTTGAATAAAGAATTCGAACTT
This sequence comes from Halyzia sedecimguttata, assembly GCA_937662695.2. NCBI lineage: Eukaryota > Metazoa > Arthropoda > Insecta > Coleoptera > Coccinellidae > Halyzia > Halyzia sedecimguttata. The sequence goes on along the minus strand of OW569414.2, from coordinate 49,775,575 downwards.
GGAAGTTTCTATGTAAAGTGGTACTGTGTTACAATATTTTTCCAAAGACTATCGGCTGTCGGCTTGACAAATTTCAGTATTAGTGTTGTTAAGATAAGTACATATACTCTATGTTTTTGTGTTCTGTGGTGTGCGTAAGGACGCAAGAAGAATAAGGTTAGAGGGTGAAAGAGAATAAGGCCAAAAAGAAGTTGTACGAACTGAACATTATGTATTAAGTAGTTTTTCCATATTAAAACTTATCACAAACCAGTTAGTTGTATTGATCAAAAACCATAATCATAATAGGTTATGGGCCCAGAGCTCCAGAACTGTGTAATAGGAATCCAAATTAAAAATTCACAAGATGAATCCCATCACGTTGCCTCAACTAAATGGTGAAAACTTTTGTAACTGGAAATTTACAGTGGAAGCGTTACTGGAAGAAAAGCAGTTAAAAGATACTCTTAAAAAAACAACATCAGATTTTCAAGATGACAAACAGAAACAAGATTTCCGTCTACGAGACTCCAAGGCCAAATCGTTAATAATACAATGTGTAAGCGACAAACATTTAGACATCATTAAGGATGGAAAATCATCTAAAGAAATGATAAAATCGTTAGAAGATGTTTTCCAAAGGAAGAGCATATTTACCAAATTGACCCTGAAGAAAAGATTGCTGACCATGAAACACAAGAAATGTGATAAATTAGAGGATCATTTTCATAATTTCGATACTCTCATAAGGGAACTTGAAAATGCAGGATCTAAAATCGAGGAAGAAGATAAAGTATGTCACTTACTGTTAACACTAAACGAAGAATATGAATCTGTTATAACAGCTATTGAAACACTGAACCAGACTGTTACGATGGACTTTGTTAAGTCAAGATTATTAGACGAGGAGCTGAAGATAAAAGCAAAACTAGGAACTATGCATAAAAGCACAGATGAAATGTCTTTCAAAGCAAATCAGTTTGTATGCTACAAATGTGGAAAACCAGGCCATAAAATTGCAGAATGTCGACAGAATACTTCTCAACGAGGAACATTTAGAGGTCGAAGAGGAGGAAGAGGCCATGGACAAAATTATAAAGATCAAAATCGCAACTCGAACCAGAACAGCACTGGAGGACATCAAGTCAACAAAGCAGATGAAATTTGCTTCATTGCCTCAACAAGCCCTACAGAAAAAGTGGAAGAATGCCAGAACACATTTATACTGGATTCAGGATGCACCCAACACATGGTTATGGGAACATTGGAGAAATACATGACAAATATTCAAGAGTTGGAAACAGAAGTCAAGATAGGAACTGCAAAAACTGAGGAAATATTGAAAACCAAGAAGAAGGGTACACTTGAAGGTATATGTCAAGGAAAACCAATAAGAATAGAAGCTTTGTTAGTTGAAGGTATGTCTCACAATTTATTGTCTGTCTCAAACTTAATAAGTAAAGATTTTAAGATAATTTTTGATAGTGATAAATCTGGAAAGAAGTATGCAATGTTGAACAAAAACAAGTCAACATTTTTTTGTAAGTTAGTGCATGGTTTATTTCTCTTAGATGTGAATTTAAATTATGAAAAATGTAATGTTGTAAATAATATGAAAGTATCTTATAAGAATGATAATCTCTGGCATAGAAGATTAGGACATATCAATAGATATAGTTTAAAACAATTAGGTCTACCATATTGTGATAAAATTTGTGAATACTGTGTAGAAGGTAAAAGTACAAGAAAACCATTTTATAAACATACTAAGCGTACAGTCAAGATTGGTGAGTTGATACATACTGATATATCTGGTCCTGTTGTAACACCAACATTTGATGGTCATAAATACTTTCAGGTATTAATCGATGATTTCTCTCATTTCTTAGTTGTTAAACTGCTAAAGAATAAAAACGAAGCGGAGCAAAATGTTATAGATTTTATTAAATTAATTAAAACTCAGCATGGGGTTAAAACGAAAAGAATCAGATTAGATAATGGGGGTGAATTCAGTTCAAACAATTTCAAAACCTTTTGCAAATCTAAAGGCATTGAACTTGAGTACACAATACCATATAGTCCTCAGCAAAATGGAACAGCAGAAAGAATGAATAGAACACTATTGGATAAAACAAGGACAAAATTTGCAGAGACAAATTTACCAAGGGAACTATGGGGAGAAGCTGTCTTATGTTCATCATACGAAATAAATAGATCGCCTACAGCCGCTAACCAAGGAGAAACACCAGCGAAGAGATGGTACAAAGACAATGATCTATCAAGATTGAAGGTTTTCTGAAGTAGAACTTGGGCAGTGATTTTACCAGCAGGTCAAAAATTGAAGAAGAGGGCACAATCATGTATAATGGTTGGATACAATAAAACAGGTTTCAGATTGTGGAACTATGAATCTAATGAGATATTTTGTTCGAGAGATGTAGTATTTGATGAAGATCAAACTGATTATAATCACATAAAGAAAACTGGAAAAGAAGAAACAGATGAGTTTGAAAAATCAGTTAATGAAACAAATGAACCAAAAATTATGGACAATAGTAATGAGGAAGAAATGAATCTTGAAGAGACAGAAGAAACTAATGACAAAATAACTAGAACGGGGAGAAAAATTAATGTACCAAGACATCTGACTGAGTATGAAGTATACACTGCATATTGTTTAATATCAAATTCTGAGGAAGATCCGGTGGATTACAACCAAGCAATTAAACAACAAGAATGGAAAGAAGCCATAGAGAAAGAATTGAACTCGCATAAAAGTATAAATACTTGGATAGAAGCAGATTTACCCAAAGGAAAAACGCCTATACAAACAAAATGGGTGTTTAGGACGAAGGAGGATGGAGTGAAAAAAGCAAGATTGGTTGCCAAAGGATTTCAAATAAAAGAAGAAAATCCATTTGAAGCAGTATATTCTCCAGTTGCTAGGATAGCAACAATTAGACTGATTTTATCTATTGCCCTACAGGAAAATTGGGATGTAGTGCAACTAGATATACCAACTGCATTTCTGAATGGAGAATTGAAAAATGAAGTTTACATATACAAACCAGAGGGATTGGAATGTAGATCTCCAACATTAAGATTGAATAAAGCTCTCTACGGATTAAAAGAGTCACCAAAGGTATGGAACAAAACATTTGATGAATTTGCCTTGAAAAATGATTTCAAGAGATCACAACACGATTGTTGTTTATATTCTAACGGAAAAACATGGATGTTGATCTATGTAGATGACATTTTGATCATTGGAAAGTCTGTAAATGTGGAAGAAATCTTATTGTTGCTGGAAAAACAATTCAAAGCAAGAATATTGGGTCAAATTAATCATTTTCTAGGTATGGAAGTAAGAAGAGGAAAAGATAAACTAGAGATTCGGCAAACTAAGTTTATTGAAAAATTAATTTCATACTTCAATATGCAAACATGTAATCCTAAGAAAACACCAATGGAAAAAGGATTTCACAATACAGATGAGGAAATAATAAATGTACCATATCGACAGTTAATTGGAGGACTTATGTATTTAAGCACAACTACCAGACCAGATATAACATACGCAGTTGGATATCTAAGCAGATTCTTAGATAGGCCAACACCACAACTGTGGAATGCAGGAAAACGCATATTGCGCTATCTAAAAGGAACCAAAGATGTGGGACTACAGTATGTCAAGAATCAGGAAGAAAACAAAACATTGAATGGATATACAGATGCAGATTGGGCAACAGACAGATCAGACAGAAAGAGTGTTAGTGGATGTCTGATATTTAATGGTAACAATCCAATTTCATGGTTTTCTAGGAAACAGAGCTGTGTAGCTTTATCAACAGCAGAGGCTGAATATTTAGCAGCAGCAGCATGTGCTCAAGATCTGGTCAACCTAAAAGGAATTTTAAGTGACTTCAAATTGGACAACAAAACGATACTATATTGCGATAATAGAAGTTCTATTTTGATGGCAAAAAGCATTGAAAATTCAAAACAAGCTAAGCATATCGATATAAAAGCTCATTTTATCAAAGAACTAGTAGCTAGTGACGATATAGAAATCAGATATGTGTCAACTGATCAAAACTTGGCAGATATTCTTACAAAAGCATTACCTAATGAGACATTTGTAAAATTAAGAAACAATTCTTATATAATGTAGTAGATTAGGTTAGATTGAACGATTTTTTATTTTATTTCATAAGCATTTCAAATCGAGAGGGAATGTTAAGATAAGTACATATACTCTATGTTTTTGTGTTCGGTGGTGTGCGTAAGGACGCAAGAAGAATAAGGTTAGAGGGTGAAAGAGAATAAGGCCAAAAAGAAGTTGTACGAACTGAACATTATGTATTAAGTAGTTTTTCCATATTAAAACTTATCACAAACCAGTTAGTTGTATTGATCAAAAACCATAATCATAATAAGTGTCATCAAATATAATTCTTAAGATCTTTGCTTGGTGTCTGGTGAAGGAATCTGCTTTAGTCTCCGAAACGTTACAGATAAGTTGTTTCATATGTTGTTAGTTATGCTACTGTTCATTAGGCAATATTGTTCTATATATGGCTTCTGGCAAATATCTTATCTTTCTAACGTCGAAGTAAATTAAAAAAAAAAAAAACATTGTTTATTTTATGGATATTTTTCAGAATCCAAAAAAGAACCATTTAATCCACTTCTAAATTTGGGGAAATATTCAACTATTTTACGCAAACGGTGTACAGAAATGTATAGGTGGATAATGTTGACTGAATAAAAGGCCAATCTTGTTCAGCGTTGAAAGAATCAATCAACATACGCCGTTTTTTGGATAAAATAATATTGCTTCTAAAATGTCAACAAAAGAAATTAATCTGGAAAAATAGACTTTTTGTTGAAGACATATCATCTCTTTCATCGTCCCTTATATTCTTCGGTTTCGTAGAGCCTTCATATGTAGCATTCATTCGGATCCATTTAATTTTTTTTGCATCTACTCTCATTTGTCTCCCTTATTGATACTTTTCTCGTCACTTCAAATTTACTCTTTTACTCTTTTCTTCTCTTCTACTTGTTCCAATTCTAACTAATATTCCGTAACTTCATTCTGGACAAGACTCTTTCCCCTCATCAAGCAGCAATAGTACCTTCGCAGTTACAGGGTGTTCCTTAAAGACATGCTAATATTTAAGGTGGTGATTTTTTGACTTATTTTAAGAAAAAAACTTCCCATGAACGTATGTCCTGAAAGTTTTAACTTTTGAGATACGTGGTGATAAAATGTTGAAAAAAAAATCAGTTTTTAAATAATAACTGAGATAATATTGCAGACATCTTCATAAAATTTGGTACATGTTTATATGCATCAAGGTGGATTCTGTGATGTACAAAAATTTTCATTTTCTCTACTAAATACTAGGCCACTGCTTTCTTTTCGAATAACAATTACTTTTAAGATCCTCATTCATTTTTGAGCAAATTTGATCCCATGGGTTTTCTTTGACCGACACACGGTTTCCACCTAAAAAAATACAAATAAAGATCAATTCCTCAAAAATCTGAGGCGGTGTGAAATATTTGTGCATCGACTGAAAGCAAATTGAGAGATCAGATTTGTTCCAAAATGAATGAGAATCCAAAAAATAAGTTTTCTTGTCATATGCTTTGTTCTTGATTAAAATAATTAAATTAAAATTACTTCATATCGCAGCACAAAATTTTATCATCCTGTATCTCAAAAGTTAAGACTTTTAGGACATACGTTCATAAGAAGATTTTTCTTAAAATGAGTTGAAGAATTGCCACCTTAAATATTAGCATGTCTTTAAGGACATGCTATGAAATTCTGAAAAAAAAATATGTGTTAGTAAAAATTATTGTAGATAATGAATTCTCGCTGATCACTTGGAGAAACATTTTGACAAGTTATTGCTTTAAAGAAAACACTTGGCTTGGGTTTCACAATATATAATACTATGTTCTTGACATTGTTCAGTCTTGAACATGGGATAAGCCGGAAACATATATTTATGTCAACAATATGGTATTATATTGTAAAACTTAAGCCAAATGTTTTCAATTGGAAAAGATTGTAATTTTACATCAAATGAAATACTGTACCTATAGAACTCCTAATGGCTCTTATTTACGTACCTGTTGCACTTTTCATCATCAGCTTCCTTCTTGCAGACATTAAAATCACTTCATAACACAACTAAATCAATGTAAACGATTCCAGCTTCGTTTTCGCGCCCTTTCGTATATCGAAATTGGCGCAATTAGTCCCGAAGAGCTGGCAACAGCGCTGGGTTCGAAGACGTTGGCTGAAGATACTTGCGGAGTATATGTGGGATCAGAAAGTCGGCAGAATGATTCGGGATTCGAGAAGTTTGACGAATATACAACTTTTTTGAAAGAAAAAAATTCCTTCCCCTCTCAAGATGCGTAAGGAGTTATATTTTCAATCTACCCATTTTTTGTCTATATACTCCTGAAAACATTTTGGATCATATGGGTCTCAGGTAGCCTTCAGAGTGTACCGGGACTGGATACGTCTATTAGATATATATATATATATATATATATATATATATATATATATATATATATATATATATATATATATATATATATATATATATATATATATATATATATCTAATAGACGTATCCAGTCCCGGTACACTCTGAAGGCTACCTGAGACCCATATGATCCAAAATGTTTTCAGGAGTATATAGACAAAAAATGGGTAGATTGAAAATATAACTCCTTACGCATCTTGAGAGGGGAAGGAATTTTTTTCTTTCAAAAAAGTTGTATATTCGTCAAACTTCTCGAATCCCGAATCATTCTGCCGACTTTCTGATCCCACATATACTCCGCAAGTATCTTCAGCCAACGTCTTCGAACCCAGCGCTGTTGCCAGCTCTTCGGGACTAATTGCGCCAATTTCGATATACGAAAGGGCGCGAAAACGAAGCTGGAATCGTTTACATTGATTTAGTTGTGTTATGAAGTGATTTTAATGTCTGCAAGAAGGAAGCTGATGATGAAAAGTGCAACAGGTACGTAAATAAGAGCCATTAGGAGTTCTATAGGTACAGTATTTCATTTGATGTAAAATTACAATCTTTTCCAATTGAAAACATTTGGCTTAAGTTTTACAATATAATACCATATTGTTGACATAAATATATGTTTCCGGCTTATCCCATGTTCAAGACTGAACAATGTCAAGAACATAGTATTATATATTGTGAAACCCAAGCCAAGTGTTTTCTTTAAAGCAATAACTTGTCAAAATGTTTCTCCAAGTGATCAGCGAGAATTCATTATCTACAATAATTTTTACTAACACATATTTTTTTTTCAGAATTTCATAGCATGTCCTTAAAGACATGCTAATATTTAAGGTGGCAATTCTTCAACTCATTTTAAGAAAAATCTTCTTATGAACGTATGTCCTAAAAGTCTTAACTTTTGAGATACAGGATGATAAAATTTTGTGCTGCGATATGAAGTAATTTTAATTTAATTATTTTAATCAAGAACAAAGCATATGACAAGAAAACTTATTTTTTGGATTCTCATTCATTTTGGAACAAATCTGATCTCTCAATTTGCTTTCAGTCGATGCACAAATATTTCACACCGCCTCAGATTTTTGAGGAATTGATCTTTATTTGTATTTTTTTAGGTGGAAACCGTGTGTCGGTCAAAGAAAACCCATGGGATCAAATTTGCTCAAAAATGAATGAGGATCTTAAAAGTAATTGTTATTCGAAAAGAAAGCAGTGGCCTAGTATTTAGTAGAGAAAATGAAAATTTTTGTACATCACAGAATCCACCTTGATGCATATAAACATGTACCAAATTTTATGAAGATGTCTGCAATATTATCTCAGTTATTATTTAAAAACTGATTTTTTTTTCAACATTTTATCACCACGTATCTCAAAAGTTAAAACTTTCAGGACATACGTTCATGGGAAGTTTTTTTCTTAAAATAAGTCAAAAAATCACCACCTTAAATATTAGCATGTCTTTAAGGAACACCCTGTAACTGCGAAGGTACTATTGCTGCTTGATGAGGGGAAAGAGTCTTGTCCAGAATGAAGTTACGGAATATTAGTTAGAATTGGAACAAGTAGAAGAGAAGAAAAGAGTAAAAGAGTAAATTTGAAGTGACGAGAAAAGTATCAATAAGGGAGACAAATGAGAGTAGATGCAAAAAAAATTAAATGGATCCGAATGAATGCTACATATGAAGGCTCTACGAAACCGAAGAATATAAGGGACGATGAAAGAGATGATATGTCTTCAACAAAAAGTCTATTTTTCCAGATTAATTTCTTTTGTTGACATTTTAGAAGCAATATTATTTTATCCAAAAAACGGCGTATGTTGATTGATTCTTTCAACGCTGAACAAGATTGGCCTTTTATTCAGTCAACATTATCCACCTATACATTTCTGTACACCGTTTGCGTAAAATAGTTGAATATTTCCCCAAATTTAGAAGTGGATTAAATGGTTCTTTTTTGGATTCTGAAAAATATCCATAAAATAAACAATGTTTTTTTTTTTTTTAATTTACTTCGACGTTAGAAAGATAAGATATTTGCCAGAAGCCATATATAGAACAATATTGCCTAATGAACAGTAGCATAACTAACAACATATGAAACAACTTATCTGTAACGTTTCGGAGACTAAAGCAGATTCCTTCACCAGACACCAAGCAAAGATCTTAAGAATTATATTTGATGACACTTATTATGATTATGGTTTTTGATCAATACAACTAACTGTCTACCCATTTTTTGTCTATATACTCCTGAAAACATTTTGGATCATATGGGTCTCAGGTAGCCTTCAGAGTGTACCGGGACTGGATACGTCTATTAGATATATATATATATATATATATATATATATATATATATATATATATATATAATGAACCTTTATGTTAATTGCTGTAAAATCAATTTTTTAATTTAAGTGATTATTGTAGATCCCTGAGGATGGTGGCAATGTCCACCGAAATATAGGAAGTTGCTAAAAAGATCGTGTGACTGGCTTTCTTGCTGCTAACCCTTAAACAAATGTTAAAATATATATATATGTTAGCAATTTAAATTGTATAATTCCCATTTCATAATGCTGAGGCCAAATTGCTAGTATAAGAGTATGCGCTGTATGTCATATGCGCAGTAGACTCTATGTTCAAGTTGAGGTTATCTCTGTGCTCGGTGGAGCTCTCTCTCTTCTTGCCCGGCATCGTTGAACATAACCTCGTTAGAGACCGTTCTATGATACCGTTGTGTTTTGAACAAATAAAAGCTGTTATATCCACGATCCGTTATTTAAAATCTAACATCAGAAGTGGGATAAAATTTCTTCGTTCTATTGAAGAAATCGAGAACTCAATTTACGAACGTAAGTTTAAGAAATCGAGAACTGAACTTACGAACGTAAGTTTGTAATTTTGTATTCGCTCGAGTGAAATATTGTGAAAAAGTGCATCACAAAATGGAGAATGATCAAGGCGTTCCTGTCCAAACAACCGAAGCCATGGCAATGATGCGGATGATGGAAAACCAGGCTCAAGTACAACTTGAGATGATGGAAGTTTTGGCGAATTTGTCCAGCACGAGTAAGAAATCAAATGATGGAATGATCAACAGCCAATTGTCCTTTGCACAGTTCGATCCCGATGATACACCGTTTTCGACAAGAGAATGGATCGATGAAATCAATCGAATTATGATAGAAACAGGTATGTCCGACACAGTTGTTGTTTTAAAAGCTGGTCATGCTTTGAAAGGACGCGCTGCAAAATTCTACCTGAACTGGAAACCCTTAACAAGGAATTGGTTGACCTTTTCTACAGATTTAGAAATTGCATTTCCAGCGAAGGGAACACCGGCGACTAGGCTTAAGGCGTGTATGTCAATTAATAGTTCAGATTTTAATTCATTCGTAGAGTATGGGCACGCGAAACTTAACTCAATAAAAAAATTCTTTGCTAGCTTTCCATGGGAAATCATGCTGAGTTTAGTAACTCATGATATAGCGAATAGCGAGGTTAAAACTAGAGTTGCGCTGCAATCACCAAACAATGAAATGGAACTACTGAAACTGCTTTCCTCTTTCGATAGTGATACACCAATTTCATCGACGTTGGTTTATGAAAATAGAAAGTTCGACAGTTCAAAAACAGAATCATTTAACGGACAATGTAGAAAATGCGGTAAATATGGCCATTTGAATGCAAATCGTCGAAAAAACGTACTCTTGATTTATACTCTAGTTTAAGTTGCAATTGGTGTAAAAGAACCGGACACACCGCGGAAAATTGTTTCTCCAAACGAAAAGAATGAACTCATTCAAAGTTCTTATCTAATTGACGCTGGTTCGGATATTTCTTTGATTAAGGAAAGCATTGCAATTTCAAGCTAGATTTGTCAGGATTGGACGAGCAGTTGAAAATTAACATAATTGAATTATAATCAAAGATGCTGTTAAATCTAAACTTGAAGCGGTAACCGCAAGTAAATTTAGATTTCAATCAAAATAGAAAATCGCCCTGGTGGAAATATGAAGCTTGTTGATTATTTAAGTAGAAATTTACCTTGTGAGAACAAAATACTGGCCCTATGTGATGTTACAGGCACTCTACGAATAAAAGATCGGCAGAAGATGGACCCATTCTGTGTACAGATATTGAATCCCAGACTTCAGGAGTTCCCAGATCAAGAGGACGTGGTTTATAGAAAGACCAAAAGAACTGACCGAAGAAGGTTTATTGCAATGGAACTCCCACAAGTAAATGAAAAGTAGAACGAGTAATGAGAACTGTCATTGTCCTGAGATCTTCTCTCCACAAGACGAAGAGAAATTATGGTTTCCGATCCCGAAAAAGCCAATGATGAGTGAGTGAAAGGCTAATGATGAGTGTGTGAAAAAGCCAATGATAAGTGCGTGAAAAGCCAATTATGAGTGTGTGAGCTCTGATGAGCGTTAATGGACCCGAAAATATTGGTTGTAGATACCATGTCTATTGTATTTAATTTCACACCCATATTGCATACTGTTTAATTGACAAGTAAGTCCAGTGAGGCGAGGCTGCGGTTAACCTCCAGAGAGGCTTACCTCTGAGCAATTTTACAGTCATTGTTTAAATTTGACAAGTAAGTCCAGTGAGGCAAGGCTGCGGTTAACCTCCAGAGAGGCTTACCTCTGAGCAAATTTAAACGTCACACTTCAACACTTCCACGTAAGACCCGAGGGAGGCTTACCTCTGCGTAATGTTGAAGCTGATGACAAGAGTTTTTCTATAATAGGCTTTGTTTACATATTGTATACTGTTTAATTGACAAGTAAGTCCAGTGAGGCGAGGCTGCGGTTAACCTCCAGAGAGGCTTACCTCTGAGCAATTTTACAGTCATTGTTTAAATTTGACAAGTAAGTCCAGTGAGGCAAGGCTGCGGTCAACCTCCAGAGAGGCTTACCTCTGAGCAAATTTAAACGTCACAGTTCAACAATGCCACGTAAGACCCGAGAGAGGCTTACCTCTGCGCAATGTTGAAGCTGATGAAAAGAGTTTTTCTATAATAGGCTTTGTTTACATATTGTATACTGTTTAATTGACAAGTAAGTCCAGTGAGGCGAGGCTGCGGTTAACCTCCAGAGAGGCTTACCTCTGAGCAATTCTACAGTCTTTGTTTAAATTTGACAAGTAAGTCCAGTGAGGCGAGGCTGCGGTTAACCTCCAGAGAGGCTTACCTCTGAGCAATTTTACAGTCATTGTTTAAATTTGACAAGTAAGTCCAGTGAGGCAAGGCTGCGGTCAACCTCCAGAGAGGCTTACCTCTGAGCAAATTTAAACGTCACAGTTCAACAATGCCACGTAAGACCCGAGAGAGGCTTACCTCTGCGCAATGTTGAAGCTGATGAAAAGAGTTTTTCTATAATAGGCTTTGTTTACATATTGTATACTGTTTAATTGACAAGTAAGTCCAGTGAGGCGAGGCTGCGGTTAACCTCCAGAGAGGCTTACCACTGAGCAATTTTACAGTCATTGTTTAAATTTGACAAGTAAGTCCAGTGAGGCAAGGCTGCGGTCAACCTCCAGAGAGGCTTACCTCTTAGCAAATTTAAACGTCACAGTTCAACAATGCCACGTAAGACCCAAGAGAGGTTTACCTCTGTGCAAGGTTGAAGCTGATGACAAATTTTCTGTACTATAAACTGTATTTGCATATTTCAACTGTCAACTGTATATAATTGAAGAAATTTTAAAATGTCTTATGTACCATTGATTTGTGAGCATGAAGCGGTGATGGTTTTTTTCTTGTCTGGCTCTTTTTTCCATCAGATTTAATATACCGTAGCGTTGAGCCAGCGCTTTAAACATAGCCATGCTTCACAAAGAATCAATTACTTGTGTTATCAACTGTTCTTTTGCTACGTTGTATATTGTGAATTGAACGAGGTCGTTTCAATAGTCAGTATGGCCGTGTTAGCAATTTATAATTGTATAATTCCCATTTCATAATGCTGAGGCCAAATTGCTAGTATAAGAGTATGCGCTGTATGTCATATGCGCAGTAGACTCTATGTTCAAGTTGAGGTTATCTCTGTGCTCGGTGGAGCTCTCTCTCTTCTTGCCCGGCATCGTTGAACATAACCTCGTTAGAGGCCGTTCTATGATACCGTTGTGTTTTGAACAAATAAAAGCTGTTATATCCACGATCCGTTATTTTAAATCTAACATATATATATATATATATAGAAATATGGATCATGCGGAGTAATATCAATAAGTGGAAAAGTTTAAAGGGTAATTCCGCTTCTTTTGCGGAATTACCCTTTAAACTTTTCCACTTATATATATATATTAATATATATATATAATATCTTTTTTGAAAAAAAAAAATTTTTTCTAGTGATACGATCCTCACGAAATTTCACATACGTCTATTTGTATGTGTATTCTACAAGTAGTTACCAAGTTTCAATTCTATCGGATCAGTATTGTTCGAAAACAACGAACTTGGCCGTCAGATTCGGAAGCACATGAAAATTTCAAGTCACTATCTCTTTCCGTGCGAACGTTATCGTGGCAACGGCCGGCGGGAGAGAATCAAATTTGACTTCGAATTCTTGATCAGTGACTCGAGCCTAATCGTTTGAGAACATTTTCAGCAAAAACATCGAAAATTAAAGACAAATTATGGTTTGTCCAAATACATATTGAAATATTGAATGAAATGTCAAAAGTTAAATAAACATCATACTCACGATATTTTAATCAAAATGAGTATTTTCATAAGTGTTTTTAAACACATTATCAACTGTGAAATAACATGTAAATCGGATGTTGATTGGTAACAACCATGAAATCGGTACGTATCTGCCCTGAATGATGATTTCCTCACGTTTGAACACTGAGCGCTCAGGTGACCAGTCCGGATCACGAAGGAATATTTGTTGATGGTTAAAAACGATGAATATTTCACCATGTGTCTTATAGTTATCAGCAATTAGCTATAGTCCGCCTTATTCTATGTTCACTGGGGTTGTGGTCTTCTCTAACCACACTAAACCGACCTTTTTATGTCGTAATGAGATCATAAAGGTTGTCTGCAGAGCAGTACCTGACCCCCTCTTGCGACGAAAGAATGAACGTCACTGAAAATCGCTCAAGGTTTCCGCATCACAGGGGGTTGGAATTCGTAAGGATTTCCCTAGGTGGCGCTGTTGAGATTTCTGTCTCCAGTAATTCGCATCAATAGGGCTTAAGTTTCCTAGAGCTCCTTCGGTTGTCATTCAATGCTAAGTTACGCTGATTATTGGTAACAACCATGAAACCCCTACGTATCTGCCCTGACGGACGCTTTCCTCTTTGGGAGAACACTGAGCGATGAGATGACCAACCTGGATCACGAGGCAATATTTGTTGATGGTTAAAATAGATGTATTTTATTCAATAGTAATTAGCTACAGTTCACCGTATTGTATATCAGTCACATGTCCTACTAGCCGGAAACGAAGCAAAACTGTGATTTATTTTACACCAATCTACAATTAGAATCAGATTAGGGCTAGAAATTATATGCGAATAGTCAAGTTTGTTCACTAAGAAAAGTATGGAATTAAGAATAGTCGCTAAAAATTCCAAGCCTCAGATTGACTGATGGTGATGAGATGCGAATGTAAGCGCAAGCAAGTGAATCGTTCAAATCAAAATTTGGCACACCGCTCTTATCTCTGCAAGCAGGTAGCCACTAGCAATATTGCGACACAAAGGGATAGATAGTATCATTCGAATAAAATATCAAAGGACTATTTGATTATTTATAATTTAAAAATGTGGGAAAGCCCTGTGGACAGGAGCTTTGGTGCTCTTGTTTAAACTTTGACAAATTATATCTCCGAAAGTATTGTGTTATTAGGTTGTGAATCTTTATGGAAAACTAAGATTTACTTTAAACCTCTATTACCCGTTTTATCATACATTCACTTTTTGGCGCCTACCTTTCAACTTCCACTTCATAACGTTAACGTTCTTGGCGCTTGATCAAAATGACATGAGTGACCATAGAATGATTAGTTTTCTTTTAAAACGGTCTAAACTTAACTTGTCATTGTACAAAATAAAATATGATCTTCAACACTCCCCCTCAATGGGAAGTTTCCCTTAACTTTCAAACTAAATTACACTTAACAATTAAATTTTCAAATGAATTCTGTGACAAAGGTTTTGTTAACAAATCTGCTAGTTGCAATTTTGTTGAAATGTACCTACTTCAGTGAAACTGTATTATTATTCACCTTGTCACGAATGAAATGATATCTTATATCTATGTGTTTCAGTCTTTTGTGGAATTCTGGATTTTTACATACTTTTATAGCTGACTGATTGTCCTCATAAATAAAAATTGGTTCAAGCACTGACGTGAAGTCAGAAGCTTTTGCGCGTATGTTCTATTGTCCATTCTTCTGTATTGGGCACCCTTAATCGAATTTACCATGGTAAATTCGATTAAGGGTGTCCAATACAGAAGGATGGACAATAGAACATATTCGCAAAAGCTTCTGACTTCACGTCAGTGCTTGAACCAATTTTTTTTTTTTCGTGATTTTTTTTTAATTTTCTAGGGGTACGGTTCTTAAAATTTTTTTTTTCGTCATTTTTTTCAAATTTTCTAGGGGTACGGTTCTTACAAAATTTCAAACACGTCTTTATGTTGATTTTCTACTACTAGTTACCAAGCACCATTTCGATCGAATATTTATTTTTTGAGTTATTAAGGAAATAATATTCCAGGTGGGTATAACTCGGAAACCGTTAGACCGATTATGCCCAAAAATGAACTCAACTCTCCCTTTCGGATACGCAACCTACCCTGAAAATTGCAAGTCCCTATCTCCTTTTGTTCGAAAGTTATCGAGGCAACGGTTACCCATCTACTGAACTCACACAAGAATGCTCGAATCACCAACAATATTTAACCGATCGTATTAAAACTTGAAACTTGGCAGTAGAGTTGGGTTATGAAGGCTCTTGCAAAATTTCAGCAATTTCAAACGAATAGTTACTGATATATAGAATTTTTTTTTTTATTTTCAATGATTTATTAAAAATTTTCTACAAATGCTATCCTCACCAAATTTTGCAAAGATTTTCGCGTTGGCATTCTACAACTAATAACCATGTTTGAATTCAATCGGTTCAGTATTTTTCGAGTTAATGAGGAACAAAAAACCACCAAATTTCAGAAAATTTCAGATGGCTATAACTCTAAAACCGTTTGGCCGATTATGCTCATAAAAAAACTGAAATGTCGCGTTCTGGTGCACATCCAAACCTGAAAACTTCAAGCCGCTATCTCATTCCGTTCTCAAGTTATCGTGACAACAAAAATATTTTTTAATAATTTTTTTAAAATTTTCTAGCCATACGATTCGCACAATATTTCACAAACGTGCTTAGGTTCATATTCTACAACTACCCACCAAGTTTCAATTGGTTCGGATTTATATTGGTTGAAAACAAAATTATTACTCGGAAACCACTGGGGCGATTAGGCCCATTTACGAACTTGTCCGCCGTATTGAGATGCGCCACATACCCTGAAAATTTCAAGTCACTAGCTCTTTTCGTTCTCAAGTTATCGTGGCAACGGCCGGACGGCCGGACGGACAGAATCAAATTTGACCTCGAATTCTTCATTGGGGAGTCGAACTTAATCGTTTGAGACCATTTTCGTCAAAAAATTCGAAAGTTACAGACATTTGGGCAAAACTATAACGCGATGTTCCCCAGAACATACGCGCAAAAACATTTACTGTTTGATTGTTACAAATATTTAAGTCAATTATTAAACTTCTAAGCCAACAGGCTTCACCTTATGGCTAAGCTTAAGGCAACATACTCTGCTTCAGTTGAAGACAGAGCCACAGAAGACTGTTTTTTAGAACACCAGCTTACAGTACATCCACAAATCTTAAATAAATAACCAGATGTAGACTTACGGTCAGTGCTATCGCCAGCCCAATCTGCATCTGCATAACCTTCGATTACATTTTGTGAAGTCGATTTTCGGTAGACAAGACTCGTGTATTGTGACTTTTGTATATATCTAAATACTCTTTTAATTGCTTGCTACAGTCTCAAACTTGCAGCTGATTGGTATATACTAAGAATACTTATCGATGTACACAAGTCTGGTCGTGAGCATAACATGGCATACATCAATGATACTATTGCTTTTCTACATTTCTGTTCAATTTCAATACTTTCTGATGTTTCTCTTTTCAATTCATCATGTTTAAAATTTACTTCCATTGGAGTCTTACATGGTTTACAGTCTTGCATATTAAAGGTTTTTAATAAATTCTGAAGATACATTGTTTGATTTATTTTGATTTCATTTTTTACTAAATTTTGGGTAATGTGCATGCCTAAAAAACTGATTTATGCCTCCAAAATCTTTCATTTTGAAATGATTTTTCAGAGTATTCTTTAGATCCTCTACCTCTTCATCATTAGATCCTGCTATTAACAGATCATCTACATATATTAATATGAAACTTTTTGAAAATTCTGAATCTTTAAAATATATGCAATACTCATTTAGAGAACGCTCAAAATTTAAACTTATCATTAACTCATTAAATTTTCTGTACCAATACTTTGGTGATGATTTAAACCCATATAATGACTTTTTCAGTTTTGCAAATTTACCTTCACCTTCATTAAAACCTTTTGGTAATTGTATAAAAACATCTTCATCAATACTTCCATTCAAAATGCGTTACAAACATCAAGTTGATAAACTTTAAAGTTGAAATTGTTGCAAATTGCTAGAAAAATTCTTACTGAGGGCAACTTTGCTACTGGACTATAAACATCATTATTTGTAACAAAGACTTGTTGAAAGCCTCCAGCTACAAGTCTGGCTTTATATTTTGTTACTTCACCAAGTTCATTTTTCATCTTTTTGTAAATCCACTTACACTCAATAACAGGCCTTTTAACTTCACTATCACTCACCAACTCAAATGATTCGTTTTCTTCTAGAGTTTGTTTTTCCTCTTCCATAGCTTTCTTCCACTCGTCAGCATCACTGATCGTCATCGCATCGTCATAGCACATAGGTTCATCTCCATCACTCACTGTCATCAAGATTCTGTCCAAATCCATTTCAAAGTCATCATACCTCGGATTTCTTCTGATGTTTCTTCTTAGATTATACCTTCCATTAACTGTTTCCATATTATCTTCTGGGTACTCTTCTCCTTCATCTGAAACAGATCTATTATCAAAATGCTCGTTTGTTTCTGGCAATGTGTTATCGTCTTCTTCGTTTTGGGTATCTTCTATCTCAGATCTGGATTTTCTTCAACTTTCAGGACTTCCTTCATTTTACTAGGTATTTCTTGAACTGTTTCTGGCAGAAATATTACATCTCTTTCTATTTTCACTATATTTTTCTCAGGTATATAAACTCTTAGTCCTTTCACGTTTTCTCCATATCCAACAAAATGTCCCAGTTCATTTTTTGCATCCCACTTTAATCTTTTTTCTTTGGGTACTAACATCGATACTCTACTTCCAAAGATATAAAAATTTTCCATCTTATATTCTTTCTGATGCCATAGTTCATAAGGTCCTTTATGTTTTTCTCGGCTTGGACCTGTGCGGTTCAAAATATATGAGGCAGTATTTATTGCTTCTGCCCACAGAATTTTATCCAAGTTTTTGTTACTATGTATCATAGTTCTAGCTGCTTCTACAAGGGTTCTATTCTCTCGTTCTGCCCGGCCGTTCTGTTGTAGTGTATATACTACTGTGCGTTGGTGAAAAATACCTCTACTTAGCAAAATTTTAGCTACATCTTTGTTAACAAGCTCCAATCCGTTATATGTTCTTAATGTTTTCATTTTTAATCCAGTTTGTCTTTCAGCCATATTTATAAATTGCTCAATAATTTTTGGTACATCTGATTTTTGTTTGAGAAAATAAACCTTTCTGAATGAAGTATAGTCATCCTTGAATAAAATAAAGTATTTAGCTCCCCCTAACGAGGTAGTTTCCATTGGCCCACACACGTCTGCGTGTACTAACTCTAGTGGAGCTTTAGCTCGTGATTAACTGTTTTTGAATTCTAATTTATGCTGTTTTCCTGCTAAGCAATGTTCACATGTGAAATTGTTATTCAAGTACTCTATATTCATTTTCTTAAGAAAATTCCTGATGAAAACTACATTCTGATGAGCTAATTTACAGTGCCACGTTTCTATGTTATCAATATTCTTAACTGCCATGCATTCTGAACTTTGGTCAACTCTGCTATGTTTATTCAGTAAATTCATATGACTTTCAAAATTATCATCAGTGTCCAGAGTGAAAAGCATTTTGTACAATTTGTTTTTTCTTAACGCAAGTACTCTTACAATGCCATTTTTATCTAAGAATTCATATCCTGAATTATCTGTTTTCATAAAATATCCTTTATCAAGTGCACACCCAGCAGAAAACAATTTGAATTTAAGTTCTGGCACATACAATACATTGGTTAATGAGGTTTCAACTAACTTTCTACCATTAAATGAAAACATGTTTATTTTTCCAATTCCTCTTACCTCCAATTTCTGCCCATTCGCTACTTGCACCGTCTTAGGAGTTTCTGTCTTAAATACTTCCTCGAACAGATTCAAATTCCATGACATATGTTCGGTCGCCCCTGTATCTAGATACCAGTCATCTAGATACCAGTCACCAGTCATCGCCCCATCTGATAATACCATGAATGCATTAGGCTCCTCTTCTTCTCTGTCCACCCTTTTGCTTGTGGATCCCTCGTTATTTCTTTTAGTCCAACAATTTTGAATTAGATGTCCTGGTTTACGACAATAACTACAAACTCTATTTCCATATTTCTCTAACTGTTCATTTTTAGGTTTCTTGTGTCGATGATAACAATTTTTGGCAATGTGGCCCATCTTGCCACATATGAAACATTTCTTTGCCTGACTGTTTTGAGAAACTTTAGTTTTTGTGACTAATGCTGTTGTAGATTCCTCCGATTTAGTTCTTTCCTCTTCCAACAACAACCTCGACGTCAATTCATCCAACGTTTGTCAAATGCTTGAATTTATCTGGCAAGGTCATAAGAATTTTAGTAATGATCATAATTCTCACAAAGTGTCCCCTGCAGTTTTTAATTTGATTTTTATTTCTTCAATCTTAGAAATTAGGGTACTTACTGAAGATTCGAAATTGAGCATGAAAAATCTCTGTTGCAAAATATGCACACTTACTGCTGACTCCTTATCGTACACTGCTCCCAACTTATTCCACATTTCCTTGACAGACTCACATGACAATAGATGTGTTAACGGTCCTTCCTCCATTCGGGTAACTATAATCTCCTGAGCCTTGGCATCATCCTTGATCCATTTGTCCAATTCATCTCCTGCATTTGGTTTTATTCTTGAACCATCAGCCATTCCATATAGACTTCTTCCTTTTAATAAAATACTCGTCTGGAACTTCCATACCGGCCAGTTTTCTCCATTTAACTTGACTATATTACTGGTTTCACCCATTTTGAGAAAACACGTGGTTTCAATTTTAAGCTCTTTTGGCACATTTTTTCAGTTATTTTATTTCTTAGTTTCCTGCGCAAACTCTGGGCCCATAACCTGTTATTAGGTTGTGAATCTTTATGGAAAACTAAGATTCACTTTTTGGCGCCTACCTTTCAACTTCCACTTCTTAACGTTAACGTTCTTGGCGCTTGATCAAAATGACATGAGTGACCATAGAATGGTTAGTTTTCTTTTAAAACGGTCTAAACCTAACTTGTCATTGTACAAAATAAAATATGATCTTCAACATATTGGTTTCTCAGAGTTGGGAATGATATCAATGGAATCTTATGAACTGCATCATAAAATAAAATGAATTAAATAAGAATCCATTGATATAATTCCTAACTCGGAGAAACCAATACTTTCGGAGTTATGATTTGCCAAAGTTTGAACAAGAGCGCCAAAGCTCCTGTACTCAGGGGTTTCCCACTTTTTCAATTTGGCTTCTGTGCGTCAATTCTCAAGAATTTTCGTAATTAAATTCAGAACGTAGGTCTATGACTCATCTCATGTTGGATTTATATACATCAGGAAATTATAATTAGAGTATTCTATGAAATCATATAGATTTGAGAATAATTATAGAAATTTTGAAAAATCATATCTCAGAAAGTATTAGATTGTTAGAGTTATGAATGACATCAATGGATTCTTATGATGAAACTGCATCTTAAAAAAAATTTAATTTAAAATTTGTAATGTAAAAAAAAATTTTTTTTGTTACTCCGAAATCACCTGCCCGATTTTGTCCAATAACGAACTTAACCGAGATATTCATTTCCAAAAACCCACTCTGAAAATTTCAGCGGACGGACAGAATCGATTTTGACCATGGATTCTTGGTCAGTGAGTCGAGCCAAATCATTTGAGACCATTTTCAGCCAAAAATTCCAAAATTACAGACATTTGGGCAAATTGATAAGCACTCTGTTCCGAGGAACAAGAGCGCCAAAATTCCGAGCCATATGCCAGATGTTAAAATTCTGGTACATCTTTCAACAGATTGGTACGTACCTCTTGGGACTCAACAAAAATCGAAGGAAGGCCCTGAAACAATGTCATCTTGATTTACAGGGTTTCTGAACCGGAAAAATCATTATTATTATGAAAAATTAGAGAAATGCACTGACGTAAAGTCAGGAGCTTTTGTACGCATGTTCCATTGCCTATTTACGCCTCATACAAAGTGGATCGAGCGGAAATTTGGTTCTCGATGGTAAAATGGCGACTCGAAGGTATGTGCGGAATTTAAGCGGATTCCGAATTCCGACGGATAGTTTCTGAAATATAAAATTTTTGAAGAGCATTTTTTAATTTTATATAATATGATCCTCACAAAATTTCGCAAAAATTTTCGGTATTTCTCGACATCATACAAGTAGGTAATTTCCAAGTTTAAATTGTATCGGATCTGTACCTTTTGAGTTATTGAGCCTATTAACCAACTTAACCTGTCCCATTCGGATGCGCAACCCACCCCGAGAATTTTAAGTCACTATCTCTTTCCGTTCGGAAGTTACCACGGTCACCCATCCAGATACTGAACTCTCCCGACGCTGTTCGGTTTTCAATATGATTCCCATATCTCCAACAATGTAGATACGATCGTGTTCAAATTCATGACTTGGTTTCGACGGCTTTTGCAAAATTCAATTTTTTCATTGGCAGTGGCATGCTTCTGTGTCTAGATCCCTTAGGTTTTTTTTTTTCGGTTTTCTGTGCAGCTTTATCGCGAGTAAGAGCGTCTGCAGACGAGCATACAAAATCGACGCGATTCCAATATCATGTGTCCCTTTCCTACACTTGCTTTTCATGAGAACCATGGGCAGACGATTACTACAATATTTAAAATTCCAGCTTCGCTACGATCGGAATGGAAGCTAAACCTCTATGGCTTTGAAGACATTAGAACCACTCGATAATTCTGCTTCCATGCCGATCGCGTGAATCGTGGAGACCGGCAACGCTGGAATTAAATTTGTAGTAATTGACATGCATGATTCCCATGGAAATCGAGTTCAAGACAGGGACTGAGGAGTTTGGAATCGCTTCGTTTCGGTATCCCCGGGTGCGGACGTTATAATTGTCTTAGTAAATGAATTTATTTATGCTCTTCACAATCTGAATTGAACTGAGAAATACAATTTTCGCTCGCTTGTTCCGCCAGGATGAGCATGCTATCATTTTGCCCAGATGTCAGTATTTTTGGAATGTTTTGCCGAAAATGGTCTCAAACGATTGGGTTCGACTCACTGATGAATAATCCGGGGTCAAATCCAATTCTGTCCGTCCGTCCGTAAGCACGATAACTCTCGAACGAAATGAGTTTAGAGTATAAATTGGCAGGGTAGGCGAACAATGAAGGAATGTATATAGGCTAATATTATTCATAAAAAATGTAGAATACAATATTTAGATTTTAGACTTTGCTTCCAAGATATCAGACTTCAAAGTTTCTGCACGTCATCAATTTTCAACTTCAATACATAATATAAAAAAAATTGGTTCAAGCACAGACGTGAAGTCAGGAGCTTTTGCGCGTATGTTCTATTGTCCATTCTCCTGTATTGGACACTCTTAATCGAATTTACCATGGTAAATTCATTGGTGGATTTGTTATACAATCGTGGTATCAGCACGACGGAGTATCACCGCATGTCGGAAAAAATGTTGTCGCCTGGTTAAACCTCACTTTTAATAGGAGATGAAACGTTCGGCGTGGTCAGGTGCTATAGCCTACGAGTTCACCTGACTTGAATTCTTTGAATTATTTTGTATGGGGCATTTAATACAACTTGTTTACGCACTGGAAATTAATGATCGAGAACAATTAATGGAACGAATTATTAATGCAATTCAATCCTCTCAAAATAGGCCCAACATACCATTAGTATACGATTCCCTCATTTTCCGCTGCCAAGCCTGTATCGAGGCTAAGGGTGAAATTTTTGAACATTTGATTTATTAATTTTTGTATTTTTATATTATGTATTTAAGTTGAAAATTGATGACATGCAGAAACTTTGAAGTCTGATATCTCGGAAACAAAGCCAAAAATCCAAAAATTTTAGTCTTCATTTTTAATGAAAAATATCAGCAAGTATACGTTGCTTAATTTTTCGCCTCGAGTTTTTTACCCTGTATATATCGGTTAAGTTCGTTACTGGGCAAAATCCGCCGAGTGGTTTCGGAGTTTTGCATATTTCCGGAACTACTCTTTCAATCTGTCTGAAATTTAGCACCAGATTGTAGAATTAACAGTATTACGATACTATTGAGGAAGCTGGAATCTTATGGTATAAGAGGAAATCAATTGAAGCTTTTTGAAAGTTATTCAAGTAATAGAAGACAAAAAGTCATGATTACTATTGATGGAAGACATATTGTTTCTTCGGAAAAAAAGTTAATATGGGTGTCCCGCTGCGGAGAATACTCGGACCATTACTTTTTGTGGTTTATATCAACGACTTTCCAAATTTCATATCTGAGTTTTGTGGTGCTACCTTATATGCCGATGACTCTAACCTATTAATATGGGCAAGGTATATTAATGAAGGACTTCAAAACATCAATGATGCGATGAATGTGGCGGAGATCATATCTTGATTCCTAACAATGTCAAATATGTAGAGTTATTCATTGAGATAACAGACACAGCAAAGTTTCTCGGTACTTATCTTGACTCTCCATTAAATTGGAGGAAACACGCCTGTGAACTTAATAGAAAACTTTGTTCAACAATCTGTAATTCTATAGTATCAACGTATTGAAACATCATATCAACCTAGATATTCTAAGAATAATGCCAGCTTCCAGTCTCTCTTATCGTATGGACTGATTTTTTGGGGTGGCAGTGCAAATGCAAAGATAATCTGCATTACCCAGAAATTAGCTTTGAAAACAATCCTACATCTGAAATACAGAGCTTCATGTAGAGGACTATTCAGACAAAATGGTTTTTTAACTCTAGTCGGCCTTTACATTCACAGGTGTCTTCTGTTTGTCTACAAAAAACAGCAATACTTTTTTAAACCATTCAAAGTATTGCTGATCTTTGTAGACAAACAGAGAACACCTGTGAGTGTAAATTACGACTAAAGTTAAAAAAACCATTTTGTCTAAGTAGTCCTCTACATGAAGCTCTTTATTTCAGATTAAGGATTGTTCTCAAGTCTAATTTCTGGGTAATGGAGATCCCTTGAGGAGGCTGAGCTGATCTCAGAAACGTACAACATATATGTGTTTGAAACTATTCAACTCGTTATCTTCCTCTCTGAAAAAGATTACGAATCTTAGAGCCTTTAAGTATAGAACACGCATTTATCTGTTGCAATGCGAACCCTACAATATACATGAATATTGGCAATAATGTAGGAAACACAGGGTTTAATATTTCATGAATGTTTTCTTTGCTGTGACGACTGGCATTTTTGGTACTTGCTATTTACTTCCTAATTATTGTAATTGTAACAAATTCTGGTGGTGAATGTAAATTGTAAAGTTTCATATTGATCGGATACTGATCTGATCGAATGGAAAATCGGTAGTTAAAAAAAATACCGACATAAAGACTTATTTATGGAGAATCACATGACTAGGAAAAATTTAAAAAATGTTCAACTATTTTGCGGAATATTTTGCTTGAAATCCCAAATATATATATTGAGACCAATTTCGGCATTTAAGTGACCTCACGAAGCATGCAAAATTTCATGGAAAACCGACCCTCAGGAGATCAAAAAAACATATTCCAATAGGTATGAAATTCGAGAAACCTACTGCCCAAATTAGGAATGCTTTTGTGTACGATCTAACATTCTTATTGCAATTTATTCTGTAAGCATAATATGATTCACGATACAAGTATGGGTGTACGGGAGTTATCGAGTAAGTGAAGTAAGAAACGGTTCAGAAAGTGGATGAACGGTGGTTGGAATTTTATTTTAATGAGAAATCGTGAAATTAGCCTTTGGGAAATTTTACATTTCGTCGTTTCTTACTCGGACTGATAAGTGTGACTATGATGGCGATTTAATAAGTGTATGAACGATATGTGGAATTTTTTTTTCCAAAATTATTCTGAAAGTTGAGCGACAGTGGAGGGACTGGAAGGCTATATTACAGCTTCATGCCAATAATGTGTGTGTACAAGCCAGTTCCGAGGAAATAGCGTAGTTTCCGAGATGGAGTGTCCCTAAGGTGGTGCATGCAAGTCAGGCACAAGGAAATTGTTTCTTTTCGAGTTAGATTATCCGTATTGAGGCCCTAGTAGGGCTTCACGCGAGAGCGAGATTTTTCTCGACTCGTCTCGTTCTCGTCTCGTAAAAGCGAGACGAGACGAGAAGATTTCAAAAATATTATAGGCGATACCGAGACCACATACAGCGCAACACGAGAGTCTCGTTTTTGGTCTCGTTAAATTTTTTGCATCAAGTTTTATATACGACTCGACTTTTTTCAACACACACAGAAAACAATTAAATATTGAGAGTTTCCACTATAATTACCAATATATTTTGTCTATATTATGCATCGATCGTTCTAGAAATACACGATTTTTTAGAAGATTATTAATTCGTTATGACCTTGCGATAAATGAAATTATTTTTCAAGAAAAAATAGAATTCACAACCATAAAAACCGATTCCATTATGAATTCAATACTTAATGGACAACTTTTATTGCCCCTAAATCCCAGTGCTTTGAAAACTTCGTCTCTGTCCGAACATCTGGAGAAATTTATTCTCTTGTGCTCCTTGTAGTGAAGATGTGAACAATTATTGAAGAACATCTGTAGAACTACGTATAATAAAACTGCAAAAGAAATGAAGCTATTCAATGTTTCGAAAAGTGTTATGAGGAATACGCCAAGAACATCCTCAATGAT
This sequence comes from Halyzia sedecimguttata, assembly GCA_937662695.2. NCBI lineage: Eukaryota > Metazoa > Arthropoda > Insecta > Coleoptera > Coccinellidae > Halyzia > Halyzia sedecimguttata. Next base: position 49,749,548 of record OW569414.2, on the reverse strand, counting down.
CTATCCACTGGGAAGGTATTCTTTGAAAACTATACCAAATTGTTCAATTCTATTAAAAAATGTATCGACATCGATAGCCTATTTAAAACATCAACAAAACTGTCGAAATATTGGAAAGCTGAGTTTGAAGAATATTTGCTGTTAGAAAGAGCAAATAGGAATCAAAATATTTTACAGTGGTGGAGAGTGATGAAAAAGTTCTTCTTACACTTTCCAAGATGAGCGATGATTTATTAATGATTTAATGCTTGTGGCTTTTACTTGATGCAAATCCATATTAACTCAATAAAAAATTATATACGATTTACACTTATTTATTCAATATTGTGACGCGTTTCGTCGACACAGCGACTTCATCAGACTACATCATACTAAATTCTTAACAACTTGTTAAGAATTTAGTATGATGTAGTCTGATGAAGTCGCTGTGTCGACGAAACGCGTCACAATATTGAATAAATAAGTGTAAATCGTATATAATTTTTTATTGATTTATTAATGGCTACATCCGTACCTGTTGAAAGATTATTTTCTACAGCAGGTATGATCATGGCATAAACACGTACATCATTGAAAAATTATGTGATGCAAGTGTGATTATGTTTGAACTCTTGGTCATCGAGTAACTTAGAAGTTGAAATTATCAGTGTTGAAAATTAATAATATTAAATATTATTATTTAAATATTGTTGTATAAGAGCGTAATGAACATACCTTTACAAAATTATTCATTATTGTATACCATTTTGTATATATATTAATATTTATTATCGTTACTCAGAATTGGGCGAGACGCGATGAGACAACTAATAACGAGACGAGAACGAGACTTAATTTTTGGGAAATGGCGAGAGCGAGACGAAATTTTGTATACTCTCGCCTACTCTCGTCTCGTGTGTAGCCCTAGGCCTTAGGGACAATTTTAAAATTCAGGCAGCCCCTTTCGGGTATTTTCTACTCTGCACATCAACATACGTTTTGTTCGTGGTTTTCTGTGCAGGCAGCATTATAGAAAGCACTATCGGCTATCGGTGACGAGTGAACTGCTCATGCGCATAAGTAAGCTAGCTGCTTATGTTGTTGTTTGTTCTAGGAAGCAAGGGAATTCTGTGGAGTCGTTATGAGGGTCTGATGTTGAGCCAACAAATGAGTCTTTTATGTCCTCTTCTGTTTGGAACGAATTTATGAATAGCTAAACATATTTGGAATATCTATATTAAATTACCGAGTAAATTACATTCGGATTAGAAGAATAGGCGTAGGCAACTTCGAACCTGACCGCAATCTTTTTCTGCCGATAATTGTTTCAAAGGATTAGGTGCGATGGACGTATTCGTTGAGCATAACCGACCCGACGGTTTCCGAGTACAAATTTTGTTTTCAACCAATACAAATCCGATCGAATTGAAATTTGGTAAGTAGTTGCAGAATACCGACATAAAGACGTATGTGAAATGTTCTAAGGATAGTATCTCCAGAAAACTTGAGAACGGACAGAGATAGCGACTTGCGATTTTCAGGGTAGGTTGTGCATCCAAATTGGACATTTGAGCTGTTAATAGGCATAATCGACCGAAAGGTTTTGGAGTTGTACCTATCTGAAATTTTGTTGTACCTAAAAACCTAAAAAGGACTGACGTGAAGTCAGTACTCTTTGGCGCGATTGTTCACGTTGACCAATTTGCTTTGAATTATGAGTGCTTTAAGCTCAGTGGATAGAGTAAATCGGAGATCTATAGCTTTTCAAGTTCAATTTCGGAAAAAGTAAATTCAATGTCGGACAGAATATTCAGATTTACTTTGTACAATAGGTCTCTTGCATGTATTTTTTTTATTATTGGAATCGATTATTATATCCATAAGAATACTGAAAAAGTTCAGCAGCCGTCAAAAATTTCAATTTTCAACGAGGTTGGCTATTCAAAAGATCAAAACTAGGCGCGTATCCGTGACGTAACTCGTCATATCTACTCTCTCTATCTTCTCGTGTCCGTTTAACTCTTTGTTTCGCTGTAACAAGCAGATGGACTCGCCGAGGGTAGATTTTGATTATGTCTCTTTTCTCGTGTCCGTTTCACCGGTGTGAACTTCGCAGCGTTTTTCTAGCAGCACTTTTACCGAGCGCGATCGATCTGCACCTCCATTGGCGTACCGGTGCCCTCACACTCTCGTTCTTCGGAGAGCGCAAACTTGTAATCCGCCCCGAGATTAATTATACTATTAATTCTATTACGTCGTTATTTGGAATTGGAATTATAAATTATCCTTCGGCTACAATGAAATGCGATTCTGATGAATATATATTTCAAACACACATAGCAATAATAAGGGAATTGAATTCAAGCAGTTTAATCATAAAATATTGTTTGTGGAAACGATCGCGACAAATCATTCTGATCTTTCGGAATTCGTTCGCAATGGACTGTAGAAAAATCTGAATAGCTCTTAAATTTTATAACCATACTGAACTAGTTCTTGAAGCCATTGAATTTGGAAATTTATATTCTATACCAAATGTGTCACACCGTATTTTATACCCTTAAGAGACATTTCAACGGACCTTTGAATAGGGGAGATATGAACGAATCTGGCGCTGAAAATGTCATCTTCGATTTAACGCTTTCATTTCCATAAAAATTAAGGAAATGCATTTTTGTTTCCAGAACCTACAAAAGCATATAGATATCATATTTTGTCACCCATAAAAAAAATTCAACGGACCTTTGAGTACGGGAGATATGAATGAATCTGCTGCTAAAAATTTCATTTTCGATTTCGCATTCTCATTTCCACAAAAATTAAGGAAATGCATTTTTGTTTTCAGAAATTACAAAAGCATATAGTTATCATAATTTTTTCACCCATAAGAAAAATTTCAACGAAACTTTAAGTACGGGCGATATGAATAAATTAGCAGCTAAAAATTTCATTTTCAATTTCGCGTTCTCATTTCGACAAAAATTAAGAAAATTCATTTTTGTTTTCAGAACCTACAAAAGCATATAATTATCATATTGGGTCACCCCTAAAAAAAATTTCAACGGACCTTTGGGTACGGGAGATATGAATAAATGTGCCACTCTAATTTTCATTTTCGATTTCGCGTTCTTATTTTCACAAAAATTAAGGAAATGCATTTTTGTTTTCAGAACCTACAACAGCATATAGTTATGTTATTTGGTCACCCATAAAAAAAATTTCAACGGACCTTTGAGTACGGGAGATAGGAATAAATCTGCCGTTAAAATTTTCATTTTCGATTTCGCGTTCTCGTTTCCACAAAAATTAAGGAAATGCATTTTTGTTTTCAGAACCTACAAAAGCATATATACTTCTTGCAAAAATTAAAGGAACAAAAAAATTATCGAAATTTTTTAGCAATTTTCAACAGGCTGTATTTCAGTGAAAAATGGCCGTACAGAAAATAAAAAAACATAGCTTTTCAAGCTTGAAGACTCTAGTTTACGAATTACTTGGTTAAAAATTTTTTGGAGCCCCGGTAATCATGCGATTATTGGATAAAGCACAAAGAAAAATTTTTCAAAATTTTTTACATTTTTTTTTTTCGCTCTACGGACATGGAAAAATTTGTTCGACCTAGACCAATGCATAGGTCGTATAGCCTGTTCATTCAGCTTCAATTTGCTTTTTGCAAGAGTCAAATACGACCATTTGTCTTCGAGATATCGAATTTTGAATGCAAAAGGATTCTTTTTCACTCAACTGCCGATATCTCTGAAACTACTGGTCGCCCAGCAAGCGGACAGGGAGTTTCGTTTTGTGTAGAAAAATTCCGATAAAAAAGTTTGTCATGGTTGATTGGAAAAAAATTTTTTTCACTTGAAACGTTAACGTGAAAAAAGAGCAAAAAAATGCCATTTTCCCTTTTTTTGGTTAATCGACTGTATTTTCGACAATATTAGGGGAAATGCTTAGGTTAGAAGAAAATTTTACTGTCTAATGTACCCCAAAGGCCTCCCTAAATCGGTAGATCGATCGGTTCAGCGGTTTCCTTGGACCGATTGATTGAAATTTTGAAAAAATTAAGGGAACAAGATTTTTGTTCCTTAAACTTGACCTAATCTTTTCAAAAATAAGAGATAAGAATAAATCAGCAGCGAAAATTTTCATTCTCAATTTCGCGTTCTCATTTCCACAAAAATTAAGAAAATGCATTTTTGTTTTCAGAACCTTCAGAAGCATATGGTTATCATATTTGGTCACCCATAAAAAAAACTTCAACAGACCTTTGAGTACGGAAGATATGAATAATTCTGCAGCTAAAAATTTCATTTTCAATTTCGCCTTCTCATTTCCACAAAAAATAAGGAAATTCATTTTTTTTTCAGAACCTACAAGAGCATATAGTTATGTTATTTGGTCACCCATAAGAATAATTTCAACGGTCCTTTACTACGGCAGATATGAATAAATCTGTCGCTAAAATTTTCATTTTCGATTTCGCGTTCTCATTTCCACAAAATCAAGGAAATGCATTTTCGCTTTCAGAACCTACAAAAGCATATAGTTGTCATATTTTGTCACCCATAAGAAATTTTTCAACGGACCTTTGAGTACGGGAGATATGAATGAATCTGCAGCTAAAAATTTCATTTTCGATTTCGCGTTCTCATTTCCACAAAAATTAAGGAAATGCATTTTCGCTTTCAGAACCTACAAAAGCATATAGTTATCATATTTTGTCACCCATAAGGTCGGTTGAAAATTTTCTTATGGGTGACTAGATATGATAACTATATGTTTTTGTAGGATCTCAAGACAAAAATGCATTTCCTTAATTTTTGTGGAAATGAGAACGCGAAATCGAAAATGAAAATTTTAGCGGCAGATTTATTCATATCTTCCGTACTCAAAGGTCCGTACAAATTTTTTTTATGGGTGACCAAAAATTATAACTACATGCTTCTGTAGGTTCTGAAAACAAAAATACATTTCCTTACTTTTTGTGAAAATGAGAACGCGAATTTGAAAATTACATATTCAGCTGCACATTTATTCATATCTCCCGTATTCAAGGGTCGGTTGAAAATTTTCTTATGGGTGACAAAATATGATAATAATATGCTTTTGTAGGTTCTGAAAACAAAAATGCATTTCCTTAATTTTTGTAAACAATCCAAATAAATTCAAAAACAAAACATCGAAGATGCATGCATCAATGGAATATAATCGGCGGGAACAGGGACAATCCAATCAAAGCCAGTGGAAAAATGGGTTCAAGCCCCGTGGACAGGAGCTTTCTGGCGCTCTAGTTCAAACAGACAAATTATATCTCCGAAAGTATTGGTTTCTCAGAGTTGGGAATTATATCAATGTATTCTTATGATAGAACTGCATCATAAAGGAAATTCAATTCAAATAATAGTTTATTCATCAAGATTAAATGAGCAATCTGAGAATGAGAACTGCACCATGGAAGAAATCAAATTAAAATAGCTGAAATGAATTTGACTCTCTCTTATAGAACAGAATGACATGTACGAGTATGAACACAGATCATATAATAAAGCTTAGATAGAATAATGATAACATTCTGTGAAAACATAGAAGTACGATTCATTATTGAAATTTCGAAAAATCATATCTCCGAAAGTATTAGCTTGTTGGAGTTGAAAATGATATCAATGGATTTTTATGGTGAAACTGCATCTTAAATAAAAATTGAATTTGAAATTTGTTATTAAAAAAAAAAATTTTTTTTTCGTTTCTCCGAAACCATCTGGCCTATTTTGCCCAATAACGAACTTAACCGAGATATTCATCTCCCTAACCTACTCTGAAAATTTCAACTGGCTAGCTCATTCCGTTCGAGAGTTATTGTAAAAAAAAAATTTTTAATTCTCGAAAATTTTTTTTTTTACACTTTGCGGTAACCTGGTCAATACAAAACTTCGCATACGTATGAAGGTCATGATTCTACAATTTGATGCTAAATTTCAGATAGATCGAGTGATCGGTTTCGGAAATATTCATACAAAATGTTTTTACTGAAATCGGCCATAACTGCGAAACCGCTCGATGGAATTTGCCCATTAACGAACTTAACCGAGATATTTACGCTCCAAACCCACCTTGCAAATTTCAATACTCTAACTCCTTTCGTTCGAGAGTAATCGTGCCTACGGCCGGCCGGCCGGACAGAATCGATTTCGACCTCGGATTCTTGATCAGTGAGTCGAACCAAATCGTTTGAGTCCATTTTCAGCCAAAAATTCGAAAATTACAGACATTTGGGCAAATTGATAAGCACTCAGTTCCGAGGAACTAGAGCGCCAAAATGACTGCTTTATTTATTTCGAGAATTACCCCTAACACTAAAGTGGAGGACTTCGAAATTATGGTGAGAAAAACCTTTCCTGAAGCAGAGTGTATAGCACCTAAGTCGAAAATACCAGATAATTATAGTTCCTTCAAGATTATTATCGACGAGTCAAGCATGGGCACAGCCAAAAACGCTTACTGCTGGCCTGATGGAGCTTACATATCGAAGTTTTTTTCAAAGAAACTGACAAGAGAATAAATAAAAACCTTATTTCCGATAAAAAACTATCAATAAAACCCAGTCAAAATTTTGACAGCTTTAATTTATTGCATTTAAATGTTCAGTGTATCAGAAACAAGATAAACGACTTGGATAGAATGATCTTCGCTCAACCAATAAAATATGACGTGATATGCCTTTCTGAACATTGGCTAAGTAAGGAGGAATCCATGGGCATATGCATAGACAATTGGTATGTAGGACATGCCTACACAAGGCAAATACAAAGACATGGAGGGACAATGATACTGGTAAATTCTCAGGTGGAATGTTCAGAATGTTCAATTATCGATGATATGCGGAAAAAATCTATAGAATTACACTGCGAGTTGTCAGTGGTTAAGCTCCTTAAAACTGGTTTCATTTTTATTTGTATTTTCTCATCACAAAAGGAACTTTAGCACTTTTATTTCGAACTTAGAGTCAGTCCTCAATTGCTTAGGGGTTAACAAAAATAGAATAATCATTTGTGGAGATTTTAATGTTAAGTTTAGTATAAAATGTGATATTGAATTAGTTTTAGATAGGGAGCCAAAAGCAGTTGTTGATCTTTTTACGACCTTTGGTTTCAAAGAGAAAATATTTGAACCAACTAGATATAAGAATTGTGTTGATAACATATTCACAAACTTTGACTCATATAGTGAACTAGCGGAGGTAATAGGCACGGAGTTCTCAGATCATGACGCGCAGTTCTTGCAGGTAACCGGCTTGAGTGTGAGCTCTAACTATGTCCACAGAACAACAAGGCCTCTAACACAGAGAGGTTTCTGCATTACGAACTTGAAAATTTTAACTGGGATTTTGTAAACACAGAATTTAATTGCAACGATTGTTTTGAAAAATTCCATAACACTATTTTAGATATCTTCAGGTTGTTTTTCCCGGCTCAAACTAGAAGGGTGAACAACTCAAAAAAGGATAGTGGGTGGTTCTCTCAAGAGCTTCGAGATATGAGATCATCACTACTTTTTGCTCGGGATCTGTATGAGAGACTTAGGTCGCATGATCTTCTAAGTGTTAGAAATAACTTAGCTAGGAGATATAGAAAAGAGATAAGAAGAGCTAAAATAGTTTACTATGATGGGAAAATAAAACGCTCGAACAATAAATGTAAAACTACTTGGCAGTTAGTAAATAACCATTTACAGAAATAAAAGCCTTCAACTCCTCTGGTAATTGCTACAGATGAATTCAATTATTATTTCTCCACAATTCCACGAGAAATCATGTCACACCTTCCCAGACCCACTATAGAATTCGAGGAATCATTCAAAAAGCAGATTCCTCCCAATATCAAGTTTGGATTCCGTGAGGTAAGTTTCAATGAGGTGCGTGAAGTGGTAAAGAATATAAAGAATAGCAGAAGCACAGATTACTATGGTCTCTCTGTGCAGTTAATAAAATCGAATATAAACGGTATAATTCCGCCCCTTACTAAACTCATAAACAAATGTTTAAGAACAGGATGTTTTCCAAATTGTTTAAAAATTTCGAAAGTAATCCCCATTCATAAAAAAGGGGATCGTAGAGATGAGAGTAACTACAGGCCCATTTCACTTGTTCCGATATTCTCCAAAATTATCGAAAGATTAATAGCCACCCAAGTAATAAACTACTTCGAGGAAACCGATCTATTCTCAAGTAGTCAATTTGGATATAGAAAAGGTAAAAACACGGTACAAGCAATTACCAGTTTCATTAATTTCACAACTGAATGTTTCGAACAGGGTAAACACTGCTTGGCTTCTTTTATCGACCTATCAAAGGCTTTTGACTGCGTGAGCCCAGATAAACTGCTTTATAAGCTAGAGAGGTATGGTTTTGATTCCACAGCGATGAAACTAATCGAACCATTTCCGAGTGATAGGAGGCAGATGCTTTTTGCTGATGGGGTTTATTCGGGTATGAGAGGTGTAACCATGGGAGTTGCACAGGGCTCTAACTTTTGGCCAGCATTATTCTTAATTTATATTAATGATCTGCCTGATTATGCTCTTGAAGCCAAGATCACACAATTTGTCGATGACACAACAATATGAGTTGGAGAGAGTTACTCTAGCGAGGGTCTCCGAATGGTTCATAGCTGGCATGATGGTATGAATGAGAGCAAAACGCAGTCTCTAATCCTGAGTCTGAGATTGGGGCATGCTGGGGAGAACACCAACACAGTGAAATTTCTGGGCGTACATCTGGATTCTTCCCTGTCCTGGAATGTTCATGCAGACGAACTAACAGTGGCCCTCAGCAAGAACATATTCGCCTTGAGAGTCCTCTCATACTCATTGTCTAGGGGAACTTTGATATCGGTATACTTTGGGTTGGTGGAGTCTAGACTGAGGTATGGGGTGGTGTTATGGCGAAACTTCAGACTACAGAGACGTGCAGTTAGGATTATAGGTGGATTGGGATATGGAGTATGTTGCAAAGGGGTTTTCAAGAGACTTGAAATAATTACATTTCCAGCTATTTTCATACTTGAAAACTTATTGCACATTCATGGTAGTGATAGGAGGTTCTGGTTGCAATCCGACATACACGATTACAATACCAGAAATAAATTTCACATCCGGAAAAATTGTCTCAGATTGAAAAAATCACAAAATAATCCGGAGTATTGTGCTATATCGCTATATAATAGACTACCCCTTAGACTTAGAAACCAACCAAAATCAAAATTTCAGGAGGAAATGAAGGACATATTGGTCAACAATGTGTTTTACTTAGTAGAAGAATTCATCTCATTTTGGAAAACATGATTTAATTTATGTGGTTGTAGTACCTGTTCACACTGCAATTTACCTATATATGTATACTCTGTATACATTTCAACCTGTCTGTTCTAATTTATATATTTGTACTGTATATATTTTAAATTGTAAATATCATTTTATTTATTCAACCGAACCATGTTTATACGCTGTATGTCCCATTTATTATGTATTCATTTCAATTTGTACTATTTTATCTATACACTTAACTTATTTTATCACTACGTATTCTTGTTTTATCTATACATTTATCTTATTATTACTTATTTTATATATGATAAAAATGACCAAATATGATAACTATATGCTTTTGTAGGTTCTGCAAACAAAAATGCATATTCTTAATTTTTGTGGAAATGAGAACGCGAAATTGAAAATGAAATCTTTGGCTGCTAATTTATTCATATCTCCCGTACTCAAAGTTCCGTAGAAATTTTTCTTATGGGTGAAAAAATTATGATAGCTATATGCGTTTGTAGGTTCTGAAAACAAAAATGCATTTCCTTAATTTTTGTGGAAATGAGAACGCGAAATCGAAAATGAAAATTTTAGCAGCAGATTCATTCATATCTCCCGTACCAAAAAGGCCGGTTGAAAATTTTCTTATGGGTTACAAGATATGATAACTATATGCTTTTGTAGGTTCTTAATTTTTGTGAATGAAAACGTTAAATCGAATATGACATATTCAGCGGCAGATTCGTTCATATCTCCCCTATTCAAAGATCCGTTGAAATGTTTCTTAATGGTATAAAATACGATGAGACACATCTGGTATAGAATATAAAATTCCCAAATTCAATGGCTTCAAAAACTTTTTCTGTATGGTTATAAAATTTAAGAGCTATTCAGATTTTTCTACCGTCCATTGCCAACGAATTCCGAAAGATCAGAATGATTTGCCGCGATCGTTTCCACAAACAATATTTTATGATTAAACTGCTTGAATTCAATTCCCTTATAATTGCTATGTGTGTTTGAAATATATATTGATCAGAATCGCATTTCATTGTAGCCGAATGATCATTTATAATTCCAAATATCGACATAATTAATAGAATGAATAGTATAATTCATCTCGGGGCGGATTACAAGTTTCCGCTGTCCGAAGAACGAGAGTGCGAGGGCAGCGGTACGCCAATGGAGGTGCAGATCGATCGCGCTCGGTAAAAGTGCTGCTAGAAAAACGCTGCGGAGTTCACACCGGTGTCCGTTTCACTATTTGTTCCGCTGTAACAAGCAGATGGAATCGCCGAGGTAGAGTTTGATTACGTCAGCCGTTATAGCAACGATTCAACCAATCAGAAGCGTTTCACCTCATTTGAATTTGCTTCTTGATTTTCCGGATTTTCAACACCCAAATATTCAAATGTTATAAACTTTGAAAGTGGATGAGGGCATACATGATCTGATATTGAAGTAGATTCAGAAAAACCTAAACATATGATATTTCGTGTTACATGCTTTTAATTTTTTTCGAAATTGAACTTGAAAAGGTATAGTCAGACGGTAGTGACCACCATTCACTGTTCAAATATTAGCAATGCTGTACCTAAGCTGACGTAAGGATATAGTAACAAATAATACACAGAACACAACTGACTCTCCTAAGTCACACAAGCTCCTAGGAGCTTCTGAGTGATCTCCTTGGGGAAAACCTAGTAGGGTCAGTATAATCATAAACATATAATTAGCAAACGCACCAATGCAAATTGACTTCAGTAAAAAACCTCAAAATGCACTTACGATTCACTGTCGGGCTAAACATTAACATTGCTGTGCCTAAGCTGGCGTAAGGATACAGTAACAAAGTAGACACAGAACACAACGGACTCTTCTTAGTCACATAAGCTCCTTGGGGCTTCTGAGGGATCTCCTTGGGGAAGGCCTAGGAGGGTCAGTATAATCATAATCATGTCATTAGCAAGCGCGCCAAAGCAGATTGACCCCACGTCAATGCTTGTTTAGAGTTTTAACTTCTTCCATAGTGAAGTCAATCTGCCTTGGCGCGCTTGATAATGGTATGATTATGATTATACTGACCCTTCTAGGTCTTCCCCAAGGAGATCCCTCAATAGCTGCTAGAAGCTTGCGCGACTTAAGTATATCAGTTGTGTTCTGTGCATTAATTGTTACTGTATCCTTACACCAGCCTAGGCACAGCGCCGTTGATTTTTGACACCAACAAAGCTCCACTAACAGCTCCACTGAGCTTAAAACACATCATCCAAAACAAATTAGTCAAGGAGAACAAGCTTGCTGCTTTCACGTCAGTGTTTTTATATTTTTGGCGCTCTAGTTCCTCGGAACTGAGTGCTTATCAATTTGCCCAAATGTCTGTAATTTTCGAATTTTTCGATGAAAATGGTCTTAAACGATTTGGTTCGACTCACTGATCAAGAATCCGTGGTCGAAATTCATTCTGTCCGGCCGGCCGTAGGCACGATAACTCTCGAACGGAATGAGCTAGACAGTTGAAATTTTCAGGGTAGGTTTGGGAGATAAATATCTCGGCTAAGTTCGTTATTGGGCAAAATCGGACAGATGGTTTCGGAGTAACAAAAAAAAAATTTTTTTTACAAAACAAATTCCAAATTTTTTCAATAAGCAGTTTTATCATAAGAATCCAATGATATCATTTTTAACTCTAACAAGCTAATACTTTCGGAGATATGATTTTTCAAAATTTCAATAATAAATCGTATTTTTACGTTTTCACAGAAGTATATAATTATTCTATGCATGAATTGTCATAATGTCAACTTATTTTCCTGAGACATGACATTGTCTAGTTCCTTGCTAATAGTTGGTTCGAGAAACGTCAAAATCGACTTAGAGAGACAAGGGTAAAAAACCGTCAAATAAACCCCCATGTGGCGTTTTTATGTCTAAAAGTGAAAATTACGAATATATATCCCAGGTAAGTACCGACGTTTTATTCTAATACCGGAGATCGACAAGATCGTACGAGGAGCCCGATAGCCGGTTGGTCTAGGCCGTCGGGTTTTTGGTTTCGGTTTTTTGATTTGGTTTTCGGTTTCGGGACGAGAGAAGGCGGGCTCAAATCCCGGAAAGGGAATTTACACTTTTCGAAACGCATTTAGTCCAAAAACCATTTTATTGGAAATCAACGAAAAACAATTTTTTCTTTCACCCTGGCTTATAATTTGAGGACGTCGAGTCTGTTTGATAGATCAAACAAACTTGACGAACTCAAATTATAAGCCAGGGTGAAAGAAAAAATCGTTTTTCGTTGATTTCCAATAAAATGGTTTTTGGACTAAATGCGTTTCGATAAGTTGCTCCTCATTTCATCCTATTCTATAAGAAAGAGTCAAATTCATTTCAGCTATTTTAATTTGATTTTTTCCATGGTGCAGTTCTCATTCTCAGATTGCTCATTTAATCTTGATAAATAAACTATTATTTGAATTTAATTTCCTTTATGATGCAGTTCTTTCATAAGAATACATTGATTTAATTCCCAACTCTGAGAAACCAATACTTTCGGAGATATAATTTGTCTGTTTGAACAAGAGCGCCAGAAAGCTCCTGTCCACAGGGCTTGAACCCATTTTATATGACCAATAGCGGATTTCTTATTAAATGTGTGAAATCTGATGAGAGAATTCGCAAATGTATCGTTTCATCACCATCATTTCTATTAGAAATATAATAAATACAATCGTTCCCAAGGCTGTCTATATCATCAATGTGTAGTGTTTTTTCGCAGTTTCTGCATTTGTATTTCCTGCTGATGTTTCTCATGAAATACCCAAAAAAATAAGCTGTAGAGTTGGACTCTAGGGTATTATGAGCTTCATTATACCCTTCATTAATTAGCTCCTCCTCACAAGGCTCGCTATTGTCCGCATCAACAGAATGGACAGATCTACCATTCTGTCCATCTATCGGCCATAATTTACACAATCGGATTCACCTGTTGTACAAAGGTCGATATCAATATCTTCTTGGCAGTTGGAATTTTCAGTTATTTTTCCAGGCAACTGTCATGCAGTCATGGTTGACTGCAACCCAAATCTAAAGCATCGTACTGAGGGATTTGATTCCTGCTGTGGTATATTTCTCAGACAAAGGTCTACAAAGATGATTGCCCTCAAATCGAAAAGATCGTTCATTTTCAAAAAGCATTGTGCGGTTGTATTGGTAATTGTGTACCTCAGCTCACCAGTTGCAATCACTGTCATTATGGTTGAATATAACGTGATATAACTGAGAATCTGCATAGCCAGTTTATCCTTCATTTTCTGAAAGGAGTTTGGTTAAATATTTTTTTCTATTATCATCAAGAAAGTATGTAAAAGAGAATTATTTGAATCGATGTCAAACATTTCTTTTATGTCCCACCAAGAAACATTCTTACTACCAATTACAATACCCCTCTTCGTTAGTGAATTTCTCACATTCTCTATGGGCCGGTTTCTCAGTTGCGAGTTAACCCGAGGTTGCGGGTAACCCGAGTGTTACGCATTCATGAATATCGCTAAATACATGCGTCAACTCGCAACCTCGAGTTAACTCGCAATTGAGAAACCGGCCCTAAATGGCCTTATTTTCTTGTAAAAATCGGTTGATTCTTGTATAAACAGCTTCTGTACAAGCCTTGGTCTGTATTGAATTCTCAACTTTTATAAATATCGTTAATGACTCAAAAACCATGGCAGATAGGTGTAGGGAATGCTATTTATGATTTATGTATTATTTAACCCTTTACCGCATCGTGTGCCATATATGACACAAACACAAACACAAACAATTTTTTTTTTCTGATTCTGCTGAATCTTTTCGTAACTACATAGAGCAGCCCATATCTGGCACATTCATAAGAAGCAGTTGATATAGATGCAGACACGCTGCACTAGACAGAATGCCTACAATATGCGTTTATTTGTCCATTCTTGTTGAATCTTGAACGTGCGATAGTTCGATTATACCTGTGGTCGTTTATTATCACTGAAAAGTGTTTTTTACGTCAGAAAAAAATATTTGGGTAATATTAGTAATATCAAGAACTTTTTCAGGTAAGTTTCAATCATTTTGATCATCAAAAATTCATAGAAAATGTAACAAAACAGATTGTCCCATATATGGAACATCATGCAGTGTTAGAATCTGAAATAACGTTTCATATTTGTTGTAGATATGGCTCCAAAGCTGTTTTATGGAAAAATTAACGCCGTAAGGATTCCAGATTTTGACAGTGAAGGATCTGATTTATCGGATGAGGATGACACACGTCCAGAAGTAATACTCGCATCGGAATCTGTGCCTGAAGAAGTCAGAAATTATTGTGAGGACATTATCATTCCTGTAACTGACTCCTCAGATGATGAAATTCCTCTCTCTATTCTAAAAACAGAACTCCATAAAAAAAGAACCAAAAAAGAGCTAAGAGTATGAAGAATGAATGGATAGATGGCAATCTGAGAAAATCTGATAACGATATAAAATTTAGTGGTCAACAAGATCTGCCACCTTCAATTTTAGAATTAGAAACTCCTGGTCAATTTTTCAAGTTCCTTTTTCCTGAAAGTCTCATCGAGCATATAACGGAACAAACCAACTTATACTCAGTGCAACAACGTCCCAACAAACCAGCTAATGAAAAAATACACGAAATTGAGCAATTCATAGGAATCACCATTTATTATTTATCACCATTTTCTTGATGCATGATGTTCCATATGTGGCACAAACAAGTTTTTTCGAAATAAATATCAGAATTTTGAGTATTGATTTTTTTGAGTATTTTTACGTCCAACCAGAGATCAAGTTCTTCGCAAATTAATTTTTTCATCGCAAAATAAAAATTCATGCGGTAAAGAGTTAATTTTGCATCAATATCAAGGAAAAAAAAATCTGAAAAAATCGAGTTTTGGTGGTTTTGAATTGCCTAGAATGGTAATTAAATTTCAAACACCCCGTAGATGTTATATAATTTTACAAAATTGCGATACAAAAAATAACGCTTCTGCTGAGCATCTCCCAAATGTTAGCGCTGACGAGATGACTACAAGGGTGACGTTTCAAATTTGAAAAAATATTCGTGAAGTTGAAATATCTGAAGAACGGCTGCAGTTAGGTATGAGGAATGGTTATGAAAATTAATCTAATATTATCTATTGAATCCTAGAAAGGAATAAAAAATGTAGTCGTATTTGAAATAAGAGAGTATGTGTCAACTTCCGGTATTTCTGGAAGTGGCGCCATCTTGAAAATATTTTGATTAGGAAGCACACAACGGACTTTGGCTAACACCAAAATTTCAGAACCATACGAAGTTCCAGTCTTTATCTTCTAATGTACGGTTTCAAACAATCACCCTGTATAAATAATTACCTGAAAGTTCAATGTAATATCCATTTGTGTCAATGACCCTCGTCTCTGACTGGAAATTCGAAAAAGTCGTAGATTTTGTGAACAACCAGCATAGCTGCATTTATTTTATTCTGAGATCACTATTTTCTCGCTTACCATAGGTAGGCATCAAAAAACAATAATTAGGGCCAAATATTTCATTTATCAGAAGTGATCTTGTGATTGTGTGAGTGAAATGAACAATTGAACTGTTATGTTGAAATAATTCAATTTTAACTTCGTCCATTCCAGAAAAACCTCACTAGAATTAACAGAAGAATTGGTCTGCATCCGAATTATTCATAAGTTTTTTGATAACTTTGACCATGATAACGATACATGATATTTATTACAAAAAAATAATACAGAAAAAACATACGCTTTCTTTGGTGATTTATTTTGTATTATAATTCAATATTGGGGGTTTCCCCTAATTCCTGCTCAATGCAGTGTTAATAAATAAATATTTATTTCAATTGCCAAGGAATATAATTATATCATAATTTCCCTTGCTCACCATTAATCACCATTAATCTAAGGAAGATAATAATTTGGACAAATCCGACCCTGCTTGCGACTCACAGTACCAGAGGGTAGGAAATATTTATACAGATTGCTGTAAATGAATAGCTACTAAAACAAAACAGACTGTCCCCGTCTCGATACCAGCATATTGTAGTTCCCTTTTTTAGCTTCTATGTACAGCCACTTTATAGCCAATAATTTTGGCTTCATTTCGTTGAATGCCTCTAGGTATATATCTCTTAAGGGGATATTATCGACAACGGAACTTCTGTCACTCTTTGCTTTTCATGTCCCACCCAGAGCAACCAGAGAGTCTGTCCTGCTCAGTATTCCGAATTACCGAATGAATTATACAAGAGCATCACCGATTCTCAGAATCTCGGGAAATGTGAATGTGGCCGGTCGGGCCGGTATAGATTTGTTTCATGCATCATATTCTGCAATTATTAGAAATGTAAACGAATGTTTAATTTAGTTTGGTTTTTTATATTATATTTTCTTTGTGTAATTGGGTTTATCGCGTTAATAAATAAATAAATAAATAAATATTAATACTCAATGGTAGTAGGAATTTTCAAATTTACCTTGTACCCCCCTACGACCTGATCATGGATTTCATTGATTATAATACGTTGTTGGTATCATGTATTGATCATTTTAAAAGTGGTGTAACTCCATACCTTTTAAATACATATTTTTCTTCTTAATGATATCACATATATTCTTATCTCTCATCAAAATAGTGAAGCGACTGTAATAGTTGCTGTATTATCCGTATAATACTGCAACTATTTTGCAGTGTTTACACCACTTTTACAATGATCGGCACATATATAACCCAAAAATCTACGCCTCAATTATTGACAACGTCTTTTTTAGTATGTATTTGTAGAATTTCAAAATATTCACTAGTAGGAATTTTCAAAGTTACCTTGTACCCCACCCCACATCGCGCCAATGGATTTCATTGATTATAATAATTTGTTAGTATCATATAATAACACAAAAATCTACGCCTCACTTACTGTTGACAAGATCTTTTTCAGTATTTGTAGAACTTCATAATACTCTCTAGTAGGAATATTCAAAGTTACCTTGTACCCCCCTATGGCCCAACAATGTAGTTGATTAATAACAATGCATTGTTCGTATCATTGATATCGCTGAAAATCCCGTTTCATTATTTCGTGACAATGCCCATTTCTGTTTTTGGGGACTTTCATAAAATACGATTATAGAATTTATTCACCACACATGACCCGACAATGTTTTTCAATCAATAATGAATAATTATCACATGATTATGATTATCATAAATAAAAGTTTGGAGATGATCTGGTGATTCCTCAGTTCCCAACACATATTCGATTGAATCTGCATCATTTAATGAGATTAATGCTCTTTCTGGGATCGCCAGTTATGTTGCGCACACTATACTGCTCTAAAAGTGTTGCTGAAAACCGTTGGCCAGTTTCACACTCGCCTATTAAATTGTGCCATATGCTTGTATGTATTCAATTCTTAGATAACCACTCACCTCGTTAATGAAGGAATTCTGAGGCATGTAATAGGCAACATTGTTTCCTGTGAATCTCATATCATCAAATAAGACTTCTTTCAAAACTTGCATAATCTGTCTACAATCAACTGTTGTCCATTGATTCATACTTAAATTATATCTTTTCCATTTATCTAATACTTCTTGAGGTATATTAAAAATTCGATGATTTGGATAAAGAATTTTCAACTTTCTCTTAACTGCATTAGATATTTTATCAAGTTTAGCTGATATAATCTTATGGGATATTTCAAGATGAGGTTGACACCACTGAGCGACAAATGTGGCACTAATCTCTAAGAGTTGTTCGTTCTTAGGTAGAGATTTGAATATGGCCCATTCTTGTGATAAATAAACTTGTCTAATATGCCTCAAAACTTTACTAGCATAATATTGCTGTGTCTTATTACCTGGTGTGCTAAAAATAGCAATATCAGATAATTTATTCAAGAGTATTTAAAACAAAAACACTTACTTTAAAGGAACCACATCTACACTATTTATTGTTTCGATAGTATTCACTATGTTCATTAAATAAGTCACAAGATACCAATAGTTTTCCCGTTTTTCATTCACTAGTACTGTCCATTCTTCCAATTCACATTCAGATATTTCGTACTTCTTACAGTACATACTAGGCATAAACTCTAATTTCTCTCCAATACACTTAAATATTTTATAAATATAAATTATTTCCTTATAGTATTCGACCAAGTTATTGCCAAATATATTGGAAAGTTCAGGCCACCTAAAATAACAATAAATTTGTTGATAAAAATTATAATTCGATATTTGCAAAAATTTAACATACTTATCTCGAAATTTCTGTCTCCAAAGACTATTGTTACATTTTATTGTTTCCCTATAATAATGACAAGTTGAAGAAAAATTGATAACATCTTTAATACTTAAAACAGTATTCGATAAAATAAATTCCAATATTTCCACAGGTAATCGCTCCATTTTTAGCACAATTTTCGTGAACGACTCTCCAGTACTACAATTACAATTACATAAACATTTTACACAACTTATGGGAGCGGAATCTCTTTAGATTTCAAAACACTGGCTAGTCGTGGTCGTGGTCGCTATTTGACAACTGTTAAATGTTATGCAGACAGACAGTGCAGACCATAGACAAGTCTGCAGACTGCAGACACTCTAGCAGATAGCAGACAGCAGACGAAACTAAAAAACACCGGATTCCCGTGAAATTTCGGCAATTTCCGCTGACAGTCGATACTTGGAATTAAGAGGAAAGTTTGAAATTTGAATTGTTATTTGAAACAGAACTTGACGGATGTTTGATGTTTTTGCGGCTGAATTGTTCGAATTCTTTGTCGATAATTTTTTTCTCTATTTCAGTATCGTAATGAGTTCATTCGCGATTCAAGGGTAGGTTGCGCCCTCTATAAACATTAAGTTTCAGGAAGCTTCCTGTGTGGGTATAATAAGTGTAAATACAAGGATATTTGTTTAGTTTTCACATTTTATTTAGGGAAAAATGATGGGCTAAGATGAAAATAGTGTTTTCCTCAGTCTGAGCGAATATTTTAGAGATTTAGATTCCATTCCCAATAGTAGAAATATATTGGAAGGTGAGTTCATAAAAATTATTGAATATTTTCATTGACTAAACATTTTAGGAGAAGCAGTTTTAAATGCTGGCCACTTAATACTATGTGGAAATTTGGGAAAAAACATGGTATACCAAAAACATTTGCAGAGTTTTAGAAGTTTTTGGTTTGTGTTTACAAACATCGGCCTTCTCAGCACATCCACATGAAATTAGAGGAAAAATTCTCGTAGATGAAGGAGCAGCCATAATATCTGCATTCAACTCTTGGTGCAAGGCTGGTTTAGGAAGAAGATGTAAACACATCTCAGCTCTTTTTGCGCGTATGTTCTGGGGAACATCGCGTTATAGTTTTGCCCAAATGTCTGTAACTTTCGAATTTTTTGACGAAATTGGTCTCAAACGATTCAGTTCGACTCCCCAATGAAGAATTCGAGGTCAAATTTGATTCTGTCCGGCCGGCCGTCCGTTGCCACGATAATTTGAGAACGAAAAGAGCTAGCGACTTGAAATTTTCAGGGTGGATGGCGCATCGCAATACGACGGACAAGTTCGTTAATGGGCATAATCGACCCAGTGGTTTCCGAGTAATAATTTTGTTTTCAACCAATATAAATCCGATCGAATTGAAACTTGGTGAGTAGTTGTAGAATATGAACCTAAGCACGTTTGTGAAATTTTGGGCGAATCGTGAGGCTAGAAAATTTTAAAAAAATTATTAAAAAATATTTTTGTTGTCACGATAACCTGAGAACGGAAAGAGATAGCGGCTTGAAAATTTCAGGTTAGGTTGTGCATCTGAATGCGACATTTGAGTTTGTTTATGAGCATAATCGGCCAAACGGTTTTAGAGTTATAGCCATCTGAAATTTTCTGAAATTTGGTGTTTTTTTTTTCCTCATTAACTCGAAAAATACCTAACCGATTGAATTCAAACTTGGTTATTAGTTGTAGAGTGCCAACGCAAAAATGTTTGCAAAATTTGTTGAGGATAGCATTTGTAGAAAATTTTTAATAAATCATTGAAAATAAAAAAAAAAAATTCTATATATCAGTAACTATCCGTTCGAAATTGCTGAAATTTTGCAAGAGCGTTCATAACCTAACTCTACTGCCAAGTTTCAAGTTTTAACACAATCGGTTGAATATTGTTGGAGATTCGAGCATTCTTGTGTGAGTTCAGTAAATGGGTGACCGTTGCCTCGATAACTTTCGAACGAAAGAAGATAGGGACATGTAATTTTCAGAGTAGGTTGCGTATCCGAAAAGGAGAGTTGAGTTTGTTTTTGGGCATAATCGGTTTAACGGTTTCCGAGTTATATCCACCTGGAGTTTTATTTCCTTGATAACTAAAAACATAAAGATTCGATTGAATTGAAGCTTGGTAACTAGTAGTAGAAAATCAGCATAAAGACGTGTTTAAAATTTTGTAAGAACCGTACCCCTAGAAAATTTGAAAAAAATGACGAAAAAAAAAAATTTAAGAACCGCACCCCTAGAAAATAAAAAAAAAATCACGAAAAAAAAATTGGTTCAAGCACTGACGTGAAGTCAGAAGCTTTTGCGCGTGTCCAATACAGGATAATGGACAACATAATTTACCATGGTAAATTCGATTAAGGGTGTCCAATACAGAAGAATGGACAATAGAACATACGCGCAAAAGCTTCTGACTTCACGTCAGTGCTTGAACCAATTTTTTTATATTGCATCAGGTTGTATAAATTAGATGCATTTTATGTCTGAATCAGGACTTGCAATTTGAGAATAATATATACACAATATAATTTTTAGATATTTTGCTTTTCCTTGTGTTTTTTGTTTCAGGACTGACTTCCTCAAGCGCTTGTGGAAAAATAAAAAAAATGAGACGAGCACCAAATATAAAACCGTTCCCCCCCTGAGAACACTTCTTTCACTGTCATACATATGCTTTATTGTTAAACAAATTGATCTTGATTCAAAAGAATATATAATATCAATTTGAATGAATACAGTCAAATAGGATTGTATCAGCTAATGATACAACATGTGAGTGTTTACATAGGTACTTACTCACATACTTACATTACTGGAGATATAAGAGACGCTCAGAGGAAAAGTGGTTAACTCCATTTGTGATTTCTTGGGAATTTAAGGTTTTACCTTTCAATGGATTCAAAAATTCAAGGCTTTTCGTTGAGAGGTAAAACATCAACAGGCTCTAACTCGGTCACAAAATTGTTTCAACTTATACCATTCATTCAGGGAATGAAATACAATCGTAGGTACCAAAATATGAGTATCAACTCAACAATTCGAAATTTGTGAGTTATACCAGTTTTCCTCTGATTGGCTCATAAGTACTTGGACATTGAATGTCTTATACTCTGTTTCGTTTCTTTATTTATGTATATATTAATGTATAAATTAAATATGTGTGACGTTCCATGAAACTTTCATTAACTTATCCTGAAGGTCTTAAATAATACCTTGATAAAATTATGTAGGTACAAGGTGGTAAGGGTGAGGTTTTTCAAAGCACTACAATACGATTCAGATAATATACTGTGAAATTTCAAATGAGCAATAAATACATTTGGGCAATATTGACGTATTATGGAGCAATACAAAATAATAAATAGAAAGAAAAGTACATTAGGCCTCAAAAATAAAAAACTACGTTCAGAAACGATCTTCGGAAACAAATAGGGTTTGATAAGTTCACCACAGCACAACATAATTGTCATTACACAGATTACCAGATAGTGCATTCGACAGTTGGCGGGAAGCACGTAGGTTTGACCTTCAGATTTACTACCCATGAAGACGTAGTAAAATGACAGAGAGAAATGAACTACGTTCTCGCTCTTTACACAAATTCTAACCTCAACTTCACAAATCACTATTAATCATATTCCTTTTGTTTCTTGCACATACGCCACAAACTGCATCTTAAACGTCTTCATTACACTTTATAAAATTCATTAAATTAATCCCACTTGAGTTACAAATTTTCGTACATAAGCTGAGTATTTTAGCTAACCTTTCCGTTTGTTGTTATAAATTTATGAATGAACGTCGTTCTGCCTCTACCATAGTTGCGATTGGCCGAGAGGTCACGTGATCATATATCTGCGATTTTATTGGCACCCCCAAATAGTTAGGAGCTAGGAACTATTTGGGGGTACCGAGAATTCCATGGTCAACATTACGCGTCAGCAGAGTTCATTCATAAATACTGGGAGTGGCGTATCTGGTTAATCTGTGGTCATTATTTCCTCTACTGTGGGTGTGGGAACCAGATTCCATGTCAGAACACTTTATCCCTGTTGGCCAAACTATTACATCCATAAACACAACAAAACACTTTTGATTTGGACATTTGAAGTAATTTATCATTAACCTCAATAGTCTAATATATAAAAGAAATGCAGAAAAATAAATTTTAAGCATTCAATCCTCACAAAAAACAGTTAATGCGTTAAGAAATATACCATCTCAAAGCAAAACAAACTCCATTACCCATACCCATACACGACGCTTCAAAATTCGCCACCAGGTGGCTCGGAGATCGACTTGAATCGCCAATTACAGCACTAAAAACAGAGCTGTAATGAACTCATTCCCCCATTGTTTCTAGTTATATTTTTCGTTGTGTGGTAGTCAGCACTGACATTGGATCTGATTGGATATATCCATAGATGCATAGAATACATGGTGAAGACACTCTTTGACATATTTTCGGCCGATTTGCGGTCCAAATACTGTCAAAATACAAGGATTTTGTTTTACTTCAATTTTCGCCGATAGATGCCGGCAGTAGAAATTTTATGGACAAAATTACCGACATGTCAAATTAAATTTGAATCTTTGCTTATTCCAGTTTCTTGTGGAAAGTCGTTTTCCGCGCCGAAAGTAAGTCAAATGTTTGCTGTGTGAACTCTGAACGAGTATCCAGAACCATTTTAATCAAATACTATTTTCATTTCGAAAATACTTCGTTTTTATGCGAATATATTTTTTTAACAATTGTATATTCTTACCGGATCAGGAGCAGATTTCTAGTATCAAGATAGTTATTAATTTTAATATTATTAATATTGAAAGATCGCTGATACCGTTAATTGTTAATAAATCAACATAGGAGAACGTAAGACTTGTTGATTTACTATAATCTTGCCGGTTATTGATGAACATAAACTGTTTTAACAGTTGAAATTAAGATATAACTCTATTGATTAATAATTATATTCATTATACAATTCAGTTATATATTGAGAAGGAATGAAATGCCATGTTATGAAAACTAACAATATTATTTGTGAACGATGAAAGGACTAGCAGAGAACAAAGTTCAGAGCAACCACACAGTGTGATTTCATCAATTTGAATAGCTTTCCTAAGGCGTCATTCTTTTTGGCGCTCTTATACTATAATATTATTTGTTTCAAGGATATTGTTAAACGACAAGAATGGCAACTGGCTTGTGCTAGAGGTAGTACACTACCCTCTATTTGGTTAGTTTATCAATTTAATGAATCATTTTTCGATATTTCATCAGTATATACTTAGTTCTGAATAATAGCTTTCGAATTAAATATCTATATTCAGCAATGAAAAGTTGTCAAGGGGTATTGGGTGACTGAAAAAATGCTGTATACATGAGAATGTTTTGATGAAATTTCAAATTATACATATAATATAATAAGTAAAATGCTCAATTTAAAAGAGCCTTACATGATAAAGGAATTACTACATTTGAATAATAATATATGATATCGAAAGATATTGTATGTAGAGGTATTACAGAAAATTCTGTATCATTCAATAGCCATTTTTCCTCGAACTTAACCATACAAACCAGGTTAGAAATAAGTTAACCACCCAATATTCCTCGAAGTGTATTCCAAACTATGACGTAAGAGTTAACCAACCACATAAACCAACTCACGGAGGTAGTTTGACCGGGTTATCTTTTTGGAGGTTATGTTTTCTTTGTATCAAGGGAGGAAAATGAAAAAATCAGAGGTACAATGGATTCGTACGAAGTTTACGTGAATGAAGTAAAATAGCAGATTGTTGATGAAAAAAATGTAACCGACATGCCGAAAATAGGTAAGTGGCTAATTTATAATTCATCTAATTTTCTCGTATCTGAAGTAGAACTTTTCTGTTACAGATGAAGAATACCTAATTGAATATAATTTTCATAAAATGAAACAGGATACTGGCCCGACAGTGGACCCTGCCGATAAAGAGGGCCGTATTCGCATTAGGAGACCACCAGAAATAGACAGAAATACAGTTGAGAGACATTTCAGATATCATATCTAGAACCCCAAAACCAACAGTAATGGTTGATGCAGGTGAGATTGATACTCCCATATATGAGACACCAACAACATGTATACCAAATTCATCTGGTCTTGAGAAAAAAAGGACGGAGGTACAAACAAAAACTGATATTATAAATAAAATTACAGAATATAATGAAAAAATAATGCTATTCAGCAAGGAACTACTAATAACATTTGTGCAGCTATTCATGAGTAAACTTATTTTATGGAGAAACAACTGGAACAAAAAAAAAAACTATTGAAGATCTTGAAAGAATAAAATAAATAAAATTTCTAGATCTAGGAAACGAAAAAGACCTATTTCATCAGAATCTGACTGACCTCTCATCACGGAGATATTTTAAATACCACATCGTTTTTATATGGAGTTTATAAAAATTTATAATTTTTTGTGCATTTCATAGAATATAACTTTGCGTTGTTTGTTATATGTAACAATGAAAAACACTGAAAACATAAATGAGTTTATTTCAATTCATAATTTATCTTTTTGTTGTCCCATCAACATCTACATATTCCGCATGTTCGAAATCTTCAAAAGTGCGTGGAATTGTTCTTCAGTCACATCATTATTGTCCAAACAAAAATTGAACAATAAACAAGTACAATATCCACTACTCTTTTGATGGTATACATCAATCATCATCTACAATGGGCATTCTGAAATGTTCATCTACCAGAATTTGCAATCGAGATGTTGAAAAAATGTATTCGCCTTGAATTGATGGCCGCTAAAGAAGATTGTGGTACAATCTGAATATCCTGCATACATTCTAGAACCAATAAATTTGTCACATCCATTCTCACTGTATGTTCAAGAACTAGAAAACAAATTGGAAAAAGTTAAGAAGATAATAAGCGCGATATTCAATGTTTTAAATACCTTAACGAACATCTGTCAACATTCAAAAGTAAACCGAAGTAGGTATACCGTGACGTCATAGGAAAGTTAACCTGGTTTGCGTGGTTAAGTTCGAGGAAAAATGACTGTATTTCAAAATACATAAATTAAATGCTTGTACTCTAATGACGTTGGATGTGATCTTTCGTAATGGAAAAATAATGATTTCACAGATTTCTTCATTTACAGTTCCATTCAAAATGTTCCAAAGAAACTCCTTTACTGATAAATCCCTTATTTGACCTCATTATGTCTTGGCAAGATGAAATTTCTGTTCCAAACCAATGTGGTTTACATATTATCTCCGAACAGATATCTGATTAATCAAAAAATGGATTGATTTTTCAATAAACTGCTTCATTATATTCTTTTAATTTGAATTTACGAACTAGCAACGGTGAAAAGTGAACTTTGTCGCTTGTCAGTTTTCATTTATTCGCTTGTCAGAATCTTCGAAATCGACCCTAGCGGCACCATCGTTAATAAAGTGAAGTAGTACATAAAGTACGTGATTTGACAGTTCTTGGTCCGTTTTTCGGCCGAAAATTTTAGCAGGAATTTGTAGGGAGTGTCCACACCTTGTTATTCTATGCATCTTGATATATCCTATCAAATTTCAGCACATGTCAATTGACATAATCTGGATAGTCGACTCTCGAAAACTTGAAACTCTAGGGACCAGCAAAAAAGTTCAAATTATCGAGAGTTCAAAATAATAAGTGTTTAAATAATCAAGAGGTTGTTCTGATGAAATTCAAATAATCAAGAGTTCGATCAAAATAAGTGATTTATGTATTATTTCATATATTTGTCCATCCTCCACAGCTTCAATCACACGCTTTCTTGAAATCATTTGAATAACACAAATGTCACAAATCAAAAATTTTAACGTTTGAACTTTGAATGTAAACTGAAATGAGAATTACGTACTGCATTTATGTAAACAAACGACAGGTCTGAGCAAGATGAAAAATTCAAATTATAGAGTGTGGGGTAGCCCTGACTTCAAATTATTGAATGTTGGCGGGCAAGATATCATTCCTTCAACTTCAAATTACCGAGGGGACCAATTAGTATTGATTTTTTTCAATTTATCGAGTATTTTTCAAGGGACTGGAAAAAAATTTCAAATTATCGAGAGATTCAAATTAACTAGTGTCAATTTATCGAGAGTCGACTGTAGTGAAATAAATCAGGAAAAGTTTTATTTTCATTAAATAAAAATTGGTTCAAGCACTGACGTGAAGTCAGAAGCTTTTGCGCGTATGTTCTATTGTCCATTCTCCTGTATTGGACACTCTTCTTAATCGAATTTACCATGATGAATTCTATTGTCTATTCTCCTGTATTGGACACTCTTCTCAATCGAATTCACCATGATGAATTCTATTGTCCATTCTCCTGTATTGGAGACTCTTCTTAATCGAATTTGCCATGATGAATTCTATTGTCCAGAATGGACAATAGAATTCATCATGGCAAATTCGATTAAGAAGAGTCTCCAATACAGGAGAATAGACAATAAAAATCATCATGGTGAATTCGATTGAGAAGAGTGTCCAATACAGGAGAATAGACAATAGAATTCATCATGGTAAATTCGATTAAGAAGAGTGTCCAATACAGGAGAATGGACAATAGAACATACGCGCAAAAGCTTCTGACTTCACGTCAGTGCTTGAACCAATTTTTTTTTTAAATTGAGTTATTTTAAAAGTATCCGTCCAATGATTATTGAGTATAATATTTGATATCCATCCTTATAGAAATGGCAAAATTTTGAGGTTTCCCTTGCCGATATATTGGGAAATATCGATAATATAAGTCGACCACTCAAGGAAGGTGAAGCAGTTTTCAGGGCAGAACACGTTTTATTATGTGGTATGGAGAAAGATTTCACAAATATTAAAAGCTTCTGTATGCAGACATCTAGCCTGACTTCTCCACCACTTGAAATATTCATTCGTCTCAACGAAAATGTTAAAAATTAGAAGTATATACCTACCTATTTTATTATGTAAAGTCTATAATTCAAGAAACATTGTTGAAGTATATTGTTTTTTTTTATTTATAATATCATTTAAATTAATATTGTAGGACGTTACTTTAAAAGTTCTAAGCTATACTGACTTACAGCTAAAATATTATAAAGAAAAGAAGCAATTGGATAGTCTAACTATCATTTTAATAAAATGATGCATTTTTATTGTTCAAATAAAGATATTTTGTTAACATACAAGAATTTCTTCATTCAATGGTATTTCAAAGATCTAATTACAGTTTTAAATATAAAATAAGTGTCCAATACAGGAGAATGGACAACATAATTTACCATGGTAAATTCGATTAAGGGTGTCCAATACAGAAAAATGGAAAATAGAACATACGCGCAAAAGCTATCTATCATTTTCTTCAAGTTTCACGCCCCAAAAAGGCCTAAATCGTCAGTTTCGCTTTCGAAAATTTCCGACCCCGTCTCTCGAATTAATTCTGACGTTTCTCGGATTGACTTTTTGAATGGAAAATCGTCGGACTCAAAACCTCCGAAACTTGTATCGAATTATTATATTTAGGCTCAACCTAGAAGAACGAAATTTGGGAAAAACACAAATCGATTCGTCTTCTTCGACTGGACGGCAAAAGTCCGGGTCGAGCAATCGTTTCTTCGGAGCCTTACGCTACACCAAATCGGTACTACTGAACTCGCACAAGAATGCTCGAATCTCCAACAATATTTAACCGATCATATTAAAACTTGAAACTTGGCAGTAGAGTTTGGTTATGAAGGCTCTTGCAAAATTTCATGAATTTCAAACGAATAGTTACTGATATATAGAATTTTTTTTTTTAATTTTTAATGATTTATTAAAAATTTTCTACAAATGCTATCCTCACCAAATTTTGCAAACATTTTCGCGTTGCCATTCTACAACTAATAACAATGTTTGAATTCCATCGGTTCAGTATTTTTCGAGTTAATGAGGAACAAAAAACCACCAAATTTCAGAAAATTTCAGATTGCTATAACTCTATAACCGTTTGGTCGATTATGCTCATAAACAAACTGAAATGTCGCGTTCTGGTGCACATCCTAACCTGAAAATTTCAAGCCGCTATCTCATTCCGTTCGCAAGTTATCGTGACAACAAAAATATTTTTTAATAATTTTTTTAAAATTTTCTAGCCATACGATTTGCACTAAATTTCACGAACGTGCTTAGGGTCATATTCTACAACTACCCACCAAGTTTCAATTTGATCGGATTCATATTGGTTGAAAACAAAATTATTACTCGGAAACCACTGGGCCGATTATGCCCATTAACGAACTTGTCCGTCGTATTGGGATGCGCCACCTACCCTGAAAATTTCAAGTCGCTAGCTCTTTTCGTTCTCAAGTTATCGTGGCAACGGCCGGCCGGCCGGCCGGCCGGACGGCCGGCCGGACAGAATCAAATTTGACCTCGAATTCTTCATTGGGGAGTCGAACTTAATCGTTTGAGACCATTTTTTTCAAAAAATTCGAAAGTTACAGACATTTGGGCAAAACTATAACGCGTATGTTCCCCAGAACATACGCGCAAAAATTGGTTCAAGCACTGACGTGAAGTCAGAAGCTTTTGCGCGTATGTTCTATTGTCCATTCTTCTGTATTGGACACCCTTAATCGAATTTACCATGGTAAATTCGATTTTGCGCGTATGTTCTATTGTCCATTCTTCTGTATTGGACACCCTTAATCGAATTTACCATGGTAAATTCGATTAAGGGTGTCCAATACAGAAGAATGGACAATAGAACATACGCGCAAAAGCTTCTGACTTCACGTCAGTGCTTGAACCAATTTTTTTTTTTGTGATTTTTTTAAAATTTTCTAGGGGTACGGTTCTTAAAATTTTTTTTCTCGTCATTTTTTTCGAATTTTCTAGGGGTACGGTTCTCACAAAAATTTAAACACGTCTTTATGTTGATTTTCTACTACTAGTTACCAAACTTCAATTCGATCGAATATTTATTTTTTGAGTTATCAAGGAAATAATATTCCAGATGGGTATAACTCGGAAACCGTTAGACCGATTATGCCCAAAATTGAACTCAACTCTCCCTTTCGGATACGCAACCTTCCCTGAAAATTGCAAGTCCCTATCTCCTTTCGTTCGAAAGTTATCGAGGCAACGGTCACCCATCTACTGAACTCACACAAGAATACTCGAATCTCCAACAATATTTAACGGATCGTATTAAAACTTGAAAATTGGCAGTATAGTTAGGTTATGAAGGTTCTTGCAAATTTTCAGCAATTTCGAACGATTAGTTACTGATATATAGAACTTTTTTTTTTTATTTTCAAAGATTTATTTAAAATTTTCTACAAATGCTATCCTCACCAAATTTTGCAAACGTTTCCGCATTGGCATTCTACAACTAATAACCATGTTTGAATTCAATCGGTTCAGTATTTTTCGAGTTAATGAGGAACAAAAACCACAAAATTTCATAAAATTTCAGATGGCTATAACTCTAAAACCGTTTGTCCGATTAGGCTCATAATCAAACTGAAATGTCGCGTTGTGGTGTACATCCTAACCTGAAAACTTGAGGCCGCTATCTCTTTCCGTTCTCAGGTTATCGTGACAACAAAAATATTTTTTAATAATTTTTTAATAATTTTGTAGCCATACGATTCGCACGAAATTTCACAAACGTGCTTAGGTTCATATTCTACAACTACTCACCAAGTTTCAATTCGATCGGATTCATATTGGTTGAAAACAAAATTATTACTTGGAAACCACTGGGCCGATTATGCCCATTAACGAAGTTGTCCGTCGTATTGGGATGCGCCACCCACCCTGAAAATTTCAAGTCGC
Source organism: Halyzia sedecimguttata (assembly GCA_937662695.2). Taxonomy (NCBI): domain Eukaryota; kingdom Metazoa; phylum Arthropoda; class Insecta; order Coleoptera; family Coccinellidae; genus Halyzia; species Halyzia sedecimguttata. Next base: position 49,719,067 of record OW569414.2, on the reverse strand, counting down.
TAGCTCTTTTCGTTCTCAAGTTATCGTGGCAACGGCCGGACGGCCGGACGGACAGAATCAAATTTGACATCGAATTCTTCATTGGGGAGTCGAACTTAATCGTTTGAGACCATTTTCGTCAAAAAATTCGAAAGTTACAGACATTTGGGCAAAACTATAACGCGATGTTCCCCAGAACATACGCGCAATAACATACTATAGATATTTTCTTCTTGCTAATTTCGAATCATTCATGCTATTAGGCCTATTAGGAAACTGTTTCAAATCTGATCTCCATGTCCCTACATATACGATTCAAATTCAAATTCCGTAATTTGTCAACTTTCGTAACAGTCACACCAAAAATGGGTTCAAGCCCTGTGGACAGGAGCTTTCTGGCGCTCTAGTTCAAACAGGCAAATTATATCTCCGAAAGTATTGGTTTCTCAGAGTTGGGAATTAAATCAATGTATTCTTATGAAAGAACTGCATCATAAAGGAAATTCAATTCAAATAATAGTTTATTTATCAAGATTAAATGAGCAATCTGAGAATGAGAACTGCACCATGGAAGAAATCAAATTAAAATAGCTGAAATGAATTTGACCCTTTCTTATAAAATAGGATGAAATGTACGGGTTTGAACACAGATCATATAATAAAGCTTAGATAGAATAATTATAGCATTCTTTGAAAACATAGAAGTACGTGCGATTCATTATTGAAATGTAGAAAAATCATATCTCCGAAAGTATCAGCTTGTTGAAGTTGAAAATGATATCGATGGATTTTAATGGTGAAACTGCATCTTAAATAAAAATTACAGACATTTGGGCAAATTGATAAGCACTCAGTGCCGAAGAACTAGAGCGCCAAATAGTGTAATTCCCTTTCCGGGATTTGAGCCCGCCTTCTCTCGTTCCGAAACCGAAAACCCGACTGACTAGACGAACCGGCTATCGGGCTCCTCGTACGATCTTGTCGATCTCCGGTATTAGAATAAAACGTCGGTACTTACCTGGGATATATATTCTTAATTGTCACTTTTCGACATAAAATCGCGACATGGGGGTTTATTTGACGGTTTTTTATCCTTGTCTCTCCAAGTCGATTTTGACTTTTCTCGAACCAACTATTAGCAAGGCATTAGACAATGTCATGTCTCAGGAAAATAAGTTGACATTATGACAATTCTTACATAGAATAATTAGATAATTCTGTGAAAACGTTGAACGATTTATTATTGAAATTTTGAAAAATCATATCTCCGAAAGTATTAGCTTCTTAGAGTTAAAAATGATATCATTGGATTCTTATGGTGAAACTGCTTATTGAAAAAAATTTAATTTGGAATTTGTTATGTAAAAATTTTTTTTTTGTAACTCCGAAACCATCTGTCCGATTTTGCTCAATAACGAACTTAGCCGAGATATTTATCTACCAAACCTACTCTGAAGGTTTCAACTCTCTAGCTCATTCCGTTTGAGAGTTATCGTGCCTACGGCCGGACCGGCCGGCCAGCCGGACAGAATGAATTTCGACCTCGGATTCTTGATCAGTGAGTCGAACCAAATCGTTTAAGACCATTTTCATCGAAAAATTCGAAAATTACAGACATTTGGGCAAATTGATAAGCACTCAGTTCCAAGGAACTAGAGCGCCAAAAACATGACCGAAATTTTTATAAACACAAATAATTCGATGAATCTTCAAAAGAGGCCGGAAATAAAAGACAATTACTACGTTTACATGCACCTTCTCGATCCGTATTGAACCAAGGCGCATTGTTTGATGCGAATTAGATGAAATATGGTTTGAGAGTTTACATGCCTTACCTGAAACTAGTTTTAGGTAATTCGGCTTTATTCTAAGCTCGGGTAGCCAACATGGGAAGATTGAGAAAAATTAAAAATAGAAATTAACAAAAGAAAATTATTCTAAAAATCTTAAAAAATGATGAAGAACACCATTATTTCGCAAGGAATTAACCTATTCTGGGTGGTTACAACGATTGAAAGAGCAAATCGTGAAAAATTAATCCAGAAATTAGAAGAAAACGATTAAAGATAATAGAAAAAGTTACCTCAAACAATATATGATATCATTTTTATCACAAGAGATTTATTTCGATCTTCCAGCTTAGGAATTACGATTAACGTAACCCCAAAGCAGGTTGGTTAGATTATCAGATTTGTCAAACTAATAAATTTGGTGTTGGTAATTCTGAAAATTGTTTCTCTTAAAACTGCTCTCAATGCGTGTTTGGTGTATACATGCACATTAAATCGATTTGGAAAAACTCAATCCACCTTTTCAAATCGCATTTCCTAATTCGCATTTCAGTATTCAATTCGAATTGAAAAAATGTTTACATGCGTTTTCAATGCGCATACGGAATACGCATTGGCTTAAAACGGTTCGAGAGGATGCATGTAAACGTAGTAAATAACAAATAATTGAAACTCACAATAGAACAATACTGTTAAACATTTCGCCACATCCTCAAACCTCCAATAAGGAGGGTCAAAATAAGAATAACCTACATAAAAAAATTAAATGACCATCAAGAAAAGCGAATGCTGCACTCACATGATCGACCAGTTTTCCGTGTCACAATATACAGGGTGTCCCAGTATACATGTTCCAATGGAATATGTCAGCCATTTCAAAAGATAAAAATTTGATGACTTTCAACTCGTTCAAGGAACCTTCAATTGAGAAAAACAAAAATTGAGAGTCACTTGCAGTTTGACGCACACACTATGAAATTTACATTTGATTGGATGGAGAAAACGTCAATCGAAATTTCAAATTGAAAGAATTGCAGTAGGCTACGATATTTTGTGTAATCTTGATTTTGACTTCAATAATCGTCATCAATAAAAAAAACCTTACTCAAGTTGAAATCAACTATGTATTTTACCGAACGTTATACAAAGAATGAATAGTAAAAGGAACAAAAAATTACAAAAAAGAGGGCAAAAAAATACCGATCCATCTATCTTCAAATAGACCTATCAGATTGAAAGGTTCTTTTTGGGTTTTCTCTCCCAAACTCTGAAAAATATCTATAAAATAAAAAAAAAATAATTATGTTGAGAGAGTTTTTTTTTATTTTTTATTGAGTTTGGGAGAAAAAAACCCAGAAAAAACCTTTCAATAATGAGTATACTTCCCACAGTATCCTTTAATGATTACTTAGACCTATAAGATGGCTTGCAAGATCTCCAGATTTAACACGGCTAGATGTCTTCCTTTGGGGATTTTCAAAAGATCGTGTGTACCAGACTCCTATTGATTTGGAAGATCTAAAAATAAAATAAGGAATGCATGTAGAGCCCTTAATGCTGAGGTGTTGAGAAGTGTTACTACGCATGAACTAGTCCACCGAGCTGTTAGTTATTATAGGTATTTTTTGTCCCCTTTTTTATATTTTTTTGTTTCTTTTACTATTCATTCTTTGTTTAACGTTCGATAAAATACATAGTTGATTTCAACTTGAGTAAAGTTTTTTATTGATGGCCTTTAATTATTAATACTGCAATTCTTGAAAATTCAATTGACGTTTTCTCCAACAAATCAAATGTAAAATAGAAAGAGGATTACATCTTTGAAAAAATAATTTTGTGTAGAAATAAAAAATAGCAAAAAATATACAAGGTGCTATTCGAGATAAAAAAAAGTCAGAGTCACTATTGGGATCAAACCGAAAGTGACTTCTTATCTCAATTGAAGATTCCTTGAACGAATTGAAAATCATCAAATGTTCAAATTTGTATCTATTGAAATGGCTGAAATATTCCATTGGAACATATATACTGGGACACCTGGTATATACACGTAGCAAAGAGAACAGTACAATAGTTCACGATTAAAACACCAACAATTCTCGATTTCGACTGGAGTGAATAACCGAATAAATAATCAAAACATTAAGCAACAGAGTCACATGCAATAATTAAGGGAAATCAACTATACAATGATAGATCTTCATCAAGTGGTCACCTTCAGCATTACGTTCGTCTTCGTAACTTTTCTAATTTGTCAATAAGCCTATAATAGCAGGAATTTAGGTTTTCAATATCTATTATAAATGAACATACCTATGTAGGAAAGGAGGCCGCACATTACCGCGGAAAAGAATGGAACGGAACGGAACGAACATTTTGAAATGCATATAATTAAGTTAGAGCCCAAACATGCATTACCGCGGATCGGACTGAAATAGAATCACTTGGTAATATGCCTTTCAAAATTTCCGTTCCATTCTTCCATTCCTTTCAGCGATAATGTGCGACCTCCTTAAAGACGGAGGTTACACGGTCAATCTACCAGCAGCCTCGCATCATGTCGCATAATGACCGGCGTGCGGCGTGTAACCTCCGTCTACGTGCTTCGTCAGTCCATCAATCCGCATCAGTCTAATCGTGATCAAGGTCACGGTCTGAACTGATGCGAGATTGATGGCAGATTGACCGTGTAACCTCCGTCCTCCGTCTAAGATCTCTTTCAGGGCCAGTTTCTCAATTGCGAGTTAACTCGATGAAGCGAATTACGCAATGATTTAGCGATATTCATTAACGCGTAACACTCGGGTTACCCGCAACGCAACCTCGAGTTAACCACAGAACATATAATAACTTAGCAATTGAAAAACCGGCCCTCAGAGAGGGTGAGTAAAGTATTGAGAAGAAACAGGGACAGTCAGTGGCGTACCCAGACATTTATCTTGGGTGGGGATATGAAACAAAGAATAATAATATTTTTTAATGTCAGGAACTTCCCAACTCCTTTGGATTATGCCGTTAATTGGACAATTCGCTTTTATCAAATTACACACTTTAGGACCTAATAATGTCTCTTCCTGGGGGGATATATCCCCCTTATCCCGCCCTCGTGAATACATGAACACTGGGGACATCAGTATTGCCATAGCAGTGAAACCAGAAAACACAAATAGGTATTTTTGGCGCTCTAGTTCCTCGGAACTGAGTGCTTATCAATTTGCCTAAATGTCTGTAATTTTCGAATTTTTGGCTGAAAACGATTTGTGGCTCTATTCTGAACTTCACTCGTTTTCGACCACTCGTAACGAAAACGAACGGTGGTAATTGCGAACGATAGTTTATATTGCTATTCTCATGTGCCCTTCGAGATGACCGATGACTGAAACGAATTCGTGTCGTCGTGAAGACTTGGCAACATAGTAACATTTGAAATTTGAATGTGTTATGTATATGTTATTGGCGCGCTTCTTCATAAATCAAAACGATATTTTATTGTTTGTTGAACTTGAGTGATTTTATTTGGTTTTTTCTGTTTGCTTCGATAAGAAAAAAAAAGCACTGACGTGAAGTCAGTACTCTTTGGCGCGCGTGTTCACGGTGGCTAATTTGAATTGAATGATGAGTACTTCAAGCTCAGTGGATAGAGCGAGCCGAAGATCTACCCAAAGGATAGTGGACACCATTCACTGTCGTTTCAAAAATTAACAGTGCTGTATCTAAGCTGCCATCAGGATAGAGTAATAAAGTTGGAAGAGAACACAACTGACTCTCCTTAGTCGCACAAGCTGCTAGAAGATTTAGGAGGGTCAGTATAATCCTAATCATGTTTATAGCACGCGCGCCAAAGCAGATTGACTTTTTACACTTTTTCTTCCATTGTTAAGTCAATTTGCTTTTGCGCGCGTGCTATAAACATGATTAGGATTATACTGACCCTCCTAAATCTTCTAGCAGCTTGTGCGACTAAGGAGAGTCAGTTGTGTTCTCTTCCAACTTTATTACTCTATCCTGATGGCAGCTTAGATACAGCACTGTTAATTTTTGAAACGACAGTGAATGGTGTCCACTATCCTTTGGGTAGATCTTCGGCTCGCTCTATCCACTGAGCTTGAAGTACTCATCATTCAATTCAAATTAGCCACCGTGAACACGCGCGCCAAAGAGTACTGACTTCACGTCAGTGCTTTTTTTTATTTTTTCAAGTTCCTTTAACGAATATAGATATCAATACAGTTTGACTGTTAGCTTTACCGTAGATCGAAAAAAATTGCGGTTGTGGGACCTCTGTTAGGAACACAATTGCCTCTTCTCCGAATCCGAACGTATTTTAATATAGATCTACCGAATACAGTTATACATAAATTCGCCTCAGGGCCACCATACAGACATTTCAACTAGGAAACAACGCTGTTTACCCCAAACTGCCTTGTGTCCGAGCACTGAATTGACATGAATATTCTTTTAAAACCTCACAATATCGGCTCATTACTCCCAACATAACCCAAACAACCCAAAACTATACACTTCTCGTCTGAGCAAGCGCAATATACTCGTGGCTGCAAGTCCTCCCAAAATTACACACCTCACAAAAAACTCCGATTCTCCAACACTAGTGGTTCAGGAGATATCGCTTCTTGAATCCACGCATGCGCAGACCCTCACCAGGGAATTCTATAAATGAATAACATCCGCCACCCCAAAACCCCAATCCTCTCTGACGAAAATACCAGCAGTTAAATCGCTGATGGTCTGCTCATGCGCATAACGAAAAATGCCCGTAAGGGGCAACATCAATTTCGAAATTAGCCCCAGGGCCACGGTACGGACACTTTAACTCGGAAACAACACTACATCCCCCAAACTGACTTGTCCTTTCACTGAATTGCCATGAATATTCTTTTAGAACCTCACAATATTGGCGCAGCACTCCCAACATAACCCATACAACCCAACAACAGGCACTTCTCTTCTGCGCATGCGCAATCTACTAGCGGCTGCAAGTCCTCCTAAAATCACACACCTTACAAAAAACTCCGATTCTCCAACACTAGAGGTTCAGGAGATATTGCATCTTGAATCCACGCATGCGCAGACCCTTACCAGTGGATTCTATGGAAGAATAGCATCCGCCACCCCAAAATCCCAATCCTCTCCGACGAAAATACCAGCAGTTAAATCGCTGATGGTCTGCTCATGCGCATAACGAAAATGCCCGTAAGGGGTAACATCGATTTCAAAATTAGCCCCAGGGCCACGGTACGAACACCTCAATTCGGAAAACACGCTACATCCCCCAAACTGACTTGCCGTGCACTCCCGACATAACTCATACAACCCAAAAACAGTCACTTCTCTTCTGCGCATGCGCAATCTACTTGCGGCTGAAAGTCCTCCCAAAATCACACACCTTACAAAAAACTCCGATTCTCCAACACTAGTGGTTCGAGAGATAACGCATCTTCAATCTACGCATGCGCAGACCCTCATCAGGGATAAGGATTCTATGGAGGAATAGCATACGCCACCCCAAAACCCCAATCCTCTCTGACGAAAACTACAGCAGTTAAATGACTTCTCATCTGCGCATGCGCACAACGAAAAATGCCCGGATAAGGCAGCATGAACCTCAAAAAAATAGGTTTCGGCATTTTAAGCAAAATATTCCGCAAAATAGTAGTAATTTTTTGATTTTTTTCATGTCACGTGATCTTCACGAAATTTTGCAAAAGTGTTTGCATTGTTCTTTTGCATCTAACTACTGAGTTTCAATTTAATCAGATCAGTATTTTTCGAGTTATCGTTAAAACAGAATTTATAAATTTTTGAAAATTTTTTTTGCCACTTTAGGGCCGTCTGGTCAAAACAAAACTTCGCAGGCAGATGAAGGTCATGATTCTACAATTTGATGCCAAATTTCAGAAAGATCGAGTGATCGGTTCCGGAAATATTCATAAAAAACGTTTTGACTAAAAACGGCCTTAACTCCGAAACCGCTCGGTGGATTTCGCCCGTTAACGAACTTGTCCGAGATATTTACGCTACAAAACTACCCTGAAAATTTCAACGCTCTAAGTCGTTCCGTTCGAGAGTTATCGTGCTAACGGCCGGCCGGCCGGACCGGACGGACAGAATTGAATTTGACCTCGAATTCTTCATCAGGGAGTCGAACCCAATCGTTTGAGACCATTTTCGAAAAAAAATTCGAAAAATACAGACATTGTGACGAAATGATAGCACGCTTTTCCTTGCGGAACACGCGCGCAAAAAGTAATTATAAATTTCCTAAAATGTAAGTCTCAGTTATTAAGCGGGTTTACTAAAGAATTTTCTTCGGAATGCCTATGAAAGAGGAACTGAGTACAAATGTTAAATAGTATTCCTGGACCAAAAAATGAATGGAAAACTTGGAGAAAGTTTTGCAATATAATATTGAAAGATTTTACAACGATTAAGGGTTATTTCACCTCTTCAGACAGGTCTTGGGTCAAGAACAAAATCTAGAGAGATTGTATCGAATACCTACTTTTTTTTCTGAAAGTTTTTATGCCACTGAAATTGTCGAATCATTTTCTGCTTATTGTTGTGATATATTTTTTTAGAATGAAATACATTTTTTTCAAAGAGAAATCAATATCTATTTATTTATAGCGTGTCTTTCACAATTATACGAAAAGCTAAATGTATAATTATATTCCTCTGAATTCTTCATGAAATCAGCTCTGGTTTTTGTTGCCTACTAGCCACTTCCTGATCAATTCCTTCACATTCCAGTGAATTAACTGATTAGTTAAATAATGAAAATATTGGATGTATTTTACCAATTTTTGGGGGAAAAATTACAATGTATGCGTCCTTAGAGTGTATAACTGATACGGTCACAAAAATTTATGGATGTTTTGCAACACTTGGCAAATAAACAATGTAATTAATAATGATTAATTATTTCACTGAAGCTACAGCTGTTTTTCGTTAATTATTCTATTCCAAACTGGATTTTTGTTATACAGGGTGTAACTAAATAAGTGTAAAATATTTAAGGGGGTGATTCCTCATCGAAAAAAAGATAGGATCTTTCATATAAAGAAATTTCATTGGAGCATCCCTTGTTAAGATACAGCCCCTTAAAGGGGGTACAGAAAATTTGTTTAATAATATGATTATTATTTATAACTATGATTGTTATTAGCTACTGTGAGTATTTACTATGAGTGTTATTAATAAATTAGTTTTGTTTATTCCCCTTCAATCATTTAATACAGGTAGTAACTACAAAATAACAATAAATCCAGATCGCATTTATGACGATGTATCTCTGTAGTTCTTCGTAAAATAATGTTTTGCTGCGATCTGGTTTATTTTGGGCAAAAAATTCAAGAAACATTTTTTGTTTAGAATGAAACAGGTTATCGGAAATAAATTTTAAAATGGTAAACACATAATAAGACAAATAGTTACATTGGAAATAAATTTTAAGGGTTGCGTTTTCCACCCCTTACAACCATGGGATAAACCAAATAAATTACTGGCTAAGTGTCTTTTTGGTATTAGAAAATATCAGGTTAATTTCAATATTGTGACTTTTTTAGTGCTTGAGAAAAAAATTATTAAACAAATTTTATGTACCCCCTTTAAGGAGCTGTATCTTAACAAGGGATGCTCCAATGAAGTTTCTTTATATGAAAGATCCTATCTTTTTTTCGATGAGGAATCACCCCCTTAAATATTTTACACTTATTTAGTTACACCCTGTATAGACATTATTTTTTGTTTACTGTGATATATTCTCTAGTATTGGTTATTGAATTCTTTTATTTCTGATCCCTTTATTCTACGTAGACACAGTGAAATATTTTTTTTGTTGTTTGATGTTGTGAGATTATTTAGAACTTCATATTGAATACTTTTTTTTTAAGTTGTATTCTACTAAGGCATTGTTGAATGATGTTTTGTTTATGGTTGTGATTCATTTTTTAGAATTAAATACATTGAATCTAACAAATCTATTCAATATTTCTGGTTTATTTAAAACATCGACAATTTGCAATATGATAATATTGCACCGTAAAAACACCAACTTATTTACCAACAATAGATTTGAGGTTACAAAATGTGTAGAAGCTTGCATAATCAACTGAATGCGAGTGGAATTCTTCCGAAAACGAGTGCTAAATAGCACTCGTTTAGAATTTCGAGCCCTCGTGTCACCAAATCATATCATCTGTCAGTTGAGAATAGCAAAACGAGTGAACGTTCGTGATGATTATGAAAACGAATCATAATCGTTCGCAATGTCGACCTCAGAATAGGGCCCCAGGTTCGACTCACTGATCAAGAATCCGAGGTCGAAATCGTTTCTGTCCGGCCGGCCGTAGGCACGATAACTCTCGAACGAAAGGAGTTAGAGGATTGAAATTTGCAAGGTGGGTTTGGAGCGTAAATATCTCGGACAAGTTCGTTAATGGACGAAATCCATCAAGCGGTTTCGGAGTTATGGCCGATTTTACCAAAAAACACATTTTTTATGAATATTTCCGAAACCGATCACTCGATCTATTTGAAATTTAGCATCAAATTGTAGAATCATGACTTTTATACACATGTGAAGTTTTGTATTGACCAGGTTACCGCAAAGTCTCAAAAAAAAAATTTCAAAATTAAAAAAAAAAATTAGGGAGATGAATATCTCAGTTAAGTTCGTTATTGGGCAAAATAGGCCAAATGGTTTCGGAGTAACGAAAAAAACATTTTTTTTTTAAGTAACAAATTTCAAATTCAATTTTTATTTAAGATGTAGTTTCACCATTAAAATCCATCGATATACTTTCAACTCCAACAAGCTAATACTTTCGGAGATATGATTTTTCTAAACTTTAATAATGAATCGTACTTCTATGTATTCGCAGAATGCTTAAATTTATTCTATCTAAGCTTTATTATATGATCTGTGTTCATACTCGTACATTTCATCCTGTTCTATAAGAGAGAGTCAAATTCAGTTCAGCTATTTTAATTTGATTTCTTCCATGGTGCAGTTCTCATTATCAGATTGCTCATTTAATCTTGATAAATAAACATTTATTTGAATTGAATTTCCTTTATGATGCAGTTCTATCATAAGAATACATTAATATAATTCCCAATTCTGAGAAACCAATGCTTTCGGAGATAATTTGTCTGTTTGAACTAGAGCGCCAGAAAGCTCCTGTCCACAGGGCTTGAACCCATTTTTTTTTCAAACTTAAGCGGCGAACACCCGCAGAGCTATTGTCTGGCATTGTGTATGAGGCTCCTTGCATGTATTGTGTGAATGTGTATATATTAGTGTTCCATGATACAAAGAAAACCTTGTATTCTTGTATTCCTTGTATCATGTTTTCCTTGTATCATGTTTGTGTTCTGTGATGTGATATGTACTGTACTGATTCCGCTTTTTGGCGCTCTAGTTCCTCGGAACAGAGTGCTTATCAATTTGCCCAAATGTCTGTAATTTTCGAATTTTTGGCTGAAAATGGTCTCAAACGATTTGGTTCGAAATCGATTCTGTCCGGCCGTATGCACGATAACTCTCGAACGAAAGGAGTTAAAGGATTGAAATTTGCAAGGTGGGTTTGGAGCGTAAATATCTCGGACAAGTTCGTTAATGGGCGGAATCCATAAAGCGATTTCGGAGTTATGGCCGATTTTAGGAAAAACACTTTTTATGAATATTTCCCAAACCGATCACTCGATCTATCTGAAATTTTGCATCAAATTGTAGAATCATGACCTTTATACGCATGTGAAGTTTTGTATTGACCAGGTTACCGCAAAATGTCAAAAAAAAATTGAAAATTAAAAAAAAAATTTTGTACAATAACTCTCGAACGGAATGAGCTAGGATGTTGAGATTTCCAGAGTAGGTTAGGGGGATGAATATCTCGGTTAAGTCCGTTATTGGGCAAAATAGGCCAGAATGTTTCGGAGTATCGAAAAAAAAATTTTTTTTTTAAGTAACAAATTTCAAATTAAATTTTAATTTAAGATGCAGTTTCACCATGAAAATCCATTGATATCATTTTCAACTCCAACAAGCTAATACTTTCGGAGATATGATTTTTCGAAATTTCAATAATGAATCGCACTTCTATGTTTTCACGGAATGCTATAATTATTCTATCTAAGCTTTATTATATGATATGTGTTCATACTCGTACATTTCATCCTGTTCTATAAGAGAGAGTCAAATTCATTTCAGCTATTTTAATTTGATTTCTTCCATGGTGCAGTTCTCATTCTCAGATTGCTCATTTAATCTTGATAAATAAACTATTATTTGAATTGAATTTCCTTTATGATGCAGTTCTATCATAAGAATCCATTGATATAATCCCCAACTCTGAGAAACCAATACTTTCGGAGATATAATTTGTCTGTTTGAACTAGAGCGCCAAAAAGCTCCTGTCCACAGGGCTTGTTTTAAATACCTCTCTAATAACAATACGACTGGATTCAAGACAATATGCGATGTTGCTAGATATCCACTATGGCTGAAACGTTTCCAAGAAACTACCTGCATCAAATAAAATAAATTATTTTTGGTGAAAATATTGATATTTTATTTCTTGAATCGATGATCGATGTTTGTGACCTCTAACATCGATGCTAATAACATCGAACATCGATGTTTCAAAAACATCGATGATCATCGCCCAGCACTAGTCTGATGTCGTGTGGATTTTCATCCGACCAGTAATGGGAATTCTTTCTGTTCCGTTTACCATGGCTAATAAATCATCTTTCATCGGTCTATAGAATATATGGTTATACAAATTAGCATCATCATTCAATGCCACTAAAAATTGAGCTATATATAATCTCCTCTTCTTTCAAAATCTATTATTCCTCGCTTTCTATTTAACTATCTATTAACGCGAAATTCGAAAACGAGCGACGAAGGAGCGAGTTTTCGAACGCATGAGTGTTGGAATTGCTTTCTGCAACGGGTATTAGACGATATTTTCTCTATTTCAGACAAGTTTTGTAAAATACTGTTGAAATTTAATGAAAAATGTGGATTATACATCCTAGTGACTTTTGTATTGTATCTTGGTAGTTGGTGTGACTGTTACGAAAGTTGACAGATTACGGAATTTGAATTTGAAACGTACGTAGGGCATGGAGATCAGATTTAAAACAGTTTCCTAATAGCATGAATGATTCAAAATTAGCAAGAAGGAAATATCTAGTACCATATTTTTCAATGAAAATAAAGCTTTTCCTCAACAATTATTTCACTATATCCAGATTTTCAATTGACGTGTGTTGAAATTTGATAGGATCGAATGTCAGTGCTGACTACCACACAACGAAAAATATAACTAGAAACAATGCGGGAATGAGTTTATTCCAGCACTGTTTTCAGTGCTGGAATAGACTCACTACGATACTGAAATAGAGAAGGACTTTTTCAAATCAAGGTTATATTAAACTGATTTCACTAGAGAGCAACATCAGTTGGAAGTGATGCGCATCAGTTCAAAATCACAACATTGTCAAATACAACACAGATCCACTGATGTCGCATCAGTTTGGAAGTGATACAGCGTCAAATAGAAAGCTACTATAGACAGAGATTACACGTTTTGAATTTTGTAGTAAAGAAATGTATTCGTTTTCTTAGCTCTTTGAATTGTACTATTACTAATATTCAAATGTCTCGATGCTTATTGCCTTATTGACGACCATTGTTGATTTTCAAAATAATTTATAATTACTATTACTGTTGCTATACATTTAAGTCTGAAGTGGCAATTCGCTTCCTGAATTTTTTTGCTAAAAATGCTTTTTAATTGTTTCTTAAATTTCCCTTTAATCTTGAAAATATTTTCCTGTCTGGGATGTTTTGTTCAGGATACCTTATTGTGTGAAGTCGGCGTGCAGTATTTTTATATGATAACCCAAAAAGTTCTACAGAGCTAACACCTTTGATTAGGCAAGAGAGGGGATACCTCATCTTGTCTATGATACCTCATGCCGTAGTACGCACAGCTATCGATCTGAACCCAAAACTTTGACAGACTTTAACAGTTTGGTGGACACTAAACGATGTGGTGGACTTGAATTTCTTGTGTTTATCTGAGCGTTTTTGGACTGTTTTGTTATAAAACTGTGTTACACATAATGATAGGATGTGCAGCTTACGGCTGTGATTACTACAGCAGGAAAAAGGAGCCTGGTTCTGCGGTCATGTGGTGCCCTTTTATTGGTTCAATGTCAGGGAATATGTTACCCATCCTCTCTCTTCTATAGTCTAAAGGCGAAAATTCATGAGACGATTTTGTCGTCGAAAACCAACGATTTTGTCGTCCAAAATTTCGACGATTTTGTCGTTCAAAAGCAACGACTGTCGTTCAAAATTTCCCTTCCCCTATATTTCATCGAACGACAAAATCGGACGACAGATTATTTTGAACTGACAGAAACATAACCTAATTGAATTTGAATATTACAACTAAATACATATTTAGGTACAAAATGAGTTCCTAAAGTACTACAGTTATCTCTAATAATTGTATAAATGTATTAAATCGCAAAAGAAAAACAAATGGGAACTTCCAAGACGATGCAATTTCTGGAGTACATAGGAGCTTCAACTTCTAATTCTAGAATCCTTGTAGAAGGAGAAGAGGTTCTAAATGTAGATCATGTAATCATGTATGACAAAACAAATTGTGGTCCCATTTTTATAGACATTTGTTCCTTATGTTTACAAAGTAGTGCCCTTAATTCAGAACCCCATAAAATTGATGGCCCATATTAATGTGGAGAATGGTGAACTTAAAAAAAAGTATGGTATATTCTTGTAAAGTCGGAGCATGGAGCAGGTGTAAACATATTACTGATGTTTTAATTCAAGCTCAGGTGCATGCTGTTCTAGTTCATTTATGAGGATATATAGTGTCTAATTGATCCAGATAAAGCTGTGGTAAAACAGTTATCCATAATTAAAATGATTTTTTCAAGATATGATACATATTTATTATGTGAAATTAATTATTAACAATAAGTGTAATGTTTGAGGTATAATAAAGTTGCTTTTTTTGTTTTGTTATCAAGAGTTTTGATGACCATCTCTTCTATTCAATTGAAAATATCAAAATTGTTTATGCCTGTTTAAACTTTTCAAAGCACTGTCACTGTTCAAGATATCACTCTTTGTGGATAACCGGGATATATCAATGGCACAAGTGTTAGGTGGTCTGGTAACAATGTACACAACCAAACCTACTACTAAAATTATTATTGCTGTTCAATTAACTCAAGGGTGCTTGGGTGATGCTTATTTCTTCTTCTGAATGAGGTTTTTCAGCACACCAATTCATCGACACATCCTTCCTCAGTTCTCTTTCGAGGTACCTCCTTGTACTCTGTTTGAAGATTATGTAGTTCCAAGTTGAGTACTCTTCGGTCTATTAGTTATCTTATTCCTAACGCAGTTTCAATAATTATATTTATATTTGGTTTTCCGGAGGTACGAAGTGAAAACACAAACCTATACTAGTAAATTTCACAGGGAGTTGGACAGAATAAAACCAGTACCTACAGAATAAAACAATAAAGAATAAAACCTATACATTTTGGCATTTTTTTCGCCCATGAATTGCATTTGGGCACACAACAATAGTCATTTCTGGTCGAAGACATATTAGATAGGATAATATTATCTACTTTCATTTGAATTTGTCCAATAGAGATGAATGGACAATAGAATATGCGCGCAAAAGCTCCTGACTTCACGTCAGTGCTTGAACCAATTTTAATTTTCGTGGCTGTCAGAGGTATGTCATCAGTTGTCGTTGGAATGCTGGATTAATCCAGCGACATGGACGACGTCGTCCAAATGACTGTATACTCATTTGGACGTCAAAATCGTTGGTTTTCGACGACAAAATCGTCTCATGAATTTTCGCCTTAAAGGTGAACATTCATGAGACTATGCTGTCGTTAAAAGCAACGACGCTATCGTTAAAAGCAACGACGCTATCGTTAAAAATTTCCCTTCCTATCCTTTTCATGGAAGGACGAAGTCGGACGACAGCTTTTGAGCTGATATACAAACATAACCTAAAAGTGTTAAATATTACAACTAAATATAAACAAAATGAGTGATTATAATCATTATTTCAATTTGTGGTATAAAAACTGTAATTTGAAATATTATAAGTAGTACATACTACAGTTATCTCTAATAACCTAATTGTAACATATCGCTATCGCATCTTGAACCATTTTATTGGTGGTAATCTCGAGGACATTTTCACGATGAACAGCAGTCATCTTCGTGGCCACCGATATAAGTTGTACCATGAGGTGTATCGAACCCGTGCAAGAGAGTTTTTCCTCCCGAACAGGGTATTTGGCAGGTGGAACTCTTTACCGGAGAGTGTCGTGGGTGCCGGGAGTGTGAATACTTTTAAAAACAGACTAGACTCCATATTTCCTTAGGAAGCTTTTTTGGCGCTCTAGTTCCACGGAACTGAGTGCTTATCAATTTGCCCAAATGTCTGTAATTTTCGAATATTTCGATGAAAATGGTCTTAAACGATTTGGTTCGACTCACTGATCAAGAATCCGTGGTCGAAATTCATTCTGTCCGGCCGGCCGTCCGGCCGGCCGTAGGCACGATAACTCTCGAACGGAATGAGCTAGAGAGTTGAAATTTTCAGAGCAGGTTTGGGGGATGAATATCTCGGCTAAGTTCGTTACTGGGCAAAATTGGACATAAGGTTTCGGAGTAATAAAAAAAAATTTTTTTTTTACAAAGCAAATTCCAAATTAATTTTTTTTTAATAAGCAGTTTTATCATAAGAATCCATTCATATCATTTTTAACTCTAACAAGCTAATACTTTCGGAGATATGTATGATTTTTCAAAATTTCAATGTAAATCGTATTTCACAGATTGATATAATTATTCTATGTATATTCTATGTATGAATTGTCATAAAGTCAACTTGACAGAAGGGAATATTGTAACTTCAAGAATATTGGGGTTGAAATACTCGTATTTTAGCGATGCAACGGGGACCTCACCCGAAAATGTTTGAAAATATTACGTAAATATTGAAAGCATAATTCTGTAGTTCGAGAGAGGAGAAAATTTTGTGAACGTAGATCAGGAAATTTTTGATCGATTACAAGGTAATTTATTATTATTTATCTTCTTTTATACATGTTTTATGGAATACCTACTATTTGTAGGTACTTTAAACCTGTTTTGGGCAATTGTCATACGAAACTTGTTTTTTTGGCGCTCTAGTTCCTCGGAACAGAGTGCTTATCAATTTGCCCAAGTGTCTGTAATTTTGGAATTTTTGGCTGAAAATGATCTCAAATGATTTGGTTCGACTCACTGATCAAGAATCCGAGTGCGAAATCGATTCTGTCCGGCCGGCCGACCGGCCGTAGGCACGATAACTCTCGAACGAAAGGAGTTAGCGGATTGAAAATTGCAAGGTGGTTTTGGAGCGTAAATATCTCGGACAAGTTCGTTAATGGGCGAAAACCATCAAGGGGTTTCGGAGTTATGGCCGATTTTAGTAAAAATATTTTTTATGAATATTTCCGAAACCGATCACTCGATCTATCTGAAATTTAGCACCAAATTGTAGAATCATGACCTTTATACGCATGTGACGTTTTGTATTGACCAGATTACCGCAAAGTGTCAAAAAAAAAAATTGAAAATGTGGTGCAGTTCTCATTCTCATGATTGCTCATTTAATCTTGATAAATAAACTATTATTTGAATTGAATTTCCTTTATGATGCAGTTCTATCAAATGAATACATTGATATAATTCGCAACTCTGAGAAACCAATACCAGATATAATTTGTCTGTTTGAACTAGAGCGCCAGAAAGCTCCTGTCCACAGGGCTTGAACCCATTTTTTAATAAGATTAATTATATGCTTGAGCAAATGTCGCATAATGCTGTAAATACTATTATCGCGGGTGACTTCAATATAGATATGTGTAGCAACTCAGATGATAAGAAAGAATTCGAATCATTGCTAGGCACCTACAACTTTTCATTCACAAAGAGAATACACTAGAATAACACCTACTAGTAAATCGTGATTAGATAACATATGGAAAAATTTTGAACATACAAGGTCTTTAGTTATACATTCAATGATCTCGGATCATACGGCACAAAAGATTTGGTTCGAAGCACAGAATTTGATTTGTTTTATAGAATGTAGATCTTTTTCGGAAAGGAATATTGAAATTTTCAAAAGTGAATTAGCTAACACATGTTGATTGAAGTTGTTTCAAACTAGGGATGATGATGTAGAACAACAATGGGACATATTTATTTCATTGTTTCTAAGAGCATTTGATAAGTATTTTCCTTTGGGAAAAAGAAAAATGTTTAATGATAATAAGAGAAACTATCAGGAACTAGATGATAAATCAGATGATGCATGCATTGCACTCAAAGGAAGGCTGGATGTTCTTTATGTTTTGGGTAGTTTCAGTGAAGTATACAGGGACGATTATAACAAAACGAAGAAAGCTTATAATGAACAACTTAAATTGAAGAAACAAAAATCAAACAATGAACATATTTTGAGATCTGATAATAAATCGAAAGCGGTTTGGGGTTTAGTAAACGACATTCAGGGAAAAAGCAGAAGAAAAAAATTAAATATCCAACAACAAAAACCGAGTTCTGTTATTGCTAATGATTATAATGAATTTCTTAAAGATATTGCAAACAAATTAAAGTCAGTGACACAGAATATGGTAATAGGGCATAATATTTAAAAAAATGATAAATCAATTTTCATTAGACCTGTTTATGCAGAGGAAATTTTGAATATTGTAGGTGGCCTCAAGGGTAGTATGAGTTGTGGTTTTGATGAAATTCCATCTAAAATTTTGAAAAATTGTATTGAATGCATCATTCCCCATTCAGTTTTTGGCGCTCTAGTTCCTCGGAACTGAGTGCTTATCAATTTGCCCAAATGACTGTAATTTTCGAATATTTCGATGAAAATGGTCTTAAACGATTTGGTTCGACTCACTGATCAAGAATCCGTGGTCGAAATTCATTCTGTCCGGCCGGTCCGGCCGGTCCGGCCGGCCTTAGGCACGATAACTCTCGAACGGAATGAGCTAGAGAGTTGAAATTTTCAGAGTAGGTTTGGGGGATAAATATCTCGGCTAAGTTCGTTATTGGGCAAAATCGGACAGATGGTTTCGGAGTAACAAAAAAAAATTTTTTTTTTACGGAACAAATTCCAAATTAAATTTTTTTTAATAAAAAGTTTTATCATAAGAATCCACTCATATCATTTTTAACTCTAACATCTAATACTTTCGGAGATATGATTTTTCAAAATTTCAATAATAAATCGTATTTCAACGTTGTCACAGAATGATATTATTCTATGTATGAATATGAATTGTCATAATGTCAAATGATGTTCCTGAGACATTATCTAATCAATCGAAGAATTGTGAGCGAAGTGAGAAAAATCTCAGTTGTTTGCTCCGAAATTAGTTTTTCTCAGAAAATTCTTACATTTCGGAACTGAACATGAAGTAAGAGATCTGAGAGCATTGAGACTGCTTTTCATCCATAGACATAGATATAACTCTCGAACGGAATGAGGTAGGTAGTTGAAATTTTCAGAGTAGTTTAGGGAGATGAATATCTCGGTTAAGTTCGTTATTGGGCAAAATTGGCCAGATTTAATTTGATTTCTTCCATGGTGCAGTTCTCATTCCCATGATTGCTCATTTAATCTTGATAAATAAACTATTATTTGAATTGAATTTCCTTTAGGATGCAGTTCTATCATATGAATACATTGATATAATTCCCAACTCTGAGAAACCAATACTTTCGGAGATATAATTTGTCTGTTTGAACTAGAGCGCCAGAAAGCTCCTGTCCACAGGGCTTGAACCAATTTTATTGTGAACAATTCTTTGAAATATGGAATATTTCCAGATTCATTGAAACTAGCTGTAGTGAAACCAGTGTTCAAAGAGGGTGATCCATCAGAGTTGAAAATTTTTAGACCAATAAGCATTTTGTCTACATTCTCTAAGGTTTTCGAAACAGTTATGTGTAACCGTGTTAGATCATTTCTAAATGACTGTAATATATTTTTTCTTCGATCGTGGGAAAAGTGGCACTATTTTGTCCTGTTTTCTATGCGCAAAGCTCAACATTCCAGAATAGTGATCAGTTGTTAAGCAATTAGAAAATAACAGTGCGGTAATATTCTTACCGCACTGCTGTAGCGTGCGGTAATGTTACAAATGGATTACTACAATAAAATGAAATAAAGTATGGTTTTGATTTTTATATTATTTTAATCAAAAATTGTATATTTCGTATTTTATGCATTTTTGGTGCTCTAGTTCCTCGGAACTGAGTGCTTATCAATTTGCCCAAATGTCTGTAATTTTCGAATTTTTCGATGAAAATGGTCTTAAACGATTTGGTTCGACTCACTGATCAAGAATCCGCGGTCGAAATTCATTCTGTCCGGCCGTCCGGCCGGTCCGGCCGTAGACACGATAACTCTCGAACGGAATGAGCTAGACAGTTGAAATTTTCAGAGTAGGTTTGGGGGATAAATATCTCGGCTAAGTTCGTTATTGGGCAAAATCGGACAGATGGTTTCGGAGTAAAAAAAAAAAATTTTTTTTTTTACAGAACAAATTCCAAATTAAATTTTTTTCAATAAGCAGTTTTACCATAAGAATCCATTCATATCATTTTTAACTCTAACAAACTAATACTTTCGGAGATATGATTTTTCAAATTTCAATGATAGAATTATTCTGTGGCTATTCTATGAATTGTTATAATGTCAACTTTGACGTTGTCTCATTGTCATTCATTCCAGTAATGGTATCATGATGAATGAGAATTATAATAATGATACTTATCATACTTTTTGTTGGTTGATATTTTCATGCCGATGGTCAATCCATATGATGATGGGAATGGTAATGGTAAGTTAATAATATTGAGTTCAGAATATCTCAAAAAACAAAACTGGAATATTGGTGTATTGGAGTAGATTTGAGGAAAGATATATATTATCGTTCATCATAGAATTGAGGAATGAATATCTCAGATGAGTTCGTTGTTGGGTAGAATTCGTCTATTGGTTTTGGATTGATAATTTTTGGCACTCTTGTTGAACTTAAATTCTTCTATGATGTTAGAATTCAATTTCTGCTAAGATGAAGTTCTAAATTTCAATAATGAATCGTACTTCTATGTTTTCACAGAATGCTATAATTATTCTATCTAAGCTTTATTATATGATCTGTGTTCATACTCGAACATGTCATCCTGTTCTATAAGAGAGAGTCAAATTCATTTAAGCTATTTTAATTTGATTTCTTCCATGGTGTAGTTCTCATTCTCAGATTGCTCAGTTAATCTTGATAAATAAACTATTATTTGAATTGAATTTCCTTTATATAGGATGCAGTTCTATCATATGAATACATTGATATAATTCCCAACTCTGAGCAACCAATACTTTCGGAGATATAATTTGTCTGTTTGAACTAGAGCGCCAGAAAGCTCCTGTCCACAGGACTTGAACCCATTTTTGCGCGCGTGTTCCGCAAGGAACAGCGTGCTATCATTTCGTCACAATGTCTGTATTTTTCGAATTTTTTTTCGAAAATGGTCTCAAACGATTGGGTTCGACTCCCTGATGAAGAATTCGAGGTCAAATTCAATTCTGTCCGTCCGGTCCGGCCGGCCGGCCGGTCCGGCCGTTAGCACGATAACTCCCGAACGGAACGACTTAGAGCGTTGAAATTTGCAGGGTAGTTTCGTAGCGTAAATATCTCGGACAAGTTCGTTAACGGGCGAAATCAAACGAGCGGTTTCGGAGTTAAGGCCTTTTCTGGTAAAAACGTTTTTTATGAATATTTCCGGCACCGATCACTCGATCTTTTTGAAATTTGGCATCAGATTGTAGAATCATGACCTTTATATGCCTGCGAAGTTTTGTGTTGAACGGACGGCCCTAAAGTGGCAAAAAAAAATTTTGAAAATTTGAAAATTTTGTTTTTACGATAACTCGAAAAATACTGATCTGATTAAATTGAAACTCAGTAGTTAGATGCAAAAGACCTAAGCAAACACTTTTGCAAAATTTCGTGAAGATCACGTGACATGAAAAAAATAAAAAAATTACTACTATTTTGCGGAAAACTTTGCTTTTAATGCCGAAATATATGTTTTTGAGGTTCATGCTGCCCTTTCCGGGCATTTTCCGTATTGCGCATGCGCAGATGAGAAGTTCTTTAGCTGCTGTAGTTTTCGTCAGAGAGGATTGGGGTTTTGGGGTGGCGGATGCTATTCCTCCATAGAATTCAGATACCTGATGAGGGTCTGCGCATGCGCAGATTGAAGATGCGATATCTTCCGAACCACTAGTGTTGGAGAATCGGAGTTTTTTGTAAGGTGTGTTATTTTGAGAGGACTTTTAGTCGCCAGTAGATTGCGCATGCGCAGAAGAGAAGTGACTGTTTTTGGGTTGGATGGGTTATGTTGGGAGTGCTGAGTCGATATTATGAGGTTTTAAAAGAATATTCATAGCAATTCAGTGCAAGGACAAGTCAGTTTGGGGGATGTAGCGTTGTTTCCGAGTTAAAGTGTCCGTACCGTGGCCCTGGGGCTAATTTTGAGATTGATGTTACCCCTTACAGGCATTTTTCGTTATGCGCATGAGCAGACCATCAGTGATTTAACTGGTGGTGTTTTCGTCAGAGAGGATTGGGGTTTTGGGGTGGCGGATGCTATTCCTCTATAGAATCCCCTGTTGAGGGTCTGCGCATGCGTGGATTAAAGATGTTATATCTCCTGAACCACTAGTGTTGGAGAATCGGAGTTTTTTGTAAGGTGTGTTATTTTGAGAGGACTTTTAGCCGCGAGTAGATTGCGCATGCGCAGAAGAGAAGTGACTGTTTTTGGGTTGGATGGGTTATGTTGGGAGTGCTGAGTCGATATTATGAGGTTTTAAAAGAATATTCATAGCAATTCAGTGCAAGGACAAGTCAGTTTGGGGGATGTAGTGTTGTTTCCGAGTTAAAGTGTCCGTACCGTGGCCCTGGGGCTAATTTTGAAATTGATGTTACTCCTTTACAGGCATTTTTCGTTATGCGCATGAGCAGACCATCAGTGATTTAACTGGTAGTGTTTTCGTCAGAGAGGATTAGGGTTTTGGGGTGGCGGATGCTATTCCTCTATAGAATCCCCTGTTGAGGGTCTGCGCATGCGTGGATTAAAGATGTGATATCTCCTGAACCACTAGTGTTGGAGAATCGGAGTTTTTTGTAAGGTGTGTTATTTTGAGAGGACTTTAAGCCGCGAGTAGATTGCGCATGCGCAGAAGAGAAGTGACTGTTTTTGGGTTGTTTGGGTTATGTTGGGAGTAATGAGCCGATATGATGAGGTTTTAAAAGAATATTCATAGCAATTCAGTGCAAGGACAAGTCAGATTGGGGGATGTAGCGTTGTTTCAGAGTTAAAGTGTCCGTACCGTGGCCCTGGGGCTAATTTCGAAATTGATGTAACCCCTTACGGGCATTTTTCGTTATGCGCATGAGCAGACCATCAGTGATTTAACTGCTGGTGCTTTCGTCAGAGAGGATTGGGGTTTTGGGGTGGCGGATGCTATTCCGCTATAGAATCTCCTGGTGAGGGTCTGCGCATGCGTGGATTCAAGAAGCGATATCTCCTGAACCACTAGTGTTGGAGGATCGGAGTTTTTCGTGAGGTGTGTAATTTTGGGAGGACTTGCAGCCACGAGTATACTGCACTTGCGCAGACGAGAAGTGAATGGTTTTGGGTTGTTTGGGAGTAATGAGCCGATATTGTGAGGTTTCAAAAGAATATTCATGTCAATTCAGTGCACGGACACAAGTCAGTTTGGGGGAAATAGCGTTGTTTCCGAGTTGAAATGTCTGTATGGTGGCCCTGAGGCGAATTTATAAATAACTATATTCGGTAGATCTATATTAAAATACGTTCGGATTTGGAGAAGATGCAATTGCGTCCCTATAACGGAGGTCCCACAACCGCATTTTTTTCCGATCTACGGTAAAGCTAACAGCCAAACTGTATTGATAGCTATATTTGTCAAAGGAACTTGAAAAAAAAAAAGCACTGACGTGAAGTCAGTACTCTTTGGCGCGCGTCTTCACGGTGGCTAATTTGAATTGAATGATGAGTACTTCAAGCTCAGTGGATAGAGCGAGCCGAAGATCTACCCAAAGGATAGTGGACACCATTCACTGTCGGTTCAAAAATTAACAGTGCTGTATCTAATCTGCCATCAGGATAGAGTAACAATGTTGGAAAAGAACACAAGTGACTCTCCTTAGTCGCACAAGCTCCTAGAAGATTTGGGAGGGTCAGTATAATCCTAATCATGTTTATAGCACGCGCGCAAAAGCAGATTGACTTAACAATGAAAGAAAAAGTGTAAAAAGTCAATCTGCTTTGGCGCGCGTGCTATAAACATGATTAGGATTATACTGACCCTCCCAAATCTTCTAGGAGCTTGTGCGACTAAGGAGAGTCACTTGTGTTCTTTTCCAACTTTGTTACTCTATCCTGATGGCAGATTAGATACAGCACTGTTAATTTTTGAACCGACAGTGAATGGTGTCCCACTATCCTTTGGGTAGATCTTCGGCTCGCTCTATCCACTGAGCTTGAAGTACTCATCATATTATTTGTGTTCTGTGGTACTCATCATTCAATTCAAATTAGCCACCGTGAACACGCGCGCCAAAGAGTACTGACTTCACGTCAGTGCTATTTTTTTTTAGTAATACTATTTTATCTATATCTACTTACTTTCGTCGATAAAAAGATGTCATCTGGGGCCTCTAAAATTAATTTCTGAACTTGTTCCTGGGTTAGAATTTTGGATTTTTTCGGTTTGTATCCTATATTTATTCGAAAAGATCTTTATTTTATAACTATCCAATACACAGACTCACAATTTCAGAAAAGGGACCGTTATATAGATGTATCAAATTTTACAACAAACTTCCAAATAAGATCAAAAACATTACTGATTTGAAAGAGTTCAAAAGATGTGTATGTAAATGGTTACTTGATTTAGAGCCTTAATTTGGGCGATTTTTTGAATTCATAATGTGTTATATTATTGGAAATAGATGGTTTTGATTAGTTATTTTTGACACTGTTTTGTTTAAGCCTCATTATTATGTAATTGAGAGTTTCTTCTAAATAAAGATGTATTATTATTATTATTTTTTTTTGTCGCTTAATTTTTATTCTCTTTTGTCTTCTGAAGTGTCCTTTTTATTGGCGCTCTAGTTCCTCGGAACTGAGTGCTTATCAATTTGCCCAAATGTCTGTAATTTTCGAATTTTTCGATGAAAATGGTCTTAAACGATTTGGTTCGACTCACTGATCAAGAATCCGTGTTCGGAATTCATTCTGTCCGGCCGTAGGCACGTTAACTCTCGAACGGAATGAGCTAGACAGTTGAAATTTTCAGAGTAGGTTTGGGAGATAAATATCTCGGCTATGTTCGTTATTGGGCAAAATCGGACAGATGGTTTCGGAGTAACAAAAAAAAAATTTTTTTTTACAAAGCAAATTCCAAATTAAATTTTTTTCAATAAGCTGTTTTACCATAAGAATCCAATGATATCATTTTTAACTCTAACAAGCTAATACTTTCGGAGATATGATTTTTCAAAATTTCAATAATAAATCGTATTTCAACGTTGTCACAGAATTCTATGTATGAATTGTCATAATGTCAAATGATGTTCCTGAGACATGACATTATCTAATCAATCGAAGAATTGTGAGCGAAGTGAGAAAAATCTCAGTTGTTTGCTCCGAAATTAGGTTTTCTCAGAAAATTCTTACATTTCGGAACGGAACATGAAGTAAGAGATCTGAGAGTAGTGAGACTGCTTTTCATCCATAGACATAGATATAACTCTCAAACGGAATGAGGTAGGTAGTTGAAATTTTCAGAGTAGTTTAGGGAGATGAATATCTCGGTTCAGTTCATTATTGCGCAACATTGGCCAGATTTAATTTGATTTTTTCCATGGTGCAGTTCTCATTCTCATGATTGCTCATTTAATCTTGATAAATAAACTATTATTTGAATTGAATTTCCTTTAGGATGCAGTTCTATCATATGAATACATTGATATAATTCCCAACTATGAGGAACCAATACTTTCGGAGATATAATTTGTCTGTTTGAACTAGAGCGCCAGAAAGCTCCTATCCACAGGGCTTGAACCCATTTTTTTTTCCTGTATGAGATTCATAGGCCATTTGGCCTCATCTCAATATCTGTACATAATAATAATAATAATTATATAAATGCATTAAATCGCAAACGAGAAAACAATCACAGCAGCTCCGATAATTATGATTGCTAACGAAAAAAGAAAATATAATAAAAAGAAAATTTTGGGTTGCGTGTTATTAATATACTTTGTGGGCTGAAATTCTAGATCGGATTCCATTGCTTGAATAAAACCTGCATGCTTTGCACATCCTACTTTCTGCGCGCGTGTTCTAGGCTAGGGGACACTCATCGCATTATTATTTTGCTGAGCTGAGCCCTCATGTAACTTTATCACACAGTTCGTTGCGGAATACATTAGAAAGAGAGATGTTATGAAGGATAGAATAATTAAAGGCAAATAATGGTGTAAAAACAATGGTCTTTTTATACCATGGGCAAATACACAAATTGGAAATTGGGGTATATAGGAAAATCCCGATTTTTTTTAAGAGGAATATTGATTATTTTGAATGATTATCGAAAAAGCTGAATGAATTTCAGTAAGGAAATTTATGAGAAATATTTTCAGATTATAAGTATCAGAATATTCTGAAACGAGTCTCGGATTTCAATGAAAATATTTTGCCTTTAACTAATCTGTCTACAAATCACCAAAACACATACACAATACATGAAACCAAACAATACAGTATACAAGAAATGTCAAAGGATAAAGGAAACCAATGTTTCTTATTCTGTGATTTTGCCAATCGCCAAATTATATGAATATATTCTTATACTATGGTTTGCCTTTAACTATTCTGTCTTTTTTCAATGCTGATATCAATGGTCTCTTTCTCACAACCAGTCCATGTTATTTTATGTCTATGAGCGGGAAGTATAATATGAATTGGCCTTAAGAGTGTCCAATAGAGATGAATGGACAATAGAATATGCGCGCAAAAGGTCCTGACTTCACGTCAGTGCTTGAGCCAATTTTAATTTTTGCGGCTGTTAGAGGTATGTTATTATATATGGTCCGAGGAATGCTAGATAAATCCAGCATTACAACGAAGTCGTTCAAATGACTAAACGAACGACGAGAACTTGTTGCGATTTAATCTTCTCATGAATTTTCGCCTTGGCTGACACCATCTGAACTGTCGCTGCAGAGAAATAGTGTACTTCAAAGCTTCCCTGAAAATCATATAAATATTTTCCTTGAATATCATCCAAATCAATGCATTCTGTATTCTGTCACAATACAGAAAAAATGTAATAGAATTAACATAAAACACGCTGCGGATCGCTTACGGTATAATATGAGAAAAAAAATGGGTTCAAGCCCTGTGGACAGGAGCTTTCTGGCGCTCTAGTTCAAACAGACAAATTATATCTCCGAAAGTATTGGTTTCTCAGAGTTGGGAATTATATCAATGTATTCATATGATAGAACTGCATCATAAAGGAAATTCAATTCAAATAATAGTTTATTTATCAAGATTAAATGAGCAATCATGAGAATGAGAACTGCACCACATTTTCAATTTTTTTTTTTGACACTTTGCGGTACTCTGGTCAATACAAAACTTCACATGCGTATAAAGGTCATGATTCTACAATTTGATGCTAAATTTCAGATAGATCGAGTGATCGGTTTCGGAAATATTCAAAAAAATATTTTTACTAAAATCGCCCATAACTCCGAAACTCCTTGATGGATTTCGCCCATTAACTAACTTGTCCGAGATATTCACGCTCCAAAACCACCTTGCAATTTTCAATCCGCTAACTCCTTTCGTTCGAGAGTTATCGTGCCTACGGCCGGCCGGACAGAATCGATTTCGCACTCGGATTCTTGATCAGTGAGTCGAACCAAATCGTTTGAGACCATTTTCTGCCAAAAATTCCAAAATTACAGACACTTGGGCAAATTGATAAGCACTCTGTTCCGAGGAACTAGAGCACCAAAAAAACAAGTTTCGTATGACAATTGCGCAAAGCAGGTTTAAAGTACCTACAAATAGTAGGTATTCCATAAAACATGTATGAAAGAAGATAAGTAATAATAAAAAATTACCTTGTAATCGATCAAAAATTTCCTGATCTACGTTCACCAAATTTTCTCCTCTCTCGAACTACAGAATTATGCTTTCAATATTTACGTAATATTTTCAAACATTTTCGGGTGAGGTCCCCGTTGCATCGCTAAAATACGAGTATTTCAACCCCAACATTTTTGAAGTTACAATACAATATTCCCTTCTGTCAAGTTGACATTATGAGAATTCATACATAGAATAATTATATCAATCTGTGAAATACGATTTACATTGAAATTTTGAAAAATCATATCTCCGAAAGTATTAGCTTGTTAGAGTTAAAAATGATATGAATGGATTCTTTGATAAAACTGCTTATTGAAAAAAATTTAATTTGGAATTTGTTTTGCAAAAAAAAAATTTTTTTTTGTTACTCCGAAACCATCTGTCCGATTTTGCCCAATAACGAACTCAGCCGAGATATTTATCCCCCAAACCTACTCTGAAAATTTCAACTCTCTAGCTCATTCCGTTCGAGAGTTATCGTGCCTACGGCCGGCCGGACAGAATGAATTTCGACCACGGATTCTTGATCAGTGAGTCGAACCAAATCGTTTAAGACCATTTTCATCGAAATATTCGAAAATTACAGACATTTGGGCAAATTGATAAGCACTCAGTTCGGGGAACTAGAGCGCCAAAAATGACGAAAAAAAAAATTTTAAGAACATTACCCCTAGAAAATTTTAAAAAAATCACGAAATAAAAAATTTGTTCAAGCACTGACGTGAAGTCAGAAGCTTTTGCGCGTAAGTTCTATTGTCCATTCTTCTGTATTGGACACCCTTAATCGAATTTACCATGGTAAATTATGTTGTCCATTCTCCTGTATTGGACACTAAATTCGAATTTACCATGGTAAATTCGAATTAAGAGTGTCCAATACAGGAGAATGGACAACATAATTTATGGTAAATTATGTTGTCCATTCTCCTGTATTGGACACTAAATTCGAATTTACCATGGTAAATTCGAATTAAGAGTGTCCAATACAGGAGAATGGACAACATAATTTACCATGGTAAATTCGATAAGGGTGTCCAATACAGAAGAATGGACAATAGAACATACGCGCAAAAGCTTCTGACTTCACGTCAGTGCTTGAATCAATTTTTTTTTCGTGATTTTTTTAAAATTTTCTAGGGGTACGTTTCTTAACATTTTTTTTTTCGTCATTTTTTTCAAATCTTCTAGGGGTACGGTTCTTACAAAATTTTAAACACGTCTTTATGTTGATTTTCTACTACTAGTTACCAAGCACCAATTCTATCGAATATTTATTTTTTGAGTTATTAAGGAAATAATATTGCAGGTGGGTATAACTCGGAAACCGTTAGACCGATTATGCCCAAAAACGAACTCAACTCTCCCTTTCGGATACGCAACCTACCCTGAAAATTGCAAGTCCCTATCTCCTTTCGTTCGAAAGTTATCGAGGCAACGGTCACCCATCTACTGAACTCACACAAGAATGCTCGAATCTCCAACAATATTTATTAACCCATCGTATTAAAACTTGAAACTTGGCAGTAGAGTTAGGTTATGAAGGCTCTTGCAAAATTTCAGCAATTTCAAACGAATAGTTAACGATATATAGAATTTTTTTTTTCAATGATTTATTAAAAATTTTCTACAAATGCTATCCTCACCAAATTTTGCAAACATTTTCGCGTTGGCATTCTACAACTAATAACCATGTTTGAATTCAATCGGTACTGTATTTTTCGAGTTAATGAGGAACAAAAAACCACCAAATTTCAGAAGGCTATAACTCTAAAACCGTTTGGCCGATTATGCTCATAAACAAACTGAAATGTCGTGTTCTGGTGCACATCCTAACCTGAAAACTTCAAGCCGCTATCTCATTCCGTTCTCAAGTTATCGTGACAACAGAAATATTTTTTATTAATTTTTTTTTTTATTTTCTAGCCATACGATTCGCACAAAATTTCACAAACGTGCTTAGGTTCATATTCTACAACTACCCACCAAGTTTCAATTCGATCGGATTTATATTAGTTGAAAACAAAATTATTACTCGGAAACCACTGGGCCGATTATGCCCATTAACGAACTTGTCCGACGTATTGGGATGCGCCACCTACCCTCAAAATTTCAAGTCGCTAGCTCTTTTCGTTCTCAAGTTATCGTGGCAACGACCGGACGCGTATTGGCATTGTTTACCATGCTGCAACGCAAGCATGTTGTTGCAACGCGGTAAAGAATGACTTAACCAATGCTCTCTCTGCCCAGACATATCTTACCACGACTCAGCACTGGCAGGTGTTCAGACGTAGTAACTATTGTATTATGGATACGAGCCCATTCTGGAGGCATTATTTGCCGCGTTTCAACTCAACATTGGGCATGACTTGGTGATGGATTTCGTCGCCAATATGTTTTCGAGTCCTATAAAAGACGACACTTGCTTTCATTTGCTAATTTCCGGAACTCTAAGAAAGAAATACTGTTTAGAAAAATGTCGCTTTCTGCTAATGTGTCTGGTCAAAGAATCGACGAAAATACTTTTTTTTTCTTCGGAGACCGATGATCATATGTTTTATACTGCATATGTAGATATTGTATTTTGGCACTGCATTTTTGGACAGGGTGGAAGGTATTGTAAGCACCTTTGCGCCATACAAAATTAGTTTGGAATAACGTTTAACACCTGTGTACAAATAAACACCGATGACAGAAAAGTATAAGCAAAATTAGCTCTAGGGGAAAATTACTTGCCAACTAGTACAGAGCAACAAAACAATTTTTGTATGTAACACGATAGGTACTTTTTCTATCGAAACAATAAACACTGTCGAGAATGCCAATAAAACAAATTAGGTGAAGCACATTCCGCTGCTGTAAAATAACTATCAGAAAATTTTGAACGCATTAGTAAAATAGCATCCAAAAATAACGGTTAATATGGTTAATGTCATACAAAATTATGACACCCTTGACTTATTTAATTTCATTCATGTATCCAAAAATATCTCACTGCAGAAGAACATTTCTGTTCAGCCAACATTAGTTAGCCGAAGAAAAATTAGACGGGGTTTATCATGCGGCGCAAAACGTGTTCAAGCTGGTAGGCCATCCAAGAAATAAATACGAAACAATCCTGAAGGCAAAGACCTTTAAAGGAAAATATTGATCTTAATAGACCGAATGCAAATAAAGCACATGTAAATGCACACTATATAGGATTATACTTTAGTGGATTTTGCATTTAATGTCGTTTTTTGCATTTTATTATGCTTTAATAAACTGTTTTTAGCTATATTATATACTATTGTTATTTTTATGATTTTGTATTATTTACTATATATTATATTTTTGTATTTTAGTGTGGTTGAATAAAATATTTTTGGCGATAGTATATTATTGTTATTTTTAGGAACGCGAACTGCAAAATTGCAATAGAAAGCAAATTTGAACGTGGGACTGCAACACGGTAAACAATGTCTTGAGAATGGCAGCGTATCAATAATACAAAATACAATAGTTACTACGTCTGAACACTTGCCTGTGCTGAGACGTGGTAAGATATGTCTGGGTAGAGAGAGTATTATTTCAATCATTCTTTACCGCGTTGCAACAACATGTATGCGTTGCAGCATAGTAAACAATGCCAATACGCCGACCGGACGGACAGAATCAAATTTGACCTCGAATTCTTCATTGGGGAGTCGAACTTAATCGTTTGAGACCATTTTCGTCAAAAAATTCGAAAGTTACAGACATTTGGGCAAAACAATAACGCGATGTTCCCCAGAACATACGCGCAAATATGGTATTTAGAAGAAAAGTTTAGAATAGAATCATTTTTCGAATGGCATAATAAAACAGAAATGTTTCTGAAAAAAAAATTGACTGCGCCGCGACGCCTGCCATCTCTATTTTTGGTGCTCTTGTTCCTCGGAACAGTGCTTATGGTCTTAAACGATTTGGTTCCACTCACTGATCATGAATCCGTGGTCGAAATTCATTCTGCCCGGCCGTAGGCACGATAACTCTCTCGAACGGAATGAGCTAGACAGTTTAAATTTTCAGATTAGGTTTGGGAGATGAATATCTCGGCTAAGTTCGTTATTGGGCAATATCGGACAGATGGTTTCGGAGTAACAAAAACAATTTTTTTTTACATAACAAATTCCAAATTTTCCAATATGCAGTTTTACCATGAGAATCCATTGATTAATATCTCGGATGAGTTCGTTGTTGGGTAGAATTCGTCTATTGGTTTTGGATTGATAATTTTTGGCACTCTTGTTGAATTTAAATTCTTCTATGATGTTTGATTTCAATTTCTGCTAAGATGAAGTTCTTTCATAAGAATCCATTGATATAATTCCCAATTCTTAAGGCGAAAATTCATGTGACGATTTTGTCGCCGAAAACCAGCGATTTTGTCGCCCAAAATTTCGACGATTTTTTCGTTCAAAACCAGCGACTGTCGCTCGAAATTTCCCTTCCCCTATATTTCATGGAGCGACAAAATCGCCACGACAGATTATTTTGAACTGACAGAAACATAACCTAATTGAATTTAAATATTACAACTGGTTTATTACCTGGTTTGTATGGTTAAGTTCGAGGAAAAATGGCTTACAGCCATTTTTCCTCGAACTTAACCATACAAACCAGGTTAGAAATAAGTTAACCACCCAATATTCCTCGAAGTGTATTCCAAACTATGACGTAAGAGTTAACCAACCACATAAACCAACTCACGGAGGTAGTTTGACCGGGTTATCTTTTTGGAGGTTATGTTTTCTTTGTATCATGGGAGGAAAATGAAAAAATCAGAGGTACAATGGATTCGTACGAAGTTTACGTGAATGAAGTAAAATAGCAGATTGTTGATGAAAAAAATGTAACCGACATGCCGAAAATAGGTAAGTGGCTAATTATTCATCTAATTTTCTCGTATCTGAAGTAGAACTTTTCTGTTACAGATGAAGAATACCTAATTGAATATAATTTTCATAAAATGAAACAGGATACTGGCCCGACAGTGGACCCTGCCGATAAAGAGGGCCCTATTCGCATTAGGAGACCACCAGAAATAGAAGATAAAGTACAGTTGAGAGACATTTCAGATACCATATCTAGAACCCCAAAACCAACAGTAATGGTTGATGCAGGTGAGATTGATACTCCCATATATGAGACACCAACAACATGTATACCAAATTCATCTGGTCTTGAGAAAAAAAGGACGGAGGTACAAACAAAAACTGATATTATAAATAAAATTACAGAATATAATGAAAAAATAATGCTATTCAGCAAGGAACTACTAATAACATTTGTGCAGCTATTCATGAGTAAACTTATTTTATGGAGAAACAACTGGAACAAAAAAAAAGACTATTGAAGATCTTGAAAGAATAAAATAAATAAAATTTCTAGATCTAGGAAACGAAAAAGACCTATTTCATCAGAATCTGACTGACCTCTCATCACGGAGATATTTTAAATACCACATCGTTTTTATATGGAGTTTATAAAAATTTATAATTTTTTGTGCATTTCATAGAATATAACTTTGCGTTGTTTGTTATATGTAACAATGAAAAACACTGAAAACATAAATGAGTTTAATTCAATTCATAATTTATCTTTTTGTTGTCCCATCAACATCTACATATTCCGCATGTTCGAAATCATCAAAAGTGCGTGGAATTGTTCTTCAGTCACATCATTATTGTCCAAACAAAAATTGAACAATAAACAAGTACAATATCCACTACTCTTTTGATGGATCATCATCTACAATGGGCATTCTGAAATGTTCATCTACCAGAATTTGCAATCGAGATGTTGAAAAAATTTATTCGCCTTGAATTGATGGCCGCTAAAGAAGATTGTGGTACAATCTGAATATCCTGCATACATTCTAGAACCAATAAATTTGTCACATCCATTCTCACTGTATGTTCAAGAACTAGAAAACAAATTGGAAAAAGTTAAGAAGATAATAAGCGCGATATTCAAATGTTTTAAATACCTTAACGAACATCTGTCAACATTCAAAAGTAAACCGAAGTATACCGTGACGTCATAGGAAAGTTAACCTGGTTTGCGTGGTTAAGTTCGAGGAAAAATGACTGTAGATCATGTATGACAAAACAAATTGTGGTCCCATTTTTATAGACATTTGTTCCTTATGTTTACAAAGTAGTGCCCTTAATTCAGAATCACATAAAATTGATGGCCCATATTAATGTGGAGAATGGTAAACTTAAAAAAAAAGTATGGTATATTCTTGTAAAGTCGCAGCATGGAGCAGGTGTAAACATATTACTGATGTTTTAATTCAAGTTCAGGTGCATGCTGTTCTAGTTCATTTATGAGGATATATAGTGTCTAATTGATCCAGATAAAGCTGTGGTATAACAGTTATCCATAATTAAAATGATTTTTTCAAGATATGATACATATTTATTATGTGAAAATAATTATTAACAATAAGCGTAATGTTTGAGGTATAATAAAGTTGCTTTTTTTTTGTTTGGTTTCCAAGAGTTTTGATGGCCATCTCTTCTATTCAATTGAAAATATCAAAATTGTTTATGCCTGTGAAACTTTTCAAAGCACTGTCACTGTTCAAGATATCACTCTTTGTAGATAACCCGAATATATCAATGGCACAAGTGTTAGGTGGTCTGGTAACAATGTACACAACCAAGTATACTACTAAAATTATTATTGCTGTTCAACTAACTCAAGGGTGCTTGGGTGATACTTATTTCTTCTTCTGAATGAGGTTTTTCACACAGCAAGTCATCGATACATCCTTCCTCAGTTCTCTTTCGAGGTACCTCCTTGTACTCTGTTTGAAGATGATGTAGTTCTAAGTTGAGTACTCTTCGGGGTAATTGTTTAGAACTAAAAGAACCGTACTGGAGAAGTGCAAAAAATTGTACTTACCAAGTTTGGGCCCCAGATTACGAAAATGATAGCGAGAAGTCTGCAATTCCTTTAGTTTTTTCAAAAAAAAATTCCAAAGTTTCATTCAGGTAGGTGAGGTTATTCATAATTCTAGCCAGTTTTCCTCTATTTTCTCAATCAATAATCGTTGGAAATGATTTTATTATCAATTTCTGAGCGTTTCCTGCAAAATAAAGCCTTCATTTCGTCGAAATCGACGATTTTATACATTGTTTATTTTCGTTACGGCAGCCATTTTAATTCGGCTTTCGGCTGTCAACCGTCGCGACTGGTGCAACGTTGCCAATGTCTCATACTTGTAGTTAAATTTACGTTGATTAGTTCGAATATTGTTTCGAGATAATGACGTATTAAGGGTATCATCATTTCGCGCCCCTTTTTTGGAGAAACACATGGCAAGAATGAATTTGCTATTTTTATATTATATGTATACAAAGTGTCTATTAAGTTTAGAATTTCTGTTATGTTTGGTTATGGTTCAACAACATCATCCCTATTTTCCATATTATCCCAATTGGGAACTTCCAAAACTCTGGTGGCGGGATTCGGCAACTAACCACGCTAGTAATAAATGTAAACAATCTCGTGTTGGACAGGTCAGTCGACGAAGTTTGACCGAAATTTTCATGGAAAATTTAAATTATAATTGACTTGAGATCATTGTTGGATTACTTTGTGATATAGATTATAATATTGATCATTATATAACTAATTTTATGGCACTTGATTGATATAAAGACTACAACCGGTAAGTATATTCATATATGTTTGTCAAACTTACATTATATTTAAAAGTTCTTTCAGTTACTATTTGCGAATGATCAAGAAGGGACTCAGTTGATTAGAATTTCTGGAGTATATAGGAGCTTCAACTTCTAATTCTAGAGTCCTTGTAGAAGGAGAAGAGGTTCTAAATGTAGATCATGTAATCGTGTGTGACAAAACAAATTGTGGTCCCAGTCTTATAGATATTTGTTCTTTATGTTTACAAAGTAGTGCCCTTAATTCAGTACCACATAAAATTGATGGCCCATTAATGTGGAGAATGGTAAACTTAAAATAGAAGGTATGGTATATTCTTGTAAAGTCGGAGCACGGAGGAGGTGTAAACATATTACTGATGTATTAATTAAAGTTCAGGTGCATGATGTTCTAGTTTATTTATGAGAGTATAGTGTCAAATTGAACCAGATAAAGCTTTTGTAAAACAGTTACCAATAATTGAAATGATTTTTTCAAAATATGATACATATATTATGTGAAAAGAATTATTAACAATAAGTGTAATGTTTGAGGTATAATAAAGATTATCAGGATGTAGGTCCAGGTTAAGTACTCTTCGATCTATTAGTTATCCTTCTAACGCATTTCCAATATTTATATTTGGTTTTCCGGAGGTAAGAAGTGAAAACTCAAACCTATATATTTTGGCATTTTTTTCGCTCATGAATTGCCTTGAGGCACACTACAATAGTCGTTTCTGGTCGAAGACATATTAGGCAGGATAATATTCACTATTTCAACTTGAATTTTTCTTTTAAACAAAAGTTTATTGACGAATACTGAACAATTAAACTCGAGCACGTGGCTCATTACTAGCTTGGTTAGTTGCCGAATCCCGCCGCCAGAGTTTTGGAAGTTCCCACCTTTCTGTCCTTTCGACTCCCCAAAAATCCCTTCCTGGCAAAGTCAGCCCATACCTCCGCGTGGTCTTTGCTGGATTACTCTTCCAGTATGTAATTATTTGACATTTAAAAATGAACATGTTTTTATATAATATGCAGTTTCACCGATTCCGAAATATTTTGCTTAACTTATAACCTTCTTGCTGATATTTCTTCTATCACTCTATAATTCATTTATACTAATATTGGAAAAGTAAACGAAAATTGGTTCTCCCAATCCCATTCACTAACTATTTGTAAGTTACTGGCCATTCGATTTGAGACATTGGCAACGTTGTAGTCGTTGCACCAGTCGCGAGGGTTGACTGCCGAAAGTTGAATTAAAATGGCTGCCGTAAGGAAAATAAACAATCAGCCCTATTCTGTAACTCGGATAGAAATGAACGCATCGGATCGTAATCTGACAAATCGGAATGTTTCTCTTCTATCGCGTCCAATTTTGGTATTCTATAACCAATGTAGAAGACGCTGCAGAATCGGAATTCTTATTTCTATTCGACGCTCTTGGAAGTAGCCGGCAACGTTGCATGTGCACGCAAATCTCGCCCTTAATAACCACTGATTTATCAGTTTGTTTATTTTGGGTAACTTAACCTAGAAAATTTCATAAAGATCTGGAGTTTACTTTCCTGAATTTCAGTAGAAAACGATAACACGCTGTTTCTGGCGGGGCAAGCGCGTAAAAAGAAAAGAAAAGGAGGTTTTTTTCAATAAAAAGCGAAGTGAATGTATTTTCAATTTATCCCGTGGAATTTAAAAACAGAGAGAAATTACAATTCTCCAATAGCTTCAAATGATTCGGCAGTCGTCAGAATCGGTTGTTCAAAGTGAGAACTGACTTCATTTATGAAATCGACAGCAATTGTTTAAGGTAAACGGTAAAGCTTCCTAAATATTTCTTCTGGGATTTCAAAAGGATTACTAACTGGCATCCCTAAGTTCACGACGTTCCATTCTGAACATTTTCTGTTCGATTTTTCTTCAATCACCGAACGTAATTCATAGATGATATCCATGTTTTTCACACTGATTAATCGACACTACTTGTTTTAAAATTGTTCCTTCTTCAGGCGAGACACCTATTAAACTTTTCCGTATTTACAAACGATAAATTGAATTCGTCCATTTCATATGTCAAAATACGGCGACGGCGCATGCTCCCGCTCATGGTTCCGATCTCGTAAAGCGATTCCGATATGGTTTAGGCGGTAGAGAGCAATTCTATTCGATTTCGATTTCAGATCTCGATAATAGAATTCGAGTTGAGTTACAGAATACCAATTTGAAGCGATTCCGATTTGACCGGTGTATTTCTATTCGATGCATACCATCTCTATTCGATTTGAAGTTACAGAATAGGGCTGAATGTATAAAATCGTCGATTTCGACGAAATGAAGGCTTTATTTTGCAGGAAACGCTCAGAAATTGATAATAAAATCATTTCCAACGATTATTGATTGAGAAAATAGAGGAAAACTGGCTAGAATTATGAATAACCTCACCTACCTGAATGAAACTTTGGAATTTGTTTTTGAAAAAACTAAAGGAATTGCAAACTTCTCGCTATCATTTTCGTAATCTGGGGCCCAAACTTGGTAAGTACAATTTTTTTCACTTCTCCAGTACGGTTCTTTTAGTTCTAAACAATTACCGCTCCTTACTTCACGTCAGTGCTTGAACCAATTTTAATTTTTGCGGCTGTCACTGCTGTCAGAGGTATGTCATCAGTTGTCGTTGGAATGCTGGATTAATCCAGCGACATGGACGACGTCGCCCAAATGACTGTATACTCATTTGGACGTCAAAATCGCTGGTTTTCGGCGACAAAATCGTCACATGAATTTTCGCCTTTACCAATACCTTCGAAGATATGATTTGTCAAAGCTCCTGTCCACAGGGCTTGAACCAATTTTTCACCAACTTTTACGAGCATCTCAAGTTAAAATTAACACGTACAAAACGCCGTTCACAGAATAAAAAAATATTCGACCGTTTTCGAGAAAATTGGGGTTACCAAGATGAGTAAATCCATGGAGGTAGAAGGAAGTGGAGGGGGCTAGGGGGCATAAAGATTGAAACTTGACGTATATGGAAACTTGTCACGTACTCCGCCATATTCCATATTGGTGTGCCCCAATTTTCTATAGGAATCCGGAATTCCAACCATAGAAAACTCACAATTTCATGTTTATAACAAAGGATTTGCCCATACCAATATGGCCGATTTTATGTGACACTTTCGTTACAAGGGAAATATAGCACATGCTCCCTCCACTTCCTCCTACCTCCATGAGTAAATCACCCTGTACCAGAGACATATTTCTCTGCCCTGTACGAGTTATTATTTATCCCAATTCCCCTAGTTCACAAGAAGTGGCTGCACTGTCGTTTGCGATCGCAAGACATTTTTTCATTGAACTATGTACTAACTATCTATATAGTACTTATATAGAGTTCATTGCATTGTTTTAACCGCTCGACTTTCGTAGAGATGACTCATGAACTCCTAGTCAACATTTCGTGAGCAGGGGCCCGGGTACTCCCTTAAATTCGACAGAAGGATAGAAAAAGAAGAAGATATGACAATGACATATGGCGTTTGTCAAAACTTATAACTTAACCCTTTGAAAAAAGAGAAAGACTCAGGGCCGGTTTCTCAATTGCGAGTTAAACCGAGGTTGCGGGTAACCCGAGTGTTACGCATTCATGAATATCGCTAAATACATGCGTCAACTCGCAACCTCGAGTTAACTCGCAATGCGTTGGAAATAATCGTTTATATTGATCAATTATCAGGTGATGAATAAAACATAAAAAGATATAACAACCAACTTAAACACCTTTATTTCTATTACACCTTATACACATGAATTCATTATCTTCGTTCATGCTAATACCACCATCTTCTACATATCTGCTTCATCATCATTACGTCACCATATCTTCCCGCTTGGTCCCCACTCCATCCAAACCATAGAAGAACGTCCTTGCATCTTTTACATCAGGGGCCCTATTCTCGAAATCTCTCCTGCGACATTTATCGCGTGACATTAACTCTGCGCAGTCTCCGTATGAAAAATAGGAGATCCGTATTCTTGACTATCGTCGAGCTCTCTTGTCGATTGAAAGTTTTTCTCATGAAGTAAATAGTAGTAGAGAAGACTGAGATAGCCATCTCTGGCGCACTACTTTAGTTCCAAAACAGGCAAATGGCAACGCTGGCATTGCTGATTTTTCGTTTGTTTTGAAATTTTGCGAGGTTATGCAAAATTTCAAAACAAACGCATAAACAAGATATACTAATACTAAACCTCTTTCTAATTTCTATTCGTATTGAATGTTGATCCGGAGAACGAAGTGATCCACGTTTTTCGTTACAGATTAGTGTTTTAATCATTCTGTTTTATTTTCATATTGTGATGATTTGAAAATATTTTAGGATCCAACAAATGCTGTGTTCCTAATTGTTAAGATAAATGTAGTTTTCCGAGAGCAGATACCCAGCTAACCATTTTCAAACTTGAACGGAAAAAGTGAACAATCCATTGTTGAGAAGCAAAATTAATGAACAAATACGCAAGAGTTGTTTTGTTGGTGATAGGCATTTCCCAGATGAAGTAAAATTAGATAGAGGTCTTTGGAAGACTGCTATCCCCGTTTTATAATTTTATATGTCTGGTAAGTTACATTTGTCGAATTTAAGCGAGTCACCGGAACAGAGTGGAACATAACCGATGTTGGTTATGATAGCAAGGGATTGGTCTTAACCACTCTGTTCCAGTTACTCGCTTCAATTCGTCTATTGTCAGTTATGTATTTTCAATAGTTTGGAAACAAAACCATATCGCTTTATTAAGTTCTCAGCACCAAATAAATATATACACAAGGAATTGTATATATATATATTTCATTGGTGCAATGGATTGAATGAACGAATTAGTACTGAGAACTTGTATTCATTTTCTATTTAACCGATTTCTTTAACTTGTTATTATATAATTATAATTTGCAGAATATTCAGATGGAAATGGAGAAGACATTGAAACTAAAATAGACACCAATGATGTTCACGAAGTCCAAGGATTCTCTGTCCTAACTCTCCCAGCTGATGGTGTTCAGAGACAAGCATCGAGGCTAGAAGATATACAGAAAATTCAAGAATGATATTACCAGGCAGTGTTTTTTATTACTTAGTTACTCAGTGCTTTTTACATTATATCATTATGCCACATGGAAAATATAGTGTGTGCTGAAACTAATTTTACAGGAAAAAGTAGATTTCAGGCCAGTTAACTGTGTGTTGTTTGTGGACTCAGTAACTACTGCCTGTGAATTATTTGTGAAGAAGTGCTATTTATATTTTTGGAGTAAGAGAGTATTCATGCAATTGTGAGGGGTACTGATTGTGAATTCAGAATTGTTTTGGATCAAAACTTTCAAAGTATGGACCCAATCAAAAACATCACGAAAACAAAATATATCAAACATTGTGAAAAACCCATGAGAAAATAAAATTATTTTACTGTCTACATTTGTGAATTTCCTGAAATTTAGGTCCAAATGAAAAAATATGACATGATATGAAACAACCCCTATTGGAATAATACGTTTTGTTTCATTTGCAGTGTCAGAATCCGAATGAAAGTATTCAATTTCAATATGAAGCATTTCAAATTTTCGCGCTTATTTGTTATAAATATCCGCCAGAAAACTTCCAAAACCAGCCGCGTGAGGTCGCTGAAAGCAGTAATCACATCAAAGCATAGGAGATTTCATAATATATATATGTGTTCTTTCTCTACTACTAATAGGCGGTAGAGATTGTTAATTTCGGGAGACTCCTCTTGACCATTAACATTATTAGTATTCTGTGTTCTTTACCTCGTCCATAGACAACTTTCGTTCTCGAGTTGTCAAAACTAAAGCAATATGGCGACTGTTGGCACACATTGTATTGTTTACTTTGAATTTTATGATATATGTCCATAATTATAGTGGTATATTGTTCGTTTTTTGATTTCCTGTGCGTATTTGGGTTGTATTTTTAATTTTGAATAATAATACAAGTAAAAAAATACCTCTTACATGCATTATGGTTGGCTGTGGATCTCATCACGACAAGGATATAGTATGTTTCCAAGTACTACACAGAAGTTTTTGACTAGTAAAAATGAGTTATTCAGAAAGCGAAGAACCCTATGGCTAGCTGAAATCAAGAGAAAAGTTTCAAAGCTCAAGTATCAGAGAGTTTGCAGCAGTCTGCTGCGTTCAGTACGATGAAGTGTCGTGGATCCCTCGAGGATTGTTATATCCAGATTCTACTATGTATTCATCAATAAATAAGAAGAAAAATCCAAGGGCTTTCATCTGTTTTTATATTATTTGTTTGTCATGCCATGCTATTAATGTGTGGACATGAAATAAAAAATCAAGAATTTTTTATGTAATCTATTCCATTTTTATAAAAATCCAGACCTTTTCATCACATTTATTACAATATCAGGTACCATTAGGAGTGTCAACTGGTCATACACAATCAAAATGAAATCTTCTATTTGACAGTCATTCCCATCACATTTTATCATCGCACATGCATCATCCGCTGTTGCAAATGCAATAGTGAATAAATTCAGCTGTACCCTCTTCAGATGTGGAATATTTTGCCATCAGTCCTGGCATAATAACTTCTGAATGAAATTTCTTAGCAGTTTCTAAGTTCTTTTCCCATATTTCCAGATCATTCGTACTAAACAAATATTTGGAGACCATATAACAAAATCACAAAAATGCGACTTTGAGATGAATAGTTGCACTTGTATTTGGTAGTAACAACTGTGTGTTTTTTAAAAGTAATCATTCCAGCTTGTGCTATTAGACAAGAACTCTTCATTCGCAAATATACATGTATGTCTTGTACGTTGTGGTATATAATAAATCAAATACGTTGCAATATCCATATATAAGATTGGAGGAACACCATCAATTGAATTATCCACTACCCAGATCAGAAACATTCAATGTGAAAGGATCTAAGCCATTAATTAATCCCAACTTTAATATATAACTGTAATAAAATGAAATGTAAACACATGATGATAAAACATATGTTTATTGTTTACTTATGATAGCCGTAAACATTACGTCAGAAACTGTGAAGTATTTGGATTTTGGCAACGTTTGGCAACAGCGGACAACATATCTCTTTCGGGTCTTCAGTCAAGAATACGGAATTAATATTATGTGTGAGATGGGATTTCTCGTATGAGTTCTCGCATGAGAATACTCATCTCTACGAAAGTCGAGAATACGGGCCCAGGAATGATCCACCCGATACTCCGACGCTCCCTTCTTGGCGAGTTCGATGGCTTCGAACTTGACAATACCTCATATATCGGCAGTTGACCATAAGCTGAAAAGAAATAATCTCCTTGCTCCCTTAAACTCGGAAATAAATACACCGTAAAATTTTATTTCCCTTTATTGAACAAAAACTTCAACATTTATACAAATAAAACTCCCTTCATTTTTAAACAACAACAATAATTCTCCCTTCCTTTCGAACAACGTAAATATATTTATTCTCGCATCTTGAAACAACTTATAAATATTAATATACAACATATAGTTATATTTTACTTTTTCAACTTATTGTACAACATATTCTGTTTTCAAACTTAAAAATATTCTCTCTTCAGTTAAAACCCCTCCTTGCATCTTCCAGCTTATTCAAAAATATCAAATGAGTTTCCTGCAACAAAAT
Organism: Halyzia sedecimguttata; assembly: GCA_937662695.2. Classification (NCBI taxonomy): domain Eukaryota; kingdom Metazoa; phylum Arthropoda; class Insecta; order Coleoptera; family Coccinellidae; genus Halyzia; species Halyzia sedecimguttata. The sequence goes on along the minus strand of OW569414.2, from coordinate 49,675,470 downwards.
AATAATTAATTATTTATCACAATTAGCCACAAGCATATTCTTTAATTTCTCAAATACAGTATATCCCAGAGCCTTGGTCAATATATCAGCTATTTGCTCTTTTGTACCCACCCACTTAATATTGACATTTTTATTTGCGACTTCTATTCTAACATAATGATAACACAATTTTACAATGTGTTTTAATGCCTTCGATTCCTCTGATTTAGCCAATTTAATTGCGGCAGTACTATCTTCATACAAAATAGGCACTATTGTAAGTTTGAGTAATCTCTTACACATTTCTTTATAGCAAATAAGCTCTTTACAAGCTAATGACATAGCAATGTACTCTGCTTCGGCAGATGATAAAGCTACGTGACTCTGTTTCTTCGATCTCCAGTAAATTACATCTCCAAAAAGTAATATTACAAGACCACTTGTAGATTTTCCGGCCTCATCATTCATACCTAATGATGCATCAACATAACACTCAATATTATCTTTTTCACTTTTGAATTTCAATCCTAAGTCCAAAGTTCCTTTTAAATATCGAAATATTCTTTTAATTTTTATTATATCATTGCTGTCGAAATTTGCCTGCTTTCGACTCATCACATTCACTGCAAAAGTAATGTCTGGTCTTGTACCATTGGCTAAATACAGTAAGCTTCCTATTGCTTGCTTATAGGGATATACCTCCGTCATTTTCACATTATGCTCATTTGAATTTTTGACATTTATCATAGGTGTATTCACAGGCTTACTTTCAAGCATTCCGAAACGTTCAAGCATTTTCAGGGTAAATTCTCTCTGAGTCAAGAATATAGTTTTGTTTACAATATCTCTCTTAATTTCAATACCTAAAAATTTCTCAGGAGATCCTAGATCAACAATTTCAAACTCTTTTGCCAAGTTAAACTTAACTTGTTTGATTTTATTGAGACAATTTCCAACTATTAGAATGTCATCTACATATAATAGTAATATTACAAACTTTTCCATTTTTCTCCATGTGAATAAACATGGTTGAAACTCATATATTTCAAAGTGTAGCTTCTTCATACCATTTCTAAAACGTTCATACCACCTTCTAGGACTTACTTTCAGTCCATACAATGCGCCAATCAATTTACATACATATTTGCTTTCCAAAATTTCTTTACCTTTACACCCTTGAGGAATATCCATATAAACAGGCTTTTCTAGCCTTCCATTAAGAAAAGCAGTCTTGACATCCATTTGATGGATATCTAGTCCAAATTTATTAGCTACGGAAAGTAGAAATTTCACATCTGAAAGTCTGGCAACAGGTGCAAAAGTTTCGGTCAAATCATATTTATTTCTATCAGCAAACCCCTTGATAACCAATCTCGCTTTATATTTTGTACCCAATTTCCCTTCATGTTTCCTTTTGAAAACCCACCTTGATTTCAATATGTTCTGGCTTTTAGGTAATTCACTTCTTTCCACTAGCAACCAAGTTTCATTTTTAATCAATGACTTTAATTCTTCATTTATTGCGTTTTCCCAATCTTTCCATTCACTACTGGCTTTTGCTTCATCATAACTATTTGGTTCATTTTCTATGAAAGCCGTGTAAGTCTCAAATGCGAAATCATCATTATAGATATTTTCATTAATCACCTCTTTTGAGTTATTCATGAATTTTTGACATATCAAACCAAAATGTTCTCTAGCTGTATTTAAATCATTACATTCACTTAAATTTAATCTATCTTCACATATTAACCACTGAGATATGTTAGCTGTCTCAGGTGGATCTGTCAGTTTTGATTTACTGTTACTTAAAGAGAATACATTTTCATACGTCTTTGATTCAATGAATTTAACATTTTTACTTCGATAAATTTTACCACTTTCTGGCTCAATTATATAATAACTAGTTTCCCCACATGCGACTAAAAATCCTCGAATACTACGGTCAACGAATTTGCCCTTAACTTGAGTATTCAAGACATAACATAAACATCCAAATCTCCTCAAATACTTTATCGTACAAGTCCTATTATGTAACATCTCAAAGGGTATCTTATATGCCAAAGCTTTCTTTGGAGTCTTATTGTAAATATTGACAGCAAAATTCAAAGCATAACCCCACATCTGTAGTGGAAAACCACTGTCAAACAACAAGCTACGTATTTTTTGTTGTACATCCAAGTTAAAACGTTCAGCTGTACCATTTAAATTAGGTGTATATGGAGGAGCTTCTGTGAAAACTATTTTTTCTTTATCCACTAGTCTCTTCATATTTTCTGTCAAGTATTCAGTTCCATTATCAAGTCTCAAGAAGATAACTTTAGCTTCCCTTCCTAAGATTGTTCTAGCATTTTCCAACATTAAGCCAAAAGCAATGTGAACCATTGTTTTATCAGCCATTGGGTAAGCCCAACAGTACCTGGTAAAATCGTCTATAAATGTTACAATATATATATTACCAAATTTCAAAGTACCTGGAGAAATTGGCCCCATTACATCTGTGTGTACCAATTTCAGAGGTTCGTCATATCTATATCTTACTGACTTACATGGTTCCCTAGTGATTTTTGATCTTTTACAAATTTCACAATCCTGAATTTCTAAAGTGAATTTCACATCTTTTAATTCAGCTACTTTCTTTGACATTTGCTCCAAATAAGACTTCGACACATGACCCAACCTATAATGCCATAAAAGACCAATATTTCCTTTTAAGCTTTCAATTTTTCTTTTATCAAGTTCATCAATATCAGATTTAGTCATTTCACTCACACACTCGACATATTTTTCCAACATACTTTCATCATTTATATTTCTATAATCTAAATTTTCACTCAAACAATAGTCATGATCATCATTTACAATACAGGATTCATCATTTGCAGAAGAGTAATTATGATCATGCTCAATTATGTTTTCCACGTCTTCAATATCCTTCATATTAGTATTTGTGACCGAATTGAACATATATTTCTTATTGTTTCCAGACTCATTTGCGAGTACAAATTTTAACCACCAAAACTTTCCATCATACTTTCCCTTTTTAATCAGATTTGTTTTAGCATTTATAATGTTTATTCCACCTTCAGTAAGGTTCACTACAGCGCCCTTATTCACTAGTTTTCTCAATGCAAATAAATTCTTAGATAATTTCTCACTATATAGAACATCCCTTAACCTTTTGATTTTTCCATCTGAAGTTCTGAATTTAATAACACCCTTATACAAAACTTTCAAATCTGCATCTTTATTTGAATTAGCCCCCTTAATTTTAATTTCTTTATCAACACTTTCTACGTCTGTTAAATAATTTATATTATTAACTATGTGTTCATTTGCCCCTGAATCAGCTAAAAATGTAATACTTTTAGGTATATCTGAATTATTACCTTCTACCTCTGCAGTATTCGCTTCTTCTTCAATCTCCATATTTTCGGCATAACTGGCTTCATTTTCCATTGCAAGATATGCAACTTTGGGTTTGTCTCCTTTTTCCTTTAGAAGCTTTACCCTCTTAAAAAGTCCTCTGCTTCTATTTCCTCTCATATTAGAACCTCTATGAACACCTCTGCTTCCAATATTTTTATATTGTCTTCTCCCCCTTTGAGCTCTCTTATAGTCATATCCCACACGATTCCTGCCTATAACCTTCCTCTTATTACAAGTTTGTGCACTATGGTTAGTAGTAAGCTCCTTACAGTTATAACAAATTATAGCATTGCTTTTACATTCAAAACTCATATGATTAGGTTTACCACATCTAAAGCACACCTTCTGAACCTTTCCTGTATTAGTTTTCTCCGATTTATTCGAATCTCCATTGTTTGCAGCAGCATTAAGAGCTACTGCTGTTTCCACTTCCCCACATCTCGCTTTAGCCTCTGTCTCACTTGCCTCAGTATTAAGCATCATGGATTTTATTTCATTAAGGGTTACTTTTCCTCCTAATGCATCAAATCTTCTGATAACTTCTGGCACACTATTATAGATGGCCATAAGGAAGTTTTCAGTAATATGTTCTTCTTTCAATTCACCATCTGTGACTCGCATCAAGTTACGAGTTGCTTCCTCAAAGCGAGCTATGAACTCTGAAGCATTTTCTTTTCCTTTCAAATAAGTAATATTAGACCATGATCTTTTGAGAATGAATTTCGTTGAAGGTATTTTAGGATATCTTAATGAGTCAAGTTTTTCCAATACCTGTATAGGTTCATTTAATTCACAAACTAGTCGCTTGTACTCATCATCCAATCTACTTATCAAATACCCCATAGCGAAACCACACCTAGTAGTTTCCTCTTCCACTGAGACTGTAGGTTTTACTTCATTTTGATCAATGAGATACAGGTATCCAAAAGTTCTGAAATCGTTTTCCACGATTTTTCTCCAAACATCATATGATGTATCCTTTTGTAATATGCACGCAGGATTTTGTATTTTAGGTAACTGTTTCATGCTATTTTTCATATCATTTAACTGAGCCTTCAATTTCTCAATTTCACTTGTGAGATTAATTTCTGTATTTTCCTCCATTTTAAATCTGAAAAATTCTGTTTTTAGTATGTATTATTACTACATTAGATTTATCTGATATCAAACTCTCTCCATTACTTCTTACCACACATATTGGGTACCCTTTCGAAATATGCTTTAAAATTTTCGTCTGTAAAGTGCAACAACCTCCTTATTTTCTACTTAATATTTTATCAACTCTAATTCCCCATAATTGCACTTTAATCTTCTCGTATTTCACCACTTAAGATTTAAACATTTATTTATACCTCTTATACGTTTGATATCAGTTGCTCTAGTTTTCAGAATTTATTCAAATATTAATTTGCATGTCTGATTTCCCTAAATCATTTTTGATCTTAAGTTTGTACTCACCCCTTTTAGCACGTGGCTTTCCTCTGTATATTTATCACTGTGCCCGGCTCGCCTCCACCACGTTGGAAATAATCGTTTATATTGATCAATTATCAGGTGATGAATAAAACATAAAAAGATATAACAACCAACTTAAACACCTTTATTTCTATTACACCTTATACACATGAATTCATAATCTTCGTTCATGCTAATACCACCATCTTCTACATATCTGCTTCATCATCATTGGCTGCGTTCAGCGAACACAACAGTTGCAAAACAGTTGGAAGAATTTTCGCTGAACGATCCTGCTCAGTGATCGCCTGCCCAACATGTTTACTTACAGTGACTATATTCTTACAGTGGCGACATAGGTGGTTCGATTTTCTATTGGTTGAACACGGTCACGTGGTACAAATCCGCCATGTTTCGTCGAGCGTCAAAATTTTGTACACAGAATGCATATTCTATGCAACTTCGTCAAAACATTTGTGTTTGTTTATGTTTACGTTTACGTTCATTTGAATAGAATCTTTTTTTGGAAAAGGTGTTGAGTTTGTGCAATTTAGCGACTTTGGCGAATATAAATAGTTTTCAAAATGCCCGGTTGTGCAGCTGTTGGATGTTCTAATTCGTCAGTAAAAGGTTTCGTTATGAAATGCTTTCCGAGAAATCTTACCAGACGACATGAATGGACAATAAGAACAAGACGAGCTAACTGGATCCCTACAAATAATTCTTATTTGTGTGAAGTAAGTCCATTTAATTTTACTAATTTACCTTTACGAAATCGAAAGTTTTAAGAAAGGTAATTTCCCTGGAATTAGTATTTATTTTTTATTATTATTTATTCATTTTTATTTATACATAGTAGATTTTAATATACATTAAATATTTCAGGTACACTTTGCCCCTGATATGTGGGAGAAGGTGAGAGTTGATGGAAAAAGAAAGTTGAAACACAACGCTGTTCCTACAATATTTTCTTCCATACAAAATACTGAAGTAATATTGAATGCGCCATTAATGTCTGAGGAAGGTAAGACATAATTTTAAGATGAATTGATTTAAATGTAAATTATGCTGATAAAAAATTCAAAAAGCAAACACATTTCCTAATATTCTAGGAACAATACCTTTTCTGGTCTGAGATGAAGTGTTCTAATCACATAGTCGCACATGATATTTAGCTATATAAATGAATTACAAAGACTTATTTTCAGTTGTTCCTCAGCCAGATATTACAAATATATCCAATATCACGCAAACCATAATTGAAGTACCAACTGAGAATATACCATCGGATAGCAGCAATGGTAACATCACTGCGCAGAAACTAGCCAAGTACGAATTATTGTTTCTAAAGGAACGACATAGAAATATGAAATATAAGAAAGCATTGCGGCATATGAAGAAAAAGTTTTCTCAGCTCAGATTGAAATATGAACAGCATTCGTTATTGAGCAAATTGTACAATCCTGATCAGATTGAAGTATTGTTAAGTAAAAGGAAAAACAAGTTAGCAAAGTTTTCCAGAGTATCAAATTCAACGATTACAAGAGACCTTCGTTTAAAATTCAGCTGTGGTAAATGAAAAGGGATATCACTTCGTTTGGAAAATTTGTTTTCAATTCTGAGAAGCAAGCAGATAGTACCCAATGCTCTGCAAGTATTTGAAAACCCCAACTAATAGTAGTTACGACGAGGATGACAGAGAGTTTTTATCAGGATTTTTAGACACTATTACCACAAAGGTCCAAAAATACGATGAACCGAAAATTCCAAGAAACATTGAACATAAGGATATACAATGGAGTGGTAGTGAGCTCAACTCTTTTTATAACGTATGTGGATACCTCATAACAAGTATCAGAAGTACTTCGAGAGTGTGTAACACCTGCATCGCCTCTGTTGGATCAAAGACCCCCCTATCCATACAAGATTCTCCAAATTTTCACAGTTGAAAAGATTCAGGCCTCATACATTGTTCTTTTGCAACGAAGCAACCTTTAATAGAATTAGAATCTGACTTTGTTCTTTATATAAAATTCATTGAAAATCAACATATTGACCTGAAACAATTCTATGTCGATAAAATGAATTAAATCGACTCGGATATTCTTAATTATTGTCATAATCTAAAAAACAAAATTATAAAACGTTTTATTGTCTACAGATTAAAAATAAGGACGAAAAAGAATAAATCTTTTAAGAGTTATGGCCAGTAAGTCTATGGCTGGTCATTCGAAGTAATAGTATATAGTCGAAAAATATTCATTATTTACTTGTGTTATAGCTTTTATTCAATTTATAATGGTATTTGTTTTATATTGTACCTGTAGTTTGAATAAGAAATAAAAAATAGCACAATGTTCAGAACTTTTAATTCTCTCCTTATTAGAATTCAGTCTATGAAGTTTCGTAACGAACACATATGGATATAATAATTCCATTATGATGAGCTAAAATTTCTATGGAGTTGCACATTCTGCCGAATTATTGCATCTGTCATCTTTCCTATTCAACCGTAGATTATAAATAGTTGTAAATACTAGTTTATTTTTTTTTTTGGTGCAACATGAATATTGGAAATAATATACTGTGGTAAATCTAAAAATATATATCTTAGATTAAAAAATTTAATTTCAAACTACATAGTTATACGAATATTGTAAAACGATCAGCAATCAGGAAGGAAAATCAAAATTCATCAATTAATTCTATCTATTTCAAACTCTTCCTACCTATATTTGCGATATCTACCTTCCTAAATAGAAAGACTTAGATAATTTAAAACAACATACACTGAATCGAATTCATATACCGTAATGTCACTTCCTACAGAAATTGAGAACAAAAATTCGAGAAATGCACTTATGAGGAGTCAAGAGCTTTTGCACGCATGTTCTTTTGTCTATTCTATCTATCTATTTGAAGAAACAAAAATATATTTTTTTCTAGTGATAGGATCCTGATGAAATCTTGCAAAAATTTGTGCGTCTGCATTCTACAACATGATTACTAAAGTTTCGATTCAATCCAATCTGTATTCTTTGAGCTACTAAAGGAAAAATATACAGAAACCAGATCATCTTATTTTAATAATAATTCCTAAAATACAATACCGATCGAGGTGGCATTTGCTACTCGAACGTAAATATACATATACCCATATATATGTAATTCAAAAATACCGCCAAAATGATTTGACGAAACATGGCGGACTTTTGACAGATTTATGACCCCTTGTCGCCACTGTGAGAATATAGTCACTGTAATGTTTACTGATCGGACGCCATTTTTGTGAGCGACATTTAATTCCGCTCAGGGGCTCTATTCTGAACTTCACTCGTTTTCGACCACTCGTGACGAAAACGAACGGTGGTAATTGCGAACGATAGTTTATATTGCTATTCTCATGTGCCCTTCGCAATGACCGATGACTGAAACGAATTCGTGTCGTCTGAAGACTTGGCAACATAGTAACATTTGAGATTTGAATGTGTTATGTATATGTTATTGGCGCGCTTCTTCATAAATCAAAACGATATTTTATTGTTTGTTGAACTTGAGTGATTTATTTGGTTTTTTCTGTTTGCTTCGATAAGAAAAAAGTAATTATAAATTTCCTAAAATGTAAGTCTCAGTTATTAAGCGGGAAATTTACTACAGAATTTTCTTCGGAATGCCTATGAAAGAGGAACTGAGTACAATGTTAAATAGTATTCCTGGACCAAAAAAAGAATGGAAAACTTGGAGAAAGTTTTGCAATATAATATTAAAGATTTTACAATGATTAAGGGTTATTTCACCTCTTCAGACAGGTCTTGGGTCAAGAACAAAATCTAGAGAGATTGTATATCGAATACTTTTTTTTTCTGAAAGTTTTATTCCACTCAAATTGTCGAATCATTTTCGGTTTATTGTTGTGATATATTTTTTTAGAATGAAATAAATTTTTTTCAAATAGAAATCAATATCTATTTATTTATAGCGTGTCTTTTACAATTATACGAAAAGCTAAACATATAATTATATTCCTCTGAATTCTTCATGAAATCAGCTCTGGTTTTTGTTGCCTACTAGCCACTTCCTGATCAATTCCTTCACATTCCAGTGAATTAACTGATTAGTTAAATAATGAAAATATTGGATTTATTTTACCAATTTTTGGGGGAAAAATTACAATGTATGCGTGTATAAGTGATACGGTCACAAAAATTTATGGATGTTCTGCAACACTTGCCAAATAAACAATTGTAATTAATAATGATTAATTATTTCACTGAAGCTACAGCTGTTTTTCGTTAATTTTTCTATTCCAAACTGGATATTTGTTATATAGACATTATTTTTTGTTTACTGTGATATATTCTCTAGTATTGGTTATTGAATACTTTTATTTCTGATCCCTTTATTCTACGTAGACACAGTGAAATATTTTTTTTGTTGTTAGATGTTGTGAGATTATTCAGAACTTCATATTGAATACTTTTTTTTTAAGTTGTATTCTACTAAGGCATTGTTGAATGATGTTTTGTTTATGGTTGTGATTTATTTTTTAGAATTAAATACATTTTTTTGGAAGAGAAATCTATATCTATTTATTCATAGTGTATCTTTTACAATTCAACGAAAAGCTAAACGTATAATTGTATTCCTCTGAATTCTTTCTGAAATCAGCTCTGGATTTTGTTGCCCCCCAGCCACTTCTTCATCAATTCCTCTACCTTCCGGTTACATTTCTGGAATGAACTAATTGATTAATTAAATAACGAAAATGTTGGATGATTTTACCCATGTCCACTTCGTTTTCATTGTCATCTATTTCGCCATCGTTTCGTTCAATGCATAACTACAGCAACCTACCAGGTATATCCTTTTCGATTAACATAAGTGTGTTTTGGGTAATTTGAATCTTCAATTTTAGTTGGAAATATTGCATTGTGTGCAACCTGTTACACCAGGGAAGTCGAATTTTCATTGAATATAAAAATATTAATAAACTTAAATAATTTTGCAATATTCTAAAATATCAATACCTACCTTTGCCTTTCCCTACTATTCAATTCCGCCAATGTTTGTGGGAATCTAACAAATCTATTCGATATTTCTGGTTTATTTAAAACATCGACAATTTGCAATATGATAATAATTCTGACAATTTAATTATTTTTACTGAACAGATTCGTTAATTACACCGTAAAAATACCAACTTATTTACCAACAACAGATTTGAGGTTACAAAATGTGTAGAGGCTTGCATAATAATCAACAAATCAACTGATAACTGAATGCGAGTGGAATTTCTTCCGAAAACGAGTGCTATATACCACTCGTTTAGAATTTCGAGCGCTCGTCTCACCAACTCATATCATCTGTCAGTTGAGAATAGCAAAACGAGTGAACGTTCGTGATGATTACGAAAACGAATGATAATCGTTCGCAATGTCGACCTCAGAACAGGGCAGAACACGTTGTGAAAACTGTCAGATCAATAGTTTTGGAGGTTAGATTTTTTTGAAAGTGTCAATATGAACTGTCATGAAGTAATATATGAATACAAAATACAATAATTCACCATAAATAATTAATAATTGTTTTGGTTGAATATTTATTCACAACTGTTTATAATTTAATAAATGAACTGCTAATTTGTTATCTTGTATTTAATTCGTTCTAGTGAATTTACGAATGAAATTACGAATACTGCTTTTTGTTTTTATTTATATCCATTAAAGTAAATCTTTGCATTAGTTCAACAACAATTAATAGACATAATAGTAACTTCTTCATTCTGTTCAACTAAACAAACGAATAATTCCATTTCTCTTATCTATGGCCAAATTGTTTCTATTGTGATGTTCTTCTGGATTTTCGTCATTAGAAATCAAAATCAAATCATTTTCAACATCTTGATTAAAGTTTGTTTCTCCAATATTAATCATAAAATTATGCAGAACACAGGCCGCTCCAATCATGTTCTGTCCTAACGTAAAATCACTGATATCTAGTGATGTGAAATACTCGAGTTTTTAAGTTAGGGACAAATATCCTGGGAAAATGTCCGAAACTTTCCCCCAAGGTCGAGAGTTTTGAGTATTTAAGTATTTACGGACATTGCGGAAAAATATGACAATCGTTACATGTTAAGTTAAAATATCAGGAAAATTTGAGGCATTTTAAGAAATTTTTCTAGGTCAATTGGAAATAACAAATAACTTATCATTGAATGAGTTATTATCGTGTTATTTTATTGTGTATAAGAGATAAAAGACAGGGGCCAGGTTCTGAATTAAGAATTAGTATTAAAAAAATCGATTTAATTAGACTGTTAAATAATAAAAATAAACTTGTTAAAAAAAAACTTTGTATAATTTCCCAATTGGCTCACAGATCGTTAAGAATCTTCGATCCAAGTAGAAAAGAATAAACTGCTTAAAACAAAACTCTGTATAATGGCATCACAAATCGTTAAGTATCTTCGATCCAAAACTAGAAAAAAATTAACTTCTTAAAAAAATTTTGTTAATTGGCATCTCAGATCGTTAAGCATCTTCGATCCAAGTAGAAAAAAAGAATAAATATCGGACAAAAATGAAAATTGTCTAGCAGTTTTTAAGTAGAAAAGAAATTTATGATATTTATCCAGACATTTTCGATAATGTCGATAAATACTAAAAAACTCTAAATGTCGACTGTTTTTAGAAGTAATGATTATTTTCGGACATTTTTTAGTATTTATCAGAGGAGTATTTAAGACATTTTCCACACTCACAACACTACTGATATCCGAATATTTAAATCTTCTCCATTTGAACTTCAACAGTCCAATTTTCATTCTTTTGTCGAACACCAAGTGTTGCTTCCAAATTATCTGTTGTGGAATGTTGTAAGTCTTCCACTAAATATTCAGTAATATTACGCTCGATTACATTATCGTCTAGCAGAGCTAGGAGAATAACATCGTTAATAGTCTGGTTAGTAGCCATTTCCCAAATTCAAATATATCAACACAAACAGAACGACAGAAGAGAACAAAATAGAATTAGGTTATGTGGATGTCACCTTTCAACCGTTTTAACTTTTAACCGTTCAGAAAACCGCTCTCTGATCACTGATCTGATCTGTGAGCGATCAGTGAGCAGTTTTGCAACTGCTCTTTCCGCTGAACGCAGCCATTACGTCACCATATCTTCCCGCTTGGTCCCCACCACATCCCCACTCCATCCAAACCATAGAAGAACGTCCTTGCATCTTTTACATCATATTATTTGTGTTCTGTGTTTTACATCAGGAATGATCCACCCGATACTCCGACGCAATGGGTTACGTGCAGTTCTGACAGTTGACACGACATTGGAGGACCAACAAAACAGGAATTAGCACTGTTATTGGTTGTTTTGCTCATATTTCTCCTAATTTTTGAATGTTATATCAAATTATATGCTGTTTACGGATTTTATGTAGTGTAATGAATATCTCATAAACGTTATTTAATCCATAAAAGGGGTATATATTGCGAAAAAAATAGTATTTCATAGGTAAGAATGCTAATATCTTCCTTATCTGAACAGTTTGCTCATTTCCATGTTTTCAGGTACCTTGTAATCCAATTTATATTTGTAAATAATCATGATGGATTATAGTGATTACTCTGAAAAACATTCTGAGAGTGACAAAAAGCTCTATATCGATCAAATTTCCATCATTGGTGGTTCGTTTAGATCCTTATACTATCAGGAAGCAGAAGTGTTCAACAAAAGTTGATGACTTTACGAAAATACTGTACCCGGACATTTTTATGCACCTTGTGGTTACCAAGGACAAATATACTTCAGATGATATGAGTTCTAATAAAAGTTTGGAGGCTTATAATCAGACAGCATGTAGATGGGTGTGGAATATCTCCATAATGAATACTGGCAATCATAGTTTGATAATTGCAAAGGTATAGGTTCAACAATCATCTTCAAATTCATATATTTCACTATAACTATCATGGATTTATTTGAAGAAAAGTATTTAAATATATCATCGAAGGAATTGTAGGATATCGGTAAGCCCCAATCTATCCAACTTTTAGTTCTTAAAATTTGATACTTGTTGGTGATTTTTATCTTATGTGTGCTGTTGAATTTATTAGTGGCAGTAATGAATGATTCTTCAAGGATATTATATGAATGCAGCTTCTATCAACGTTAGTAAAATGATTTATTTATCAATATTTTTCAGGCAGAAGCATCAATTTGACAGTGGTTGAATCTAAATCTATTGAAATAGAAAGCAGGGAGCAGTTGAATATCAAGAGTTGGTTTTAAGCATGTGTAGGATCAAGAAGTATTTCACATTGACAATGGGTTATTCATGCTCGTCATTACAATGATTTTTGGTAATAGTTTAAACTGAAGCAAGCATATTTAAAAAAATTTACACTAATATTAATAGAGTAAAAAACACATTGTATACTTTATAATTTATTTACAACATTCATCATGTCTAAGCAGTTCTGTTTAAATAAATTAATCTATGTAGGATAAATATAAAGATGGTTCAAATAACTTCAGTTTTATTCCTCGTCACACTTCATAAGATCATAATCATAAAAAACATAAGATCTAAGACATAATCTGGCTTCAGCCGCTTCGACTTATCGACGACTGACTCTGACATATGCGATCACAGAATCGTATACCTATCTGTCAACACACAGAGGGCGACACTGGCGGCAGCACCTCTATGGCGGCAAATTTAAATTTTGAATTGTTCTACTACAATTCGGCCTAACCTGACAGCTGATTGTCCTCAATCAATGAATAGTAGTTAATCTAAGAAACACAGTGTACATAATAATAACTTAACATAGGATTCAAACATGGAGAATTACAATAAAGAAATATGGAAAGAAACAGGCAGTAATAAGTATTTTTAAATAAATACATTTTATTCATTAACATGAAGCCATAATCTCATATTATCACAACTAGAGACTCCTGTATAAGGGATATTGGTTAACTGAAAATTTTCTATATCTTTCAATAAATAGCGATCATTTCCCAAAACTTTATCGATCTCATAAGGTCCTTTAAATTTTGGAATAAGTTTTTTATTTACTCCAGGCGTCGAGTCAAAATTGCGAATCATCACAAAATCTCCAACAGTGTATTTGTGAGGCTTTTTATGTTTAATATCATAATAATTTTTATTGTATGTTTGGGTTTTAAGATTGGCTTGTTCAGCTTGGTCTCGTAACTCATCAAGTTTAAACTCATCCTCATTCAAACTGTCTAAATATACTCTCAAATTATCATAAGGGTCTCTTTGTGTAACCCCAAATAATAATTTAGCAGGACTAGTTCCTATTGAACGGCAATATGAGTTATTTATAGCATACTCTATAATCGGTAAATAATCAGGCCACTTATTTTTAAAATTAACTAACTTTGAAAGCATAGGAGTTAGATCCCGATTAAATCTTTCAATCTGACCATTTGCTTGAGGGGAGGCCGTTGCTACTTTAATGTGTGTGATATTTTGTTGGCGCATAAAATCATCAAAATCGTGAGATGTGAAGCAAGTTCCTCTATCTGAAACTATCTGTGAAGGTTTACTATAATTCTGAAAATAATCTTTTAATTTATTAATTACTTCACACGTTTTAGTTGTCTTAACTTCATAAAACCTAACAAACTTGGTAAATCCATCTGCGATTTCGAATATGTATTTGTAATTCCGAGGCGATTTTTCTAATGGTCCATAATGGTCTATGTGAAGTGTGATAAAAGGTTTATTTCCTTTAGGAATGTTATGGAGAATACCTTCAGGTTTTCCGGATGTGGGAGCATAAGAAATACATTTTAAACAATTCTGTATATAGTCTTTAACCCTTTTGTAATAGTTTGGAAACCAATATACTCGAGACATATACTCTATTGTCTTATTAATTCCAATATGACCCATTTCATCATGGCTAGCTCTAATTACTTGACTTTCCATAACCGAAGGAACGTAAAATAATAATTTCTTGGAAGATTTTTTATATAGAATACCGTTATGGAGTTCAAAATCTTTACTCTCCTTAATTTCTAATTCTTTCTTAATTCTTTGGATTTGAGGATAGAGATTCTGAGCAATAACAACATTCTGTTCAAACGTATTTTCTTCCAAAATAAATACATTACATCTGCTAAGGGCGTCTACATGTTTCATTCTACTACTACTCCGATGTTCTATTTTATAGTCGAAATTTTGGAGCATCAATGCCCAGCGGTTTATTCGCGGATTAATCTCTTTTTTACTTAAAGCAAGTTTAATTGAATTACAATCTGTTACTACCGTAAAAGGAACACCTTGCAAATAAATTCTAAATCGATTCAATGCATTTATGATAGCCAACATTTCCAATTCGTAACTATGATACTTGGACTCTGTGTCTGTAGTTCGCTTACTATAGTAAAATACTGGTCTAAATTTTCCATCTTCTGGTTTTTGTAAAAGAATGGCTCCGTATCCCTTGCTACATGCATCACAATGCAATTCCGTTGATAAAGAAGGAGAATAAATGGCTAGAACTGGAGCATTAATGAGTTTACTTTTCAATAATTCAAACGCATCAATCCTTTCTGTATTTAAATGAAAAACATTGTCTTTTCGCAGTAAATCATACAATGGTTTGGCAACCGTGGAAAACGATTGAATAAATTTTCGGAAATAACTAACCAATCCCAAAAATCTGTGTACTTCATGTACATTCTTAGGTATTGGATACTTTGCTATAGCTTCAATGTTTTCTGGATTTGGTGAAATTCCTTGATTATTTATCAAATACCCTAAATAGATAATCTCATTATGCATAAATTTACATTTTTCTAATCTCAACTCCAAGAGGTTGTCAATCATTATCCTCAGAACTAGTCTCAAAATTTCACAATGCTCAACAAATGTCCGGGTCGCGATTAACAAATCATCCAAATACAACAAAATTCTCCCTTGAGCGATTAAATCATGAAAAATGGAATTGATATAGCGCTGAAAAACAGAGGGACCATTGCGTAAACCAAATGGCATTTTAAGATATTCAAATTGGCCTAAAGGAGTTATAAAAGAAGTGCATTTAATTGAATTTTGTGCCATATAAACATGATGGAAACCATTTTTCAAATCTAATGTTGTGAAATAATTCTTGTCCTTTAATTGATCAATCTGATCTTCAATTAATGGGAGTGGAAAGTGATCTGCAATTGTGATCTTATTGAGTTCACGATAGTCAATGCATAATCTTAGTGTTCCGTTCTTCTTTTTAACTAAGACAATTGGACTACAATAAGGAGAGTTACTGTCCCTAATAATTTCCTGCTCTTTCAAATCATTTATAATTTTACCTAATTCGGATTTTTCGTGATATGACAATCTTCTAGGTCTAAAAGAAAATGGTTGTTCATGCTGTAAAACAATGTTCATTTCATGATATACTATTGGTTTTGGGGGCCTAACAGCGTCTAAGTACTCTTCTCGTATTATCTCTTGAACTAAAGTTTTATCATCAAATAAAAGGTTACTATTAACATCAAGTGAAGGTTCATTTGTAGTGGGAATACTAATCTGCATGATTTCTTGTTCATGGAAATCAACCTCAATATAATTCTGACTATTTCTTTCCTTAACAAGAATTACATTGCCATTGGAAATTTCAACTTTGAAATTAGATATTTTTAAAAAGTCTCTTCCTAAAATTGCTGGCACACTCATGGTTTCGTCTGATACAACATACAGGTGCATATTAATAAGTTCATCATTCACATAAAAAGGTTCCTTAAATTTTCCTAATATATTCAATTTAGACTGGTTAATACCAAAGTAATCTTCATTTACATGCTCAAACTTTCCAAAAGAATCAAAAGGTATACATGAAATTTTTATAAAACTAATAGGACTACCTGTATCCAGTAAGGCAGATACCTCAGTTTTCTGACGAACTCCAACTTGATTCGTTGCAATGACATAATGTAAGTTCACGTGAAATCCTTCATGATTTTTCAATGGCTCGTTCACTACCATCGTCGTGGAATCCGGAGTCGCTTGTCTTCCAGCTCTGCAATCTTTACTTTGGTGTCCCATTCTCCCACAATTGTAACAGGAACCTCTCTGTCGTTTAGGTAAATGGCAATTGTTAGCTAAATGTCCAGGTTTGTTGCAATTAAAACATTTCGGTGTAATGCTTCTTTCTCTTTCCTGCTGACTCATTGTTGGCTTATTCTCTTTCGGTGGGACCTGTTGTCTTCGGTAATTTACAGACTGACCTCGATCATTTTCAGTCAGACCATTCATTATTTCATTGCAGATAATAAGTCACCTATAGAAGTAAACCGGCTCATTCTGGCTTGACTTTGTAAAACACTGTTATCAAGTCCATCAATAATGTAATTGATCAAATCGACCTCTTCTAAATTTACTTTATTGCCCAGAAGGACTTTTTCACGAAAGTAGACAGAAAATTTCTCATGTCTTTTCCACTTCCTGGCCTCGAATTTCCTCATAAGTGTGATTTTATCTTCTCGACAATCAAAAATTCTGAGAATTTCATCTTTTAACATGTCATAATCATAAGTAGCATATTCTGGCTTTGAAAAATACCATAGTTTTGCATCATCATCCAGCTTTGCAATAATAATCATCAATAAATTGGTTTTATCTACCTTGTAAGTGGTCCTAACCTTTTCAACTCGGGAGAACCAATGTTCAGGATCCTCATTTCCCGTAAATGGAGGTATTAGTGCGGAAACTTCTTGGTTTGAGGTCCTTATTTTAAGCATACATTAATTCTTGGCGAGCACTCTCCAATCCCGTTGAAGCTGCTCCTGCTCATGCGCTCCGCTCTCCTTGTGTTGGAGATATTTTACCGCGAAATTGGCTGGAATACGATTTCTGATGCCATTCAGCTATTGTCAATCGACAACGAGTTGTCTTATTCAGAGTAATTCCTTAATATACAAGTTATTACTAATACTAACTATCCTGTTGACATCGATTGTATTTCAATCGTTTCGTTGGATTTATATTTATTATAGGTTGTGAATCGATTGGTTGTATTTCAGTGAAATAATTAAACCCAGGAATATGGAGGAGCAAAAGTAAGTTGCTTTTTAATTAATAGAAAGGAATTATAAGTATATTTACTTTTCAGCGATAACAAACTCAGTTGTCAAGTGTGTGGTAAAAATTTTGGCAGAGTATCGTCAAAGACTCGGCATTTAAAAGAATTCCACAATATTATTACCAATACCTTACGAAAACATATTAAGTGCCCAATATGCTGCGAAAATAATAAAAAACCATTTCAATTTCGAAAAGAATTGATCCACCATTTGAAGCAATACCATACGTTGAATATAGTAGAGACTACCTTGGATTTCAAGACAATTGAAGAGTTTGAAGCTTGGAGGAATCTAGATAATAGAAATATTGATTATGTTTGTGAAAAAAATTGCAAGACTAATTATGGAGAACAACGGCACTATAATTGTAATCGTAGTAATACCACAGGTTGGTTACTTATTAATGTGTTCTAAATGATATATTAATTTCTATTCTATTTAGGATTTGTCAGCAATTGTTCTGAAAGAAGAATGAAAAGGGGAGGCAGCATCAAAATATCTGGAATCTGTCCCTCAAGAATTGAAGCTAAAATCAGCAGTACTGGTAGTTATTTGAATTATTTTACTTATCCAAGGCTCATTATTTATTTTTAGGAGTGATCATATGCTTTACTGAAACACATGTGGGGCATGAGAATGAATTAAGATCTAAACGGTTGACGAAAAGTGAGCAAGAAATGCTCGTCAACAAATGAATGATGGAGTTACTACAGATAGAATCCTCAGAGATGCAAAAATTACAAGGAATACAGAACTGAGTAGATTAAATATACTAACTCGTGGAGATTTAGCATATCTCATGAGGAAATTTAATGTTGATAAAAGGCGACATGAAGATGACATGATCGCTACAATTATGAAAGTTCAAGAGTGGAATATCCAAGAAGAAAATCAGGTGTTTCTATTCAAACAAATTGGTGAGTGGTTCTCAAATATGTGTGATTAGTATTTTATTCATCATGTGTTTAGGTGAAAACCACCCTGAGTTGGAAAACCAAGATTTTGCTCTGGGCTTCATGAATAATCTCATGGAGAAGAAGCTCAAAGAGTTCAGTAGAATCATTTGCATAGACGGAACTCATGGGACTAACAGGAAAAACTGGGATTTAACCATAGTGCTAGTTAAAGATGAAAGGAACATAGGATTTCCTGTCGCTTTCTTACTCTCCAATAGAAGGGATCAGAAGATCCAACAAACTTTTTTCCATGCACTAAAAACCAGAGTAGGAGGAAATATTGAAGTTAAATACATCATGTCAGATGATGATGGGAAATATTACAATGCATGGACCCAAGTGATGACTACAGAAAATAAACCCAGAAGATTATTATGCACATGGCATATAATAAAAAACTGGAACCAACAAGGAAGGAATAAATTAAAAAAAATTGAAAATAAGAAAGCTATGAAGAAGGAAATGAGAAGAATCTTGACTGAGATGGACGAGTCAACATTTAGGGAGTTGAAAATAAAATATTTCAAGCACTTGGAAGAAGAAGGGGAAACTGCATTTCTCAACTATTTACAGAGGTGAGTAACAATGTTGGGACTACATCTACATCGTCATTTTGATAAATGATTTTTTTCAGATATTATTTTCAGAGCGACGAAAGGATACACATGTGGGCTCATTGCTATAGGAAGAATTGTGGAATTAATACAAACATGGCAATCGAAAGTTTGAATAAAGTTTTAAAATATAATAAACTGAAAGCAAAACAGAATATTCGGTGAGTGGTGAAATTGTTTAATAATAATTACTAAAAGTGTATGTTGAACTTTCAGAGTGGAAAAGTTGCTGGATATATTGGAAGAATTGGTAAATGACAAAATGTGGAAAAAAATAATCGAAACTGAAAGACCATCTGCTAATTCGTATCAACATAGAGTCAATCTAGAAGCACATGATCGAGCTGAAAATGTTGTCCAGCATATGGTAACTCGGTTAGATTCAGGAGAATTCAAAGTTGAATCAAGTTCAACAGGAGACAAATATTACATAATTTCATATAGTGAACTTTGCGATGAGGGATGTAGAGCTTCGTACTGTGAGAAGTGTAAAATCTGCATACACAGATTCAAATGTGAGTGTTCAGAATACGCTGTGAAAACAGCTTTGTGCAAACATATACATGCAGTTGCTTTGATCGAAAAGAGAAGCGAGTCTGTTTCAGGTGGAGATTCTGATGACTTCAACTTATGTATAGATGAACCTTCTACTAGTAAGGTCCAATACCAATCCGAAGTTGATCGTTTCTTGGAGGAAAATGAAAAAAAAGTTAATTTAAATGTTCCTAATGATGAAAGTAGTAAACGTGAGGTACCCAAGTTGTTATTGAGTAGGAAGTTTGGTAGTATTTCCAATAGCTTGTATATTTATAGATTATGCATAAAAAATTATGTGAAGATCTCAAATTAGTAGATTTTGCAAGTTTCTCTAAATTTTACAATGCTTTCTATGAACATCAGAAAAGTGCAGAAAATGTTGGATGTAGAAAAAGGAAAATTGATAAGCAATTATATTATCCATGCAAAAAGTAGAGTTAATGCAAACGTGGAAAGTAAATAATCTTTTGGTAATTTTTTATGCATTTATGTATAGTTTTGAAAAGTTCTAGGGACCCAGAGAGGTGATTGGCCAATCTTTTAGTAATTAAACAATGCATGTAGGTGATAGCTATGCTTTAACATGGGGTGTTTGGATGACAGCATGTATTATATAATAGGAGTTTTTAACAACAAATTTCCATTTTTCCAGTAGCAGAATATTTCAAAATATGGGAGTAAAAGGTCACGTAGTAATATAACATGTTTGTATGTATTTGTTGTTTTCCCATAGAGTTTCAGGTACATGTTTCTTAAATTTCCAATGCTTGTTGCTTAGTACGCTTAACAATATAAATATGCATGAAGGCCCCGATGTTACTAATATTATACCTACTAGAATGGCATGATAATTCAACAATAACTTTTAAAATGATGATATACCTAGGACTATGGAGGAAAAACCAAGAAGCATATTTTCCAACGAAGAAGTAGTATATAAGACTTTTTTTCAATGGAAAAAGTTAGTAATCATGTTTCAATTATGATCCATATGTTTATCGTCTGTGTAGTGTTTCAGGAACCGTCCATGATTATATGGTGGGGTGGTATGGTGGGCCAAACACAAAAAAAAATATTATTGCATGCTGCTTGATGTACTAATGCTTGATGCATGTAATGTAAATTTCAAAATAAATGGTATTCTTGATCGCTCTTGAAGTTAAGAATGATGTTAATATATAGTTTTATTTGAAAGTATTTCCTGTGTTTGAATTACTACTTGAGTGGTATACAATTTTTTTATTCACTTGGTAGAAAGTATAAAATATATGTATATTGGTATCTAAATAAATGATTTTCATTTTTACAATTACTTTGTTTCCGTTACCTATGAAAACCAATTTTTTCATGCATTTAACATATATTCATATTCTTGGAATACAAATTAATAAGTGGAAATGTCTGTAAACTTTCAATATTCTGAGTTAATACATAATTGCAGATATCAAATGAGTTGACCTAAAATAATTACAAAATGAAAATGATATCTAACTATAAGAAATCATTATTTATCAAATGATTTGTTACAATATAACATTATTACCATATTCCATACCTAGAGAAATTCTTATAATAATATATGCAGGATCAAATCATCTGTTCGGTGGCTAATATATATGGATGATATATGAATAAGCAATAATTCAGCTATTGAGGATGAAAGCAATATTCAAACCTGATTATGGTAAATCTAATTATTTGTTTCCCAAATGGTAAATAGCTTATATTTGTGTCCCTAGATTAGCTATATGATTTCCAGAATAATCATATGTCGTATAGTTGTTAGCATACAATACACTAATCGGTTTCTTTTCAATGGATGAGCCTTCTACAACATCTTAATACAATGAACTGTATGCTTATTGTCGCAATTTGATAGGAATTGTTCATCGTGGAAATAAAACTTACGCAAAAGGTAATGTTGATATTGATTTTTCCCTTAAAAATTATGCACTGAATTTTGAAGGAAAAGTTATTCAAGTGCACAAAATACTGCTTACAGCCGTCCATAACAGTAAGATCTCACATCCAACTAATCCATATTTCACGAGAATTTACAAATAATATCTTCGGTCCTGTCAAAATCGAAATTTGACTGAACAGTCTATTCAAATTTCGTCCAAGATATTTGTAAACACGCGTGGCGCATGAGCACGAGCAGCTTCTTCGGGATTGGAGGGTGCTTGCCAAGAATTAATGTATGCTCTTATTTTATCAGATAGATTGATAGCCCTTACTGTTGACGCAATCAAGGGCGTGTTCCACTAGGCGATCGCAACGTCCAAAACGTTCGTAGAGTCGTTCCACATGACGATCGCCGTCCTTTTGGGCATGTCGAATACGTCATAGATGACGTCATTGTTTTCGACCGCGGCTAGCTATCCGAGACCCACGTCTTGTGGTGGGTCGAAGTGAGCGTTTACGAATATTCATGATGGCGACCAAAACAATAACATTAGGGCTTTTTGGAAAGTGATCGGATTAACTCGAGAACTCGGAATTGAGTGTAATATTTTGCGATATTTGATTATTTTCCAATTTAATTAGCTGTTAAAATACATCATGAAGTTCATCATGAAGTTCATCATAACCTTCTTTACTCAAAATAACTTAAAAATTATAGACTCGATAGAATTGATGCTTGGTAGGTAACTAAATTTGTAGAATATCGATATAAAGACGTGTTTAAAATTCTGTAAGAAACGTACCCCTAGAAAATTTAAAAAAAATTACGGAAAAAAAATTGGTTCAAGCACTGACGTGAAGTCCAGAGCTTTTACGCGTATGTTCTATTGTCCATTGGCCAATGGACAATACATACGCGCAAAAAAAAATCCTGACTTCACGTCAGTGATGCTTGAACAAAATTTTCAGATTATGCCAATGTTGTGAAGGTATTGAAGGTTGCGCTAGATCAAGAAACTGTTGCGAAACTAACAAACGATTAGATAATATTGAGAAAAATCATGCTAACGGTCAGATACCACTGATCCTTTTATAGTAGGTACTGAGGTAAATACCTATAATGTTTATTCATCGTATATCAACTTTCATATTTCCCAAATATATTAATGTTCTGAAGAATCAGTATGCAATAAACGAGCTGCATTTTTTTTATGTATGAATAAAATGCTTTTTAAATAAACAATCAAATCAATTATATTTATTGTTTTATTATCCTGTTCAAAAATAGAAAATGTTGATTAATTAAGTTCATAATGATTACCTATTTAATATTGAAACAAAAAATGACGAATTGGAAACATTAAATTTAAATTAACCCTTGGATTTTCAAACGTCACCGCTCTACTTCGATCAAACCCATGAGCCCGTTCCACTTGATAGGATAATCGAAATACCCACGAGCTAGTCAAACGCAAGTGGAACGGGAAGAACTGCGGTCGTGAGCGTGAGCGTTGTGGGACCTTAGTGGAACGCGCCCCAAGTCTTCCATAGTTATTGCCAGGGGGGTGAGACTCTAGTGGAAAAACTGGAAACAAATTTATCTCTGTGATCTGAGCCCCACCAGTTATGCACGGTATAATATATTCTTATACTGTGACTTGTTAGTCAAGCTGTCGTGATAACATCAGATAATAGAATGAGATGAGAGATCGGAAGACACCGTAGATAGAGGGAGATATCCTGTCTCGACGAAATAATGGAGGTAATTCGAGATTTGTGTTTGTGGTGAGGTGAGTTGAAATGTTATTAATTTTGATTTTTGGATATTTTTAAGTGTTATTTTTTATTAATATACCGTTTCCAGTCCAGTCCAGTTGTATTATCGTTGGATATAGATATTCATCTTTCTAGGTATTTCTTTTTATCATATTTTTATGGTGAATTATCCATTTCTATCCCATCGTCATTTTTTGGAATTTACTAATTAAAATGTTAACGACAAAGTCATCATTCTTCGTTGAAGTATAATCTTAGTTGTTATCCTTCTTGCAATAATTCATTACAAGAGAAATCTAAAAGGTAATTCAATTCTTCTGTTTCACAAAATAACCTTTGATTTGATGGCAAAGAGCATGTACCTAATATTGATTCTTCTATTGTACAATTTTCCATATTCCTGTCGGGACCATTTTTCATTTTCGGAATTCAACAACCCAAATAATCGTACAAGCCTTTCGTATTGATGCTATTCCTAGCTATCAAATAAATTGTCTGACAAGTAATCATAATTATGCATATAAATCTAAATCTTTTCGGTCATGCCCTGAAGGCAGTTGATGTTATGATTTTACACCAACAAAAAAATTTATCCTAGTTTTTTTTCACAGGGATGTGCCTAGTTAACTCATGAAATTGGAAACCCCCAAGACAAGAAGTAGATAGAAGATATGTAGATATTGCAGTTCTTATTACGACCTTACAGGTTCAATAAAAATGTCTGTTGTAATTGACAATCTGGTAGATATAGGTAAAGAAAAATAGGGAATATTATGGCGATTTCCATTGACACGCTCGGAGCACTCAAAATCGATCTCATCTGTCATGCATCTGTCCAATTGAACCGAAAATATCTGCCAAATATGACTCCGAGCGTGTCAATAGAAATCGCCATAAGTGTAAACTTATTAATTTGACATTTGCAAATGTATGTTCATTTGTCTTAACAAAACGAAAGAATCATTTCAATTAGATAGAAATGAATGGCCATGTGGCACTGGCAGCTCATAACTAATTGTTACAATATGAATACTCAAACCTGTTGATTGAATATTCTTGTTCCAAAATGGACTAAAATTGGGCTACAGAAATCAGATAGATTTGCCGCCTGAGTTTTCGTCAGATGAAAAAATTCAGTACTTTGAGTAAAATTATATTATCTTTTATAAATTCACTCATATATTTTAATCCTCTTATATTTATTGTATGTTTGAAACCTGAGCCTAATCTTTTAGTTATTCTATTGAAATTCTTTCACAGGATACTGTGAAATGGGAACAAAGTCAAGACCATCAGAAGCAGACAGAAGACATTGGCAGTTCTTACTACCACCTTATATGCTCAAGAAAAATTAATGTTGTTAGTGAAAATAGATGTCGAGATAAGGAAAAATAATTATGAAATTAAATTAAATTTCAAATACAGTAGACCGGTTATAACGACATCGACATCGTTTATAACAATGGATCGATTATAACGACTAAATGGTAAACTCCTGGCCAGATTCTACATAAACATTGTTAATTGCTCTAAACGACTATCGGATATAATAGCGTTCTAAATATGCAGTACCTTCGATGTTGCTATAACCGATTTCTACTGTATTGGTATGAATTTGACAATTGCAACAGCATGTTTAATTATCTAAACGAAATTAAAGAATCATACTTCTATTTGATGTGTCCGCTCACAACTTACAACACTGGTGGGTTTCACGAAGCTTCGGTTAGTTTAATTGTGGATTTAATTCGATGGTTGCATCTAAATTGAACGGGGAATCGACATAGAGCTGTCAAAGCTTTGTGAAACCCACCGCAAGCAATCAAATCCTTGATGTATGATTCTTCAACTGGAAAAAATAATGAATTTTATCAATCATCAAGAGAGGTCCGAAATTTTCTCTGTGCATTAGAATGCTTATGAATGAATAATATAATGTTAATAATCTATAGATAATATCTGCCAATCTGTTGTTAATTAGTAATCTCTAATGTAATTAAATATAAATAAGTATCTCGATGTTGCCCGTGATTTTTCCATCAGATTTCTCACATTTACTAAAGTTAAATATTATACATAGAACACTATGTTATATTAATATGGTTTAAATTAAAATTCAAAATGATGATACTCCCATTCAATATTTTTAATTTAAATGAGGACTTGAAAAACGGTTTCCATTATTGAATAAATAAATTTTTCAAATTAAGTATGTGTATCCAATGATGAAATAAATTGACAAGCAAAGAAATTAATTTTAAGTTATAGAATGCATTTAAGTCAGAACTTTCAAGTTGAAATTTTCGTTAAATTGCATCTTGAAACGAAAATTGGGAAGCGCTGTAGTTTCCATAAATAAAACAGAAATTGAATAGTATGGGTGCGTTTTTATTTTAATCGAAATGTCTAATTAATTAATCGTAAATGAATCGGTGTATTTTTATTTTCAAGTGAATATTCAGTTTACGAAAATAAAAACACCGATTTACGATTAATTAGACATTTCGATTAAAATAATAACTCACCATATATTTCAAATGTTCCCGCCATAGGAAATACGTAGTTCCAATTCATATCACTGATGTCGTTGGCGCTGTGATCACACCACAGTATACGATTATTTCTTATACCGTGCTCCTGCCTCACCAGTACATGGCCACTGAATTGTTTCCAGCGATTAGTAGGCAGTTAGCATTTCTTATATATTTGTATTCTGTGGTTATTGCTGACTGTTCAACGGACGCTGCACCATGTGCTTCTTCTCCAAAAGTCTCTCGTTGCATTTTCTTCGAAATATTTATGGCAAACATAAATTTCAATGGATTCTTCTGTACCCCACACCTGATTTGTAGGATAAATATAAAGATGGTTCAAATAACTTCAGTTTTATTCCTCGTCACACTTCATAAGATCATAATCATAAAAAACATAAGATCTAAGACATAATCTGGCTTCAGCCGCTTCGACTTATCGGACTTATCGACGACCAGTGCTGCCAGAGTATTTCGAACTAGAGTAACAGATGATCATCGAAAATAGTAACAGATCCAAGAAAAACGTAACAGAATTATTATTAACCTAAAAATGACCGAATTTGACTATCTATGGTGATTATTACCGCAGATTTGTTATCATTGTGGGGAGTCTTCTTCTTTAATATTCTTCACATACAAAGTTTTCTATTCTATTATTCATACTTCATTTCGTCTGAAGGAAAATCCGATTTGCTTCAAATGGTAACAGATTTCTGCTCTGAGTAACAGGGTAACAGATTACTGTCGATAGTAACAGATCTGTTACAATTGTAACAGATTGGCAACACTGTCGACGACTGACTCTGACATATGCGATCACAGAATCGTATACCTATCTGTCAACACACAGAGGGCGACACTGGCGGCAGCACCTCTATGGCGGCAAATTTAAATTTTGAATTGTTCTACTACATCTACAATATAAATTTTGCTTTGTAACAGCCTTATTCTCGTTTTTGTTCGGTTGGTTTGGACCTGGCATCAGAGTTGGGAAAATTAAATTTATTCATCACAAATTAACTACATTAGATTATAAAAAATAACAGATAAATTACATAAACAATCATATTCTATAATGGAATCCAATCAGGATGATTTTTATCGGACAAATCTGCTGGCTTACCTAGTGAAAACATGGTGTACAATTTTCTATATTCTAACATTAGAACCAAATCAAAATTTTATTTCCTTTCATATTTGAATGAAAACGTGTTAAATACATCATACCAAATTTGAGTTTCGAAGCTGTTAAGTCGAATCACTTCAGCAGACGAATCCATAAATCTCTGGTTTTTGCTGAGGTAAAAAATTTTGCGAACTTTATCAAAAACTGATGAAATCCTTTCAATAAAGAAATCAAATTAATTGAGAAATTCATAAAATTTATAATGAAATATTATAGATTCATACATTACTATTCATGCAGCTAACTAAGTGAAACATTTTTATATGTACCTATAATTATACAGAATTGACAAGCTGGAAAGTGTTATTTGTCTTCTAAATTTTCCACAGTTTCCAATCGTAGTGACATACTAATGCAATAGAATTCTTGCCTTTGAAAACAATATACCTAGTTCTTTCTTATAATCTCTCAAGGTGATCGGTTAGCTCTACATCATAGACCTTTAAATTAGGTCTATGCTCTACATTCACACAAGATTCAAATTGAAACCAAGATATTAAAATAGATCTATACCTTACTCACTTACTTACGCACTTTCTGCATATAAATTTACGTGAAAAATGTGATATTTGTACGTTTTTTAGTTCGCCCTTGCTACTGCAGCTCATGAACTTGCAAAAATTTGGCATTTTATTACTAAAAATTAATGTTTATGGAACAAATAAAGATAGCAAAATATTCACTTCACTTCATAAACAGCAATTCAATTGATATAACACTCACAAATATCGAAAAATCCAGGAAAATAAGAGCAAAACAAACAATAACAGTACTAATTCCCGCTTTGTTGGTCCTCCAATGTCGGTCAACTGTCAGAACTGCACGTAACCCGCCCTTAACCTCTTAATATATATTAGTGTTCTGTCACAGATTAACTGTGGTTCTGTGCTCTTAACCTTATCTTGTCTATGACCATAACCTTAATATTATTATTTATTATTTGTGTTCTGTGCTTGAGAGTAAATATTTGAAAAATAATAATTGAAGACTAAAAATTGTAGTAATGAATTATTCGTTCCTAGCCTCATTCATGAAATTCACCTGATATATATTATTACTACTAATTTTGTTTATACCAATGGATAGAAGTAAGCCAATAGCAGGGCCCAGGGGCCCTAAAGCAAAAATTGCCCAACAGCCACCAGATATGTTCATTGCTTTAGGAGCTAAACAGTCGTCTTCATCAAGGGACGATTCTAAAAGATCTGCTCCGTTATCGAAACCTTCAACATCACATATACCTACTACATCTGGTAATATATAAATAAAAATGTATTTCACAGATGAAAGGACTAGCAGAGACCAAAGTTCAGAGCAATCCACAGAGTGTGATTTCATCGAAGTTGAATAGCTACATACCGATTACCGTGGTTTCATCCTTATTAGGAATCATCAGTGGAGCATACTTCAAAGCTGATGAAAAAAGTCTTACAAAGAAACCAGTTTATCAAAATCAAGCAATCACTTCTGAGTAAAAAGTCTCTGCTAGTCCTTTCATCTGTGAAATACTAGTGGTAAGCTTCTCATAAAGTGTTATTCTCTTCGTACTAATAATAATACATATATACAGTACTTCACAGCAACTCCGCACCAAGAGGCAATTTTATTTTTCA
Source organism: Halyzia sedecimguttata (assembly GCA_937662695.2). Classification (NCBI taxonomy): domain Eukaryota; kingdom Metazoa; phylum Arthropoda; class Insecta; order Coleoptera; family Coccinellidae; genus Halyzia; species Halyzia sedecimguttata. Next base: position 49,646,347 of record OW569414.2, on the reverse strand, counting down.
CAAAAAGTGGGTGCATCAAAAATGATAAGACATGATTTGAAAATTCAAACAAATGTCGAAAAACCACTTTCAAACAAAAATGTTTTTAGTTGAAGTTATTCAAGCTGACACTAATAATTTCCGTTAGGTAATTGATCAATTTTTAAAAAAGTTATAAGCAAAAAAAGAAAAAATATTTTCATGGTTTTCTGGCCTGAATTTTTGTATATTGATCTAAATTGTAATTTCAAACAATTTCACTAACAATGTTTCATACAAAAAGTTCATACTTTCCGAGATAATCAACATTTTTGTTAAAAAAATTACGATTTCCGCTCAAACCGGAAGTCACAGTTGGACGAGTTTTATATCATTTTTGATGCATCAACTTTTTATGAGAAATGTAATTCGGAAATATTAATAGAAAAAAAAAGTTCCTCTCGGTGCGGAGTTGCTGGGAAGCACTTTATAAGTAATAATAAATAAATTTCCTTATGTGTTTGTGTATGCTGATGCATAATTTTAGGAGACAAATTGAAGCGGGAAGCATCTTCTTCAAGTCTGTCGAATGTCCCTGTTAAGAAAATGAAAGTAACTTTACCTGGTGCTAGATCAACTACAGTTCCCACTCTGCACTCAACTGAACGCACTCAAGCAGGTGAACCATGGGAATCTCTTGCATTAGAATGTGAATCATCAGATCTTTTTGAAAATATAATGAATAGTTTGAATGTAGGGAATGGAGATAAGGCTGTGAGTATGATATTCTTTACAATGAAATACTTAATTTCACATAATTGATGGGGGCTTTGTCCAATTTTGTAAGGAGCTGGACCCTACATGTGAAACCCGTTAATTACTCAGAACCTATACAACAAAACTATATTAAAATTTCTACTTTCAAAGGACCGAAGATGTTTTTTGTAAGCTCTTGTGGAATATGGATTATTTGAATTGTGAGGTCTTACTGTTGAGGAAGGCTCTATGCAGTATATTGTGCACTTGAATCTCCTTTGTTTCAAAATTCAGTCCATCATTTTAATGGGCATAGTCAATATTAACGGAACATTAACTTACAAGCAAGTTTCAATATCTTTCAAATTTCAGCTTGTTTGTTTATTGCGGCAAGATATTATAGAAGGCTTCATTGAAAAGAAAGCGAGTATTATATGAAGAACGATGATATGATTATATTGGAAATAATAGCTTGTCTGGAGACACAAATGAAATAATGTCAGCTATTCATTTTTTATTTTTCATATGATTGAAATTTGAAAGATATCTTTATATAATATGTTGACACCATTTTACTTGTTTTTTTCTGCAGGAGATTCATTTGAAATTAAGAACATTTTTTATTATTTTTATTCACCATTTGGGGAATAAATAATTAGATTTTCCATAATCTGAAGTATTTCATGAATATTTCTGTTTATCTCTAATAGTGAAAAGACTTTTGAATTATTGCTTATGCATATCATCCATATATATTAGCCATACAGTTTTAATTCTGCATAATCATTATAAGAATGTCTCTCGTTATATATTGTAACTCATCGTTTGATAAATAATGATTTCTTACAGTTCATTTTACTGAAATTTTTGTCATCTGTAATTATTTTAGTTCAACTCATTGATATCATGAGATATTATCTACAATTATGTATAAACTCTAAATATTCCATTCCATATTGAAATATTAAAATTAAGTTTTCAGACATTTATTTCCGTTCATTAATTTGTATTCCAAGAAACTGAATGTTTGAAGACAATGATTTATGTTAATTGAATGAAAACATGGGTTTTCACAGGTAAAAGGAAAAACTAATTGCGAAAATTGGAACCAATTGTTTAGATACCAATATCTATCTATGTTAAACTTTCTACTAAGTGAATGAAAAAATTGTATACCACTCTCAAGCAGTAATTCAAATAATTTTGAATAAAACTCTATTGAGTATTAACATATTAGATTTAGAACTTCAAGAGAAATGAAGAATAACATTTTATTTGAAATTTCATGACATTGGAGCATTAGTACATCAAGCAGCATGCAATAATACTTATTTTTTTAAAGTTTGGCCCACCACCATCCCACCATAATCATGAACGATTCCTGAAACACTATTAAAATACGGTTCATAATTAAAAAATGATTATTAACTTTTTCCATTAAAAAGATTTCTCATATCCTACTTCTTCAGTGGAGAATATACTTCTTGCATTTTCCTCCATAGCCCTAGAAACATCATCATTTTCGAAGTTATCATTGAATTGCTATCCTATTATATTATTAGTAAGATCTGTGCCATACGTATGTATTGTTAAGCATAGCTCTTGAAAGGAAATATTAAGCCTTGAATTTCTCAGTACTGCTAGTTATTAGCCTGAAGTCTTGAAGGACAGATACCAGATATCTTCTTTTAGAACAATTGCTGATAAATCTTAATTTATCCTTTGGAAATCATGAATAAGTACTCGACCTGGGGAATTACTCCAGTTACAATTGTAATCCTGTAGTTATCCATAATCAGTCTTGGAATTTTTTGCACATACTTAATCAATATATCTATTATTTAGATTCCTTCAAGCTTTAAACTCTTCAATTGTCTTGAAATGCAAGGTAGTCCCAATTATATTCAACGTATGGCATAATATCTTAAGCTGGTGAATCAAATCTTTTCGAAATTGAAATGTTTCCTTATCCTTTTTTTATTTTTTATTTTACAGCATAGTGGCAATTAATATGTTTTACCAATGTGTTGGTAATTATATTGGGAAATTAATTTAAATGCTGATTCTTTGATGACTTAAGTTCTTCCATATTTCTGGTTTTAATTATTTCACTGTAATACAAACCAAAGTCGGTTCACAACCCAAAATAAAATGAAATGACTGAATTTAAATACAATCGGCGTCAATAGGATTTTCTTAGTAATATTACAATAAAAAATAAGCACAAATCCAATGAAAGGACTGGAATACAATTGATGGCAACAGGAATTAGTTAGTAATAATTATTCTGAATATAGTATAAGACAACTCGTTCGTCATTTGACAATGTTTTGTTTACTTTGATAAGAATTCGGATTCGCGGTAAAAGAGAACGAAATGTAACACTTTTTTTAAACATGATTTCTAGTTAAATAGTTCACTCTGATTAAGTCTAATAACATTCTGAGGAAAAGTTGCCTCGCCTATGAAAATACCCTGTAGCCCTGAACTTCTTACCTATTCAAATGAACAACAAAAAAACCAATAGTAATTTATTCCTTTTCTGATTACAGGTTGGGTATATCTTAGGAGCAATCAGATCTATAAAAAATCAACGTTTTAAATTGTGCAAAATCACTTATGGCAGTTTATTATTGACATGTGGATGTAAACCTGCAACATTTACAAATGAAAATATCTTAGCTGCTATTATAAGTTTAATAAGAAGAGATGTGAATGGTGGATTCAAAACTGTTAAACAGAGCAACTCCTATATTCATATCTTACTGATCAATTTATTGACACATGCCTATTCTGATATAGGTCATTGGCCTGAAACTTTTGTTAGGGTAAGATTTTTTCGTAAGTTTGTATAATTATTTTCTTTTATGATACAGATAACAGACACTGATTTCTTGCAAATCTTATCATATTATCATTCTGCTGTTAACATACAGGGTGTCTCACTGTCGATGGTAGGTTTGAAGTATATCGAGAACTAATGATGGGATCGATGAGAAAATTTGGTTGGTAACATAATGAAGTAGTCTCTATCAATCTAAAATATTTTCAAACAGTGTTGTTGGTTCTACTGGAAAGTCGTAGCAACTTTGATATTTTAAATGGATCACCATGTATATTATATTTTTTTCGAAATCCTTGCTTAATTTAAGTCACTTCTTGATATATTTTCTACATCTATCACAAACGGTTCTTGAGTTATTAATTAATTTTCATACTTTTGAGGCAAAACACAACCATCATTTCACCTCAATAATTTTGTGTCTCTAGAAATGAAGAGCTGAAATTCTCGCTATGGTTTGGGGAAAGTACATTTCTCCAATTCCATTGGTAATATCGATCCAATATTATACAGTGCGCTTTTAAATCATTACTACTTGTATCCTGTATAAGACTTGTGAAATTAGAAGGTGATTAAATTTCCTTTGAAGCAATTTAGTATGTTCCTTTCAAAAAATATAGTATTTTCCTATACCTAAATCGTCAGGATCACGGGACTCCTTTAAAAAAAAACGCAAACCTTACGATTTGCAAGAAATCAGTATCTTTATTCTAGTATATAATTTCTTTTGGAAAATTTTGCTCTTGTACTAGCACTTCAAAGAATTCTTACAGAGCTAGCATATTGCTTATATTATTGGAGTGCATAATTTGTGGAATGTAATTTAAATATTCATTAGTTGATTACACACGGAAAAATATCAAGCGTTTTCACACCAACATATAGCACAACTTAGTGCTGAGTGGCAATATACAGTATTCATATTTATCAATTTCTTTTTCATGAGTGGAAGAACAAATTGGTATATAATAATATATACATTCGGATATCCTCAAGCTGGCACTAGAATTCTTTTTATAATTCATGCATTCATTGAAGGATTCAAGTTAGTTTACCATAGAAAGGAAACATTTTCAAAAAGGACTTGAATTCCTAGATATTCTTATAAAACGATTGTGGATAACATCCTGGAATTTCACATATATGTAAATATACACAGATATATAAATTTTTGTGAAAGTTTTTTTGGGTATTGTAGCACGTTGTGTTTGACTAGTAAAACAATATTTAATTTTTCATTTTATATAATATCCAACATATGTTTCGGCCTTGATTGGCCTTTTTCAAGGATGTATAATATAACAATCTATTACTAATTTTTGCGCGTATGTTCTGGGAAACATCGCGTTATAGTTTTGCCCAAATGTCTGTAACTTTCGAATTTTTTGAAAAAAATGGTCTCAAACGATTAAGTTCGACTCCCCAATGAAGAATTCGAGGTCAAATTTGATTCTGTCCGGCCGTTGCCACGATAACTTGAGAACGAAAAGAGCAAGCGACTTGAAATTTTCAGGGTAGGTGGCGCATCCCAATACGTCGGACAAGTTCGTTAATGGGCATAATCGGCCCAGCGGTTTCCGAGTAATAATTTTGTTTTAAACCAATATAAATCCGATCGAATTGAAACTTGGTGAGTAGTTGTAGAATATGAACCTAAGCACGTTTGTGAAATTTTGTGTGAATCATATGGCTAGAAAATTAAAAAAAAAATATTAAAAAATATTTTTGTTGTCACGATAACTTGAGAACGGAATGAGATAGCGGCTTGAAATTTTCAGGTTAGGATGAGCACCAGAACGCGACATTTCAATTTGTTTATGAGCATAATCGGCCAAACGGTTTTAGAGTTATAGCCATCTGAAATTTTCTGAAATTTCGTTGTTTTTGTTCCTCATTAACTCGAAAAGTACTGGAACGATTGAATTCAAACATGGTTATTAGTTGTAGAAAGCCAACGCGGAAATGTTTGCAAAATTTGGTAAGGATAGCATTTGTAGAAAATTTTTAATAAATCATTGAAAATAAAAAAAAAAAAAATTCTATATATCAGTAACTAATCGTTAGAAATTGATGAAATTTTGCAAGAGCCTTCATAACCTAACTCTACCGCTAAGTTTCAAGTTTTAATACGATCGGTTTAATATTGTTGGAGATTGGAGCATTCTTGTGTGAATTCAGTAGATGGGTGACCGTTGCCTCGATAACTTTCGAACGAAAGGATATAGGGATTTGCAATTTTCAGGGTAGGTTGCGTATCCGAAAGGGAGAGTTGACTTCGTTTTTGGGCATAATCGGTCTAACGGTTTCCATATATACCCACCTGGAATATTATTTTCTTGATAACTGAAAAAATAAATATTCGATCGAATTGAAGCTTGGTAACTAGTAGTAGAAAATCAACATAAAGACGTGTTCAAAATTTTGTAAGAACCGTACCACTAGAAAATTCGAAAAAAATAATTTTAATAACCGTAGCCCTAGAAAATTTCAAAAAAAATCACGAAAAAAAAAATTGGTTCAAGCACTGACGTGAAGTCAGAAGCTTTTGCGCGTATGTTCTATTGTCCATTCTTCTGTATTAGACACCCTTAATCGAATATACCATGGTAAATTATGTTGTCCATTCTCCTGTATTGGACACTCTTAATTCGAATTTACCATGGTAAATTCGAATTAAGAAGAATGGACAATAGAACATACGCGCAAAAGCTTCTGACTTCACGTCAGTGCTTGAACCAATTTTGATAAATTACAACTGTCAAAATTGAAAATAATGTCATGATTCAAAATATCAATTAATTTTATCACTCCAAGACAGCAATAGCTGTGTAAGTTGATATAACTAAAAAAAAAATTGGTTCAAGCCCTGTGGACAGGATTTCTGGCGCTCTAGTTCAAACAGACAAATTATATCTCCGTAAGTATTGGTTTCTCAGAGTTGAGAATTATATCAATTTATTCTTATGATAGAACTGCATCATAAAGGAAATTCAATTCAAATAATAGTTCATTTATCTAGATTAAATGAGCAATCTGAGAATGAGAACTGCACCATGGAAGAAACCAAATCAAAATAGCTGAAATGAATTTGACTCTCTCATATAAAATAGGATGAAATGTACGAGTACACAGATCATATAATAAAGCTTAGATAGAATAATTATAGCATTCAGTGAAAACATAGAAGTACGATTCATTATTGAAATTTAGAACTTCATCTTAGCAGAAATTGAATTCAAACATCATAGAAGAATTTAAATTCAACAAGAGTGCCAAAAATTATCAATCCAAAAACAATAGACGAATTCTACCCAACAACGAACTCATCCGAGATATTCATTCCTCAATTATATGATGAAATAATATATATCTTTCCTCAAATCTACAATATTCCAGTTTTGTTTTTAGTGGAGATATTCTGAACTCAATATTATTAACTTACCATTACCATTCCCATCATCATATGGATTGACCATCGGCATGAAAATATCAACCAACAAAAAGTATGATATTATATTATCATTCTCATATTTATACGATTGCTCGAATGAAACAACGTCATGTCTCAAGAGAATAAGTTGACATTATAACAATTCATAGAATACCCACATAATAATTCTATCATTCTGTGAAAACGTAGAAATACGATTTACATTGAAATTTTGAAAAATCATATCTCCGAAAGTATTAGCTTGTTAGAGTTAAAAATGATATGAATGGATTCTTATGATAAAACTGCTTATTAAAAAAAAATTTAATTTGGAATTTGTTTTGTAAAAAAAAAAATTTTTTTTTGTTACTCCGAAACCATTTGTCCGATTTTGCCCAATAACGAACTTAGCCGAGATATTTATCCCCCAAACCCACTCTGAAAATTTCAACTCTCTAGCTCATTCCGTTCGAGAGTTATCGTGCCTACAGCCGACCGGCCGGACAGAATGAATTTCGACCACGGATTCTTGATCAGTGAGTCGAACCAAATCGTTTAAGACCATTTTCATCGAAATATTCGAAAATTACAGACATTTGGGTTTTAGGTGTCCGTTTTATCGTTCATAGCTTCTTTTTCTTTTTTGATATATATCATTTCTAATATATTTCGGTTCTTACAATTTTTTTCTCTAAAATATAAAAGTTTTCAAAATCCATTTTATGCCCTTCAATTTGTTCGTGTTTTTTAAGTGCTGTGATGTTTTTACAAAATTTATGGCCATTGATACGTTCTTTTATATATTGTGATGTTTGACCTATGTATACTCTAGGGCAGTTTATACAGTTAATTTGGTATATACAATTTGAAATTTTATTTTTTGGAATTTTTTATTTTAAATTTGAGTTCAAGTATTTCAAGTTATTCACATTTTTGTATGCTAAATTTATTCCATAATCTTTTAGTGTTGTATTCAGCTAGCCCGATAGGACTTGTATATAAGGCAAAGATACATATTTTAGAATTTTAGTTTCGCTTTTTTTAGTATTTTTTTTTCTTGTGTTGTATAGGCTGAAAATTTTGTTTTTGAAAATTTTGTTTATTATTTTTAGAGGATAGTTATTTCTTATCAGCATATTTTTTGCTTTATTTATTGTTTGTTTTCTGAATTCTGGACTTGTGAGTTTTAGAGCTTTGTCAGCGATTCCTGATATCACACTTTTCTTATGAATCATTGGGACTGTAGCTTCAAATTTTAAATATCGTCCGCTCCAGGTAGGTTTTGTATACCAAATTAATAAATAATTAATAAATTAATAATTAATAACAATAATAATACAAATAATAATTAATAAATAAATTAAGCAAAAAATATGCTGATAAGAAATAACTATCCTCTAAAAATAATAAACAAAATTTTCAGCCTATACAACACAAGAAAAAGAAATTCTAAAAAAAACGCACTGACGTGAAGTCAGTACTCTTTGGCGCGCGTGTTCACGGTGGCTAATTTGAATTGAGTGATGAGTACTTCAAGCTCAGTGAATTGAGCGAGCCGGAGATCTATCCAAAGGATGGTGGATACCATTCACTGTCGGTTCAAAAATTAACAGTGCTGTATCTAAGCTTCCGTAAGGATAGAGTAACACTGTTGAAAAAGAACACAACTGACTCTCCTTAGTCGCACAAGCTTCTAGAAGATTCTGAGGGATCTTCTTGGGAAATACTTGGCAGGGTCAGTATAATCATAATCATGCATATAGCACGCGTGCCAAAGCAGATTGACCCCACGTCAATGCTTTTTTACACTTTTTCTTTCATTGTTAAGTCAATCTGCATTTGGCACGCGTGCTATATACATGATTATGATTATACTGACCCTGCCAAGTCTTTCCCAAGAAGATCCCTCAGAATCTTCTAGAAGATTGTGCGACTAAGGAGTGTCAGTTGTGTTCTTTTTCAACAGTTTTACTCTATCCTTACGGAAGCTTAGATACAGCACTGTTAATTTTCTAACTGACAGTGAATGGTGTCCACTATCCTTTGGATAGATCTCCGGCTCGCTCAATTCACTGAGCTTGAAGTACTCATCACTCAATTCAAATTAGCCACCGTGAACACGCGCGCCAAAGGGTACTGACTTCACGTCAGTGCTTTTTTTTTCAAGTTCCTTCAACATATATGGCTATCAATACAGTTTGGCTGTTAGCTTTACCGTAGATCGAAAAAAATTGCGGTTATGGGACCTCCTTTAGGAATTGCCTCTTCTCCAAATCCGAACGTAAATTAATATAGATCTACCGAATATAGTTATTTATAAATTCGCCCCAGGGTACAGTACGGACACTTCAACTCGGAAACAACGCTACATCCCCCAAACTGACTTGTACTTGCACTGAATTGCCATGAATATTCTTTTAAAACCTCACAATATCGGCTCAGCACTCCCAACATAACCCATACAACCCAAAAACAGTCACTTCTCTTCTGCGCATGCGCAATCTACTTGCGGCTAAAAGTCCTCTCAAAATCACACACCTTACGAAAAACTCCGATTTTCCAACACTAGTGGTTCAGGAGATATCGCATATTTAATCCACGCATGCGCAGAACCTCACCAGGGGATTCTATGGAGGAATAGCATCCGCCACCCCAAAACCCCAATCCTCTCTGACGAAAACACCACCAGTTAAATCACTGATGGTCTGCACATGCGCATAACGAAAAATGCCTGTAAGGGGTAACATCAATTTCAAAATTAGCCCCAGGGCCACGGCACGGACACTTCAACTCGGAAACAACGCTACATCCCCCAAACTGACTTGTCCTTGCACTGAATTGTCATGAATATTCTTTTAAAACCTCACAATATCGACTCAGCACTCCCAACATAACCCATCCAACACAAAAGCAGTCACTTATCTTCTCGCGGCTAAAAGCCCTCTCAAAATCACACACCTTACAAAAAACTCCGATTCTCCAACACTAGTGGTTCGGGAGATATCGCATCTTTAATCCACGCATGCGCAGACCATCATCAGGGATCTGGATTCTATGGAGGAATAGCATCCGCCACCCCAAAACCCCAATCCTCTCTGACAAAAACTACAGCAGTTAAATGACTTCTCATCTGCGCATGCTCATAACGAAAAATGCCCGAAAAGGGCAGCATGAACCTCAAAAAAATAGATTTCGGCATTACAAGCAAATTATTCCGCAAAATAGTAAATTTTTGATTTTTTTCATGTCACGTCGTGATCTTCACGAAAATTTGCTAAAGTGTTTGCTTTGGTCTTTTGCATCTAACTACTGAGTTTCAATTTAATCAGATCAGTATTTCTCGAGTTATCGTGAGAACACAATTTTAAAATTTTTTTTGACACTTTAGGGCCGTCCGGTCAAAACAAAACTTCGCAGGCATATAAAGGTCATGATTCTACAATTTGATGCCAAATTTCAGAAAGATCGAGTGATCGGTGAGTGATCGCCCGTTAACGAACTTGTCCGAGATATTTACGCTACAAAACTACCCTGCAAATTTCAACGCCCTAAGTCGTTCCGTTCGAGAGTTATCGTGCTAACGGCCGGCCTGCCGGACCGGACGAACAGAATTGAATTTGACCTCGAATTCTTCATCAGGGAGTCACTTCTCGTCTGCGCATGCGCAATATACTCGTGGCTGCAAGTCCTCCCAAAATTACACACCTCACAAAAAACTCCGATTCTCCAACACTAGTGGTTCAGGAGATATCCCTTCTTGAATCCACGCATGCGCAGACCCTCACCAGGGGATTCTATGGAGGAATAACATCCGCCACCCCAACACCCCAATCCTCTTTTACGAAAACACCAGCAGTTAAATCACTGATGGTCTGCTCATCCGCATAACGAAAAATGCCCGTAAGGGGTAACATCGATTTCAAAATTATCCCCAAGGCCACGGTATGGACACTTTAACTCGGAAACAACGCTACATCCTCCAAACTGACTTATCCGTACACTAAATTGCCATGAATATCCTTTTAAAACCTCACAATATTGGCCCGGCACTCCCGACATAACCCGTATAACCCAAAAAGAGTCACTTCTCTTCTGCGCATGCGCAATCTACTTGCGGCTGAAAGTCCTCCCAAAATCACACACCTTACAAAAAACTCCGATTGTCCAACACTAGTAGTTCAGGAGATATCGTATCTTGAATCCACGCATGCGCAGACCCTCACCAGGGGATTCTATGGAGGGATAGCATCCGCCACCCCAAAACCCCTATCCTCTCTGACGAAAACTCCAACAGTTAAATCACTGATGGTCTGCTCATGCGCATAACGAACAATGCCTGTAAGGGGTAACATCAATTTCAAAATTAGCCCCAGGGCCACGGCACGGACACTTCAACTCGGAAACAATGCTGCATCAGTATTTTTCGAGTTATCGTGAAAACAACATTTTCAAATTTTTTTTTTGCCACTTTAGGGCCGTCCGTTCAACACAAAACTCCGCAGGCATATAAAGGACTTGATTCTACAATTTGATGCCAAATTTCAAAAAGATCGAGTGATCGGTTCCGGAAATATTCATTAAAAACGTTTTTACTAAAAACGGCCTTAACTCCGAAACCGCTCGGTCCATTTCGCCCTCTAACCAACTTGTCCGAGATATTCACGCTACGAAACTACCCTGCAAATTTCAACGCTCTAAGTCGTTCCGTTCGAGAGTTATCGTGCTAACGGCCGGCCGGACCGGACGGACAGAATTGAATTTGACCTCGAATTCTTCTTCAAGAAGTCGAACCCAATCGTTTGAGACCATTTTCGAAAAAAAATTCGAAAAATACAGACATTGTGACGAAATGATAGCACACTGTTCCTTGCGGAACACGCGCGCAAAAATGTGAATAACTTGAAATTCTTAAGTAATCATTAAAGGATACTGTGGGAGGTATACTCATTATTGAAAGGTTTTTTTCTGGGTTTTCTCTCCCAAACTCTGAAAAATATCTATAAAATAAAAATTAATTACATATTTTGTGATTTGCTTCTGCGTAAGAAACACAAGATATTTGTATAAACTGCCCTAAAGTATACATAGGTCAAACATCACAATATATAAAAGAACGTATCAATGGCCATAAATTTTGTAAAAATACCACAGCACTTAAAAAACACGAACAAATTGAAGGGCATAAAATGGGTTTTGAAAACTTTTATATTTAGATAGAGAAAAAAATTGTAAGACCCGAAATATATTAGAAATGATTCATATAAAAAAAATGGGTTCAAGCCCTGTGGTCAGGAGCTTTCTGGCGCTCTAGTTCAAACAGACAAATTATATCTCCGAAAGTATTGGTTTCTCAGAGTTGGGAATTATATCAATGTATTCTTAAGATAGAAGGAAATTCAATTCAAATAATAGTTTATTTATCAAGATTAAATGAGCAATCTGAGAATGAGAACTGCACCATGGAAGAAATCAAATTAAAATAGCTGAAATGAATTTGACTCTCTCTTATAGAACAGGATGAAATCTACGAGTATGAACACAGATCATATAATAAAGCATAGATAGAATAATGATAACATTCTGTGAAAACATAGAAGTATGATTTATTATTGAAATTTCGAAAAATCATATCTCCGAAAGTATTAGCTTGTTGGAGTTGAAAATTATATCAATGGATTTTTATGGTGAAACTGCATCTTAAATAAAAATTGAATTTGAGATTTGTTACTTAAAAAAAAATGTTTTTTTCGTTACTCCGAAACCATCTGGCCTATTCTGCCCAATAACGAACTCAACCGAGATATTCATCTCCCTAACCTACTCTGAAAATTTCAACTGCCTAGCTCATTCCGCTCGAGAGGTATTGAAAAAATTTTTTTTTTTAATTTTCAAAAAATTTTTTTGACACTTTGCGGTAACCTGGTCAATACAAAACTTCGCATACGTATGGAGGTCATGATTCTACAATTTGATGCTAAATTTCAGATAGATCGAGTGATCGGTTTCGGAAATATTCATAAAAAGTGTTTTTACTGAAGTCGGCCATAACTCCGAAACCGCTCGATGGATTTTGCCCATTAATGAACTTAGAACCGAGATATTTACGCTCCAAACCCACCTCGCATATTTCAATCCTCTAACTCCTTTCGTTCGAGAGTAATCGTGCCTACGGTTTCGACCTCGGATTCTTGATCAGTGAGTCGAACCAAATCGTTTGAGACCATTTTCAGCCAAAAATTCGAAAATTACAGACATTTGGGCAAATTGATAAGCACTCAGTTCCGAGGAACTAGAGCGCAAAAAAAAGCTATGAACGATAAAACGGACCCCAAAAACTTGGCACAAATATATTTCAATTTGATAAAATGATAGAAAATGAATATATAGATCCCAGTTTTTTTTTAGTTTTATCAACTTACACAGCTATCGCTGTCTTGGAGTGATAAAATTAATTGATATTTTGAATCATGACAATTTTGACAGTTGTAATTTGTCAAAAATTATGTAATAGATTGTTATATTATACATCCTTGAAAAAGGCCAATCAAGGTCGAAACATAATATGTGTTGGATATTATATAAAATGAAAAAGTAAATATTGTTTTACTGGTCAAACACAACGTGCTACAACACCCAAGAAAACTTTCACAAAAATTTATATAACGAAGAAGCACAAGAAAATTCAAGAATCAATAATATATAGATATATATTTATTATTGTATATTGTTGTAGGGGGTAACGTTATACTGTGATCTTACGGTCTATTGTGCTCCCCCATCAGGGCTGTCGATGTCACCACCAGCTACAGCTCGCCTTTCAGTTCCAGAGTTCTGATGAACTCCAGTATCTGGCATGGCTTCAAGAAGGCTATGTCTTCGCTTCTGCAGATTTCTTGCCCAAAGCATTCTTTGCTTTGGTTCGAAATGGTGAGGCATTCCGTAATCAGGTGTTTCATCTTCATCCCCACAGAATCTGCATTCGTCAGTTTCTGCTAGCCCTAATCTTATTATATGCTTCCTAAGACAGCAGTGACCTGTGAGGAAACCAGTGAGGAGGTGCAGCATGTTTTTACTGAAATCCATATAGGTCTAGCCTGTGACAGGGTCAAAGTTACGGAGGAACTTTTTGAAGTGATACATTCCTGGTAGAGATCTCCAGAGTATACCTCTTTCGGTTTCTTCTTTCATCCGAAATTCACATTTGTAGGTGTATCTACTTACCTCACAGTAGGGTTCCGAACCAATAAAAGGCTTTCTTGGCAAGTGTGTTGGTCTTCTTATTTACTTCAATTCCCGAATGATAAGGAATCCAGACCAAGGAGACCCTGTCGTTCTTGCCTGCATAATATATTTTCTTCGTAACTCCCATATTAGCTTAGACTCCGTAAAATGGGAGCTCAGAGCTTTAATAGCAGCTTGACTGTCAGAATGGATTGTTATATCACACCTTCTTTCTAGGTTCATTTCCACACATCTTTCGATTGCATGTATTTCTGCATGAAAGACGCTCGGATAGGAGCCTAGTGATACTGAGCATTTGGTGCCTGCCCCATATATTCGAGCGCCAGCTCCTATATTGGATTTTGAACCGTTTTTGTACCATTTGATGGCATTTTTTTGGATGCTGCCTTTCCTGTCCTAGTCTTTCTTCCTACCTAGCATCGTAGTGAAGTTCTTTTTGATACTTCTGAGTTATTTATTGCTGTAAACTAGGAGTTAGGTCCTGTTACCAGTGATCTCACTGTTTTTTTTTTTGGACCAGAAAATAAACGTTATTATTATTATTATACTTACTTTCTTAATCATTTCTTCACTAGGAAGATTGGCTGATGAAATGTACCTGGTAAGAGAGGACCAGGCTTTCTGGTTTTTAATACTCTCATTACCTGTTCGTTCCCTAGATATTCTGAGAATGGTTCATGGGTCATTTTGTATATCACTAGATGAAGGGATGTTAGATTTGTGATAATGTCAAGTCCCCTGGTAGGACAGGTTCCTATTGCTCCAGTGATACACACAGGCAAGCCTTTGTACTTTAGTACTTTGTCGAGGAATTTCCTCGTACTATTCTGGCTTATCATGTCATTGTTACGTCTAGGACCCTTTCTCTTGCTCTCGTAACAAAAGTGGAGAAACTCTCCACATTCAGGGTATCAAGGTTATTTGCTAAGAGAAGTTCTAATAAGCATTCACCTCTGGAATTTATATCAGTACTTCCCTACGCAGTATTGTGTGCGTTGGCATCGCAGCCAATTATGATTGGCAGCCGTCTGCTGTTGCAATATTGCACCAGTTCCTGCACTTCCGCTGACGGTGTTGTTGTGCCGTCTCCAGCGGAGTATACAGATGCAAAGACAATTTCCCGATCGGTAAGTATTAAGTAATTGTGTTAAATGAAAAGTGAAGTGTCCAATGACATTTCTACTCGTTCACTATTTCGGTGCCATGGGAGATCTTCGGGCCATGTCTTCTTTAGTCGTCTGATGTTTGGACTTTCCCTGTAGAGATTTTCTATTTGGTCATTTGGGTGAACCTGTGGTCATCCTTGGTATTTGGCAGAAAATAATTGTATGACGTCTGTTATATTTGGTATTTGGAGATCTTCATGCAGTCTTTGGTTAGTGACATACCATGTTGCATTGGCTATTAACCGTAGTGTTTTTGATTGAAACCTTTGCATGGTTTTCCTTCTGGATGGCTTAGCACAGCCCCATAGTTGAATAACATAGGTCCAGATAGGTTCAAGGATTGTCTTGTACACTAGTAATTTGTTTTGCATGGTCAGTTTGGATTTTCTTCCAATAAGCCAATAATTTGTCGAATATTGAGGTGTAGTTGTTTTCTTTTTATGTCGATATGCTTCTGCCAAGTAAGTCGTTGGCCCAGATGTGTGCCAAGGTATTTAACATTCGTCTTGGTTGAAATATTAACTCCATTCAAAGTAACTTTCGGATAGGTGCTGAAGCGTGTGTTAAAAACTACTTGTACTGATTTGCTTTGGTTCAAAGTTATCCTCCACTTTTTATACCAGTTGCTTAGTTGGTCTAGATGTCCTTGAATTTTCTCAGAAGAGACAGCAGAATCATTGTTGGAAGATAGTATTGCGACGTCGTCAGCAAATGCACCAATTATTGTATCGGACGATTCAGGCAAATCAGCGGTGTAGAGTAAATATAGAAATGGTCCTAACACACTTCCTTGCGGTATAACAGATTTTATGGGAGGTATCCTGAATTAGGTAGTAATTGTTTTCTTAATTGTTTTTGCGCGTATATTCTGGGGAACATGGCTTTATCATTTTGCCCAAATGTCTGTAATTTTCGAATTTTTCGCCGAAAATGATCTCAAACGACTGAGTTCGACTCCCTGATCAAGAATTCGAGGTCAAATTTGACTCTGTCCGGCCGGCCGTTGCCACGATATCTTGAGAACGGAAAGAGATAGCGACTTAAAATTTTCAGGGTAGGAGGCGCATCCCAGTAGGACGGACAAGTTCGTTAATGGGCATAATCGGCCCAACGGTTTCCGAGTAATAGTTTTGTCTACAACCACTACTGATCCGATCGAATTGAAGCTTGGTAACTAGTTGTAGAATATCGACATGAAGACGTGTGTAAAATTTTGTGGGGACCGTAACACTAGAAAATTTTTAAAAAATTACGAAAAAATATTACGCATCTCATGATTCCTTGAGAACGGAAAGAAATAGCGACTTGCAGTTTTCAGGGTAGATTACGCATCTGAATACGACATGTAAGTTCGTTAACTAGCATAATCGGCCAAATGGTTTTGGAGTTATTGCAATCTGAAATTTGTTTGTTATTTCCTCAATAACTCAAAAAATACAAATCCGATCCAATTTAAATATGGTTATTAGTTGTAGAATGCCAGCGCGGAAATTCTTGCAAAATTTCGTGAGGATCGTAGCACTGAAAATTTTTTAAAACATCATTGAAAAAAAAATTGGTTCAAGCACTGACGTGAAGTCAGAAGCTTTTGCGCGTATGTTCTCTCGTCCATTCTTCTTTATTAGACACTCTTAATCGAATACACCATGGTGATTTCTATTGTCTGTTCTCCTGTATTGGACACTCCGAATTTACCATGGTAAATTCGATTAAGAGTGTCCAATACAGGAGAACAGACAATAGAATTCACCATAGTAAATTCGATTAAGAGTGTCCAATACAGGAGAATGGACAATAGAACATACACGCAAAAGCTACTGACTCCACGAAAAAAAATTGTTTCAAGCACGTGACGTGAAGTCAGAAGCTTTTGCGCGTATGTTCTATTGTCCATTCTCCTGTATTGGACACTCTTAATCGAATTTACCATGGTGAATTCTATTGTCTGTTCTCCTGTATTGGACACTCTTAATCGAATTTACCATGGTAAATTCGATTAAGAGTGTCCAATATGAATGGACAATAGAACATACGCGCAAAAGCTTCTGACTTCACGTCAGTGCTTGAACCAATTTTTTACCTTTTATAATAAGACCGCATGTCAAACCCTGTCAAATGCCTGGGAAATATCCGGAAAGACACTGTTGCAGAATTGTTTTCTCTCGAGGGAGTTTGCAATGGCATTGACGATTCTATGAATCTGGTGGGATGTTGATATCCCTTTACGAAAGCCAAACTGATAGTCGGGCGAGAGTTTCGCTATTTCTTGATCATGTTGAATTCTTTTCAATAGTATCCTCTCGAAGATTTTTCCTGGGCTTTGGAGGAGACTTATGGGTCATAATATGAGGATGGTTCATGTGGAGATTTGCCGCTTTTATGAATCATGATCACATGGGCGTATTTCCATAGTACAGGAAAATACCCCAAATTCAGCTTGCGGTTGTAGATGGTGGTTAGGAAAACAATTGCTTTTTTGGGTAAGTTCTTAAGGATCTGTGCAGTAATCATTAGATGTTCGTATCGGGGTAACAGATGGTGTTGCCTCTTTTAAGGTTCTTGATAGGTTTTGTGTCAGTCTTCTGTGGGGGCGAAGATCATGGATATTACGTGACCACTGCCATACACCTCTTGCTCACCTTTTCTCGACAATCAGTTGTCGTATATGCAGAGGAGTGCTGATAGTATTGGGTATTTCTTTTTCGACCCAAGGAGTAGCCTGTCAAGCTTCTTGTTGTACAGTTTGTGTGAAATGCTGAACAGCTTCGTCTATTTCTGTTGGTTGTTTAATACATATGGTTGTCAGTTTTTCATTTATATATTCCTTGAAGTCCTTCCACCTAGTTATCTTCGTGGCTAATTTTGGAGGAGTATCAGTTTTAAGGGGCGGGCTATTTAAATTCATAATGACAGGAGAATGATCTGATGTTAGGTCGTAACTGGAATCCAAGGTACAGTTCTGCGTAGCAATTCCGTTCACTATGAAGAAATCTAGCAGGTCAGGTAGTTTTCTTGGGTCTATTGGCCAGTATGTGGGCTCTCCATTCGAAAGGTTTTCTCGACCAGGGCTCGCAGCAAGTTACAACTTTTAGTTGTGGTCAATCTGGAACCCCAGTGTTTATATTTAGCTTTTCAGTCTCCTTCAGCGATGAATCTGTGCCCCAGAGTGGCAAAGAAATCTTTGTATGTGTCAGTTGAGATTATATGTCGTGGTGGACAGTAAACTGATGTTATGCATATGTGTCCAGTGTTAGTCCTGACTTTTACGGTAGTTGCTTGAATGGCGCTCATTTGGAATTTTTCCTGCTCGTGGTGGGGGAAGAAATTTTAATAATAAGTGGGAAGGTTTAACGCGTAATTCCGCAAAAGGAGCAGAGAAAAATCCCACTTACATATATATTTTTCTCCGCATGATCCATATTTCTATGTTTCATATATTTTTAATAATGACAGCAGAACCTCCATGAGCTGTTCCGTCAGGATGTGTGATATGGTAGATGGAGTAGTGTGGAATTGAGAACACAGTTCGGCTGGTAAAGTGTGTTTCCGAAATTAAGAGGACGTTAACTTTGTTACATTGGAGAGCAGTTTCAGGATCATGCTGTTCTGGTTTAATAGTTGTGAGGACATGTTTTTAAATTCTTCAATCAATGTTGAGAGCTGATGACTTAGCTGGGGTAAAAACTGTTCCGGGTCCATATTTCTGGTCGCTTGTGTATAGGTTCTTGGGGTTGGGTTGTTTTTTTGTGGCGGGTTAGAAGTTGATTTATGATGTGGAGGATTTTTTATCTTAGCTTCAGGGAAATGGTTAACAAATTTTGGTTGTTGTCTCCGTACAAGGTATTTGTATTCTTGTCATCCTTTATAATTAGCTGGGTGATTACCATTGCACAGGGCACATCCTGCAGGTGTATTTTTGGCATGCACTGTACTATTACTCGTTTTTTCTGGGGAGTTCGATGTTTTTCAAATAGGAAGTATGGGCTTGTGATACATAGTTTGAAAGCTCTTGCCATTCTCTATTCAGAAAGCTTATCACTTTAATGTTTATTGCAAAAATCAAATTAGAAAAATGGGTTCAAGCCCTGTGGACAGGAGCTTTCTGGCGCTCTAGTTCAAACAGACAAATTATATCTCCGAAAGTATTGGTTTCTTTGAGTTGGGAATTAAATCAATGTATTCTTATGAAAGAACTGTATCATAAAGGAAATTAAATTCAAATAATAGTTTATTTATCAAGATTAAACGAGCAATCTGAGAATGAGAACTGCACCATGGAAGAAATCAAATTAAAATAGCTGAAATGAATTTGACTCTTTCTTATAGAACAGGATGAAATGTACGAGTATGAACACAGATCATATAATAAAGCTTAGATAGAATAATTATAGCATTCTGTGAAAACATAGAAGTATACTCCATTCATATTTATAAAGTCTCCTGGTTGGCCATGAAATTTTGACACATTTCACAGTGTATATTTTGAAAATATTAGGTTATGCCCATTTTCCTGTCAGATAACGACGCAACGTTGTCCTCTCTACATAGAAGTCTTAGTTATTACGTATTTTACACAATGTGAATTTTCTTGGGTAAGATAATGAATTTGAGAAGATATTAGTGAATTCCACAATTCCAAAGAACTGGCGACTGTTGGAGAAATTTTTTTATCTGTTGTTGCTATGGAAATATTTCACGTATATAAACGGAGGACTCAGTTGAGCTATTTACTTGTACAGAAATCAAGTGTTGAAATTTTAATGAAAAATAATGGATACTAGTCCGTTACTTCGTGATAGTTCATTTAAAAAAATAATAAAAGTACCTGCATAACCCAGCAGGAAAACTTCTAAACGAACGGACGTACCTGCGGGATTCTCTACTTTTCGAAATTGTCAAGATATAAGCCTACAGAAGACTTTAAATACCTTGTTGCACAAACTTGAAATACACCAGTTTCAAAATGTAGTAGTACTACGAGTCATTCTTATACCTTAATAAAATATAGTGATAGGATAGGAAATTAAGTAATTTCATTGGAGAGTTCAACATGTTCTAAGACAGAATGGAGTTTTCCTATTGCAGATTATTCGAATGATCTGTGATAATATCTTGTCTAAAAAGGATCATTATGTTGATTGTTTACTGTAGAAATTGGCAACGTCTCAGAGAATTGTTTTCACATTGACGATATTTCAGAAGTGCCAACCTGCCTTTGTTTTAGTTACAAAAACGTGATAGACCTAAATCATGGCCAACCGGGAGACTTTATAAAAGTGAATGGAGTGTACGTACGATTCATTATTGAATCATAATTGAATTAGAAAAATCATATCTCCGAAAGTATTAGCTTGTTGGAGTTGAAAATGATATCGATGGATTTTAATGGTGACTTTGCATCTTAAATAAAAATTACAGACATTTGGGCAAATTGATAAGCACTCAGTTCCGAGGAACTAGAGCGCCAAAAAGTGTAATTCCCTTTCCGGAATTTGAGCCCGCCTACGATCTTGTCGATCTCCGATATTAGAATAAAACGTCGGTACTTCCCGGGGATATATATTCTTAATTTTCACTTTTCGACATAAAATCGCCACATGGGGGTTTATTTGTCGGTTTTTTACCCTTGTCTCTCTAAGTCGATTTTGACGTTTCTCGAACCAACTATTAGCAAGGAACTAGACAATGTCATGTCTCAGGAAAATAAGTTGACATTATGACAATTCATACATAGAATAATTATATAATTCTGTGAAAACGTAAAAATACGATTTATTATTGAAATTTTGAAAAATCATATCTCCGAAAGTATTAGCTTGTTAGAGTTAAAAATGATATCATTGGATTCTTATGATAAAACTGCTTGTTGAAAAAAATTTAATTTGGAATTTGTTTTGTCAAAAAAAAAAAATTTTTGTTACTCCGAAACCATCTGTCCGATTTTGCCCAATAACGAACCAAGCCGAGATATTTATCTGCCTACTTTGAAAATTTCAACTGTCTAGCTCATTCCGTTCGAGAGTTATCGTGCCTACGGCCGGACGACCGGACCGGCCGGACCACGGATTCTTGATCAGTGAGTCGAACCAAATCGTTTAAGACCATTTTCATCGAAAAATTCGAAAATTACAGACATTTGGGCAAATTGATAAGCACTCAGTTCCGAGGATCTAGAGCGCCAAAAAGAATCAAAGGATACTTCCTATTTGAAAAATTGGGTTTTATACATGTCTTTCCAAGGGGGTTGAAGGAAGGGTTCGCATTTTTACGAAGAAGAGTGGCAATTTTAATGTTGAATTTGACGTGTTTCGGGATTTTATATGAAAACTAGCTGGCCCGGCAGACTTCGTACTGCCCTCCAACTCCAACTCCAAATTGTAAATCTAAACCATTCTAAAATCTCCACGAACACACACAAAAAATTTCATCAAAATCGGTCCAGTCGTTTAGGAGGAGTTCAGTCACATACACACGCACACAAGAAATATATATATTAAGATGTGCAGTAACCAAGATGATGAATTTATCCCATTTGTCTTTTCCACGCTGTAAATATTTTATGTTATTTCTTATGAGCACACAGGCACGTGAGGGTCATAAATCAGTTTAGAGTCTTACATGCCATGTTTCCCTCTCCGTAACCTCTTCCTGCCCCTCCTAGAATTCCATGCAGAGTCTCTTCGGAATTCGAGCCGATCTCTTGGTGCTGGTCTGGGGTCGGGGTTTTTCTTTTCCCCAGCCCTGAAACTGGGACACGCTCGAAACGGAAGTTAAGCGCGTATCCGCTCTTTTTCACAGCCTCCGCCGAATGGTGATCAATCCCAATCGTAAGGAGCGTTCCTTTACACTCCTTTTTGCGCGTATGTTCTGGGGAACATCGCGTTATAGTTTTGCCCAAATGTCTGTAACTTTCGAATTTTTTTACGAAATTGGTCTCAAACGATTTAGTTCGACTCCCCGATGAAGAATTCGAGGTCAAATTTGATTCTGTCCGTCCGGCCGTACGGCCGTCCGTTGCCACGATAATTTGAGAACGAAAAGAGCTAGCGACTTGAAATTTTCAGGGTGGGTGGCGCATCGCAATACGACGGACAAGTTCGTTAATGGGCATAATCGGCCCAGTGGTTTCCGAGTAATATTTTGTTTTCAACCAATATAAATCCGATCGAATTGAAACTTGGTGAGTAGTTGTAGAATATGAACCTAAGCACGTTTGTGAAATTTTCGGCGAATCGTATGGCTAGAAAATTTTAAAAAAATCATTAAAAAATATTTTTTTTGTCACGATAACCTGAGAACGGAAAGAGATAGCGGCTTGAAAATTTCAGGTTATGTTGTGCATATGAATGCCACATTTGAGTTTGTTTTTGAGCATAATCGACCAAACGGTTTCAGAGTTATAGCCATCTGAAATTTGGTGGTTTTTTGTTCCTCATTAACTCGAAAAATACTGAACCGATTGAATTCAAACATGGTTATTAGTTGTAGAATGCCAACGCGAAAACGATTGCGAATTTGGTGAGGATAGCATTTGTAGAAAATTTTTAATAAATCATTGAAAATAAAAAAAAAATTCTATATATCAGTAACTATACGTTTGAAATTGCTGAAATTTTGCAAGAGCGTTCATTACCTAACTCTACTGCCAAGTTTCAAGTTTTAACACGATCGGTTGAATATTGTTGGAGATTCGAGCATTCTTGTGTGAGTTCAGTAGATTGGTGACCGTTGCCTCGATAACTTTCGAACCAAAGGAGATAGGGACTTGCAATTTTCAGGGTAGGTTGCGTATCCGAAAGGGAGAGTTGAGTTCGTTTTTGGGCATAATCGGTTTAACGGTTTCCGAGTTATATCCACCTGGAATATTGTTTCCTTGATAACTCAAAAAATAAATATTCGATTGAATTGAAGCTTGGTAACTAGTAGTAGAAAATCAACACAAAGACATGTTTAAAATTCTGTAAGAACCGTACTCCTAGAAAATTTGAAAAAAATGACGAAAAAAAAATTTTTAAGAACCGCGCCTCCAGAAAATTTAAAAAAAATCACGAAAAAAAAAATTGGTTCAAGCACTGACGTGAAGTCAGAAGCTTTTGCGCGTATGTTCTATTGTCCATTCTTCTGTATTGGACACCCTTAATCGAATTTACCATGGTTAATTATGTCGTCCATTCTCCTGTATTGGACACTTAATTCGAACTTACCATGGTAAATGAGTGTCCAATACAGGAGAATGGACGACATAATTAACCATGGTAAATTCGATTAAGGGTGTCCAATACAGAAGAATGGACAATAGAACATACGCGCAAAAGCTTCTGACTTCACGTCAGTGCTTGTTGGAGTTTATTATCCTCCATGACCTGGTGGTAAACAGTGGAAGTGAACACCGGTGAAGTAGATCCCCTTCTCGCCACTCTTGCACAGCTCCTCCACTACAGTGTCTTCTAAGGAGGAGAGCTGTCCGGAAGTAAGGGTGACCCCAGGGTATTCCTTGGGTACTATTCCCACCCTTGTCGCCTTTTCATTGTGTTACCACCCTAATTATTTCCTGTGATTGAATTGGAAAGACGAAAAAAGAGTTTGAGACATGTTTCACTTTTACGATATTTTGTTGGTTAGGCTTATTACTTCCATAAAACTCTTGACAGTTTCGCAAAGAAATCATCAATATCTGAAAGTGGGGGAGTATCAAAGCGGTATATAATCAAGATAATTGATTTTAGATTATCTTCTAGAGTATACACCAGAGCCCAACATTGATACACATAAGGCACAGAAAACTGCATACCATCCAACCTGTTTACTGCGAAAAATCACCCCCATAAATTACACATCCACCATGTCTATTCTATGCTCTACAGAAGTAAGATATTTGGTTAAATGCCGGCTCAGGTGGTGCAGTGGGTATAAAGACCTACTGTGGTGCCGGGGTCGCGGGTTCGAATCCCGCTCAGGGCATGGATGTGGTGTTGGGTTGTGTGAATGTCCAAAAAATTAGATATGACAGAGTTTGCGATATATGAGGTTAGAACTGTGTAGATGGCCTACAGGTGCCTAGCACATAAAAAGGAAAAAAAAAAAATATTTGGTTAAATCCAGCAAGTTTATAACTTTGGAGTTGTTCTTCATAATGCCAGTGCGATAAAGTCGGTCGTAATCGCTGATGAATTCCTGTAAACCATTGTGAGATGTACCAAGTCATTTCACATCAAGATGAGTGATCCTAACCTGTTGTACCTCATTATCTATCATCGAGTATATGACTAAGTGTTTTGGGTGCATAAGCAGTGGCATGCCCGGTTTCTGCTGCAGCTGTTTTCAGTTTTTGGGGTGAGGTCGTTGCGGAGGAGTGATGTGCTCCAGACCTCCTTTACCTTGCTTTTCCCTACTACCTTCGGGTTTGGGCGGTGAAAGGCCTGCTTTCTAGCCTCCTCAGGTGGTATGCCCTGATGGAGGAGCCGCAGCTACTTCCGAAACACCTGCTCCACTGAGCCCCTTTCTCAGTGGCTCGTCTCTGCTGCTCGGTTCTCCTATTTTGGGCAGAACAAACGACAGTCGCTCCTTTGGGCTTTTGCCCTTTTCCCCTCTTCAGGGTGTCCGGATGAAGAGGAGGAGGTTTACTACACCACTTTTCCAGTAGTTTTTTATTTGCAGTGTCCAGTGGTCTCGAGGTTAGCTCGAGATCCTACCTGCATGTAATCCCTTAGCCACGACACTACAGCTGGGGCAGGTGAGGAATTTCACATACAAAGAAAGCTCATCTTTATTGATATGGCAATCCATAAAAGTAGTTCAGACCCGAACAACTTGAAATATCGGTTTTTCAAACTTTTGTACATAGATAATGAAAAATTGAACTCAGGTACTAAAATAAAAGCTAATGACTTAATCTGTATTTTTGAAAAACATATAACAGCATTCTCTGTTCCTTAATTTTTCAAAATAGGTTAGAGCCTTTATCAACTGGCAATTTTCGGCCGACGTGTAATTTTTGAACGGCCGCTTAGTTATCCCCACTCGTCCCTGGCTCCTTGTGACTAAAATGTTTAATTTCGATTCACTGATGAACCAGCCGAGGTCAAATTTCAACTCTCTGCCCTTAGGCACGATGACTATCACACGAAATGAGTTAGATATTTGAATTTCGCCGGGTAGGTTTGGGGCATAAATATCTCGATTAAATTCCTTAACGAGTTAAGATGTCGAACGGAACAGACGTGTGTGTGAATGCTCTATGTAAAAAGTGCAGAGCAAAGGTTATTAATGGGTTGAAATGCAAAAATTTAACTCTGTGTTTCATCCAAGTTGTGCAGCTAAGTACAAAGGTCTTAAACAAACTGAAGACAAAAAATGTGTTATATGCTGTGATGACAAAGTTGATGCCAAAATGGATGTGGTAGTACTAAGTGAACCTGATTGTGACAAGGAATTATATGAGGCGCTAGAAGATCCTGATAGAAAGTTGGATGCAGCTCTAGTGAGTTATTTGATGAAACAAAAGGATATAATCATCACCGAATTGAGAGATAAAATCAAATTATTGAATATTCATATTGACCTTCTAAATAAATTAAACACCTCGAATATAAATAAAGATAAGGAATCATATAAAGATGTATCGACAAGAAATGAGGGTTTTTCTGGTAATTCAGATGATGAACAAACGAGACAAGGGAATCCAGCTGCTGACCCACAAAAAGCAGGGAATTCCAAAACAAATGGTGAACATACAAGTGTTGTGGTTCATTCGCAACCAGCTGGGATTCCCAAAATAAACAGACATCATATGACAGCAGCACGACTTGAAATAAATAACTCGCAGAAAAGCAACGAAATCATTAATTTGGCTAATATCATATCTCCAAATGAAGACAACGATAATTGGCAAACCGTAAAATATAAACAGAAGCCGCTAAGAAGAAAAAGGATTGTTGGATGTAATGTGGAATCTTCTGTGAAAGGAGTACCTAAAAATGTGACTTTGCATGTGTCAAGAGTGGAGCATTCTACTACTGCCGATGATTTGGCCAATTTGTTGACTCCCGCTTTTCCTGAAGTGAAATGTGAATTGATGACATCAAAGTATCCGAGTGTTTACTCATCATTTAAGGTAACGATTGACGACAAAAACTTTCGCAAGGCTATGGACCCCAAACTGTGGCCTTGTGGTGCTTGTGTCAGCAAGTTTTTTTGGATGAGGAATCAGTCAACCCCTGTAAAGGACTGATGTTCACTCCTCAGTTAATGTTATTGAACGCACAAAGTCTCAACGCCGATACAATTAACATTTTGGAAGTCGATATTGGGGACACTGACCTTCAGTTCCTATGTTTTACTGAAACTCATTGTAAAAGTGATTCTATACTTTACAGGAACATCAATGGATTCCATTTATCTGCCCATTATTGTAGAAAAAATTTTGAAAAGGGTGGTGTTGCCATGTATTCTAAACTCGGTTTGAAATGCAAAGAACTTGATCTAAAAGAATTCTGTGTAGATAAGGATTTTGAGATTTGTGGGTTATCTTATAAAACGGGCGAGAGTGTTAGCATTGTCTTAACTTGTTATCGCTCTCCTAGCGGGAATATGAACACTTTTTATGATAATATCCTGAAAGTGCTAGAACTGGAATATAAACCAAATTATTACATAACTATGGTGGGGGACTTGAACATAGACTCGTCTGCCAATTCGGCAGACTTGTATAGTTTTAACAGGCTCTGTAACATTATGGGTAGTTTTAATATGACTTCCGTTGTTGGGTGGCCAACAAGAGTGACTTATCATTCAGCCACCACAATCGATCATATATTTACTAATTTTAGCGACTCTGTTGTCTGCGTCGTTGATAATTTATTGTCTGATCACCGAACTGTACTGTTTGAGATTCCTGAGCGAACTGATGTGAGAGTTGGTTGGTCTCATATGAGAAGAAACTTTAATGATCGAGCGATTCATTGTTTCAAAACAGCACTTCTACAGGAAAATTGGTCTAAACTCTATGATATGTCTGACATTAACAAGGCTTTCGATTTGTTTCGGGAAGTATTCGTCTTTTATTTTGAAATGTACTTTCCTTTAAGAAAATGCTACAGTATGAAAAAGAGCAGTCAAAAATGGGTCACAGATGATGTCAAATTATCTAGTGTCAAATTGAAGGATTTGCATTACCTACAATCAGAATACCCTGAATTACGTAACACATATAAGGCTGCAAAGAAAAAACATGAAAAATTAGTAAAAACTTCCAAAAAAATGTACTACCAAAATACTATAGCTAATTCAGTAAACGTTAACAAAACAGCCTGGAACGTTATCTCGGAATTGAGTAACAGAAGGGTTAGGTCACACAATGATATTGAAATCATGAAAGATGGAGTAATATATGAAAATGCTCGTGAAGTGTCAAATTTGTTCAACCATCATTTTATAAATGCTCCGAAGGAAATAATTAACAAGATTGATCAAAGTAAAATAAAAAAAATGAAAAATCCAAAAATTGAAATGAATAACTTTTCTATTTTTCTCAGCCCCTTTGCTGCTATAGAACTGGAAACGTTACTGAGAACTAAACTAAAAAATAAACATTCGGCGGGAAATGATGACATACCATCATTTCTACTGAAAAAATGTCTGAATAGTATAATTGAACCCGTTACATTCTTGGTGAATTTGTCTTTTTCAACAGGCAAATTTCCGGATACCCTTAAAACAGGTAAAATTATTCCCCTCCATAAAAAGGGTCCTGCCAACTTGATCGATAATTATCGACCAATAACAATTACGCCAAGTTTCTCAAATATCTTTGAATATTCATTTTTGGATCGCCTCTTAAATTTCTTGAAAAAATTCGATATTTTGAGCAAAAATCAGCATGGGTTCAGAGTCGGTCATTCCACAAATACGGCTGCAACTTCGTTCTTCGGGAAGATAGTGGAGTTTCTTGAAGCAGGTGAGTGCCCTGCGGGGATATTTTGTGACCTCAGCAGGGCGTTCGACTGTGTTGATCACCAGATTATGTCAACGAAGTTGTATAGCTACGGAGTTAGGGGTCCAGCTCTTAGTTGGATTTCTTCCTTCCTGTTCAACCGACTGCAATACGTGAGCTTGCCAGAACTCGTTTCTGGAACACTCACAGTAACCAGGTCTGAGTCTAAGGTGGTCAAGATGGGAGTCCCGCAGGGATCAATACTTGGTCCAATTCTATTTCTGTTGTACACCAACGATCTTGGTGACCACTTGACACAGACTCATATAACAATGTTTGCTGATGATACCTCCTTAATAGCTTCGGATAAGGACGAAATAAAAACACAACGGAAAAGTGAACAACTCTTGAACTCCATAAACAACTGGTGCAGCTTGAATTTTTTATACCTGAATGCCTCTAAAACGCAAATAGTTAAATTCCATAATTGGCAAAAAAATTGTCTACCAATATCAATCTGCGTTAATGACGTATCAATTAACAACACAAATGTGACCAAATTCCTGGGTCTGGTGATTGATGAAAATGTCAACTGGAAGAGTCATTGCATATGCCTGAACAAGAGGTTGAATTCTTTATGTTATTTGTTCAGGAGTCTCAGACAAGTCTTGGAGGAGCCCCAACTATTGGCCTTGTACCACTCTCAGGTAGCGTCCCGAATTAGGTATGGTTTATGTTTGTGGGGTAACTCCACTTCTGTTAATGACGTGTTTATTTTGCAAAAAAGGATAATGAGAGTAGTGGCAGGTGTTTCTTCATCCTACTGCTGTAGGGGATTGTTTGTCAAATTTAATGTAATGACACTTTTTTCTATGTATATTTATGAAATGTGTACTTTTGTGTTCATGAACAAAACTAAGTTCACTCAGAATAAGGACTTGCATAATGTGAATACTCGACAGAGGAATAATTTCCACATTCCTTTTTATAAATATAAAATTTCGCAAAACTCACTTGCATATTTAGGTTTGACTATATATAACAGACTGCCACTTGAAATAAAAAATTCTAATGAAAATAGAAAGTTTTGCACAGTGCTGAAAAAGTTCCTAATTAAAAATTGTTTTTAATCTTTGGACGAATATTTTAACAGGTGATGTCTTAACATTTGTGTCCGTGTTGTTCTGTTCCGATTTGCTTTCTTTCTTTGTGACTATTCCTATACATATGTAATTGTGTCTTACTGGAAAATAAATTATTATTATTATTATTATTATTATAATAGGCAAATCCGCTCGAAAAATACTGATCTGATAAATTTGGAACTTGGTAGTTAGTGGAAGAATACCGACTCGAAGACTAATACAAAATTCGGTGGGGAAGCTATTTAAAACAAATTATGTATCAGAAACTGTCTGTCTGATATCGTCGAAATTTCGCAGAGCCTTCAAAACGAAATGTATTCTTATCTTATCGAAGCTTAGAAAACGTCTATAGCAATCAAATTCGATTAAGAGTGTCAAGTAGAGGTGAATAGACGATAGAACATGCTCGCAAAAGCTCCCGACTTCTCGTCAGTGCTTGAACAAATTTTTTGTTTAATATTCTCTATGTCAATAGAAGTGAAATCTGATTTTGAGTGTACTTTTTAAATATAATGAATATATTGTTTCAGATTTTTGTGGAAGATGCTTTAGGAGACAGGATATGGATTGATAACCCTTATTGTAAACCATTCGTTGATAACATTATAACAGCTTTTAGTACGAAGTTGCCACCAAAATCCCTTCTTCTCTGTGAAAATTGGAATTCCGTTGTCAGGGACACCTCAAGCCCTCTTACTATAAATAGTATTGATGATGAAGAAGGTAACATTTTGTTCAATTTTTGCGCTCATGTTCTGGGGAACATCGCGTGCTCATTTTGCCCAAATGTCTGTAATTTTTGAATTTTTTGCCGAAGATGGTCTCAAACGATTGGGTTCGACTCCCTTATGAAGAATTCGAGGAAAAATTTGATTCTGTCCGGCCGTTGCCACGATAACTTGATATATAATGGGTAGGTAGGGTGGGTGGCGCGTCCCAATCGACGGACAAGTTCGTTAATGGGCATAATCGGTCCAACGGTTTCCGAGTAATAATTTTGTTTTCAACCAGTACATATCCGACCGAATTGAAACTGGATGAGTAGTTGTATAGTACAAACTTCAAGACGTATGTGCAATTTTGTATGAATCGTATCAATAGAAAATTTTAAAAAAATTACTAAAAAATATTATTCATCTCACGATAACTTGAGAACGGAAAGAGATGGTGACTTACAATTTTCAAGGTTGGTTGAGCATCCGAATGCAACATGTGAGTTTGTTAATAGGCATAATCAGTCAAACAGTTCTGGAATTATACGTATCTGGAATTTTGTTTTCATGATAGATTTCAACTTAATATCCTTTATAAGAAATCTCTCAAAAGCGAGGAATTTTTGTGACAGGATGTAAAAATCATTAACATGAAACTTTTTACAAAAAAATTGGGTCAAGCACTGACGTGCAGTTAGGAGCTTTTGCGTGCATGTTCTACTGTCAATTCACTTCTTTTGGACACTCTTAATCGTTTTTACCATCGATATAGACCGTTTTATCAGGTTTTATAAGACATTTCGTACCATTTTACTGACAGACTTGAGCAATGAGAGAATCGTCTAAGGCCACAGAATTTTGAATTCTGACATATACTCCATTTACTTTTATAAAGTCTCCCGGTTGGACCTGATTTAGGTCTATCACGTTTTTGTAACTAAAACAAAGGCAGGTTGGCACTTCTGAAATATCGTCAATGTCAAAACAATTCTCTCAGACGTTGCCAGTTTCTACTCTTAACAATCAACATACCGCCGTATTCACAAAGCATTGTTAAGTGTTTGAATCTCCGTTAAGTCCTAACTGAGGTCCTCAGTTAAGGATAAATATGAATCGCAACCTCAGTTAACTTATTTAACGATGGTGAAACAGGCCTGAAACCCCTTATTGTCCCTTATTATCCCCAGTTTATACTTAACTGATAATGGCGGATAATGTTTTATCTTAGACAAAATATTATCACATATCATTATCTTCGAAAAATAAAGAACTCTTTACTTTGAAATTGAAAATGCCGGAACCAGAGACAAAGTATACTTCAGGAACTGAAATCTGCAATAGGAAAACTTCATTCTGTCTTAGGACATATTGAACTCTCGAATTAAAATACTTAGTTTCCTATAGCCTATCACAATATTTTATGAAGGTTTAACAGTGACTACTACATTTTTAAACTGGTGTATATCAAGTTGTGCAACAAGGTATTTAAATGTCTTCTGTAGGCTTATTTCTTGAGAATTTCGAAAAGTGGGAATTCCATAGGTACGTCTGTTCGTTTAGAAGTTCTGCCGGGACATTCAGGTACTTCTTTTTTCAAATGAACTATCACAAAGTAACGGACTACTGTATCTATTATTTTTCATTAAAATGTCAACACTTGATTCTTGATTTCCGTGCAAGAAAATAGCATAACTGAATCTTCAAACCAGTTTATATACGTGAAATATTTTCCATAGTAAAAACACATGAAAAATTTTCTTGAACAGTAGCCAGGTCTTTGGAATTGTTGAATTCACATAATATCTGCTCAAATTCATTATCTTTCCCAAGAAAATTCACATTGTGAAAAATACGTAATTACTACTACTTCTATGTAGAGTGGACAACTTTGCGTAGTTATGTGACAGGAAAATGAGCATAACCTAACATTTTCAAAATATACACGGTGAAATGTGTCAGAATTTCATGGCCAACCGGGAGACTTTATAAAAGTGAATGGAGTATATGTATTCTAACGGATTTGAAAATCGTTAAATATCTTATAATTTACGGAAAAACTTAGGTCTCATGTAATTTTAGGATACGATATCACGAAATTCCGCGAAAATTAGCGCGTCAATATTCTACAAGTAATTACCGAGTTTTAAATGGCTATTAACCAACCTAAATGTCGCATTCGGATGCGCAAGCCTACCAAGAAAATTACAAGTCGCTATTTCCGTTCTAAAGTTATCGTGAGATACAAACTATTTTTTCATAATTTTTTAAAAAATTTCTATTTGTACGATCCTCACAAAATTTCACATACCTCGATATTCTACAACTAGTTACCAAGTTTCAATTCGATCGGATCTGTATTTTATGAGTTATATATTTAAGCCTAATATTCCGGATGGGTATAACTCCGAAACCGTTCGGCCGATTATGCCTAACAACGAACTTAACTCTCCCATTCGGATGCGCAATCTACCCTGAAAATTGCAAATCCTTATCTCTTTCCATTCGAAAGTTATCGAGGCAACGGTCACCTATCCAACTACTGAACTTACCCAAGGCTGCTTGGATCTCCAACAAAATAGATCCGATCGTGTTGAAACTTGGCTGTAGTGAGGTTTTGAAGGCTCTCGTAAAATTTCAGGGATGCCGGACGAATAGTTTCTGATATATAGAATTGTTTTAAATGATTTTCAATGATTTTTTTAAATTCTCTAGTGATACGATCGTCAAGAAATAAAGCTTTATCAGCTCACTGAATTCCTTCTTATCCACCTTTTAACAAAAACACCAAAGTTGCCTGACACAAGCAGCTATAA
Source organism: Halyzia sedecimguttata (assembly GCA_937662695.2). Classification (NCBI taxonomy): domain Eukaryota; kingdom Metazoa; phylum Arthropoda; class Insecta; order Coleoptera; family Coccinellidae; genus Halyzia; species Halyzia sedecimguttata. The sequence continues at coordinate 49,613,351 of OW569414.2, read as the reverse complement.
CTTGAGAACACGTGATCCAGTTATTGTCATGAGATACTGACTCCTAACCTTCTAAAATCTAAAGGATGGTGCTATCGAATTCCGTAATTGATTTCGCATTTGTGATAGCCCGGATTTTTGAACAATGTAGTATAAAGAGCATATGGGACACATTCAAAACAACAACATCGATAAATCTGCTGTTAATAATCATGTTCTAAGAACCGGCCACTCAATTTCCGAAAATTCTCTTAAATTGTTGAAAAATGTCAATAATTTGTACCTGGGAACCAAGAAGGTGTCGAAATGTATAAAAGAAGGGATGTTTCACTCAATAATGAACTAACTCTTATTAAAAACTCATATTTCTCACTGATCGGTTGAAGTTTAATGTCAGCCCAATTATGTGTAGAGTAATAGCATGCTTTAGTAACGTTTAACCTCAGAAGATGGGAACATCGTTCCCGAAAAATATGTCAGATGACAAAATTTATAGTAGACAAGAGTGTAGTTCCTCCTGTAATGTTTATAATCAGTTATCAGTATAAACAAGAATATCCACTAAACTCGATCTGTTTGTCACCGAAATCACTGAAAAAATTACTAAAATATAAGTATATATAGACGCAAATAAACAGGAAGCTTACATTTTGAATAAAATTGGCAGGGCTTTTTCAATTGCTCACACGTCCTGAAATGAATATCCACTCATCCAACCAAGTTGGTCCAGAAGTATGGATTTGGTACTAATCCAAGTATTTTTTATCCGGCTGTTAATATTGAAAGATACCAATAAGAATACCAATTCGAGGGCAAGATTCAGTTCATGCAATCTCAGGTCTCATATATATTTTAAAATTTTTATTATCATTTATTCATTGGCATTTAGAATATAACATTATTCTATAGGCCAATTTGTTTTCTACATTTCATTGAGCTCTCAAATAAGTTTTTAAGGTTTTCTCCAGTGTAAAGACCATATTTTAGTCCTACTTCATGTCAGCTGGCTAGTTTTTTGGGCGTATGTTCTAGGGGAACATCGTCCTATCATTTCGTCCAAATGTCTGTAATTTTCGAATTTCGAGCTGAAAATTGGCTAATAGACTAATTCGGACTCCCTGATCACGAATCCGGTGTCAGATTTTAGGGTGCCGTCCGGCCGGCCGGCCGGCCGGCCGTAAGCACGATAACAGGAGCACCGAAGGTCCTATCGACTTCAAACTTTCAGGGTAGGTTTCTGATCAAAATGCGACGGTTAAGTTCGTTAACGGGCAAAATCGGCCGGACGGTTTAGGAGTTATAGACATTTAAAATTTTGAGGTTATTTCCCTGATATTTCAGGAACTAAAGAAGATGTTGAATCGAAACTTGGTAGTCAGTTCGAGGATATAAACGCGCAACTTTTGGCAAAATTCTGTTATGATCGAAATGTTGGTAATTTTTAAAAAAATATTTCTTTTAATTTTTTCGAAAAAAAAATTTTTTTTTCGTGAACTATTCATCAGATTGCAACAAAAACTTGTACTAACGTCAATTGTAGTATTTTGCAACATTGTGCAAAATTTTGGCTCTATACGATTTCAATTTCTGGAGATATAAGACAAAATGTGTCAAATTTCCTGGGTCTCTCTCAGTATTTTCATCGATTATTCTATGAACTCTTTGAATTCCACCGAAAACAAATTCAAAGACATAAACATAAAGAATCAAGTCATAGTTTAGACGTCGAAAGAAGGACGATGTTGATCGACTTGAAAAGGTACCTATTTCAAGAAATGCAATAATGAAATGCTTAATTTTTTTTATGGTCACAGAAAATCGTCACAAAAATCTATTTACCTCATTTGACGGCTGTTTGTCAAATCAATTAATTCCAATGATTGATGTCAGATTTCCTACATACCAAGTTCAAACACATTTTATTATATGGAAAACACTTATTATGATCACGTTCTACAGGAATTGATACTAAATAGAAGCTAGATGAAGATTATTGTAATGGAAAATTTGTGTTCCAGAATAATATTAAGGTATTCAACATGATACTGCTTTTTTTCTTTACTGGTCAGTACGGGCCACAAGGAACATGCGCCCAAAAGCTCCTGTCCACAGGGCTTGAACCCATTTTTTTAAGTCTTCTAATGCCTTGGGGTTGAAGCAATGGTTGTAGTAAGTCGTTTATATGACCTTGTGATTTAGTGTGGTGTTTCGTAATGACGTCCTTTACATAGGGTATTTTCAGGTCTCATAATATGAATACAAGGTTGGTAAAAGTCCTGAAACTGAGCGTTTCATCTATTGACACTAATATCAACAGATTGCATTAATTTCATTCAGGAAAACTAGTTTGTGATTTATATCTATTTCAGCATTTGTTGAACATAAACTAATAGTTGACGGTTGGAATACGAAAATTTACCCTAGATACAGTCAGAATCAAGAAAGTGTTGAACATATTGTTCTAGAAGCTATAAAAGAACAACTCAACAGGAGACAACAGCCAGAGGCAATAAGTAAAAATTTCATCAGGTTTTTGAGCATAGCCTGCGGACTCGTTGAGATAAGGGTGATAGCTGTCTCAAGAATTGAAACATGGTTACATAATCACAAACTTATGAAATCAGCTCAAGAACTTCTAGCATATCTGTGCTATAATTGTTCAGCTAGTACCCAAAGGGATTTAGAGGTAATTTTTTATATACACTTAGAATAATTTAATTCAGGTTATTATTTTCTGAAATAAGCGGCTATTCAAAATTAAACATTCATTGTTCTCTGTAAGTTCGGTATGAACAGTGTGGTTCACTTCGATCGGAAACAATTACCGAAAATCAGCAGATACAACGATCTACAATTTGTTTTTCCTAGTACATTTATGTAAAATTCTAATAGATTTTTTCATGGCCCTCTAAGAGAAAAGTGCTGCTGATTTAGGTTGGTTTTCCTGTCACGCTGACGGTCGGCGCTGATAGGTCAATATGTATGTAGCTATAGGTAGCGTTTTCGAGTCACGCAGCGCTGACGGCCGTCAGCGCTGAGCTATATACGCGCACGTACACGCCGGCGCGTCGGCGCCTCTGACTAGCTGGCGCCGACAAGCCTCCACATTCAGTGAGCCAGAGACAATAGCATCCTTCTATTTCTCTATGTGATCAGTGCAATACTAAAACGATCCGAGCGGACCGATCAGCGCTGACCGTCAGCGCCGACCGTCAGCGTGACAGGAAAACCAGCCTAAAGGTTGAATTATTATGTGGTATTCAAAATACGCAATATTAATCAAATTCCATAAAACAAAAATTTAATATATATGTACATAAGTGCCATCTCGGAGCAAAAGTCGAAAAATAATTTAGAATACAGGGTGTCCCGGGAGGAATGCCACCAACGGAAACCATAAGAACAAGTTAGTTGTAGCTAATTGCTAACAGCTAAAAGACACCCGGCGAATTATTCGTCGATTGACCATCAACATATATTCCTTTGTGATCCGAGCTATCCACGTCATTGGCTCAACGTTCCACCAAAGAGGAAAGTGTGATTCAGTGCAGATAACCTATTAATAGTTTCTTGAAAACTCCAGGGACTCTTTGGAGTGACAGATTTTGTTTATTTATTCAAAAATCACTTGTTGAGTGAAACTGTTATATCCTCGGTATAGATATCACGAATATTTTTGGATGAATGTTAAAAACACCAACAGGTCCTGAAGGTATGGTAGTTTTATCAAATTTAAAAACTGTGTTTCAAAACCTTGAGCATTCCTGAATTATTTTGACCTAAACTTGTTTTTTTTTTAGGAACATGTTTGAATTATTCAACGGTTTCTTTCTGGGTTTTCACTCCCAAACTCTGAAAAATATCTATAAAATAAAGAATTGTCACATTGACAATTCTTGAATTTCACCAAATAACTATCAACAAAATAATTCTCTCGATTTTCGTTGAGCGTCTGAAGAAGGGGTCTGATATAGACTCCGAACTGTACGCTATAGTTGTTTCTTCGTTGATGTTGTTTCGTTGTTGTTTGTTAGGCAACATTGTTCAATTGATTGCTTCTGACAAATATCCTGTGTTTCTTACGCAGAAGCAAATCACAAAATAATTAATTTTTATTTTATAGATATTTTTCAGAGTTTGGGAGAGAAAACCCAGAAAGAAACCGTTGAATAATGAGTATACCTCCCACAGTATCCTTCAATGATTACTTATGTTTGAATTATCTCCCTTAATTTTAAAATATGCTGTATTTTTTTTTATAAATTAATATTGTATTCAATGTCAATATCTGTTTTTAGGTTATTGCTCAACTTAGTAAACTGCGTTTGAAAAGCAAACCCATGGTAATTTTCTTCAATAACTGCTTAAGAGAAATGGTTTATTCTTCACCTGCGAATCTGTATCCTCTACTGAAGTACACTATTTATAATGAACTTTCGAATGCAAGAAATAGCAACAATCTTGTTGTTGTTGGTGCATTATTTCAAGTTGCTCCAGAACCCAGTGCCGATGCATTTGCCGATATATGTCTAGTAAGTAGCTTCATTTATTTTTACTTAAATTTATAGACTGGAACAAATTCTTGAAGTTGAATTCGGTCACTTTGAATCGTTGCTTCAAAACGAGTATCTTTAGCTACTCAAAACTGTAGATATTATTTCGAAGAAGTCTATCTGGATATGATACCCACATACTCTATGCATAGATTGCACTATGTCTCAAAATGCTATGATATTTCTACTTGTCAATAAAATATATCATTCTAAAAGTATGAATGCGCTTATATTTCAATCTCAAGGAACACAAAATCTGAAAAATGGCAGCCTTGAAGCTATTTGCTAATTCATTTTTCGGACTGTGCTTTAAAAGACACAGGTATTATTAAAGACTTAATAGTTTACTTCGAACAAAAACTGAGTTTTAACAACAATACATCAATAACAAGTTTTAAAATGCTAGGATTCATTAAAAGATCAATGAGACATTTTAATAACTTAAAGGCAATAAAAACAGTATACTACTCAAATGTTAGAACTATACTAGAGTATTCATCCCATGAATGGTCTCCATCTTACAGCAGCTACAAGTATTGAGTGTGTACAAAGATTTTTTTAAAAGGGTTACCTTTAAGACTAGACTAACATTATCATCCAAAAACTACAATCAAGAACAAATCAGTTTGAGGTCTTCAGAATTGAAAAAGGAAAACTTATACATTATGCTAATTTTCAAATTGATCAATAATTTCACTGATTGTACAAGCAAAATAAGTCTCAATTGCAGGCCGGCACTTTTGAGATGCAGAGAGTTTTTCTACTTGAATTTTGCACCAACTAACCATGTGTAGAACCTAACCTAACCTAACCTAACCTAACCATGTGTAGTTTAAACAGTCCATTAATTAGATCATTGCGATGAACGAATAATATATTAGGTTGACAGCTTCTCGACCTCGATATTTACGCTAAAAAAGCACTTTGAGTCTCAAGCTTTGACTTGATTGGGAGAAGCTATTTGAAATATACAGGGTGTTTCAGAATAAAGTACCGTAAATTGGGGATTGTATAGATCTGGATGAGAAATTAAGAAAAGCAAAATAACATTTTTCGATAAACCTTCCCGTTAACATTCTACAGGGTGATGAAGTGAAAGTGTTAAATACTTTTTTTTATATTTTCAGTTGGATTAGAGATATTAACTTGAAAATCGGGATGTATTAGTTGTTTACCAGTACGAATCAGCACATGCCATTTCGACAAATTTGAATTATCCATTGACGTATTACAGCGGGGTTGCCAAATCATTTTGATCTATACTTTTTGCGCACCCTGTATATTATAAAAATGTATACTTATAATTAATCCCCATTAGGTTTTCCATAGAAAAGGTACTCCTAGTTAATGTCTCTAGAGCCTTCCGATTTTGAGATATTTCCAATTTTACCCTACAAGTACATGACCGCAAATGAAAATTTAAATAAACATCAAATATGAACATTTTTCAAAAAAGAATATAATGTCAGATTCAAATGAAACACAGTAAGTTTAAACAAATACAATGTCAATAAGCGTGAAATTTGTTAATATCCCAAATCTAAGGGAAAAAAATTTAAAAAATTAACACTTTTACTTCATCACCTTGTAGAATGTTATTATTATTATTATTATTATTATTACAAGTAGAGAAGAGTTGAGAAAAAATTCTATAAACTCACAAATACAAACTTTACAATGAATGAAATGTCACAGTATTGGATTAATAAAAAAGCAAAGAACAATCAACGAGAAACTACACCCGCGAACCAACCGACGCAGCGTTCACCACAGCATCTGGCAGTGCATTCCACGTAGCAAAAATCCTGTTCGGCAAAAAGTGCTCCCTCCCAGCGGTCCTGAACCTCTACTTCGCCAACTTCAGATTATGACCTCGCAAATGATTCAGCGGATTACGGTTGAATAGATCTGACAAATCCACACTGAAGAAACCGTGCGGCGGGACGCCACTCACCACCCTCCTTGCAGAAGACAATGAGTTACCAACGCGGACCCGAAATGTTCTATCGGAAAGAAAAGCCTCGATCCATCGGAGCAAATCACCACGAATTCCAAGGCTCTCGAGTTTGAAGAGAAGACGTCTGTGGGGCACACGGTCAAAGGCCTTGGAGAAGTCGAGATAAAGAACATCCACCGGGAGACGTGCATCGAGCATCCTGCTCCAATCGCTGGTACACGACAGCATGTTGGTCATCACGGAACGGCCCGGCAGAAACCCATGCTGACTATCTGGTATAATTCCATTGGACAGGGAAAAGTCAAGAATCTTTTCGTGGATAATTTTCTCACAGATTTTTGATATGATCGGGACTAGGCTTATTGGCCTGTAGTTGTTTGGGTCGAGCTTGTCACCTTTTTTGAAGATCGGAGTAACCAGAGCCTCCCTCCAGCTCTTCGGCAGGGAATGCGTAGCAAACGATCTCGTGAAAATCATCGATAGGGGGGAAGACAGTGGTGCAGCACAGTTTTTGAGAAGATGGGCAGAAATTCCATCGGATGTTAACAGGAAGGTTTACCGAAAAATGTTATTTAGCTTTTCTTATTTATCGTACAGATCTGAACAATCCCAAATTTACGGTACTTTATTTTGAAACACCCTGTATATCTACTAACTTATCACATACAGCTTCTTTGCGCATTTTTGAGCTATAAAGGCCGGTCCATACGCTACGTTTTGCACAACCTTCTACCTGCGAAGTTCAACACGTTGCAGGTAAAACGCTGCGTGTAGACAGCAAAATTGCGCAGTTTTGAAAACGTCGTGGAGACGTTGCAGGTGCAGCGAAAACTGAGCTAGACAGCATAGATATCCGTGATCTGCGCGGATTGGTTGCTGCATGTAGACGGTAACTGTGGTAACAGCATGCCAAAATGGACAAGAGTAGTACCTCCTCCATGACGATATCGCTAAAACTGTGCGAAATATACAGATATCTCTGCATCGTGTGGACGCACTAAAAATTGCTGCGTTTTCATTCCGTCTTGAGACTGCGCAGACAAAAGGTTGTGCGAAACGTAGCGTATGGACTGGCCTTAAGATCAAGGCGGTAGAAGAGTGCAGGCGCTCCGGTGGAAGGTTGCCCATTGGTAGAATAATAGGCCGAGGCAGACGATTACGTACAACATTCCGTCCGTCTATCATCCAGTACTGTTGAATTATGTAGTAGTATACAGGGTGTAACTAAATAAGTGTAAAATATTTAAGGGGGTGATTCCTCATCGAAAAAAAGATAGGATCTTTCATATAAAGAAACTTTATTGGAGCATCCCTTGTTAAGATACAGCCCCTTAAAGGGGGTACAGAAAGTTTAATATGATTATTATTAATTACTATGATTGTTATTAATTACTGTGAGTAATTACTATGAGTGTTATTAATAAATTAGTTTTTTTAGTCCCCTTTAATCATTTAATGTAGGTAGTAACTACAAAATAACAATAAATCCAGATCGCATTTATGACGATGTATCTCTGTAGTTGTTCGTAAAATAATGTTTTGCTGCGATCTGGTTTATTCTGGGCAAAAATTTCAAGAAAAATTTTTTGTTTAGAATGAAATAGGTTATCGGAAATAAATTTTAAAATGGTAAACAAATAATAAGACAAAAAGTTACATTGGAAATAAATTTTAGGGGTTGCGTTTTCCACCCCTTACAACCATGGGATGAACCAAATAAATTACTGGCTGAGTGTCTTTTTGGTATTAGAAAATATCAGGTTAATTTCAATATTGTGACATTTTTAGTGCTTGTGAAAAAAATTATTAAACAAATTTTCTGTAACCCCTTTAAGGGGCTGTATCTTAACAAGGGATGCTCCAATGAAGTTTCTTTATATGAAAGATCCTATCTTTTTTTCGATGAGGAATAACCCCCTTAAATATTTTACACTTATTTAGTTACACCCTGTATATTGTGTATTCAGGAAAACTGAGAACAATTTCTTCACAAATGCTGCATAAAGGCAGTTCAGGTGTGGATTAGCACATTGTAAAATCTTTAAACGCTTATAAATTTGTATCTGAGCTGAATCTGGAAAAATGGTATATGAAAAATTGGTTCAAGCACTGACGTGAAGTCAGAAGCTTTTGCGCGTATGTTCTATTGTCCATTCTTCTGTATTGGACACCCTTAATCGATTTACCATGGTAAATTATGTTGTCCATTCTCCTGTATTGGACACTCTTAATTCGAATTTACCATGGTATATTCGATGTCCAATACAGGAGAATGGACAACATAATTTACCATGGTAAATTCGATTAAGGGTGTCCAATACAGAAGAATGGACAATAGAACATACGCGCAAAAGCTTCTGACATCACGTCAGTGCTTGAACCAATTTTTTTTGAATTTTCTAGGGGTGCGGTTCTTGAATTTTTTTTTTGTCGTTTTTTTCAAATTTTCTAGGGATACGGTTCTTACAAAATTCTAAACACGTCTTTATGATGATTTTCTACTACTAGTTACCAAGCTTCAATTCGATCGAATATTTATTTTTTGAGTTATCAAGGAAATAATATTCCAGGTGGGTATAACTCGGAAACCGTTTGACCGATTATGCCCAAAAACGAACTCAACTCTCCCTTTCGGATACGCAACCTACCCTGAAAATTGCAAGTCCCTATCTCCTTTCGTTCGAAAGTTATCGAGGCAACGGTCACCCATCTACTGAACTCGCACAAGAATGCTCGAATCTCCAACAATATTCAACCGATCGTGTTAAAACTTTAAACTTGGCAGTAGAGTTAGGTTATGAAGGCTCTTGCAAAATTTCAGCAATTTCAAACGAATAGTTACTGATATATAGAATTTTTTTTTTCAATTTTAAATTATTTTTTTAAATTTTTTTACAAAGACTATCCTCACGAAATTTTGCAAGAATTTTCGCGTTGGCATTCTACAACTAATTACCATGTTTGAATTCAATCGGTTTATTATTTTTCGAGTTAATGAGGAACAAAAAACAACCAAATTTCAGATGGCTATAACTCTAAAACCGTTTGTCCGATTATGCTCATAAACAAACTGATGTGATGGTGCACATCCTAACCTGAAAACTTCAAGCCGCTATCTGTATCCGTCCTCAAGTTATCGTGACAACAAAAATATTTTTTAATAATTTTTTTAAAATTTTCTAGTCATACGATTCGCACAAAATTTCACGAACATGCTAAGGTTCATATTCTACAACTACTCACCAAGTTTCAATTCGATCGGATTTATATTGGTTGAAAACAAAATTATTACTCGGAAACCACTGGGCCGATTATGCCCATTAACGAACTTGTCCGTCGTATTGGGATGCGCCACCCACCCTGAAAATTTCAAGTCGCTAGCTCTTTTCGTTCTCAAGTTATCGTGGCAACGGCCGAACGGACGGCCGGACAGAATCAAATTTGTCCATTCTTCATTGGGGAGTCGAACTAAATCGTTTGAGACCATCTTCGTCAAAAAATTCGAAAGTTACAGACATTTGGGCAAAACTATAACGCGATGTTCCCTAGAACATACGCGCAAAAAGTGTTTCATTTGATGAGAGGAATATATTATTAAAATTAATGTACAACTTGAAGACACACCTTGTATATTTGTTTATTTATTTATTCTACAAATTATTACAATGTATAAATTGAGAATAGACAGGAACCACCATTTCACAATGAAATTATTGTTGCCTAGTACCTGGTATACATAACTAAACTAACTAGAATGTATAACTAAAATTAACAATGAAGACAACTTGAATAATTAGCTACCTAGAGACCAGAACAAATAATTGTGACCAATTATTTAAATCTAAAGAAACTGAAAGAAAATACCCCAAATGGAAGCTATGGGCATCAGCAAAATCAAGATTCCTACCAGGAAAGATGTTCTATGCATATTTGGCTTTGTGAAGATCCAAGCTTCCTGTCGTCAGACTGATAGCTTTTCTAAGCCATATAAACGCATAATACATGGAGTACAGCCCTCAATCGGAATATGTGACCTATAAGCAATAAAACGGGTGAATTGCGCTGAAATATTTCTATTCTATCCACATCGCAGGCATAATGGGGGGACCAGGCAATAGTGCCATACTTGAGAATAGATCGAACTTACAGTATAACATTTTCACTGTGTATGGGGGGAAATCTCTACAATTTCTCATAGCAACCCAAAAGTCCGATGAGCTCTCGAGCAGACTTTGTCTGCTTGATTGAACGTTAAAGGACAATCAAAATAATACCAAGATTCTCAACGGCATCAACACGTTTCAAGACAATGTTGCCAAGTTGGTAATCGTACCTAATGGGATTCTGGGAGGGACAAAAGGAGATAACCTTACATTTAGCCATATTCAGAGATAAACAATTCATATCGTACCAGGCAAGGAGAGAATCAACTTGATTCCGAAATCTCATAGTATGCCTCAGATCCTTAACAACGGAATAAAGCTTCAGGTCGTCCGTAAGCAACAAGAAATTACAGTGTAAGTGAAAAGATACATCATTCACGAAAAGGTTGAAGAGGACTGGCCCAACGTGTTACCCCTGTGGAACTCCATACGAAACCAAAATCTCGCGTGACACGTAGCCTTGCTGACACGTGCTTAACGGCTTGAGTACGCCCACAGAGAAAACTTCTTACCCACAATAAAACTGAACCAGAAAATCAATAGACTTCTAGCTTGAACAAAAATAAATTTTTGTTAACCCTTTCAAACGCCTTAGAGAAGTCAGTATAGACAGAATCGAACTGATAACCTGATTCGAAACAATTCACAATTTCATTTAGATAAAGAACTAGTGGGCCCGCAGATCTACCTAGCCAGTAGATCTACATTTTCCCGGTAGATCCACATTTTTTCGGTAGATCTACATTTTTTCCGATAGATCTACATTTTCCGGTAGATCTACATTTTTCCAGTAGATCTAAATTTTTCCGGTAGATCTACATTTTTCCAGTAGATCTTCATTTTTCCGGTAGATCTACATTTTTCCGGTAGATCTGCATTTTTAATGGAAGATCAATATAATCGGTAGATCAATCGAACCCGTAGTTCAACGCCATCTAACGTGTCCTGTTGTGTGAAAGTCCTATCGAAATATGTCGAGGCGTTTTTGAGTTCCTAGAAACCGAATGTAGCGCCACCTGCCATATCGTATCGTGAACCTTAGGCCTTCCGAAACACGATCACAAAGTTTCATGAAAATCGGTATAGCCATTTTCGAGTTCCTGTGAACCGATCATAGCGCCACCTACGGAGGGTATATCGTGGATGTGAGACCTCCTCAGACACACAGAAAGTTTAATCGAAATCGGTCCGGTCGTTCTTGAGTTTATAAAAGCCGAACACGGCGCCACCTAGCGGGTTCCTATTGTGACTCTGAGACCCACTCAAGTACACACACAAAGTTTCATCGAAATCGGTGGAGCCGTTTTCGAGCTTCTATAGATCAATCGAGGCGCCCCCTACAGGATGCTATTGTGAATCAGAGACACGCCTATACAAAGTCACAAAGTTTCATCTAATCGGTCCGGGCGTTTTCGAGTTCCTATACATCGATTGTAGCGCCACCTAAAGGGTCTAAAAAACACCAAAAAGTGTGATTCCCTCTCCGGGATTCGACCCCGCCTTCTCTCGGTCCGACACCGAGAGTTCGATCGTCAGACGCATGCGCCACCGACTTCAACGTAGATTTTGACCGATCTCCGGTATTCGAATAATAAGTCGGTACTTACCGGGGATAGATATTCTTAATTTTCACTTTTCCAAATAAAATCGACACATGGCGGTTTATTGAAGGGTTTTTCACCCTTATCTTCGCTTTTCGTCAACTTTCAGGCCCGAAAACGACCTAGAAGGGCTGTTAGTCCGTCTCTCATGTTAATTTTGACGTTTCTCGGAATGTCTTCTAGCAAGGAAACTTGTATCGATTTAGTATGTTTAGACTTATCATAGGTAAAAGTTGAGCTGGTTTTTGTCGAACCGATACTTCTTCTTCGTCTCGACGAAAAATTCGAAACCAGAGCGATCGTATTTTCGAAGCCTTATGCGAAATAAAGTCGGTCTCGCTTTTTCGCCGGGCGAAGGATAAAAAATACATTTTCGTTCGTTACGGGAAAACCGCGATAGATATCGACTTAGGGTCTTCGGATCTTTCCCCCTCCCTAAGATTCTATATCCACCCCCTTCGAACCTCGATCCGTCCTATAGATTTTTAAAACAGTTCCCAAAATTGCCGATTTACTTAGGAAAAATCGCAAAAATTTCGTCGATTTCTCGAATTTTTTTAACGCATAAGGACCCCTCCGAAAAATCTATATAAATGAATAAGATAAATGAAATAAATTAACTATAGGAATTGCCAATGAATTGATGCACCTCTTGAATAAAAAATCAGGACCAACAGACATCCTGGGTTTACTCTTATCAAATACCTCATAAACTTCACGAGCCGAAAATTAAAGTTGGCTGGTTTCCACTGTTCAATCATAGGAAAATTCAGGAGGGATCACAACCTCCGTACTATAAACTTTAGAAAAATATTCTGCGAAAAGTTCAGCGATTATATTAACCTCTGATAAAGAATATTGCCGAAACTTCATAACGTTCGCGAATTCTTGTCCTTGTCTGTGTGAGATTGAATTCAATATAAATAAAATTGGTTCAAGCACTGACGTGAAGTCAGAAGCTTTTGCGCGTATGTTCTATTGTCCATTCTTCTGTATTGGACACCCTTAATCGAATTTACCATGGTAAATTATGTTGTCCATTCTCCTGTATTGGACACTCTTAATTCGAATTTACCATGGTAAATTCGACTACGCGCAAAAGCTTCTGACGTCACGTCAGTGCTTGAACCAATTTTTTTTTCGTGATTTTTTTTTAATTTTCTAGGGGTACGGTTCAAAAAATTTTTTTTTCGTCCTTTTTTTTCAAATTTTCTAGGGGTACGGTTCTTACAAAATTTTAAACACGTCTTTATGTTGATTTTCTACTACTAGTTACCAAGCTTCTATTCGATCGAATATTTATTTTTTGAGTTATCAAGGAAATAGTATTTCAGGTGGGTATAACTCGGAAACCATTAGACCGATTATGCCCAAAAACGAACCCAACTCTCCCTTTCGGATACGCAACCTACCCTGAAAATTGCAAGTCCTATCACCTTTCGTTCGAAAGGTATCAAGGCAACGGTCACCCATCTACTGAACTCACACAAGAATGCTCGAATCTCCAACAATATTTAATTGATCGTATTAAAACTTGAAACTTGGCAGTAGAGTTAGGTTATGAAGGCTCTTGCAAAATTTCAGCAATTTCAAACGAATAGTTATTAGTTACTGATATATAGAATTTTTTTTTTATTTTCAATGATTTATTAAAAATTTTCTGCAAATGCTATCCTCACCAAATTTTGGAAACATTTTCGCGTTGGCATTCTACAACTAATAACCATGTTTGAATTCAATCGGTTCAGTATTTTTCGAGTTAATGAGGAACAAAAAACTATCAAATTTCAGAAAATTTCAGATGGCTATAACTCTAAAACCGTTTGGCCGATTATGCTCACAAACTCGAATGTCGCATTCAGATGCACAACCTAACCTGAAATTTTCAAGCCGCTATCTCTTTCCGTTCTCAGGTTATCGTGACAACAAAAATATTTTTTAATAATTTTTTAATAATTTTCTAGCGATACGATTCTCACGAAATTTCACAAACGTGCTTAGGTTTATATTCTACAACTATTCACCAAGTTTCAATTCGATCGGATCTATATTGGTTGAAAACAAAATCATTACTTGGAAACCACTGGTCCGATTATGCCCATTAACGAACTTGTCCGTCGTATTGAGATGCGCCACCTACCCTGACGGACGGCCGGCCGGACAGAATCAAATTTGACCTCGAATTCTTCATTGGGTCGAACCAAATCGTTTGAGACCATTTTCGTAAAAAAATTCGAAAGTTACAGACATTTGGGCAAAATGATAACGCGATGTGATTACAATACAACTGAGCATTCAGTTATTTACACTCCCTGCGAATTTGACTGAAACAATGATAATTCGAGTAAGTTCCCCGACGCATATACCTCCTGTGAGCTCCCTTCCTACCAATCAAGTTGATCAGAAGTTTATTGAATCATTTTGGATACCTAGAAGGTGTAGAAACCCCAAGTGCAATAAACCGATTCGTACCTTCATACAGAAATCCATAAAATTTCGAAACTACTACAGTATCTATGGTGTGATTGTTAAATTCCCAATCACAAGAGATCAATTATTAATGATCTAGGTCAGTGATGCGCAAACTTTTTAAAAGGAGGGCCAGATGAAATTCAAAAATTTACAGGCGGGCCAAAAAAAAAATATAAGTTATAGGCCTAAACCTTTTTATTGTTTAATTTTACATCATACACAACTTATATACTAAAATGTTAAAAACTTCCAAACAAGTCACAAAAAATGATTAATCTTTAGAAGAGCATGAAGGCGTATGAGACAGATGAAACTGTGACTGAGATTCTAAAAGTTGATCATAATCTGGTAGAAACTGAGATGAGCTGATTCGCAGTAGTGAAATTAAATTATGGTCAGTCAATCGGTTTCTAACACTGTTTTTGCGAAGCTTCATAGTAGAAAACACCTGTTCACAGATGTAAGAAGAGGAATACATCGAAATTATCTTCTGAGCGTTCTAGGCCATTATAATCGCCCTGCTTAAAAGCATACAATACTTGTACAGATGAAGGGGGAGGTAACGTAGGCTCCTGAAAACGGACACAAAACTCCAAAGCGGTATGATGAGTCGAGATACTCTGCAAAAGATCAAAAGCAGGAAACAACTTATTCATAATGTTTATAACTCTACACATTTGTAACATATCTGCAAAATTAAATGAATCACTCAAATTAACATAGCTGACATCAAAAACAAAAAGAGTCACAGGACCACGCCGCACGCCTCAAGTAAATTTCTTCAACGGCCATATCATGGACGAACGCAGAAGCGTCAGGTGGAATATATACTGCCCCTATGATAAAGTTATGACTAGAGCTGTAGCAAACCGTATGTATTCGTTACTGAGTAACGGGTGCGACGTCTAGTACCGAGTAACGAAACGTTACACACAAATCCATTTCGTTACTCGCATTATTCCGTATTCGTATTTCGTAGTATAGGTACCTATAACTGTTCCGATCACGAAAGTAACGTTGATGCGTGTCTTGAAACGTTTACTGAACGTATGTTTTACTCATACGCGTATAACTTATAATCGATGTAGAATAGATTGCTTTGTTATTGTGATATAACATAAGCACACGGTTAATAGTTTTACAATCTTACTTTCACTATTAAATAAACTAAACTTAGAATAACTTAAAAAAAGGTCTGTTTAAAAATACGGAACAGTGAAAAAATTCACCTTACGCAGCTTGGTATATAATGTATAAGTATGTTTATTACAAATTACGAATTTTGCGTACTCGATACGATTCGATTCGCAATGCGACTCGATTCGTTACTCTAACATAACATGATATATTATGAGGTATCAAAAGTAACGAGTAACGTAACGATACGAAAGTAACGAGTACTAATTGCTAAAGTAACGAATACATACGGGTACGCTTTATTTCGTTACTTTTACACCTCTAGTTATGACCAACTGATAATAATAGGGATAACTGTTCAACATCATCGCACGCCGTATTAACTATCTCAGCATGGATTAATGATCTAACAAATCGCAACACCCCTGTCTCGAACCTTTACACTTTTCATACGACTACTTACTCATCTGAAAATATTATACTAAGAGGGACACACTTCAGAGTCTAGAATATCGACGTTCAGTCAAGTTTCCGTAACGATAACAATATCATACAAGCATTGCCGTAATGCCAAGTAGAGATCAGTTTTGTTCTAATACCACCCATGTTCTGAATAAACACTGAAACGGGACGAGGAAGACTCTAGTTTTTTTTAGTACTCTCCACTATGGTAGGAATACCCCTCATATATTTTAGAGATAAATTATTCTCACCTGCAGCTTTACGAGTCTCTAACTGCTTACATCCTTCTGATAGGAACGCTGCATTTCGATCTGATCAGAATTAATATACACTTTACCACCACATTCTCTTATGATCGGAATCTTATTGTGTGAGATCTTGTTTGCATCGATGGTGGAAGTTAATATTACCTTAATAGCCCTGGGAGCATTTTTGTTCAATCTATACCTATACGCAACAATTTCCATATCTCATCAGGGGATATTCCTCCCGCATTAAAAGCTGCGGAAATCATCTCTGCGTCCTGCGCAATCGGAAAAACTCTCTCCTGGTGGGAAGTCTAGGTAGGTGGAAGATCATGACATTTTTAGATCGATAAATCCTATAATTCACCTCCGCAATCAATTTCTCAGTATCCGCAACACTGTAGTTACTGGCCTTCATAAGTAACACCATTTCCTCTTTTATTTCGTTCAGTTCCAACTTTAACACAGAATTTTCATTGGTCAATGGTTCGGCACGCCAAACACTAATAGAGTTATGTTCCTCAATTCCATTCAATTTGGTCATAATACCTGGTCATAATACTGCCTTGATGGCTAGATCCCGAGGAGGCGCCGTGGCAGATTCAGAATTATTCAAAGGCTCAGCAACAGAGCAAACAGTACAATACCTTGATTCCGTTTTATTCCTCAAAATTTCAATGAATATCTTCTTTCTTATTATTTCAACTCGTCCGTTAAGTGATTTCAGAATGATTAAACTCCAGGAAAAATATTTCTCTACTAATAAAATTGCAACCTACCTACTCGGTGGGGTTTGGGGCATTGGGTCTGGGGGTTCGGTTTATATTTTTCAGTAGGTGTTTCGGAAATATCGGTGTATTTTTTTGCCAAATGATTAGTTCAGCATAAAAAAATGGTGCATATATATTTATTATTGTATTGGAATTAATATTGCAATATGAAGGGTGTTAATAAAATTGGTTCAAGCCCTGTGGAAAGGAGCTTTGGCGCTCTTGTCAAACTTTGACACATGATATCACCGAAAGTATTGGTTTCTCTGAGTTGGGAATGATATCAATGTATTCTTATGATAGAACTGCATCATTAAGGAAATTCAATTGGAATAATAGGTTATTTATCAAGATTAAATGAGCAATCTGGGAATGAGAACTGCACCATGGAAGAAATCGAATTAAAATAGCTGAAATGAATTTGACTCTCTCTTATAGAACAGGATGACATGTACGAGTATGAACACAGATCATATAATAATTCATAGATAGAATAATTATAGCATTCTGTGAAAACACAGACGTACGATTCATTATTGAAATTTCGAAAAATCTTATTTCCGAAAGTATTAGCTTGTTGGAGTTTAAAATGATATGAATGGATTTTTTTTGGTTATCTCCCAAACGTACTCTGGAAAATTTCAACTGCTTAGCCCATTTTGTTCGAGAGTTATTGTAGAAACAAAATAAATAAATAAAAAAAAATTATTTACACTTTACGGCAACCCGATCAATACAAAACTTCGCATGCGTATAAAGGTCATTATTCTACAATTTGATGCTAAATTTCAGATAGAATGTTTTTACTAAAAACGAACATAACCCCGAAACCGCCTGGTATATTTCGCCCGTTCACGAACTCGTCCGAGATATTTACGCTCCAAACCTACCCTGCAAATGTCAATCCTCTAACTCCTTTCGTTCGAGAGTTATCGTGTTAGCGGACGGACGGCCGGACAGAATCGATTTCGACCACGGATTCTTGATCAGTGAGTCGAACCAAATAGTTTGAAACCATTTTCAGCCAAAAATTCGAAAATTACAGACATTTGGGCGAACTGATAAGCACTCTGTTCCGAGGAACGAGAGCACCAAAAAGATTCTTTCGTCAATGCTCAACTTGATTTTTAAAATGATTTGAATTCATTTCTTTGGCTGAAGTTGGAGGCGCTGTGAATGTTTCATTACCATGGAATGATATGATTATGATAATAATGATACTTAAAGGTCTTCTGGGGACACGCCTCATATGATCTCACGAGCTTGTGTGAGTTAGGAGAATCAGTTGTGCTCTGTGTAGGTTTTGTCACGTGTCCTTACGCCATCTGAAATCATCTCACATAGCTGGGCTCTACCGTATGAGTAGAAAATTTCTTTACTAGTCTCGGACTTGAACTCGGTACCTCCGTTTCCTAGTCCAACATCAAGGGAAAATCAGCACGTTTAGAATTATAATTGCAAGAAAGTCGGTGAATATTTCTCGACAAATTTACTAGCTGTTGCTTTATTGTTCAAATAAAGGTTCGTTTCAAGTCTCACTGGGAGCTATTTGTAATGTCTTGTAAGTTACCTACTTTTGTACACCTCTGCTGTACAATATTTTCGGAAAAAAACGCACACGCATTTCGCAGATCTATTTTCGATCTGGGTAGTACAAATTGTCGAGAAGTTTAGCATTCAAGGGAGTAACGTTTCATTAACACCCTGTATATTGCAATATTGACTCCAGTACAATAAGAAATGCAACCCCGCCACTTATTGTCGTTCTTAAAGCACTTAGGGTACGATTTAAAATAATAAGAAAGTTCAAGGGCGTAGCCAGGGGGGGGGTTTTGGGGGTTATTTTTCCCTTAAAAAAAAATTTTTTTGCTGCGTGAATGATGGCATGTAGATGTAGGCAGCATATTGCGAGAAGGAGACGTACGATTTGGATCCACCAATGGTCTGAGAACCCAGTCTAATGCAGTTGATAAAGCTCCTGATGGATCAGATGTTAGACGCAGAATTCCGGGTAGCACCAACATAGGTAGGACGTCTGAACCAAGCGGCAATTTTATTTCACGGGGACGATTCAAGAGGTGATCGGCAAATGAAACGGCTGGAATTGGGTCTACTAGACTATCGATAACGTATGTCTCGATCTTCAGAATGGATGGATCACCACGATGATATAGTGTAACGTATACATGAGCCCTAACTTGAAGGGCGTCTGAGTTGTTTGACGTACGAAGACAAATTCTCAGAATGAAGAATGAATCATATAGGCCCATTCTGAAGTGATGAGGGTATGTTGATTACCGGAGTCCGTGTAAATGCGTTATATTGGTCATTATCTAGCCGAACCCAAGAAGTAGGCATCGCTGTTTAAAACATTCAATAACGCCGTTATGAATTTTGTTCCTTAATTTATCCACGCCCTGTATATATATATACCTGATGTAATAATAATATTCTCATTCTATTTTAGGAATTATTGTTGAATAAAGATGATTATTTACGTTCTTTGAGAGCTTTATTGAAAGAAATTAATAGAGTTCTAAGGCATGATTTCAATCTTCATAATGTTGTTTACTCATTACTGAAAGAAAGAAAAGATTTTGCCGCAAATGTTAAAGACACGGAGTTCAAAGACCGTATCTTCCTTTCACTTGGTGATCTGGCAGCAATGTGCATGCTCTTGTGTGTTAGTCCGACTGTACGTGATGCCGTTAATCAAGCAAAAAGGGATAAAAACGTATTGAAAGCTTTTCAAGTGAGTTAACATAACTTTTCGATCAACATAAAATAAATATAAAATAAATATACATCTAATTTTCAGGCACAAGTTAGTAAAATCCAAAAGGAAGCTGTCTCTTGGTTGCAAGATTCTGCTGTGAAAATTTTTAGACCATGTGCAAATGATCATGTATATCATCATGTATTGTTGAAGGTTTTGTTTTTAGAACAAGCAGAACATTATTATAAAGTGGATTCTTGGCCAGGTAAGTAGGATTATCGAATACATCAAATGAATAGGGATACAAGTTTATCCAGGGTGTTTCAAAGTATGTATCATAACAATTTTGACATATTATTATTATCACTTAAAATTATTATTGATTTGAAATGTATGGATGTATTTTTTTCCGCGGATCTTTTAGGGAACAGCGTGCTATCATTTTGCCTATATGTCACTAATTTTCGAATTCTTTCCCTAGAATGGTCTCTAACGATTAGGCTCTACTCACTGATGGAGAATTCGAGGTCAAATTCAATTCTGTCCAATTCTGCTTTCAGGGTAGGTTGCGCATCTGGATGCGAATGTTATGTTCGTTAATGAGCATAATCGGCCAAACGGTTTAGGGGTTACACCCATCTGAAATATTGTTTCCTCAATAACTCAATATATATTTCTTCAAATTTTCACCCATAAATTTTAGCCCTTACAGTTAATTGAGTCTAATTCGAATTCTGTAAGACTTGAAATATGTAAAGTTCTTCGCGCTATCGATTTGGGCCATCGGCCTTTTGGCGGTATACCTTTTTCACCATTTTTAATCCCTTGTGGTTCCATCATGGAACATTTCAATAAAAAGTTTGGATTCAGCATATCAAAGGTGTATGGATATAACCAAATTGTAACATAATGTGTACCCAGTTCATTTAACGGAAAATATTGATGGTATTTGCTGGTACATACATCAAGTATTATTTGCAGGGCATTTTTAAGAGTTCAATGGGAAGATCAAGTTCGTGAATGGATAAAATTTACTTACTGAATCCGTAAATACACCCATTCGAATTTTCATTTCATTGTATCTTACAAAATGCAGATTCAAGATTGAATCAAGAAATTAGATCTGAAATATCGAACCGACTGTTTATGTTGAATTTAGTGAGGGATCAATCAATATTCCGAATTAGATTATCTAATCAACAAGTCCATATCGTTCTGTCAATAGCGTCTTCAAAATGGGCTTCTAATTAATATATTTATGCTGTTCGATAGCTCATGAGGAGTCTCCGTGGGGAAGAACTAGGAGGATCAGTATACTAATACAATGTAAATATATTTTACATATCAAATTAACCCCAGGGGATTTGCTTGACTTGTTGAGAAGCAAAAGCAGACGATTTTCTGGCTTCTTGGCCTTCAGCAGTTCTGTAGCTCTCAACAAATTCAACTAAACTGAGCCGTGTTAAGCTGTCCAAAGTTTTGCCTTCACTTGTTCTGTCCATTTTTAGTGCAGATATTAATGGTCTCATTCTCACAACCAGTCCATGTTATTCTATGTCTATGCCACTGAGCTTATATGACGTTGATATGCCAAAGCACATTGAAAATCCAATGGAATTGAAGAGCTGAAAATTATAATATGTAATCAAATTTGTCGTTGATGGGTTTAGGATAAAAATTTCGGGCAAACAAATTGCAATAATTTGATATAAAAAAAATCATGAATAAAAAGAGCTAAATGATGCCTGTGTGCATCTTATATGGCGGATGGCATAATATGCATAGTGAATTTCCGAGAGGCTTTTTACAGAATAGATATGGAAAATGGTTTACAAATCAGTCAGTACACGTTACGTCATTCTACATTAAATTTGGCTGACTAAATTATTTTTACTACCCTCCTTGAACTGGGTTGAAATGTAAGTGTTTTGACACACAGAATAATGCGCTATTCCAAATGCAATACGGTTGGCTACGCAGTAGTATATGTAGGTACCGACTACCGACCCATGGAAATTGAAAGTTATTAAAGACTGCAAGGCTTAGTGAGACGGGCATTTCAAGCAATCACAACTTGCCGAGCAGGAGAACTGCTCATTTAGACCCGGTTGAAGTTTCCGTCAGGTACGATCAAGGTTCAGATGAATCTCTTATAATAATCCAGAGATCAACTGAAACCACTCAACTAAAATAATCATAGTGAAAATATTTTCAATATATAAAAAGCACTGACGTGAGGTCAGTACTCTTTAGCGCGCGTGTTCACGTTGGCTAATTTGAATTTAATTATGAGTGTTTCAAGCTCAGTGGATTGAACGAGCCGGAGATCTACCCAGAGGGTAGTGGACATCATTCACTGTCGGGTCACAAATTAAGAGTGCTTTGTCTAAGCTGGCATAAGGATAGAGTAACAAAGTTGACAAAGAACACAACTGACTTGACTGAGCTTGAAACACTCATATTTCAATTCAAATAAGCCAACGTGAACACGCGCGGCAAAGAGTACTGACCCTCACGTCAGTGCTTTTTATATTTTTTCGAGTCCCTTCAACAAATCTGGCTATTGATACAGTCTTGCTATTAGTTTTACCTTAGGTCGAAATAAAAAAAATGTGGTAATGGGGCCCCCGTCGGGAACGCAATTGCTTACATCTATTGTCCAAATCTGAACGTGATTTAATATAGATCTTCGAAATATAGTTATTTATAAATTGGCCCCAGGGCATTATGTCCAATTTGGGCGAAATTGAGTTTGAAGGGGATTCAGAAATGATTTCTATTGCTCTGTAGTCCTATGTAAACAAAATCTTCCAAATGGCATTATGTTCCTGTGTTATTCAAATCCAAAGTATGTAAGGCGCATCGCAATAAATTATGTTTACGTTTGTATTTTTAAAACGAATAAAATATAACCAAAAAATTTTTGTATCGATTTGCTCGTGTTAATTAGGTTACAGGCCAACACTTACTGTGCAGACTGTTTTCTCTACATTTATAATAAATCGCAACAAACAGCATGATGTTCAATTTCAACCACAACAAAACGCACTATATACAATGGGATGGATCAAAATGCATTAAGTCCAAACGTTTTTTACATTTTCTGTGTATATCTGATCAATATTGATTTAAATGAGATTAGTTATTACCTTTAGATGTGAATTTCTATCAAACAAACTCGACGTACTCAAATTAAGCTAGGGTGGAAGAAAAAATCGTTTTTGGTTGATTCCCAATGAAATGGTTTTTGGACTAAATGCGTATTGAAAAGTTGCTCCTAAATTCAACTCGCAAATAACTCAATTTCCTCTAAACTGACTTGTTGGTGCACAGAATTGCCATGAAATTTCTCTTAAAACCTCACAATATCGGTTCAGCACCCAATCCATGACCGCTAGACGCAAATCACTCTCAACATAAGCCATACAACCGAGCCACTTCTCCTCTGCGCATGCGCAATCTACTCGCGGCTGGAGGTTCTCCCAAAGTCACACACCTCACCCAAAACTGTGATTCTTCAACACCCTTGGTTCAGGAGATATCGCAGCTTCAATCCGCGCATGCGTGGACACAATTTCAAATTCAAAATAAGCCCCAGGGTCACGGAACGGACACTCCAACTCGCAAACAACGCTATTTCCCCCAAACTGACTTGTCGGTGCACAGAATTGCCATGAATATTCTTTTAAAACCTCACAATATCGGCTAAGCACCAGACCCATGACCGATAGTCCTTAACCACTCCAATCATAACCCATACAACCCAAAAACTGAAAAAAAAAGCTGAAAGTCCTCTCAAAATCGCACACCTCATAAAAAACTCCGATTTTCCAATACTAGTGGTTCAGGAGATATCGCATCTTGAGTCCATGCAAGCGCAGACCCGCACCAGGGGATTCTATGGAGGAATAGCATCCTACACCCCAAAACCCCAATCTTCTCTGAAGAAAACTCGAGCAGTTAAATTATTTCTCGTCTGCTTATGCGAATAACAAAAAATGCCCAAAAGAGACAGTTACACCCCCAGCCGTTCATCGTTCAGACAAATTTTGAAAACCAATTTAAAATTCCACACATCGTTCACGCATTAATTTGATTGCCATGCTAGTTAGTGGTCCATATTTCAATCAGTTGCCCTCGTACATATCGCATTGATGCAGATAAACGCCCAAAAAAACAAGTCGAAATTATGTTCACCAGATGTTATACGAGTATACTCGTATTCCACGTAGGAATTCGAACTGAAATAATTTGTGCAGTTTGGAAGTTCAAAATGATTAATCTATTCTTTAGGCTCGTAGTGGTTTGTTCTGAGTGAAATTTTGCACACCCCAAGAGGTCATAATTGGTCACCTAAGTGCCAAAACTGAACTCAATCCGATATTTGATTTCGGAATTTCAAGCAAAATATTCCGCTAATAGTTACAAAAATTTAAAATTTTTTCTACTCATGCTATCCTCACGAAATTGCACAAGTATTTTCGTCGATATTTTGCATGTAACTACCGAGCTTCAATTCAATCGGATCAGTATTTTTCGAGTTATAGTGAAAACAAAATTTCAATTTCATTTTCAAATATTTGACTTTTTTTTTCTAGTTTATAGCCATCCGATCAATACAAAACTTCGCAGGCATATAAAGGTCATGATTCTACAATTTGATGCTAAATTTCAGATAGATCGAGTGATTGGTTTCGGAAATATTCTTGAAAAGCGTTTTAACTAAAAATGGTCATAACTCCTAAACGGCTCGATGGCTTTAGTCCATTAACGAACTTGTCCGAGATATTTATATGCCCTGCAAATTTCAATGCTCTAACTCGTTCCGTTCGAGAGTTATCGTGCTAACGGCCGACCGGACCGGTCGGATAGAATTGAATTTGACCTCGAATTCTTCATCAAGTAGTCGAAACCAATCGTTTGAGACCATTTTAGCAAGAAAAAAATCGAAAAATGCATTGTGATGAAATGATAGCACGCTGTTCCTTGCGGAACACGCGCGCAAAAACTGCTTTCGTTTGAACCCTATAAAACGATTTATCATGATATTGTTTATATAAATTAAACAAATATAAATATTTCAGGTGAAAATGAGCGCAATTTATTCTTGAGATTGGCAAGTGAGGTTCCCCTTCTGGAAGGTACCCTTTTGAGAATATTGCTCATCGGAATATCAAAGGAAAATGTAGTACACCCAACCGAAGCGCTAGACATAGCTGAACAGCTAATCAAGAGAGCAGCAAATCTTCCTTCAGACCTTGATCCGCCTCTGAGCATCAACAAGTTGGAAATATTCGATATCTTTTTCAATCTTTGCAGTTATAATTATCCAGAAAACATTGTTTTGCCACCTGGATATGAGCCACCAAGTTTGGCAATTTCTGTGCTTTATTGGAAAGTGTGGCTGATCCTTCTTACTCTGGCTGCCCATAATCCTACATCCATAGGTAACGTTGGTTGGACTAAGTATGCAACTCTCCGAATGCTGATGGAAATGTGTATTACGAAGTAAGTACAAAAAGGTCCAACTTTGGAAATACAGTAGACTCTCGATTATCCGAAATAAGGTGGGCTGGGCCGATTTCGAATAATTGAAATTTCGGATAATACGGAGATTGGGGAAAATCATCAACTATGATGTATTTTGTATAGGAAAAATTTATTAAATTTTCATTTAAATAATAAACAACAAAACAAATATATAAGTTAATCCGCCGTATTCACAAAGCATTCAATCTCCGTTAAGTCCTAACTGAGGTCCTCAGTTAAGGATAAATAAGAATCGCAACTTCAGTTAACGTATGTAAAGGTGGTTAAACAGGCCCGTTTCACGTTAATTGTCACGTTAACCGAGGTTGCGATTCTTATTTATCCTTAACTGAGGACCTCAGTTAGGACTTAACGGAGATTCAAACACTTAACAATGCTTTGTGAATACGATTATGAATTGGCAAAAGTAACTAGCTTTCATAGATGTAATAAATTCTAACAAAACATAATATGTACTCTTATGCATTCACATACTTAATATATGACAAGTAAAAATGTATTTTTATTGCTTCACAGAAGCGTAAATTGATGCGTTCTGTGTTATACTGACAAACAATATTACAAATTCGGATAATGCGGAGGTATCGTAAGAATCATTTCGGATAACCCGGTTTATAGGTCGTTTCGGATAATGCGGATTTCGCATATTCGGGTTTCGGATAATCGGGAGTCTACTCTACATAGTATATTGAAAGATGTTTTTTTGCGGTTTTATAGTGGATAATTAATTTTTATTAAGAAGAAATAATACAATAATTAGCATCACACTCATTGACCTTTTGCAAACATGACGCTTTTCTAGAACAACTATGTATTCAGAATGAAAAATTCGAGGGACTGCATTTTTTGTTACATCAACTCTAGTTCTCAACAGTCTATGCCCCATAAAGTTGTCGAGAAACCAAAATATTTGGTGATCGTTCAGTGAAATATGGGCAGAAAATTAAAATATTAACATTATTGGCTATTACTTAATTTTGACAAACTCATGATATAACCTAATTTTAATAAAACCTCTTCTATATCAGTGAAGAGTAAATAAATTAGAGAAAAGTGAACCAACTACACACATATTCTGGGAAATATTCAGCATCATTCGATCTAGATCTCAAGGTGACGTACATCTGATGTAGCAAGGAATTCTGTTGGATAGAGTATTCACCTATTCATCAGTTGTACGACTTTTTGTATATTTTATACACATTTTGAACCATACTTTATATCATAGAATTTCTAGACTGGCAGCCAATATTGAGTTATTGTCAATTCCAAAGATTCTTCACAAAATTCGTCACAATTCAGTTCACAAATTATTTAAATCTGCGATGACTTATGATTTAGGACAAAACACATTTATTGTGTTGTGCTATTACCGGAATGGAACATTAATCGTTGGTCCATTACATTCGCAAACAGCTGCTGTGCGGTTAGCAGTTTCTCGTCGTAGAATATATATATACAATTTTCAAATGTGAAGCACGTGTCGCGAAGCACTGTTCTCTAACTCTATAAATTCCAGATTTGTTGCGAATATTCTATTGTGAAATTTCTACAAGTATTTTTTCAAGGGATTTGAATTTTACCGAATCATTTTTGTTGACGTCTGGTTACTGAAAAGGGCATTAAAAATTCGCAACATTTTCAATTGAAAGTAATAAGAATCGGTATCTCCTTGTTAACATCTGGAGCAGTGTCATAAACAATCGCATGTGCTGAAGTAAAGCTTACCATACACTTCCAGACCTGCAAATTAGAATACCTAACAATGCCCACCTGCTGTACATACTCAAAAAATGTATCATCTAAGGATAAGGTCGTTTGTTCCAACTGTTCGAATAGCTTGCATGGATCATGTGTTGATCTCTCTGTTCAGGACGTCAAATTCTTTGCGGAGTCCAATGAATTTAACTGCAAAACTTGCATCAGCAGTGTAAGGCTTCTGAGGAGCAAGTCTGGTGGTAACACCCCCGTTTCTGCATCAAAGTCAACAGGCCCCTCATCTAGCAGTTCATCGCAGCTCGACCAAATTCTAGCCAAATTGAGTATTCTCGACAGTATAGCTGTTGATATAGCTGCTATTAAGTCTAACCAAACAGTTCTTTCTGAACGGGTGGCTGCCTGTATGGAGGCATTGCAGATTCAGGGTGAAATGTTGAGTGAGCATAGTGGCGCGATAGAGACCTGTCGAGCTGATATCTCAACCCTACGGGAAGCCTATGGCACTATCAATGGGGATCTATCTACTGTGAAGTCTAAGGTGTCACAGTTGGCTAAAGTATCTGAAACACTTAGGCAGGCACGTCAGTCTGGAACAACAGATTCTGCTGCTTCTCCAGATGAAATTGTTCTGCGTGTAAAAAGATCATATAACCTTCTGATTCGTAATGTACCCGAGAGCGGCGATTCCAGCCTTGATGATTTGCTGGTGCGGGAGGTTGTTGAAAAGGTTGATGTTGGGTCTGCTTCCAATTTATGTAATGCTTACCGTGTGGGGTCATCCAAATCTAATCAACCAAGGCCTGTCAAGATTGAGTTCAACAATCCGAATTCGGTTACTAATATACTTCGAAATAGCAGGACCCTATTGAGTCATCCCAAATTCAAGAAATACATACTTTCTGATGATAAAAAGCCTGTGCAAGCAAAGCAGCGCCATGACCTTCGCACTGAGCTTGAAAGAACGCGTCAGAGCGGAGATGTCAATCTCACTATAAAATATATCAAGGGTGCTCGTAGCATAATATCTACGGATTCTCCTGCTCCAAAAAACTAGTATTGCCTTTGAATGTGTGGCCAATCTAGCTTCTCTGTCTCCGAAGTTTTGCGAGCTCCTCCTGCTGGTCGAAGATTGTAGGCCTTTTCTCATAATGATTGCGGAGACCTGATATGGCTGTTCATATACCTGACTACACCATATACCGTTGCGATAGTGTTACCACTCCAGGATATGCAGGGGTGTGTATACAGGGTGAGTCTTTAAGTCGTACATTAAATCTAACCATGGATTCCTCGTATCAAATTAAACACTTTTTTCCATTACCATTTCTCCGGATTCGGCACAAGAAAAAAGATACAGGCTGTTGAAATTTGAAAAAAAATCAGTTTTTCTTTTGTAGCTTTGACATGGTTATTCAGAATTGAATGAGTTTTGGTATGAAGTTTTCTATAACTATGACACATAATCTCCATTTAACAGTTTTTCCCTACATTTACTGATTTCCTCGTTATAGACTCACGAATTCCAAAAACTATGAGAAATTAGCACAATGGAAGCAGATGAAGGTTATTTTGAGTAGTTTTTGAAACACTCGATCATTTTTGAAAATAAAATTATTCTTCATCATTTCTCATAAAACGTACCGTTTCTAAGATATTCCTCATTGAATGTCATAAAATATGAAGAAAATTACAGAAATTTACCTGCATTTATCGATCTGAACCTGGAATACACAGATGATCTGCTCGAATAAAGGCATAGACTGAGTATTGATTTCTTTGTGGAAATTCAATTCAATCTCGCTTGTTTCCAAATTGTTATTAGTACCATCTTAAAACGGGATAAGTTAATAACAACTCATTCAAACAGTTCGTAGGGTAGTTATCTTTTGGGAAATAGATGAATAGGTTTACCATGATATGTATTCATCTATGTATCCCCAATAGTGAATATGAAACATTTAAATTATCTGTTATCCATGTCATCTAAACATTTATTTTCATACTGCATCGATTCTGCGCAATCATTCTAAGGATTTCTCTAATATATGGAACATAATTTCATCAACTTGATTTTCAATAGATAAAGGGTTTTCCAATAAGAGGTGTTATTTTGATATTCAAAGAAAAATGCCATTTTTCAATATAAATGATCGGGGTTTTCCGAGCCCCAGATGCGACAATTTTGCTTGTTGACGAAGCCACCGAGGTGGAAATGGGCCTCATCACTCAAGATGATTTTTCGATGGAATTCCGGATCATTTTCATGCATTTCAACGACCCAATCAGCAAAGACACGACGTTGATGATCGGCCGGCTTGAGTTCTTGTGTTAGCTGAACTTTATAAGCCTTAAGACCCAAATCTTTTACAAAATACGGTGTATTGACGTTTGTGGAATGCCTAATTCCAAAGAACGAAGAGGAATGGACAAACCTGGGTTTTCTGCAACACTTTCGGCTACAGCTGCAATATTCTCGGCTGTTCTTGAGCGACGTGCACGGGTTTTATTCTTCACATAACTAACTTGTCCAACAGCTCGAATTTTTCCACCAATTTCCTTATTGCGGTCCGACAAGGTGCTTCACGACGACCCAAAAATGTTCGAGTTTTACGAACCGTCTCTGCCAAATTTTCACCATTTTTATAGTGAATTTTAATAATTTCAATGCGTTCTTGAAGCGTGTATCGTTCCATTTTTGCGCGTATGTTCTGGGGAACATCGCGTTATAGTTTTGCCTAAATGTCTGTAACTTTCGAATTTTTTGACGAAAATGGTCTCAAATGATTTAGTTCGACTCCCCAATGAAGAATTCGAGGTCAAATTTGATTCTGTCCGGCCGTTGCCACGATAACTTGAGAACGAAAAGAGCTAGCGACTTGAAATTTTCGGGGTGGGTGGCGCATCCCAATACGACGGACAAGTTCGTTAATGGGCATAATCGGCCCAGTGGTTTCCCAGTAATAATTTTGTTTTCAACCAATATGAATCCGATCAGGTTTAAACTTGGTGAGTAGTTGTAGAATGTGAACCTAAGCACGTTTGTGGAATTTTGTGCGAATCGTATGGCTAGAAAATTTTGAAAAAATTATTAAAAAATATTTTTGTTGTCACGATAACTTGAGAACGGAAAGAGATAGCGGCTTGAAGTTCAGTTTCAGTTTCAGGTTATGATGTGCACCAGTACGCGACATTTCAGTTTGTTTATGAGCATAATCGGCAAACGGTTTTAGAGTTATAGGCATCTGAAATTTTCTTGTTTTTTGTTGCTCATTAACTCGAAAAATACTGAACCGATTGAATTCAAACATGGTAATTAGTTGTAGAATGCCAACGCAAAAATTCTTGCAAAATTTCGTGAGGACAGTATTTGTGAAAAATTTAAAAAAAATCATGGAAAATTGAAAAAAAATTCTATATATCAGTAACTATTCGTTTGAAATTGCTGAAATTTTGCAAGAGCCTTCATAACCTAACTCTACTGCCAAGTTTCAAGTTTTAACACGATCGGTTGAACATTGTTGGAGATTCGAGCATTCTTGTGTGAGTTCAGCAGATGGGTGACCGTTGCCTCGATAACTTTCGAACGAAAGGAGATAGGGACTAGCAATTTTCAGGGTAGGTTGCGTATCCGAAAGGGAGAGTTGAGTTCGTTTTTGGGCATAATCGGTTAAACGGTTTCCGAGTTATACCCACATGGAATATTATTTCCTTGATAACTCAAAAAATAAATATTTGATCGAATTGAAGCTTAGTAACTAGTAGTAGAAAATCATCATAAAGACGTGTTTGAAATTTTGTAAGGACCGTATCCCTAGAAATTTTGAAAAAAATTAAGAAAAAAAAAATTGGTTCAAGCACTGAAGTGAAGTCAGAAGCTTTTGCGCGTATGTTCTATTGTCCATTCTTCTGTATTGGACACCCTTAATCGAATTTACCATGGTAAATTCGAATTAAGAGTGTCCAATACAGGAGAATGGACAACATAATTTACCATGGTAAATTCGATTAAGGGTGTCCAATACAGAAGAATGGACAATAGAACATACGCGCAAATGCTTCTGACTTCACGTCAGTGCTTGAACCAATTTTTATTAATGGCGTAGTTTCTACTTGTCAAATGTCAAAAAATGACAGCTTCAAAAGTGACATATACCGAAATAGCGGGCTATTCAAAATAACATCTCTTTTTGGAAAACCCTTTATAACTCACGTCACTACTATTTTATTCGGACTACATAGTTGAATCTTATAAGTTTATAGTATATTAGTATGCATAAGAGAAATATCAATTATCAAGTATCATTCCATCTATTCCCAATTATTCTCGAAGAGAAATTCTCAATCGGATACAGAATTAAGTAAACAAATAAATAAATAACCTCCGGCGTAATATTCCACAGCCCACTATAGAGATAGCCTGGAACACAGTCTGACAACGCCGCAATTAATCGTCTCTTAGAGGCATACTCCGTCAATGCGGTAGCGCTGGATTTTGATGAATTTCGACTATTTCATCATTTTTCAAATGATTTACTGTCGAAAAATGATGAGTACTACAATAAGATCTTATTTATGATGAATATATACCGATAAAATAGTTTAAAACAATGTAATTACGAGATGAAGTGTTGTGATTTTGGACACTTTGGGATTACAAAAAAAAAACTAGAAGAGAGCACGGATTTTCAACTTCAGATTCGTTATCTACAACCTAAAATTAGCAAGTGAGTACATTCTCAGGACGATTAGACAGTTATGGGATGTTCTAGACAATTACCAAAAAATTGAATGAAATTCTCAAAATAAAAATATATTCCCAAACATAACTATTATATAAGACTATAATAAGGTAGGCTAATGAAAAGTGTGATAATCATCCTAGAGTTTGTCTTGTTTTGGTTCTTACTATAATGGTAAGTTTCTGCTATCTACAAATGTTTCTGTTTATTTTCCATTCGGTGGACAATAACATTGTAATTCGTATTTTCTACAAAATTTTTCAAAAGTTAATTTGCGAAAACAGAACAAGGTGAATTTAGAATGATTTATGAATGTAAACCACAACTACAACTACTGTGAATTCAGAATATCAATTCAATGCTACAAAGAGTAAATTCACATAAAATTATTTTTTGATCTGAACTGTGTAAAAATGTTGATAAAACAAATTGATAAATTCCGAATCTGAATCCCCATTAATTATATTTCTATAGCGGGAAATGTTTACTTATTGATCTGAGGTTGAGACCATCTGCTCGGGTAAAGGTAAGATCGAAAGGAAGAATCCATTTCAAATCACTGCAGAAAATCTGAACATTTTTAATGAATAATAAGGTCCTTATTGATTTCAACTGAAGCATCTACAGATGCAGACTTTTGGAAATTGAATACATACCTATGTATAAAAATAAATAGATTCTTCTTGATCTCCTATTCAGATGTATCCATTTTTGTTGAAATATTATTAGAAAGGTCTTCAAAATGTTTTATAAAATCGGAAGAAATGAAAGTTCTATTTCACTCATATTTCTAGTCCATCTTGTTGTCTATAGTCTCAACTGAAATGTACTCATCTCCAATAAGTAGAAATAATCCAAAGGAAATTTCACTATTTACACACTGTAGTTCAATCACAGACCATATAAATATCCGACCATATTTATCAATGCATTGCATTAATTCACATTTGACACTGTTATACACAAAAAATACCACGAAATGCCCGCGAAGAACAATAATGGTTAACTCCAGAATCAGAAGTAATCGTCCATTTCTACAATAACAAACGAACAAATGTTCGACTGACGTACGTCTCTGAGCGGTGTTGCCATTTTATCATCTTCCAGGCTAGTAGATATAGTGGGTTGTGAATATTCTGAGGTTCGAACAACGATATATTCTGTGGCTAACCTAATATTACATTTCTGTGCCTGCTTCGGTCACAGTATAATAAAATATGATTATACTGTGTCTATGCGAGGTCGTCACTTGCATTAGGCCTATTTTGATTCGCAGTAGGAGTAGGAACAGTTCCGAATCGGTTCTAAAGAGTGGGACAAACGTAGCGTCTGAAAGATTTCTTCCAGGGCGCCCAGGTCCAATTACAATAAACGACTTTGTGACTACTTTGAACGGTTCTATGACCGTCCCTATTGCCAACCAAAACAAGAACAACAAGAACATAATTATAATCACAGATTGTTTTTCTCGATTCTGTAGATTAGAGGTTATAATAAATGTTTTAAGTTGGATATTGATATTATATTCATGATCCAGATGCTGTTGCATCTGCATCCGCACCATACGCACACGGTTTCATTTGTTTCCAAACAATTGTTGATTGTACGTGAAAAACTAATCCAATTTGGTTCAATTTCATATCAGTGAACAGGTATAAAATTCGTGAACTCACTGATACAATTTATATCTCGGCACCGGCTAAATCCAGGTGAAATTAATTGCAGAAAGTATCCCGTAATTAAATATAACGTCAACAGCATAGACAAGATATACTACAACAGATGTTACAAGGACTGTCATCTTACCTGTGAAGCTGTGAAAATTAAAACTTAATGACATCATACATAGGCCGACTAGCAAGATGAGTAAATCCTGCCTCACCTGTCACGACAACTTCATCATGAACACGAAGTTGATCAAGTGTGATTTATGTGGGTCTGAATTTCATCCTCAATGCACTAAGGTAAAGGATACACTTTATAAGGCAATAATGGAATCGAAAAATATCCATTTCTTTTGTGATGATTGTGTGGAGATAATAAAGATAAAATTACATCCAGACACCAGAAGCAGTCCAGAATTTGATTCACATATTGGATCATTCAAGCAAGAATTAAAAGAACAATCCAAAATTCTAGCAGATTCAATTGATAAAACGTTCATTGATCTAAAAACTGAAATATCAACCTCAAAAGAATCCAACATCGAACTAATTCGCCTCCTTTCTTCCGAAGATATCCGCGAGGCTAATAAGAATAAAATTGGAAGTGAGCAAAATGTGGTTTTAAACAGACCTAGTGTAATCAAGGTTCATGGGATTATCCCAGTTGATCAAGTCAACGATGAACCGATAAAAAGGCAAACCTTTGCTGAAAAAACTAAGAAGTGGATGGAAAAAGGAAGTGTGAGTGCGGCTAAAGAAGTACACCAAGGAGAAAAATAAGAACCATTCAGAGAAATAGTAAACTCCAGGAATAAGAAGAAAACTGAATCTGTTAAAGGCATTGGAAAACCCAACAGCTTACTCCGACCGGCACCAAAAGGTAGGAACTGGATATGGCTTGGAGGCCTGCAATCTACCACAACCGTCGAAAACATCAAACCTTACGCTGAAGAAAAGTGGCCTGGCAAAGATATGTTATGCTTTGATCTCAAATCGAAAGCCCCTAAGAAGTCCTTCAAATTCGGCAGCAGTGACTTGACACTCCAGGAGCTACTTTATTCTGAGGCATGGCCTGAGGGCATAAGGGTTCGATTATTTCGAAATGATTAATAAATCTGCGGTGAGTCAGGATGTTAATACTTCACGCCCACCTACAACGTACATAAAAGGGTTTTTATCATGTTATTACCAAAATGTTAGGGGATTACGCACTAAACTAAGTGAATTTTCATTATCACTCGCTAACACAAATTACGACATGATTTTTCTAACAGAAACGTGGCTTTCTCCCGATTTTAACAATGCAGAATTAGGTCTTGAGAACTATAATATTTATAGAAAGGACAGAAATATTAACACAAGTACAAAAAAATTAGGCGGTGCAGTATTGGTGGCAATTAAGGATAATTTTGTGTCCCATTTGATTTTCAGTTCTTGACAAATACGAAGACGCAAACCTGACATGTTGTGGCGACTTTAACATTGCTGGCGATTGTTGGGATACATCACATGGTGACAGTCTTTGTGTTATGACCAGAACGCAATTTCTTTTGAGTAATACGACAGCTATGCTCAGTATAAACCAAATCAATAAAGTTAAAAACATGAATAGTGCATTGCTGGACTTGATATTTGTATCACACGATAATGTCCAGGTAGTGAGATCGAATGATGAGTTGGTTCGTACCGATCCACATTATCCCGCCTTAAGCTTTGACTTCGAATTATCGGAAAGTATTAAAACAAATCAGAATAACATATTACTTTGATTTCAAAACAGCAAATTTTGATGCAATTATTTCGGGTTTTGGTGAGGTTAACTGGGATGTTGTAATCACTGATGAACTGGAAAAAAGTCTGAGTTTATTCTATAATGTTCTATTCGAGATAATAAACAAATATGTATCAAAAAGAATTAAAGCCGAAAATAAATACCCTCATTGGTTTTCTGCGGATTTGAAAAAGTTAATATCACTCAAAAAGGCAACTCACAGGAAATATAAACAGAGTCATAAAAAACAGGATTATATTGAATTTTCTAAGATTAGAGCTAGATGCAGAAAAGAGACTGAGGCTTCTTATAAAAATTATATAAAATCAGTAGAAGAATCTATTAGCGCAAATCCAACATTTTGTTGGAAATACATAAACGACTTGAAAGAGAACAAACTTCTTCCTAATACCATGTATTTGAATGATACAGTGAGTAGTGAACCACTTGAAATTGCCGAGTTGTTCAGAAAAAAATTTCAAAGATCTTTAGATCGCCCAAGCGCAGATATGTAGATATTCGCTATGATCAATGTGTTGATATCAAAAATTGTGTGATATCTGTTGAAGAAGTCCTAAATGAACACTCTTCACTACCTGAAAAAAAGGACGAAGGTCTGGATGGAACCCCCCCCCCCCGTATTTTTAAAGCACTGTAGAGAATAAAATAATAATGAAAAATGGCGATACCGTTGTTAAAAAATCAACAAGTTTAGAGCGTTCCTGCTAATCGGGTCCTTCATGAATGGCTTCGTATAATAAATATACTTATGCATATATTTCACAAATCAAATAGACCCCAGGGGGTTCATTGATCTGCCGAGAAAGCAAGAGCAGACGCGTTTCTGGCTTCTTGGCCTTCATCAATACCCTGTAGCAGTGCTGCCAGAGTATTTCAAACTAGAGTAACAGATGATCATCGAAAATAGTAACAGATCCAAGAAAAACGTAACAGAATTATCATTAACCTAAAAATTAATGAATTTGACTTGTGCTATTGAAACTTCATTGATTGAAATTTGAAATAATATATTATAATAGCGTTGATTAGTGTCCCGTGGAAATAATTCTGAACATTCAAAAATAAACACTTACAAATTACATTTCGTCTGAAGGAAAATCCGATTTGCTTCAAATGGTAACAGATTTCTGCTCAGAGTAACAGGGTAACAGATTACTTCCGATAGTAACAGATCTGTTACAATTGTAACAGATTGGCAACACTGCCCTGTAGCTTTCCCAACTAATTCAACTAAACTGACCCGGGTTAAGCCTCTCAGAGCCGGCTTGGTCGATCATTATAATCGCCCACGCCACCTATGAGACGAAACACGGAAATCAGCCTCTCCCCACCAGTGAATATTTGAAGCGTGAAATCATATGCCACCATTCCCTCGATATTTAATCAAGAACGAGGCCCGCAGAGCTCAGACAGTATCTTCTCAATGGCCATGAACGCTGTTTAGCGTTTTCAAAAATAATAATGAAAAATGGCGATACCGTTGTTAAAAAATCAACAAGTCAAGAGCGTTCCTGCTAATCGGGTCCTTCATGAATGGCTTCGTATAATAAATATACTTATGCATATATTTCACAAATCAAATAGACCCCAGGGGGTTCATTGATCTGCCGAGAAAGCAAGAGCAGACGCGTTTCTGGCTTCTTGGCCTTCATCAGTACCCTGTAGCTTTCCCAACAAATTCAACTAAACTGACCCGGGTTAAGCCTCTCAGAGCCGGCTTGGTCGATCATTATAATCGCCCACGCCACCTATGAGACGAAACACGGAAATCAGCCTCTCCCCACCAGTGAATATTTGAAGCGTGAAATCATATGCCACCATTCCCTCGATATTTAATCAAGAACGAGGCCCGCAGAGCTCAGACAGTATCTTCTCAATGGCCATGAACGCTGTTTAGCGTTTTCAAAAATAATAATGAAAAATGGCGATACCGTTGTTAAAAAATCAACAAGTCAAGAGCGTTCCTTCTAATCGGGTCCTTCATGAATGGCTTCGTATAATAAATATACTTATGCATATATTTCACAAATCAAATAGACCCCAGGGGGTTCATTGATCTGCCGAGAAAGCAAGAGCAGACGCGTTTCTGGCTTCTTGGCCTTCATCAGTACCCTGTAGCTTTCCCAACAAATTCAACTAAACTGACCCGGGTTAAGCCTCTCAGAGCCGGCTTGGTCGATCATTATAATCGCCCACGCCACCTATGAGACGAAACACGGAAATCAGCCTCTCCCCACCAGTGAATATTTGAAGCGTGAAATCAGTGCGATTGGCTCAGTGGTAGAGTAATTGACTTGGGAGCGGAATTGAGTTCTTCAATATATTCCATCAAGATGCCTATAGGAGGAACAAGAACACGGAAAATTGAAACTACGGACATCAACTCACGAGTTGATAAAATGGAGGAGATGTTGCAGTCGGGCTTATCTGATCTAAGGGAGCAGATATCCCAAATTGTCAATAATTACAATACTCCCGGTGAAAGTGAAACCAATTTCACCCCGGAAGCTATTAATGGTGTAGTACTAAAGTTGAATTGTTTCGAGGAAACCATGAAGAGTAGCCTGAAGAATATTAAGGATAATATTGAGGGAATAACAACAAGACTAGAAAGTGAAAATCAAGAAAACTTCAATAGCCAATTAGTTTTCCATGGAATTGGTGAATCAATTAATGAATTTCTTTATGATAAGGTATGTGAAATTGTAAATACTCGGGTTCTCAAAAACACACCGGAGAAGATAACTACGAACGACCTTCACTTATGTTACCGTCTAGGAAAAAAAAGAGAACGACAACAGAAGCCCAGATCTGTGTGCGTCCAGTTCATTCACCGATGGAAGCGCGATATTGTTTACAATAATAAGCGGAATTTAAAGGGATCTGGTGTTGTTATAGGGGAAAAGTTTACCCCGAGTAAGTTGAATTTATTCAAGAAAGTGCGTGCAAAGTTTGGTGCCAGTTCCTGTTGGACGTCTAGAGGAAATATTTTTGTTACCGTTGACGATTCAATTCGAAAAATTGTAACCGAAACCGACCTGAACAGTATGTAAGTCTATTAACTGTAAAACTGTCATTGTGATTCGGAGTTGCCTGCCATGTTATACAATTGTATCATTGTTTTTCCTGTTTTAAATCGAACTATTTTCTTTTCTCTTTCCATTCAAAGCCCTGATAGCGGCTCTAATTCGCCCATTTGTTGAAATATTTGTTTAGTTAAGTAATACTTTGTTTTGCATATAACTATTGAATAATTTGTTATTTACGTAGAGTGGGTGGGTATATATATTTTTTTTTAATGGGTGTGCACTGCCCTACCTGTTGATCGTTCATCATATATTTTTCTCTATCGGTGTTGCCATGATGGGATAGTGTTGAATGCAGGATTCAGGGAATCAAACATTTAATTTTGGTCATGTGAATACTAGATCATTGATGCTTCATTTTGATGAACTTGAGGATGTATTGATACAGCGGAGATTTGATGTACTTGGGTTGACGGAGACTTGGTTGAATGAGCGGATATCTAGCGAGAACTCTACTAATAGATTTTTTTTTTTTTTTATTATTATTGATAAGGGGTTACGTTGCACCGCGACCTTGAGATCTATTGTGCCCCCCATCAGAGCTGTTCTCACCATTACGCCATCTACAGCTCGCCCTCCAGTTCCAGAGTATAAATGAACCTCAATATCTGGGAAGGCTTCAAGGATATTACGTCTTCACTCCTACAAGTTTCCTGTCCAAAGCATTCCTTTCGCTGACTTGCAATGGCGAGGCATTCTGTAACAAGGTGAAGAGGAGTTTCTTCCTCCTCCCCACAGAATCTGCACTCGTCAGTATCTGATAAACCTATTCTCATCAAATGCTTCCTGAGGCGACAGTGTCCTGTGAGGAAGCCAGTGACCAGGTGTAACTTATTCTTACAGAGATCCAGATACCTTTTGGATCTCACTTCTTTAAAGTTCCTAAGGAACTTTTTGGAATGAACCAAACCTGGAAGATTCCGCCAGAGTGTCTCTCTTTTGGTTTCCTCCTTCTCCAGAAACTCTTTCTTGTAGGTGCATTTTCCTATACCGCAGAAAGGTTCTGGGCCGATAAAAGGAGTTCGTGCTGCCTTTCTGGCAAGTGTATCGGCCTCTTCGTTCCCCTTGACTCCCGAGTGACCGGGGACCCAGACTAAAAAGACCTTATTATTCTTGCCAATTTCATTTAGTTTTCTTCGGCACTCCCATATCAACTTTGAATCGATGGCATGGGAGCTCAGTGCTTTGATAGCAGATTGACTATCCGAATGGATTGCTATGTCGCATTTCTGATATTTTCTTTCTAGGTTAATATCTGCACATCTTTCGATTGCGAGTAATTCTGCCTGGAAGATACTCAAACGGGAGCCTACCGACAGTGCGCACTTGGTGCCTGTCCCATATACCCCAGCGCCAGCTCCCGTCGTGGTTTTTGAGCCATCTGTGTACCATTTTATGGTATTTTCTTTGAAAGACTGGGTGGAGAACTCCCTTTCCCATTCTTCCTATCTACTTATCATCGTGGTGAAGTTCTTCTCAATGCTTACTTTTTTGACCATTGCATCACTAGGAAGGTTCACTGATGGGATGTAATTAGTCAAAGAGGTTCAGGCTCTCTGACATTTAATCCTCTCAGTTCCTGTACCTTGCTTAGATATTCTGAGGGTGGCCTCATGGGCTAACCTCTCAATCACTAGATGCAGAGGTGAGAGATCTGTGATGATCTCAAGTGCCCTGGTTGGACACGTTCTCATAGCTCCCGTGATGCACACACAAGCTAGCCTTTGCACTTTGTCAAGCGCTTTCCTAGTAGTTGTCTGATCTGCTTTGGCATGCCAGACTACTGCCCCATAGGTAATTATTGGTCTCACAATCATGACGTACATCCATCGCAGTATTTTAGGGCTACAGCCCCAAGTCTTACCGGATAGATTTCTGCACGCCATCAGAGCTCTTATTGCTCTACTTGCAGTGATATCCACATGCTTGTTCCACAGAAGCTTTCTATCCAGAGTTATTCCCAGATATTTAACTTCAGTCTTCCAGTCAATCACTTCTCCATTTAATGAGAGGGATTTTATGGCTGGAAGGTTTATTTTCCGGGTGAATGGAATTACTGTGGTCTTGGTTGGGTTAATACTCAGCCCCACCGACTGGCACCACTGCTCAATAATTCTGAGGCCCTCCTGTAGTAAGTCACATAAGATGCCCTCGAATTTGCCTCTCACTATTAGAACTATGTCGTCAGCATAGCCTACGCATTCGAAGCCAAGCTCCGTTAACCTGTGTAGTAGTTCATCTACTACCAGGCTCCATAGGAGGGGAGATAATACCCCCCCTTGAGGTGTCCCGCGAGTGGCTTTGACAGAGATGGGTTGATTTCCCCCAATGTCTCAGCTGTCCTCGTTGTCAGCACGTCATACATCCATTTTATTATGGTATTGTTGACACCCCGCCTTTTAAGTGCTTCTCTGACAGACACGTGTGTTGTGTTGTCAAAGGCCCCAGATATGTCCAGGAATGCACACATTGCGATTTCTTTACTATTCAGAGTTCTCTGGATGACTTCAGTCAGTTGATACAAGGCAGTCTCTGTTGATCGACCCGCCCTGTAGGCATGCTGACATTTGTGAAGTGGTTTATTCTCCAGACTCTCCGTTCTTATGTAGTTATCCACTACTTTCTCCATCATTTTAAGTAAAAATGATGTTAAGCAAATGGGCCTAAATGATCGAGGGTCAGTCCCGTCTTTTTTCCCTATTTTTGGAATGAAGGTTACTCTAGCCCTTCTCCATTTTCTAGGTGTGTGGCCCAATGCTAAGCTGCTTCTAGTAATCTTCAGCAGATGGGGTAGAATTTCTTCCATCCCTTTCTGCAGGAGTACCGGAAAAATTCCATCCACTCCTGGGGATTTGTACGGCTGAAAGGTACTTATTGCCCATTCAAGACGTTGCTTTGTAA
The DNA here is from genome assembly GCA_937662695.2 of Halyzia sedecimguttata. Lineage (NCBI taxonomy): Eukaryota > Metazoa > Arthropoda > Insecta > Coleoptera > Coccinellidae > Halyzia > Halyzia sedecimguttata. The sequence goes on along the minus strand of OW569414.2, from coordinate 49,571,845 downwards.
ATAGTTCCTTAGCAATATCCCAATCATCCTTGCGGGCGTTCTTGGTATGCTCCATTGCTGTTTCAGTACTACTTACGGGTTCGCTACCTGGAAAGTGTGTTTTGAGAAGAAGAGTCGATCGCTCCTCTTCTCCTTCAGTGTATGACCCATCTGGCTTCTTGAGCGACATTGTTGGGTTAGTTCCCCCTCTTGCCATGACTTTCTGCAGTCTGGCTGCTGTGTGAGTGGAAGTGATATTTTCACAAAATGCTGGTGTTGTTATAGGGGAAAAGTTTACCCCGAGTAAGTTGAATTTATTCAAGAAAGTGCGTGCAAAGTTTGGTGCCAGTTCCTGTTGGACGTCTAGAGGAAATATTTTTGTTACCGTTGACGATTCAATTCGAAAAATTGTAACCGAAACCGACCTGAACAGTATGTAAGTCTATTAACTGTAAAACTATCATTGTGATTCGGAGTTGCCTGCCATGTTATACAATTGTATCATTGTTTTTCCTGTTTTAAATTGAACTATTTTCTTTTCTCTTTCCATTCAAAGCCCTGATAGCGGCTCTAATTCGCCCATTTGTTGAAATATTTGTTTAGTTAAGTAATACTTTGTTTTGCATATAACTATTGAATAATTTGTTATTTACGTAGAGTGGGTGGGTATATATATATTTTTTTTAATGGGTGTGCACTGCCCTACCTGTTGATCGTTCATCATATATTTTTCTCTATCGGTGTTGCCATGATGGGATAGTGTTGAATGCAGGATTCCGGGAATCAAACATTTAATTTTGGTCATGTGAATACTAGATCATTGATGCTTCATTTTGATGAACTTGAGGATGTATTGATACAGCGGAGATTTGATGTACTTGGGTTGACGGAGACTTGGTTGAATGAGCGGATATCTAGCGAGAACTCTACTAATAGATGGTTATCGTTTTGTTCGAGTGGATAGAGATGGTCGGGGTGGAGGGGTTGGTGTCTATATAAAAAATACAATCGAATTCAGTATATTGAAAAATGAAAGTGGAAGTGATCAGATCTGGTTGCTGTTGAGGTTGGCTGGCGTTTCGGCTGCATTTTCGGTTATTTATAGGCAGCCCTCAAGTAGTTACACATCATTTATACATGGGTTTGAAGCGACAATGGTTGAAATAATTCCAACGGTTGAGCAGATTTTCAGTGTTGGGGATTTTAATATGGACTTTCTCGTCAAATCTACTCCGGATATAAGGAGATTCTCGGCCGTTTTAGATGGCATCGGCTTAGAACAAATAATTGATCAGCCTACGCGGACAACTTTAACTTCATCCACTCTAGTTGATTACGTAATAACCAATAGTCCAAACCTAGTTGTGAACTTTGGGGTGACTGCGGTTCCACAGATCAGTGATCATGATTTAGTTTACTGCTCTATCAATTTAAAGGTTGAAAAAACTGGACCTATTTTCAAGACTTCTAGGGATTTCAAGAATTTAGATTATGTTAAATTCAAGTCAGATCTTACTTCTATACCTTGGAATAATATCTATGATAAACCGACTGTAGATGAGAAAGTCGATTCTTTGACGTCGAATATAATGACATTGCTTGATATTCATGCCCCTGTCAGAACATATCGAGTTTCCAAGGAATATGCGCCATGGCTCACAGACACCTTGAGAGGTATGATTCGAGTAAGGAATCAGGCTTTGTCCAGATTCAAGAAGTCGAGACAAGATAATGATTGGAATTCTTATAAAACTCTCAGGAATGTGGTTACCAAAGCGGTTAGAAAAGAAAAGATCAATTACTATAACATATATCTTCATAGAAATGGCACTTGGGCAGGTCTGGATAGGATGGGTTTCAAAAAGCGTAAAAATATAAGTTTACCTAGGAACATTGACAATGTGGAAAGTATTAATGATCATTTCTTAACTCCATTCCTGACCTTCTCCCTGATAAGGACCTGTTGAGTTTCTACCGAAATGGTGAAAATCGTATGAATGGTGATGACTTCAGCTTTACAACTGTGGACGAGATGGAGGTGCTCACAATAATAAGATCTATAAAGAGTAAAGCAGTGGGTAATGATGGTATTAATATACTAACTTTACACTTGTGTGTTCCCCATATTCTTCCTCACATTACCCATATAGTGAATAACTGTATTACAAAGTCAATTTTTCCAGATCAATGGAAAAAAGCTCTCGTCCACCCCATCCCAAAAAATACGAATTCTGGGGGCTTTAATGATCTGCGGCCTATCAGCATATTACCTACTCTATCTAAGATATTAGAGAGGATAATGAGTGGTCAACTGTGGTCATATTTAACAAGGATCAGTATTATTCCATCAGTCCAGTCTGGATATAGAGAGAATCACAGTTGTGTTACTGCTCTCTTGCACATCACTGATGATATAATAAGAGCCACAGATCAGGGTAAACTAACCATTCTAACCTTATTGGACTACTCTAAGGCTTTAGATAGTCTTAACCACGAAATGTTCGACGCTGTTTCATATCACATTGGTCTCTCTCCTGATGCGGTGTTGTTTCTCCGCTCTTTCCTCGCTGGACGTCTTCAGGCAGTTCGTTATGGCGATAAATTGTCCACATTTCTGGAGGTTCTGAGGGTGTGCCACAGGGTTCGATTTTGGGACCAATTTTGTTCATTGTTTTCATCTCACAGTTCACGAAGTGCCTCGTTTCCTGCTCCTCTCACTACTTTGCAGATGACGGCCAGCTCTATCTGTCTTTTTATCCTGATGAGGCCACTCAGGCCGTTGCTGCGTTGAACTTCGATTTGAATAGGATACTTGAAATCTCTGGAAGGCACTGTCTGCATCTCAATGCGACTAAAACGGTCGCCATACTGTTCGGAAGAAACAAGGATAGATTGCGGTTTGAGGCTGTTAGTGGGTCGGTGATGATGGACGGAGAGATTATTAGCTTGTCATCGAGAGTCAAGAGTTTGGGTGTTTGGATAGATCAAGATTTGAGATTTACTGATCATGTTTCTGCCTGCTTACAAAAAGCGTACGGGATGTTGAGAGTGGTCTATCAGAAGCGAGAATTTTTGAACACTAAGTTGAGAAGATTGGTTTGTGACTCAGTTGTCCCCTCACATTTGAATTATGCAGATGTCGTCTATAATCCCTGCTTGAGTGCCATAGATAAAATTAGAATACAAAAGCTACAGAACTCTTGCTTACGACTCATTTTTGGAATATGGAAATATGAAAGAATCAGCCACACTCTTGGTGTTGTCAACTGGCTGAATATAAGTAATAGAAGACTTCTCCACTCCGCTACCTTATTCATGAAAATAATCAACTCTAGAACCCCTCCATACCTGTACAACAAAATTACTTTTCGTTCTGATGTTCATAATTTGAACATTCGTTTTGAGGGCACCTTGACGCCACCTGTTTTCTCGACTGAGTTATTCAGGCGTTCGTTTTCCTACAGTGTGGCGCAAGCTGTTAACAATCTGCCTGTGAACATCAGAACTATAAAATACGTTAACCGCTTTAAGATCTCCCTTTTCAGGAAGCTATTAGATGAACAATAAAGAGTATTGATCGAGTAATATGTAGGGTTAGATTTATAGATTTTTAGATTTAAAGGAAGAAATATCCATTTTTTTTGTTGTATATTTTTCATTGCTTACACATATAATTTTTTTATGACAGCTCTGGTATGAATCTAAGGTTAGATAGAACAGTGCACTTATTGAGTGCACTGAAGCTCGCCTTTTCCTTCTCTTCAAATTTAATGAAAGAAGAAGAAACATACAAATTCCTTGGGATGAAACAACGAGGTGCACTGGAGACAACCCAAATCAAGGATGCCTTAACAGCTAGCTACAAAAGGAAGATCCGAGATATATGGAAGTCACAGCTGTCCGGGAAAAATAAAGTATCAGCTACGAACACATTGGCAGTTCCGATAATCACCTACTCAATCGGGATAGTTAACTAGACAGTGAATGACATTCTCGAGCTAGACAGAACCACTCGTAAACTGATGAACATGAATCGTAGCTAGCATCCCCAACTCCCAACTCCCTGCGTTCGTGGGAGGTATATCCCACGATAGCAGGGAGGCAGAGGTTTACAAAGTTTGGAATACCAACACCATATACATATTGAGAAGCGAAGACCCGCTTCTGTTCATATGTTCATATCTGTTCGATAGCTAATAATTATGATATCTCTTGAAAATGACTAAGGAGAATAGGAACCCAACTAATGAATATTAATTCACTCTCAATTCCATCAGCTTGATATATTCTGAAACAACACTCCTTGAAACGGAATAAAATTCCAGTATCATTTATCATTCATGATTCTTTCAATCAAATAACCCCACTCTGATCATCACAAGGTCTGTTGTAAACCCAGAGAAGGAGTTAGGCTCAGCAATTACGCTATGTACCCAAAATCAAGTGTAAAATTTTCTCAAATTCAAAAATTCATTTATTTGAAAAATTCACTTTCTACAAACTCAACACGAACTATATCAACTATTAAATCGATTTATTTTGTATAATAAAAATTTGTAGACGGGAGGAAAAGTAATCTCCCTGGGACAATCATTTTTGAACTCATCATTTATCATTACCAATGTGAACAAAGGGGAAAGTTAGGTTATGCGTATGATATAATGAATTCTGGGGCTGGAATTGCAAATGCGAACAGCATGCATATGAAGCGGCAAAATGAGAGGGGTTTCAGAACCAACCACGATGTTACAATATTTTATATAGGACCGGTACTTTATCGCTCACAGATATAAGTAAATGGCAATCGACCTGAGTTCCATCCATGATTTACTATTTTCTTAAATATTGAACATCCCGAATGGTACAGAGAAAAAAATGTTTTCTTGTACTATTAGTGATTGTTTCCCATCTACTTTTAGCCGAGAAAGGTTTGTTTGCTCAAATACAATGTATTAATTTATTTATTGTATTTATTAATTATCATACTAGCTCTTCCCCAAGCTCATAAGCTCTTAGGAGCTTGAGCGAGTAAGGATAATCAGTTGTGTATAATAATGATAACTAATAGATATTCTGATAAGCAACAAATATAAACATCGATCTATGTGCTATGTTATTTGATTGCTTATGACCCAGGCGCAACGATTCATTTGGGTTTTATGTTTTCCTCGTTTTTGCTCGCGTGTTCCGCAAAGAACAGCGTGCTAAATGGTCTCAAACTATTCAGTTTCAAGACTCACTGATTAATAATCTGGCGTCAAATTAATTTCTGTCCGGGAGGAGGAGCGTAAATATCTCGGCAAGTTCGTTAACGAGCGAAATCCACCAAAGGGTTTCGGAGTTATGTCCATTGTTAGTTAAAAAAATTTATGAATATTTCCGGAACCGATCACTTGATCAGAAATTTAGCATCAAATTGTGGTATCATGACCTTTATATGCACGCGAAATTTTGTATTGATCGGAGGGCTATAAAGTGGCAAAAAGAAATTTCGAAAAATAGAGATCTGATTGAATTGAAACTCAATAGTTAGATGCAAACACTTTTGCAAAATTTCGTGAGTATCACAAGACATGAAAAAATTTAACAAATTACTACTATTTTGCGGAATATTTTGCTTGAAATTCCGAAACCTATTTTTTTAAGAGATTTAACTGCTGGAGTTTTGGTCTGAGAGGATTGGGGTTTTGGGGTGGAGGATGCTATTCCTCCATAGAATCCCCTGGTGAGGGTCCGCGCATGCGTTGATTCAAGATGCGATATTACCTGAACTACTAGTGTTGGAGAATCGGAATTTTGTGTGATTTTGAGACTTACAATGTATTGCTCTTGTGAAGTCGTAAGTGACTCTTTTTGGGTTGTATGGGTTATGTTTGGCGTGGTTTAGGACTATCGGTCATGGGTCTGGTGCTGAGCCGATATCGTGAGGTTCCAAAAGAAAATTCATGGCAATTCTTTCCACGGACAAGTCAGTTTTGGGTGAAATAGCATTGTTTACGAGTTGGAGTGTTGGTAACGTAGCCCTGGTTCCAATTTTGTTACCCCTTTCGGGCATTCTTCGTTATGTGCATGAGCAGACGAGAAGTGATTCAACTGCTGGAGGTTTGGTCTGAGAAGATTGGAGTTTTGAGGTGAGGATTCTACCCCTCGATAGAATCCTCTTGGGGGGGAAGATTGTGCGACTAATGGCGATTTCCATTGACACGCTCGGATCACTCGGAGTCATATTTGACAGATATTTTCGGTTCAATTGGACAGATGCATGACAGATGAGATCGATTTCGAGTGCTCCGAGCGTGTCAATGGAAATCGCCATTAGTAGAGTCAGTTGTGTTCTTTGTCGACTTTGTTACTCTATCCTTACCCTAGGCACGGAACTTTTAATTTCTGACCTGACATTGTATGATGTCGACTACCCTCTGAGAATATCTCCGGCTCGCTCTATCCACTGAGCTTGAAACACTGATCATTCAATTCAAATCAGCCAACGAGAACACTCGCGCCAAAGAGTATTGAGTTCACGTCAGAGCTTTTTTGTATTTTTGCGCGCGTGTTCCGCAAGGAACAGCGTGCTATCATTTCGTCACAATGTCTGTATTTTTCGAATTTTTTTGCGAAAATGGTCTCAAACGATTCGGTTCGACTCCCTGATGAAGAATTCGAAGTCAAATTCAATTCTGTCCTTCCGGTCCGGCCGGCCGTTAGCACGATAACTCTCGAACGGAGCAAGTTAGAGCGTTGAAATTTGCTGGGCATGTTTGGAGCGTAAATATCTCGGACAAGTTCGTTAATGGGCAAAATCCATCGAGCCGTTTCGGAGTTACGGCCATTTTTAGTTAAATCGTTTTTCGAGAATATTTCCGAAACCGATCGCTCGATCTATCTGAAATTCAGCATCAATTTGTATAATCATGACGTTCATATGCCTGCGAAGTCTCATATTGATCGGATGGCTGTAAACTAGAAAAAAAAATGTTAAATATTTGAAAATTAAATTGAAATTTTGTTTTCACTATAACTCGAAAAAACTGATCCGATTGAGTTGAAGCTCGGTAGTTATATGCGAAGTACCAACGAAAATACTTACGCAAAATTTCGTGGGGATAGCATGAGTAGAAAAAATTAAAAACATTTTTAAATATTAGCGGAATATTTTGCTGGAAATTCCGAAACCAAATATCGGAATGAGTTCAGTTTTGGCACTTCGGTGACCAATAATGACCTCTTGGGGTGTGCAAAATTTCACTGCGGACAGACCACTAGGAGCCTCAAAAAAAAATTTATAATTTTGAACTTCCAAACTGGACAAATTATATTTCATTTCGAATTCCTACATGGAATATCTACAACATCTGGTGATTTCGTTCCGACGTATTTTTTGCGCGATTATCTGAATGAATGCAATATGTACGAGGGCAACTGATTAAAATATGGACTACTTACTAGCATGGCAATAATTGAATTAATGCGTAAACGATGTGTGGAATTTGAATTGGTTTTCAAAATTAGTCTGAACGGTGAACAACTGGGGGTGTAACTGCCTCTTTTGGGCATTTTTTGTTATTCGCATAAGCAGACGAGAAATAATTTAACTGCTCGAGTTTTCTTCTGAGCAGATTGGGGTTTTGGGGTGAAGGATGCTATTCCTCCATAGAATCCCCCGGTGCCGGTCTGCGCATGCGTGGATTCAAGATGCGATATCTCCTGAACCACTAGTGTTGGAGAATCGCAGTTTTTTGTGACTGACAGGATGGCCATAAAGTGGCAAAAAAAATTTCAAAAATTTTAAAATTTTGTTTCCATGATAACTCGTAAAATACTGATCTCATTGAATAGAAACTCAGTAGTTAGATGCAAAAGACCAAAGCGAACACTTTTACAAAATTTCGTGAAGATCACGTGACATGAAAAAATTCAAAAAATTACTCTATTTTGCTTGAAATTCCGAAACCTATTTATTTGAAATTCATGCTGCCTCTTCCGGGCATTTTTCGTTATGCGCATGCGCAGATGAGAAGTCATTTAACTGCTGTAGTTTTCGTCAGAGAGGATTGGGGTTTTGGGGTGGCGGATGCTATTCCTCCATAGAATCCAGATCCCTGATGAGGGTCTGCGCATGCGTCGATTAAAGATGCGATATCTCCCGAACCACTAGTGTTGGAGAATCGGAGTTTTTTGTAAGGTGTGTTATTTTGAGAGGACTTTAAGCCGCGAGTAGATTGCGCATGCGCAGAAAAGAAGTGACTGTTTTTGGGTTGTATGGGTTATTTCGGGAGTGCTGAGCCAATATTGTGAGGTTTTAAAAGGATTTTCATGGCAATTTAGTGTACGGATAAGTCAGTTTGGGGGTTGTAGCGTTGCTTCCGAGTTAAAGTGTCCATACCGTGGCCCTGGGGCTAATTTTGAAATCGATGTTACCACGCAGCCACGAGTATATTGCGCATGCGCAGACGAGAAGTGAATGGTTTTGGGTTGTATGGGTTATGTTGGGAGTAAGGAGCCGATATTGTGAGGTTTTAAAAGAATATTCATGTCAATTCAGTGCACGGACACAAGTCCGTTTGGGGAAAATAGCGTTGTTTCCGAGTTGAAATGTATGTATGGTGGCCCTGAGGCGAATTTATAAATAACTATGTTCGGTAGATCTATATTACAATACGTCCGGATTTGGAGAAGAGGTAATTGCGTTCCTAACGGAGGTCCCATAACCGCAATTTTTTTCGTTCTACGGTAAAGCTAATAGCCAAACTGTATCGATACTATATTTGTTAAAGAAACTTGAAAAAAAAAAGCACTGACGTGAAGTCAGTACTCTTTAGCGCGCGTGTTCACGGTGGCTAATTTGAATTGAATGATGAGTACTTCAAGCTCAGTGGATAGAGCCAGCCGAAGATCTACCCAAAAGGTAGTACTCATCACTCAATTCAAATTAGCCACCGTGAACACGCGCGCCAAAGAGTACTGACTTCACGTCAGTGCTTTTTTTTCCAAAATTTCAGTAAAGCTAGAAACTTGAAATTCTGTAATTTTCTGCACTCATTTTTCCTTGTTTGTTATACCTTGTTTGGCGCTCTAGTTCCTCGGAACTGAGTGCTTATCAATTTGCCCAAATGTCTGTAATTTTCGAATATTTCGATGAAAATGGTCTTAAACGATTTTTTTAATTACAAAGTTGTAGAATATTTGGCTGCTGCCACTTCGGCAATTCATTTACCGTTTACTCAATGTTTATTCAAATTGTAGTAGGCTGATGTCAAACACTGTTGTTGATAGTTGTCAATCGAAGTTTACTTGTAAGTTTGTAGGTTGTTAAGTTTTGATATTAAATAAAGTAAGGGTTGCTAATTTCACCCCCGTATAATGTAACAGGAATATTGAAAAATACCAGTCCTATGCGAGTTCACGAAAATTATACACTTTCAAGTTTTTAGCTTTACTGAAATTTTAGAAAAAAATAAAAACTCAATTTTAGTCCCCACCTTTTAAGGGTTATATCTCGGAATGGGGTGGGCGGAGGAAATTAATAATAATAAGTTATTCATTCTTATAGACAGAATATATCTGTATAGAATACGTCAGAAAAAGAAGAAAAAAAATTGTTGCAGGAAAGACCCATCTTACGTTCATACTCCTGAATTTTGTCGCATGTATTTAGAAACACCTTGAAATATTAAATGTCGAAGGCCATCTTTTCTTAACTATCAATTCTTCGTTCAACAAGAAAAGAGGTTTCTCCAAGGTACCCGAAACTAAATCTGGAAAAGGAAAATACAAAAAGAGAAAACTAACAAATTAAAATTAAAAGGTTTCTTTCTGGGTTTTCTCTGCCAAATGCTGAAAAATATCTATGAAATAAAAATTAATTATTTTGTGATTTGCTTCTGCGTGAGAAACACAAGATATTTGTCAGAAGCAATCAATCGAACAATGTTGCCAAACAAACAACAACGAAACAACATCAACGAAGAAACAACTATATCGTAACGTTTCGGAGTCTATATCAGACTCCTTCGTCAGACACTTAACGAAAATCTTCAGAATTATTTTATTGATAGTTATTCTGAAATTCGACGAAGCAGTCCGAAGTGGACTCCGAAACGTTACGATATAGTTGTTTCTTCTTTGATGTTGTTTCGTTGTTGTTGTTATGCAACATTGTTCGATTGATTGTTTCTGACAGATATCTTGTTTCTTTCGCAGAAGCAAATCACAAAATAATTAATTTTTCTTTTATAGATATTTTTCAGAGTTTGGGGGAGAAAATCCAGAAAGAAAACTTTTAATAATGAGTATACCTCCCACAGTATCCTTTAATGATTACTTACAACAAATTAAAAATTTCTTCAAGCCCTGTGGACAGGAGCTTTCTGGCGCTCTAGTTCGAACAGACAAAATATATCTCCGAAAGTATTGGTTTCTCAGAGTTGGGAATTAAATCAATGTATTCTTATGAAAGAACTGTATCATAAAGGAAATTAAATTCAAATAATAGTTTATTTATCAAGATTAAACGAGGAATCTGAGAATGAGAACTGCACCATGGAAGAAATCAAATTAAAATAGCTGAAATGAATTTGACTCTTTCTTATAGAACAGGATGAAATGTACGAGTATGAACACAGATCATATAATAAAGCTTAGAAAGAATAATTATAGCATTCTGTGAAAACATAGAAGTACGATTCATTATTAATTATTAATTTAGAAAATCATATCTCCGAAAGTATTAGCTTGTTGGAGATGAAAATGATATCGATGGATTTAAATGGTGCATCTTAAATAAAAATTGAATTTGAAATTTGTCGCTTAAAAACCTACTCTGAAAATTTCAACTGCCTAGCTCATTCCGTTCGAGAGTTATTGTAGAAATTTTTTTTTTAAACTTTGAAAATTTTTTTTTTGACACTGCGGTAACCTGGTCAATACAAAACTTCACATGCGTATAAAGGTCATTATTCTACAATTTGATGATGAAATTCAGATAGATCGAGTGATCGGTTTCGGAAATATTCATAAAAAATGTGTTTTACTAAAACCGCTTGAGGGTTTTCGCCCATTAACGAACTTGTCCGAGATATTTACGCTCCAAACCCACCTTGCAATTTTCAATCCTCTAACTCCTTTCGTTCGAGAGTTATCGTGCTTGCGGTCGGCTGGCCGGACCGGCCGGACAGAATCGATTTCGACCTCGGATTCTTGAGCAGTGAGTCGAACCGAATCGTTTTAGACCATTTTCAGCCAAAAATTCGAAAATTACAGACATTTGGGCAAATTGATAAGCACTCAGTTCTGAGGAACTAGAGCGCCAAAAATGGAATATTTCATGTTTTATTAAATAGATTTTAAATTCGCTACGCATTCTTAAAAGATTCAGACACTTTATGAATAGCCCTAAAAATATCCTGGAATCTATACATATATGGGACAATTATTATCAACTAACTGATCTATGGTATTTGAAACAGCAGTCTGTCTGCGAATATGGGGCGGGACAGTGTTTGAAAGAATTGACACCCAATAAATAAGTGTAGATCTAATAGTTCCAGTAATGATCACATAGATGAATAAAGCTGTGCATCAATTTTTTGCGTATGATCACTATTAAACCAGACGGGGAAACAATATTTAGTGGCAGATAAAACCAAGGCTAAGGCTGTCGTATGAAGAGTAGCTGCATAAGCACTCCATAAAGTACCAGCTAATTTATGCAGAATAATATTTCTTATTTTAAACATCAAAAGCAAGTCATCCAAATGGGCTTTGAAACTCAATGTATGTAGTTTCACTCCTAGGTATTTAGTATTAAAATTATGTCTCTAGAAAGAATCACCGAAAGTTACACTCAATGTTCTATATTATATATTAATATACGTAGAGATCAATAGTTTTAAGTAGCCGCAGCGAGGAGCTTGGTTGATTGAACGCCTGGTGTCACTTCTGTCTAATTTATACTCGGAAGTGATTTCTGGATTTTTATAAAGCATCGTTGAATTATGCTCCGCTGTCACTTAGTTATCTCAGATAATTCAGCTGTCATTTACATCGAAACTGTCTTCACTTGATGATTTCACGGAGTTTTGGTTTATCATTTATTTGGCTATTTGTGATTTCTATTCTCAAACACACATTTAACCTGATTGATTTCAACCTCAACTCCTGTAAGATCTTATTGCACTGTTTATGTTTGTTATAAGTACATTGAAAAAGTGATAAATATATCACGAAAGCTCGAGCAAAGAGGAAAAAGAGTATTACTTATTAATTGCTACTATCCCAAGAAACCCTACTGTATTATTCATTACAAGTTAGCAAATATTATAGATTCATATATAAGAATATACCCGTTCAAACTCCCCACTTGTGTATTTATGTTAATTTTTGTGTTCACACATTTTTCCTTTTACAGTTATTTCTCATTTCCGCCCCCTACCATGGTATTATCCGAGGAAGATTTTCAAAATAGAGAACAACAGATTTTGACTCTTGAGAAACAAAAAATTCTCGAATTCGAAACCCACTTAGCTGCAGCCAGTACTAAGGTTGAAATCACAGACCATACTAGTCTTTTACTGCCGCAGCTGATGGAACTGAGACCAGATGGCGAAGCTAGACGTCCTACAGCTCAGTTGTTAGAGCAACTGCAAAATCTAAATAACAGTCACCGATTAGGACATCTGCTTTGTAGGTCAAGGAACCCTGACTTCTTATTAGACATAATGTCCAGGTATGAGACGAATTCTATATTTTATATTATTCATTGAATGTAAAAAAAATTCTGTTAATGGCGCAGAGGTATCGAAAAATGAATCCTAACATTGATCACTTAATCAAAGCATTTGCTTGAAGGTGTCTTCAATTTTATTGCTTCAAATAGAAAAATAGTTTCCTCATTATCTTGAATGCCCCAATCTAGTGATTACAGGTTTCCACCCTTTTGTCAGCATTCGAATATATCGTCGTAAAAACGACACGTGTTTCGAAGCTATCTAAATGCCGACCCATTTTTTGGCATCACAAGAGTTGTAGTTCTGCTCAGCCGGGCCATACGGAATTGATCGAAACAAGTCATAATCAGAAGAGAAAATATCTGGCGAATAGTGTAGTTTCATCGGTTGTGGAAAATGTGATCGAAAATAGTTAGCTTGAGGAATATTTTGTAATATTGGATTCTCACGTCTTAATTTTAAGGTTGGTTTCATCATTAATTTATCGGGATTAAAACGATCGAAGACGCAAAAACCTTCGATGATGGTTGAAATCGACGAATACCGTGTGTCTTTTATTATCTACATTTCACCCTTTTCTATGAAAAATATTCGTTTCACTCTAACCCCTCTAAATTGAAGTCGAGACATTTATACTATGATTTTTACCTCCTCAGGTTTTTGAAGGTATTAACAAAAGTATTCGTAATTGCACTTTTCTAAAAAAAATGGTTCAAGTCCTGTGGACAGGAGCTTTTTGGCGCTCTTGTTCGAACATACAAATTATATCTCCGCAAGTATTGCTTTCTCAGAGTTGGGAATTATATCAATGGATTCTTATGATAGAACTGCATCATGAAAGAAATAAAATTCAAAAAAAGTGTCGTGCTTCAAAAATTATCATTAAAAATTGGTTCAAGCACTGACGTGATGGTAAATTCGAATTAAGTGTCCAATACAGGAGAATGAACAACATAATTTACCATGGTAAATTCGATTAAGGGTGTCCAATACAGAAGTATGGGCAATAGAACATACGCGCAAAAGCTTCTGACTTCACGTCAGTGCTTGAACCAATTTTTTTTTTCGCGATTTTTTTTAAATTTTCTAGGGGTACGGTTCTTAAAATTATTTTTTTCGTCATTTTTTTCAAATTTTCTAGGGGTACGGTTCTTACAAAATTTTAAACACGTCTTTATGTTGATTTTCTACTACTAGATACCAAGCACCAATTAGATGGAATATTTATTTTTTGAGTTATCAAGGAAATAATATTTCAGGTGGGTATACCTCGGAAACCGTTAGACCGATTATGCCCAAAATCGAACTCAACTGTCCCTTTCGGATAAGCAACCTACCCTGAAATGTGCAAGTCCCTATCTCCTTTCGATCGAAAGTTATCGAGGCAACGGTAACCCATCTACTGAACTCACACAAGAATGCTCGAATCTCCAACAATATTTAACCGATCGTAATAAAACTTGACACTTGGCAGTAGAGTTAGGTTATGAAGGCTTTTGCAAAATTTCAGCAATTTCAAATGAATAGTTACTGATATATAGAATTTTTTTTTTCTCAATGATTTATTAAAAATTTTCTACAAATGCTATCCTCACCAAATTTTGCAAACATTTTCGCGATGGCATTCTACAACTAATAACCATGTTTGAATTCAATCGGTTCTGTATTTTTCGAGTTAATGAGGAACAAAAAACCACAAAATTTCAGAAAATTTTAGATGGCTATAACTCTAAAACCGTTTGGCCGATTAGGCTCATAATCAAACTGAAATGTCGCGTTCTGGTGCACATCCTAACCTGAAAACTTGAAGCCGCTATCTCTTTCCGTTCTCAAGTTATCGTGACAACAAAAATATTTTTTAATAATTTTTTTAAAATTTTCTATCCATACCATATCCATATTCTCCTACTACTCACCAAGTTTCAATTTGATCGGATTTATATTGGTTGAAAACAAAATTATTACTCGGAAACCACTGGGCCGATTATGCCCATTAACGAACTTGTCCGTCGTATTGGGATGCGCCACCTACCCTGAAAATTTCAAGTCGCTAGCTCTTTTCGTTCTAAAGTTATCGTGGCAACGGCCGGACGGACAGAATCAAATTTGACCTCGAATTCTTCATTGGGGAGTCGAATTTAATCGTTTGAGACCATTTTCGTCAAAAAATTCGAAAGTTACAGACATTTGGGCAAAACTATAACGCGATGTTCCCCAGAACATACGCGCAAAAAAAGAGCAAATACCTAAGGAAAATATCATCGAAATGTCTAGAGCGAGGCTGGAGACAATCATAGCAGATTGTCCATTTATTCCTGATATTTGAGTAGGTAGAGGCTGACGAACAAATTATTTTAATGGTTAAAAATATATCAATAAAATACTATCCTCTTTTCATAATTTAAAATTTAATAGTTCATGCCACTTACACATTCTTTTCTGTATTATGGACCTTAACTCAAGAAAAAAATGTTTGATACACAATTGTAGATCCATATTTCAGCATTTTTTTGCTAGCAACATTATGAAAATACCGTATATAGGAACATGCCTCACAACTTAAGGTATTAACAGGTAATATTAACCTCAGTGGTCAACGAACAGTAATTTCTTTTGATGATTCCATTATGTTCTTCTTTCCTATTGCCTTCATAAACTACATCATTAAAATGATCCCCAACATGTATACATAAATTATTCAATATGTAATCAGTCAATATTATTTTCGGTTTCAAAACAGTCTTGTATATGTTCACAAATTCATGAATCGGATACTTGTTTTCCAACAGAAAATATTTTCTACCTACGAATTGACAAGTCTCTAATAGCTAGATATATATATATATATATATATATATATATATATATATATATAATTGTAGTTTAATAAGAGTCCCAGGTATATTATTTGAATTGAATAAGGGTTTGACGACTCAAAGGTGGAGAATAAGTTAATGAATACTATTTATTCTTTGCCAAGCTTTCGCATCTTTATTTAATGCATCCTCAGGGCTTCTATAAAAGGTACAACAATAATAACAGACAATAAAAATTATTTTTGTTTTGTTCCAGAACTTACCGAATGTTAGATTTTTCAAATAATCGACATTCAGCAACAAGTCATCCGTTATTCGTAAAATATTAGTAGAGACGTTACATTCCATTAAAAATTATACACATTAAAACATCAAAATTCATGAAAAATTTTTTCACCTTATCACATTACCATATTTACATTTATACATTATTAATTTCATTGTTTAGTTAGGAATCGTAGGTTATGTTTCTGTCGTCTATGATCTGTAGTTCCGATTTACTCCTTTGGGATCTTTCTGGGTGCATTACTCATCTACAGGGCCGTCGTAAAAGTGCTTATATTTCGACACATTCAACAGGTAACTATATATAGAGCTCAGATTGTTGGTATCAGTTTTTTTATTCAGCGTTTCTTCATTTTTGTTTATCTCTATCATCTCATGCACTAATCTCTTCATGTAATTATTTTCTGTCTTCAACACCGTGACACTGTCAAAGTCTACTGTATGATTCGACTGATGTGCATGCAATGCTAGGGCACATCTATGATGGTATTTAGTAACATCTGATTTATGAAGTGCTATTCTATTTTTTACCCATTGGGATGTTTGTCCAATGTAACTCCGCACACAATCCGCACACTCAATTTTGTAGACTACATTGCTTCTATATTGAGTTGGTATGGGGTCTTTTATTTTGCTATATAGGTTCTTGACTGTTTTTTTATTATATGTGGCAATTTTCACATTTTCTTCCTTGAATATATTTTTTAGCTTTGTAGTTAGGCCGTGAATATTTGGATATGATGCCATATGTACTCGACTTGTTGTATTTTGATTCTCGGTAATTGGGGGTGCTGCTTCATTATCTGCATATAAAAGTTTATTCAGCATATTGTTGGGATATGCATTCTGTTTCAAGATTTGATGTAATTTTCTTATTCCCTCCTGTCTGAATGAATGATGGCATATTTTATTTATTCTATTTTTCATCTGTTTTATAGTGTTTATTTTCACATTCAAGCTATGGTCGGAGTTGAAATGGATGATTTTATTCGAATGTGTATCCTTTCTGTACCATCCAAGTTGTATTTTGTTGTTATTTCTGTGTGCTTTGACATCTAAAAAAGGTACTGCTTGTTCATAATTTTCTGTCTCAAGGGTGAATTGAAGACTTTTTGAATGGGAATTGAAGCATGTTAGTATCGTTTGAATATGTTCTTCAGGTACTGCAGTTATAATATCGTCAACAAACTTTTTCATAAACAACACGTACGGTAATTTGATCAAGCAGGAATCTAACAGATGATCCATTGCGTATTGTGCTAGGATGGGGGATAGTTTTGAACCCATTGCACACCCAAATACTTGTAAATAAAATTTTTCTTTGAAGGTACAATAGTTGTTATCCAGCACGAATTTAACTTGTTGCTGAATGTCGATTATTTGAAAAATCTAACATTCGGTAAGTTCTGGAACAAAACAAAAATAATTTTTATTGTCTGTTATTATTGTTGTACCTTTTATAGAAGCCCTGAGGATGCATTAAATAAAGATGCGAAAGCTTGGCAAAGAATAAATAGTATTCATTAACTTATTCTCCACCTTTGAGTCGTCAAACCCTTATTCAATTCAAATAATATACCTGGGACTCTTATTAAACTACAATTAATAAAACATGGGTTTTTATGAAGAAATCAGCGCGAAATATGGACCAGAAACAACTAGGGACCTGAAAATATGGAGTACAAATAACAACAAATTGGCATCGGCAATGAACAGACGAATATTTCTTTTAGAATGTAAGAGACGAGAATTAACACCAACACATATCTCAACTAATGTAAAGAATATCATGAGTCTTTTTGAATATAACAACAACAAACTGAATAAAAAGATAAAAGATTTTAATGACAGTATAAGAACAAAAATTTTAAATATTGAAATATGTCAAATAAACCATAAAATAAACACCTTGAAGAAACAGATTGCTGAATCACAAATAAGACTTCAACATATACCGGAGCATACAATGAGGGAATACAGCAATCGACTGAATATAGCTTACAACAGAAAATTTCACAAGATCAAGGATACCAACAGGAAAAAAATTAATAATCTGAAAGGAAAAAATATCGTGGTTATACAAACTGAAGACAAATGGATGAAAAACTTGACCAACAAACAAATTCCGAAGACAGTAAATAATCTCTTATCCCTGGGTTCGAAATTCAGTGTGAGAACAACTAAAAAAGATGTAAATATAGAAAACATTATTGCAGACACAGAATACATCCTACAAGGCGTACCGGAAGAAAGAAAAGATATACAGAGAGCAAGAGTCACAAATGCACTGACAAATTACATTCATAAGGATTCGAAAGCTAATTCGCATATCAACGAGTGGTACCAAGAAACTGAAAGATTTTTGAAAGACAACCAAGATATAATTGTGTTAAATAGTGATAAAGGTGCTGTAACAGTTCTAATGGAACGAAAAGAATATGAGGAAAAGTTGCAACAATTGCTAGATTCTAAGGAATTCAAGAAATTACCAAAGGATCCTACTCAATCCATACAAAACAAATGTAATAAGATTATATCAAAGTTGCAACAACAAAATCATATATCAGAAGAAGAAGCTAAACGAATGAAAACGTACAATTCGGTGGCACCTCGAATTTATGGAGACCCAAAGATTCATAAGGATGGAAACCCAATTAGACCGATCGTGTCCAGCATCAATAGCCCGGTGAATTCACTGTCAAAGTTTATTGCTGATATTTTGAAAAACGCTTACAACACAGACAACCAATATTATGTCAAAGACTCATTCCAGTTAGCACATGAAATTAATGACTTAGAAATACCTGAAAACTATAGACTCATTTCGCTTGATGTCATAAACCTTTTTGGAAACTTGGAGAAAAGTGAAATAGTTGATATTCTGAAGCTAAAATGGAATACCATCAAAGAATATACAACTGTGGGCATGGAGCTATTCATGGAGATTGTTAAATTCGTGCTGGATAACAACTATTGTACCTTCAAAGAAAAATTTTATTTACAAGTATTTGGGTGTGCAATGGGTTCAAAACTATCCCCCATGCTAGCACAATACGCAATGGATCATCTGTTAGATTCCTGCTTGATCAAATTACCGTACGTGTTGTTTATGAAAAAGTTTGTTGACGATATTATAACTGCAGTACCTGAAGAACATATTCAAACGATACTAACATGCTTCAATTCCCATTCAAAAAGTCTTCAATTCACCCTTGAGACAGAAAATTATGAACAAGCAGTACCTTTTTTAGATGTCAAAGCACACAGAAATAACAACAAAATACAACTTGGATGGTACAGAAAGGATACACATTCGAATAAAATCATCCATTTCAACTCCGACCATAGCTTGAATGTAAAAATAAACACTATAAAACAGATGAAAAATAGAATAAATAAAATATGCCATCATTCATTCAGACAGGAGGGAATAAGAAAATTACATCAAATCTTGAAACAGAATGCATATCCCAACAATATGCTGAATAAACTTTTATATGCAGATAATGAAGCAGCACCCCCAATTACCGAGAATCAAAATACAACAAGTCGAGTACATATGGCATCATATCCAAATATTCACGGCCTAACTACAAAGCTAAAAAATATATTCAAGGAAGAAAATGTGAAAATTGCCACATATAATAAAAAAACAGTCAAGAACCTATATAGCAAAATAAAAGACCCCATACCAACTCAATATAGAAGCAATGTAGTCTACAAAATTGAGTGTGCGGATTGTGTGCGGAGTTACATTGGACAAACATCCCAATGGATAAAAAATAGAATAGCACTTCATAAATCAGATGTTACTAAATACCATCATAGATGTGCCCTAGCATTGCATGCACATCAGTCGAATCATACAGTAGACTTTGACAGTGTCACGGTGTTGAAGACAGAAAATAATTACATGAAGAGATTAGTGCATGAGATGATAGAGATAAACAAAAATGAAGAAACGCTGAATAAAAAAACTGATACCAACAATCTGAGCTCTATATGGGTCAGAATCAGAGAGGTGAGCATTTTATGTTTCCAAATATCTGAGAAATTAAGTTTTCTTTTGAAGAAAACTAACAAGTGGAGTCCATTGTGTCATTAGTCATGAACCTTTCCTGTGAAGAGGCACGCACAAAAATATATATTTTAGAAATTATACCTGTCAAGAAGCATTATACCAAGGCCAAAAGTCATTTCGGGAACACTTTTAAATATTTTTTTTAATAATAATACAACCAATGCATTTAAGAATCACCTTCAAGAAATTGTAATAAACCAGTTCCTAACTCGGAAAATGTTATTATTATGTATATTTTTATAATAAAAACACTTATTTTGCAAATTATTCTCCATAAATTTTCCATTGGTGTAAATTTCGCTCCAAAAATTTCAATTTATTGTATTCATTTTTGTACTTCGTTATATATTAATAATGTAAATACAAAATTTCAAAGATCATTTCATGTTGTATATTATTATGCAATATGTATCTTGGCATTCCTCAATATAGGAGTAAATGCCCTCAGTCTTAATTCAAGGCCTTCCTAGAAGCGCCGCTCGACTCTGAGTACTTTTGTGCAGTCAGCATTTTCATTCCAGTTTCCCGGCTTTCTGATTTAATAGAATATAATTCCAATTCATTATTGTATTAACCAGCTCAGAATAAACTTGCTTCTGAATAAATATTTGTTTTTTTAAAAAGGTGATTCAAAAGAGTAAATTTATAAATGGCGACGAGGATGGGATTGTTGCTAGTATAACGAAAAAAAAATAAGTATACGTGAATTTCAATTCTTCGAGCAACATTCCAAAAACCCGAGTTTCGAAAAGTGCGACGATAAGTTCGAAGTAAAGTTCCGACCACGAGAAGCTCAAACGACTGCAGTAGAGATAAGCCACGAAGGTGTGTTGAATCCCCGAAAACAGAGTAAGGAGAACCATTCCCGACTTGATCTCAACTGCAACCCTTGAGAATCACCCTGAGGAGGTTTGGAGGTAGCAGCCCGGACACCAGGTTTAAAACGAGAAGTAAGTTGAGGCTATCCCTTACAATAATCCCAGTTTTTCCTATCCCTGGCCCAAAGGATATTTTCAATTTAATTTGCAACTCATTTTTTCATATCACCGATAGTGTAAACAAGCACATCGAAATCTTTCAAAATAGAGTCCTTATTGGAAAAATTCAATTCATTGAATATCAACGTAAATAATAAAAACTTCAATATGACTTCTAATGGAGAACATTCCAATCGCATGGTAATAGATTTAAGCACAGTTAAATATTTCGGTGAGTTATTACCAAGATTTAATGGTAACTCGCAAGAACTACAAACCTTTTTAATGGAAACTGAAAATTTCATAGATCGATTTGGCACAACTGATAATGATTTAATAAATCAATATTGCTTTGCAACAGTAAAATCGAAATTAATTGATCAAGCGAGAACTATCGTGTATTCTGGACCATGTTGCAATTCATGGCCTGAATTAAAAAGATTATTGAACAGTAAATTCGGTTTTAAAATTAACTTTGACGTCCTACAAAGTGAATATCAATATATGAGGAGAAAAACGAAGGAATCACTTTCTGAATTTATTGAAAGAATCAAAGAAACTAAATTACAATATGATTACCAAATACAATTATTAGGATTATCGCCCCCAGAACTGAATGTTTATCGAAACCTTTCAGAGAAAATTGGCATAACCGTCTTATATAATAATGTTGACGAAAATTCTAGGAATTTACTTGATCTCCAACCAAAATCTTTCGATGACACTTGTAAAATGCTAGAAAACCGAGAAATAAAGAGACAACAGCTTTATTTACAACCACCAACAATACCGACACCTAGGACAACGTACTCCCAAAATTTAAATTCCCAACCTACTGTTAGAAGAATTTATACAGACCCACAATTTCCATCAACTAGTAGACAATTTCCTGCAAACAGACAATTCAATTCGAATAGTGGAGAATTTCCTTCACAACCGGTACATTTGAAATTTAATAATAAAATACCAGAAACTAAATTTGCGACAAGCAGTCAAGTATTCGGAAAACCGCAAGACGTATTTAAGCCCAATCCAAATCATCGTTTGGTTCAACCCAAACCTGAACCTATGTCGGTCCGAACAAGAATACACCCTGTAAAAAGACCAGCTAGCAGTCAAATCCGACAAGAACCACCCAATATTAGACAAAATTACAGAAGAAACGGACCTAATGACTTTATATTTGAAGAACTCACTAATACAGAACAAATTGAACAAGAATTAGGAGAGGAAGAAGAATTTTATTATGAATCCGAAAATATAGATGACTCTAAATTAATCGAGGAATTTGATGAAAATTTTCAGAGAATCTCCGAAGACAAAGACATGACCTAAACTTTACACAGGAACATCTAGCATCATTACCATATATAGTATTAGATTATCCACCCTGCAAATTATTGATAGACAGCGGAAGTTCCATGAGCATTATTGATCCATCTGTAGCATATAATTTACTATCAGAAAACATTTACGAAGAAAAAACCTATTTTAAAACTGCACTAGGTAAAGATTTCAGCACGAATAAAGTTTCATTTCCTTTAAATTCTTTTGGCTATAATACAACATACCCCTTTGTGATCTATAAATTTCATACACAATATGATGGTGTAATAGGATCCAACCTTTTAAGATATTTAAAATTAAATTTCAATTGGGAAAGTCATGAATTAGGAAATACCATCAGAACACATAAATTCTTTTTACAAGAAACCAGTCCTAATGAACCCCTACCCATTAAATTAGACCATTTGGACAAAAATTTTCGAAACCAACTTACAAAAATTATTCAAAGTCACAAACAAGCCTTTCATCTATCAAATCAACCTTTGAATGCCTCAAACAGAGTTAAACATAATATTAGGACCATAGATGAAAATCCCGTGTATATTAGACGATACAGATATCCTGAGGTACACAAACAAGAGGTAAAGAATCAAGTACAAGATTTATTAAGTAAAAACATTATAAGACCAAGTATTTCTCCCTGGTCATTCCCTATAGTAATCGTTCCCAAAAAAACGGACCAATCAGGTAACAAAAAATGGAGAATAGCTATTGACTATAGAAAACTGAACGACAAAACAATTGATGACAAATTTCCGATCCCCAATAT
The DNA here is from genome assembly GCA_937662695.2 of Halyzia sedecimguttata. Classification (NCBI taxonomy): domain Eukaryota; kingdom Metazoa; phylum Arthropoda; class Insecta; order Coleoptera; family Coccinellidae; genus Halyzia; species Halyzia sedecimguttata. Next base: position 49,548,866 of record OW569414.2, on the reverse strand, counting down.
TGACGAACTTTTGGATCAACTGAAAAAAGCAAAATATTTTAGCGCCCTTGATTTAGCAAGTGGTTTCCATCAAATAGAACTAGACGAGCAATCAATAGAAAAAACTGCTTTCGCAACCGACGAAGGACATTTCGAATTTTTAAGAATGCCCTTTGGATTGAAAAATGCCCCTTCAACATTCCAACGTTTCATGAATAGAGTCTTAAAACCGATCATTAATAAAATATGCATAGTATACATGGATGATATTCTCATTTTTTCAGAAACACCCGAAAAACATTTGGCAGACATTCAGACAGTTCTTCAACTCTTAGAAAAAGAAAATCTCAAAATTCAACTAGACAAGTCATACTTCTTTCAGACCGAAATTGTATTTTTAGGCTACAAAATATCTGAAAAAGGTATAGAACCGAATCCTGAAAAAATTGAAGTCGTAAAAAACTTTCCCATTCCTAAAACTATTAAAGAAATTAAATCTTATCTCGGAATGATAGGCTACTATAGAAAATTTATTCCTAATTTTTCAAAATTAACGAAACCCATGACTAAATACCTGAAAAAAGATGTTAAATTGAATATTAATGACAAAGAATATGTAGATGCATTTCATGCCAGCAGAAACATACTCATTAATTATCCGATTCTCCAACATCCGGACTTTAACAGACCATTCGTACTTACAACCGACGCATCACAATATGCTATAGGCGCAATTTCATCGCAAGGGACACCCCCAAACGATCTACCTATCGCTTATGCGAGCCGAACATTGAACGAAGCTGAAATAAAATATTCAACTATCGAAAAAGAACTTCTAGCCGTTGTATGGGCTACAAAATATTTTAGACCTTACTTATTTGGTCAGAAATTTACGATCTACACGGATCATAGACCCTTGACGTGGTTATTTTCTTTGAAAGATGCATCATCTCGACTAATGAGATGGCGAATCAAATTAGAAGAGTTTAATTTCGAAATAAAATACAGGAAAGGAGCGTACAATAACGCAGATGCAGTATCCCGCATAAAATCTGACGAATTAAATTTAAATGAAAATTCAGACGACGAATCTAAACCATCTTATATTGCCATACCAAAAAACCCAAAATTTAAGAAAACCAATATCAAAATTATAGATAATATATTGATAAGGAACCCTGACTCCCAAAAAGTATATCATAAAAATAAAATTAAACAGAGAAAGTAATAATCTTTAATTTTCTCTTTTCAGAACACAAAAAAAAATGACGAGAATCCTATTGCTATTTCTCAATCTAATTTTCGTCCCAGCTTTGCATTCATTAAAATTTAAGGAGATCAAACACAATATTCTCCCCTTTTTCGTAGAGAAAACATACATCAGTGTATCAAAGCATGTATTGATGTACCACTATAATTTAACCGATATCGATAAAATTTTACATGATCATTTTGTTTTAGTTGATCAATTAAATTCGGTCAGTTCCAACGTTATGGTTTCAAACTATGTTGGATCGATCAAAATCCAATTGAGACAAAATGAAATGCTTCTCAATAACTTATACACTACCCGACAAAAACGAGGTTTATTAAATATAGGCGGACATATAGCAAAAACACTATTCGGAACTCTTGATAGTGAGGATGAAACACTTTACTTGAAATATTTTGAATCTTTTAAGAATGAAATGCAATCGGTAAAAACCGAACAAAATCAAATGATCAGTATCCTGAGATCTATGACATCAAAGTACTCCAATGTCACTAGTCACATTATACAAAATTATAATAAGTATCGATTGACACAAAATGATATTAATCGACTTATTCTTATAGAATTTGAACAGTTAACAATAAATAGAATTCTAAATGAAGTCAATACAGCCATCAGCTTTGCAAGGCTTCATCTTTTGCATGAAAGTATTTTACCCTTAAATATATTCCATGATTTTGTTAATAACACCGATTTCATGAAACACCTCTATCATTTAAAAGACTTTTATTCCATTTGCTACACTTCTGTAAAGTCCAGAAATAATGAGGTGATCTTTATCATTGAAGTACCCTTAACATCCCCAAATTCCCTAGACACATATTATGTCCACTATATCCCGTACCAAAACGTTACCCTCACCCAACAGCCCAAATACTTATTGGCTAAAGAAGAACAAATCTTGTGGTCCATTGATCAAGAATGCCCAAAGGTAGAAGATTGGTGGATCTGCCCACAGAATTTGCTACGACCAGCACCCAGCTGCATGAAGGACTTAATTTCCCACAAGAAAGAAAATTGTGAAAGACAAAGTGCACAGTGTAGTGACGATGTACTGAAACTATCATCGAGAAAATTTTTATCAATCGGTAGTGTACAAATTGGGGAACTATGTAATGACCATACAGAGTATTACAAACTCAATGGAATTTTCCTGATTGAAACCTTTTGTAACATTACCAATAGCTTTAAGTATTTTTATAAGGAAGAAATATCCACAATTTTTCATAATGTTCCTCTCCCGAATATGAAACCTGAAATAATTGAAAACTTAACCATTTCCAATTTTTTACTTGATAATTTTACTGTTCAAGAAACAATCTTTAATTGGAAAATCCACCCTAACCATGTATCATCAATCTATTTTATACTAAGTCTCACCATTATAACCATATTTGCCTGTTTGTTGTATAAAATATTCATTTTAAAATTCACAAATATCGTGAAGAGTTATAAAAATAATTCAGCCTCTTCAGCCGAAGTTATTTCTTAAAAAATGGGGAGGTATTATGCAATATGTATCTTGGCATTCCTCAATATAGGAGTAAATGCCCTCAGTCTTAATTCAAGGCCTTCCTAGAAGCGCCGCTCGACTCTGAGTACTTTTGTGCAGTCAGCATTTTCATTCCAGTTTCCCGGCTTTCTGATTTAATAGAATATAATTCCAATTCATTATTGTATTAACCAGCTCAGAATAAACTTGCTTCTGAATAAATACTTGTTTTTTTAAAAAGGTGATTCAAAAGAGTAAATTTATAAATATATATAAGATTTAACTATAGCTTTACTTATTAGTAATTTATTTGCTGTTTTTGTGATGTTCCCGAAAATGATGGGGTGTTCCCTAAATGACGTTGACGTTCCCTGAATGAAGGCAACGCCTGGTTTTGACCTATTTTATGCATGAAAATATTATACATTTACAGAGTATTATACCTTTATTTGTACTAAAGGAATGAGGAACATGAATATAAAAATTTTAACTACAAATCGGTGTTTTTTCATATGGTTGCCACTTACGCATTTTTGGAAAGCCTCCCACTGTTTAAAAGTTTTCGGTAATTCATCAACGGTGTCTTTTAGTTGTGTTTTGCCAAAACCTCGCCAAATAATAGTCATTTACGAACTTCCGGAGTAACAGAACATCCTCTTATTATTTCATCAACTTTACGAGTAGGCGTATCAGCACTCTTTTGGGATGCTCTTTCTTCGCGTCTTCTGCTTCTCTGAACTTTTTTTCGCAACTGATCTATAATTCCTTGCATTTTATGTTTCTGTTTTTTAATAGTTTGGTTAGCCTGTACTTTTTATTTTTAAACCTGTTTTCATCCTAATTTCTCATCTCTATCTCATATTCAGAATCTGGGAAGCTGTTAGCTAAAATATTTGCCATCATCTATTTTTTTTTGTATATACTTTTGGCAATTTATTCTCCATAACTTTCTCTGTTTCCTCTTCTGTCTTTCAGTCATATAACTTACAGTCTTAACTTTATTTTCAGCTTTCTTCCTTTGGTAATATTCCCTATCTTTCATACTCTTCATCTCTTTTTTTTAAAGGTGTTATTTTATTTAAAAACTTGCGCTTCCTTGCATTAGCCTTTTCACGATATTTTTCATAAGCTATACTGTCTTGTTTTATAATTTCCCCTAATACTCATACTAAATGGATACCTATAAAACCAAAATTTTGCATGGTTATGCTTTTGAAAGCATTAGAGTATCATGTTGCCTATAAAACATGTCATTTCAGAAACACCGGGTCATTAAGGAAACGCCCGTCATACGAGAACGTCCCCGAAATGACCGTTCCCGAAATGACTATTCGATAAATATTTTCATGTCACGCTTGACGCCGCCATGTTAGATATTAGTTTTTGAGGTTATGAACAAGTGACCTGTAATATTTATAAGAATTTCACAAAAAGTATGCAAATTTTCGAAAACCAAATCACCAAACAGCGTTCCCGTAGTGACAGGGAATTGAAGTACGCTTCACACATATCAAATTAAAAGGTACTTTTTAACAAAATTAATTATTTTTTTCCGTAAACAAGACACACGCCTTTTACTTTGACTAGTGAAGTTCACACTGAAGCTCACTAACGTCACATAACGTGTATTGTTTTAATTACATCGACCGATATCTACCACGTTCACGGAATGATTTGTTAAACGTCAGACAGCATTTGAATAGCCCAAATATGAAGAAATCAAACTGGTATTCATTCAATTTATACGTCTATTCTTAATCAGATGATTTTCAACGCTTATATTAAAATATGACATTTATAAGTCGTAATTGTACATATTTTTGACTGGTCTGATCTATGAAACATGGTATAAGGACGCATTCCCGGAATGACTATTTAGACCCTTTTTTCTTTAAAATAAATTAAAATATTTTTATTGAAAAATAAAAATGCTAACTGCCTCGTAATTAAGCACAGAACCATTATTTTAAAATGAATATTTCAGTAATATCATGTTATTTTATCAAGAAAACCTTTGTCAGAAGCGTAATGCTCACCTCTCTGATTTTGACCCATATATAGTTACCTGTTGAATGTGTCGAAATATAAGCACTTTTACGACGGCCCTGTAGATGAGTAATGCACCCAGAAAGATCCCAAAGGAGTAAATCGGAACTACAGATCATAGACGACAGAAACATAACCTACGATTCCTAACTAAACAATGAAATTAATAATGTATAAATGTAAATATGGTAATGTGATAAGGTGAAAAAATTTTTCATGAATTTTGATGTTTTAATGTGTATAATTTTTAATGGAATGTAACGTCTCTACTAATATTTTACGAATAACGGATGACTTGTTGCTGAATGTCGATTATTTGAAAAATCTAACATTCGGTAAGTTCTGGAACAAAACAAAAATAATTTTTATTGTCTGTTATTATTGTTGTACCTTTTATAGAAGCCCTGAGGATGCATTAAATAAAGATGCGAAAGCTTGGCAAAGAATAAATAGTATTCATTAACTTATTCTCCACCTTTGAGTCGTCAAACCCTTATTCAATTCAAATATATCGGGTGTCCCAAGGTGAGTGGCCTATTAGATTATTATGGAAACTATTAATGGTAAAGATTTTAAATTTTGTGGATCGATATTTGGCCATGTATGGTACATTTTTAAAATAATTTCACAATTCCAGTGTTGCCGGATGTACGACAATTTGGCAACAACTTTGTTATTTTAAATGGGATATCCGGTATTTCTATTTTTTTTATGATACTCCATAAAATACTGAATCTATTCATTCTGACTTTTTCATACCTATCTTTAACGGTTTCTTAGTTATTAATTATTTTTCGAAGTTTTAGATCAAATTGGCGTGTTACGAAAATGACTCTAGTTCGCTCAATATTTGAGATTTGAGTCCGAAAATTTAGCAAATCATTAGATATTGATCTGGTTCATGTCACTGCTTTTGAATTATAGTTGTCAGTTATACAGGAAGGAACAAAAAAAAACATCATTTGCTAAGTTACATAATCGTTTAAAAGTCGGTTTTTTCAAATTAGACACCTAGTATATTATTCAATTTTTGGAATCAGTACAACATTCTCTACAATTTTTATATTCACGTTCCTATACCTATCTCAACTGGATTCCGAGTTATATGCGTTCATTAGATTTCAGATGGATTCAATAAGCGTTAATTTCTTTTGTATTGTTATTTTCTCTATGTCGTTCATAGATGTCAAAATATACAATTATTGCCTAACAGGTGTTTTGTATCGAGGTTTTTCTATAAATAATGGCTCAAGAAAGATATAATACACATGCAGTTTTAATGAATTTATTTGAAATTTTTGGCGAATGTGACAAAGTTGTCGAGAGAACATGTCGAAAATTCAATGAAATGTATCCACAATTACCTTGAATGAATCGAAAAAAGTTTTCAAGATTGAGAAGAAATTTCTTACAATTTGGATCAAAATTACGAGAACAAAATAAAGTAGTTTTACCCAGAAAAGTTAACACTGAAGATAACCAAATAAATGTTTTAACATTTTTCGAAGTTTATCCTGAAGCATCTATAAGATACGCCTCATGGGAATTAGGAATAAGTAAATCTTCAGTGCAAAGGATATTATCGGAACATCGAATGCATGACTTCAAATATGTGAGGGTTCAGGAATTAAGGCCAGAAGATTTTCAGAGGAGAATGGTATTTTGCGAAAGAATTACTACCCACATCCTGGAAGATCCAAATTTTTTATCTAAAATCATCTGGAGTGACGAGTCAAAATTTACTAGGGGGGGAATGTTTAATACAAGAAATCGTCATTTTTGGGCGTCAGAAAATCCACATGTTAAACGAGAATCTGGGCACCAAGTTAATTTTGGGTTTAACGTTTTTGCTTTATTGATGGAAAATAAAGTAGAATATTTCATTTACGATGAAAATCTAAATTCTGAGAGATATATCCGTATAATAAGACATGTTGTAGAAGAGTTTGTTGATCATTTGCCTCTCCAAAATTACAACCAAATCTGGTATCAGCAAGATGGGGCAGGTGCCCATTCAACTGCCAGGGTTTCCGCAGAATTGAGGAGAATTTTTGATGATCGATGGTTTGGACGTATGGGCCTCTGGGATTGGCCAGCAAGATCACCAGATCTCACCCCCCTCGATTTTTATGTTTGGCCTAGGATCAAAGATATCGTATATGCAACTCCAGTCAACACCAAAGAGGAGCTACAGCATCGGGTGATTCATGCATTTCGTACACTAGATCGAGATGAAATCCGAAAGGCTACGACGAGGGGGGTGCGGAACCGAATCCTGAGATGCTTGGAAGCCAATGGTCGGCAGTTGCAATAATCGTTTTATTTATTTAGCTCGACAACTTGTTTCATTCGCCAAAAATTTCAAATAAATTCATTAAAACTTCATGTGTATTATATCTTTCTTGAGCCATTATTTATAGAAAAACCTCGAAACAAAACACCTGTTAGGCAATAATTGTTTATTTTAACATTTATGGATTGAAGTTATTCATTGATATATCGATCAATGAACGACATAGAGAAAATAACAATACAAAAGAAATTAACGCTTATTGAATCAATCTGAAATCTAATAAACGCATAAAACTCGGAATCCAGTTGAGATAGGTATAGGGACATGAATAGAAAAATTGTAGAGAGTGTTGTACTAATTCCAAAAATTGAATAATATACTAGGTGTCTAATTTGAAAAAACCGACTTTTTTACGATTTTGTAACTTAGCAAATGATGTTTTTTTTTGTCCATCCTGTATAACTGACAATTATAATTCAAAAGCAGTGACATATTACAGATCAATATCTAATGAATTGCAAAATTTTCTGATTCAAATCTCAAATATTGAGCGAACTAGAGTCATTTTCGTAACACGCCTATTTGATCTAAAACTTCGAAAAATAATTAATAACTCAAAAACCGTTAAAGATGGGTATGAAAAAGTAGGATGAATAGATTCAGTATTTTATGGAGTATCATAAAAAAAAATAGAAATACCGAATGTCCCATTTAAAATAACAAAGTTGTTGCCAAATTGTCGTACATCCGGCAACACTGGAATTGTGAAATTATTTTAAAAATGTACCATACATGGCCAAATATCGAACCACAAAATTTAAAATCTTTACCATAAATAGTTTCCATAATAATCTAATAGGCCACTCACCTTGGGACACCCGATATATATATATATATATATATATCCGGGTTCATAGCTAGATAAGATGACATTTATGAACAGTGAACACAGACAGATTCTGTGTTCACATTCTGTGAATACATAGAACTACGATGTATTATTGAAATTTTGAAAAATTATATCTCCGAAAGTATTAGCATGTTAGAGTTGAAAATAACAACAGTGGATTATTTTGATGAAACTGCATCTTAAATTAAATTTAATTTGAAGTTTGTAATGTAAAAAAAAATTGTTTTCGTTACTCGGAAACCATCATGCCGATTCTACCCAATAACGAACTTAACCGAGATTATCACCCAAACCTACTCTGAAAATTTCAACTGCCTGGCTTTATCTGTTCGAGAGTTATTATAGAAACAGAATGTTTTAAACAGTTTTTACTAAAAACGGCTATAACTCTGAAACCGCTTGATGGATTCCGCCCGTTAATGAACTCGTCCGAGATATTTACGCTCCAAACCTACCCTGCAAATTTCAATCCTCTTAACTCCTTTCGTTCTAGAGTTATCGTGTTAACGGAGGGCCGGCCGGACAGAATCGATTTTGATCACGGATTCTTGATCAGTGAGTCGAACCAAATCGTTCAACACCATTTTCAGCCAAAAATTCGAATTACAGACATTTGGGCAAATTGATAAGCACTCTATTCCGGGGAACTAGAGTGCCAAAAATGTCATCATCTCGATTTTCAATAATCATTAAAGTATACACTAGATCAATAAAAGGTTCCTTTCTGGCTTTTCTATCCCAAACTCTGAAAAAAAAATTATTTCTTATATATTTTTCAGAATTTGGGAGAGAAAACCCAGAAAGGAAAATTTTAATCTCGATAAAATAACAACAACAATTTATCCATCTCGCATTTGAAAAAACTTCTCAGTAGCATGTGATACCTCTTTTGAATGATTTTTTTATGTTGTTTTATGTACCATAGTTTTCACTTATCCTCAACCGAAATCTTACGGAGGAGGATCTGGTGGTCACGCCGACCATTCTACCAATCCTCGCCTTGAAAAAGTGGATACTCTCTTACGGGATGGAAAAAGTACATTATTTCGTTGATTGAAATTAATACCGTAATATTCCCCGTAAGCCGGGCTAGGTCACCTCATCGCTCAGTGTTCCCTCAAAGAGGAAAGCGTCATTCAGGGGAAGATACGAACCGGTTTCATAGTTATTACCAATCGTCAGCGTAACTTAGCCACACATAATGACACTCGAAGGAGTTCTTGGAGACTTCATTATAAATCCCACGAGCGGCACATATGGAAATCCTTACGAACTTCGACCCTCTGCGATGAAGAAAACTAGGGCGATGTTCAGTGACGTTCATTCTTTTGCCGTAAGAGGGTCAGAGACTACAAGGCCGTCTACCGATATACGACCAGTGAACATAAAATGAGGTGAACTGTTGCCAATTGCCAATAACTAAATTGATTTTAACCATCAACAAGCCCGGCTTACCGGCAATATTTGTTGATAACTAACAACCATGTTTGAATTGGATCGGTTTCCTATTTTTCGAGTTATTGAGGAAATAACAACCAAAATTCAAATTTGTATAACTCCAAAACCGTTTGGCCGATTATGCTTATTAACAAACTCAAATGTCGCATTCAGATGCACAACCTACACTAAAGATTGCAAATCGCTATCTCTGTCCGTTCTCAGGTTATCGTGAGATAAATAGTATTTTTAAAATTTTCTAGTTATACGAATCTCACAAAGTTTCTCAAACGTCTTAACGTCAACAACTACTCACCAAGTTTCAGTTCGATCGGATTATTACTCGGAAATCATATGGTCATTAACGAACTTCTTCGTATTGGGATGCGCCTTATACCCTCAAAACTTCAAGTCGCTATCTCTTTCCGTTCTCAGGTTATCGTGGCAACGGACGGACGGCCGCTCGGACATAATCAAATTTGACCTCCAATTCTTCATCAGGGTGTCGAACCCAATCCTTTGAGACCATTTTCGACAAAGAATTCGAAAATTACGGAAATTTGGGCAAAATGTTCCCCAGAACATGCGCGCAAAAAAGTGGACTGAACCACCACCAGGAAGAGGTGACAATCAGCGTGGCCACAGTGACTATGTTGTCAGTTTACGCTTAAACATAAATATCCAGCGTGCCTATTATGGCCAGTAGATCGTTTACCAGGTAACAATGGCTCTGAGTAGGTCATCCTGCTGAAGAAGAGGAAAAATGCCATCCTCCCCGGGAGCCTTGTGCGAGGGAACAGCCCATCTCAAGATCCCGGGGTTGATGATCAGTTTAGCAGTTCTACAGTCTTCCCCGCACGGCCTACAGCGCCACTCCTGGAGAACATAGGCGAACCGCCATCCGACTCATCAAATAAGCGACAATCTGGGTCCGCGCAAGGACCCTAACGTCTCTTTTCCCGAGTCAGTAAGAAGGCCATCGCATCTAGAAATTTCGACTTCATATTTCTTTGTTGTAGTTTGTTAGAGTATTTCTATAAATATCCGAGATACTGGATATCTTAGTTCGGGTGAATGGTCTCCGAACTTCTTTTCTGCAGGTGATCTGAAGGAAAAAAATGGGTTCAAGCCCTGTGGACAGGAGCTTTCTGGCGCTCTAGTTCAAACAGACAAATTATATCTCCGAAAGTATTGGTTTCTCAGAGTTGGGAATTATATCAATGTATTCATATGATAGAACTGCATCATAAAGGAAATTCAATTCAAATAATAGTTTATTTATCAAGATTAAATGAGCAATCATGAGAATGAGAACTGCACCATGGAAGAAATCAAATTAAATCTGGCCAATTTTGCCCAATAACGAACCTAACCGAGATATTCATCTCCCTAACCTACTCTGAAAATTTCAACTACCTAGCTCATTCCGTTCGAGAGTTATATCTATGTCTATGGATGAAAAGCAGTCTCACTACTCTCAGATCTCTTACTTCATGTTCCTTTCCGAAATGTAAGACTTTTCTGAGAAAAACTAATTTCGGAGCAAACAACTGAGATTTTTCTCACTTCGCTCACAATTATTCGATTGATTAGATAATGTCATGTTTCAGGAAAATAAGTTGACATTATGACAATTCATACATAGAATAATTATATCATTCTGTGACAACGTTGAAATACGATTTATTATTGAAACTTTGAAAAATCATATCTCCGAAAGTATCAGCTTGTTAGAGTTCAAAATGATATCATTGGATTCTTATGGTAACTGCTTATTGAAAAAAATTTAATTTGGAATAGGTTCCGTAAAAAAAAATTTGTTTTTTGTTACTCCGGAACCATCTGTCCGATTTTGCCCAATAACGAACTTAGCCGAGATATTTATCTCCCAAACCTACTCTGAAAATTTCAACTGTCTAGCTCATTCCGTTCGAGAGTTATCGTGCCTACGGCCGGCAGGCCGGCCGGACAGAATGAATTTCGACCACGGATTCTTGATCAGTGAGTCGAACCAAATCGTTTAAGACCATTTTCAACGAAAAATTCGAAAATTACAGACATTTGGGCAAATTGATAAGCACTCAGTTCCGAGGAACTAGAGCGCCAAAAATGGGTTCAAGCCCTGTGGACAGGAGCTTTCTGGCTCTATAGTTCAAAAAGACAAATTATATCTCCGAAAGTATTGGTTTCTCAGAGTTGGGAATTATATCAATGTATTCTTATGATAGAACTGCATCATAAAGGAAATTAAATTCAAATAATAGTTCATTTATCAAGATTAAATGAGCAATCTGAGAATGAGAACTGCACCATGGAAGAAATCAAATTAAAATAGCTGAAATGAATTTGAATCTCTCTTATATAACAGGATGAAATTGTACGAGTATGTATAACATGTATTGTATAACATGGTGAATATTGGTACTAAGCCTACAAGAATTTTTGAGAATAAAAACAATAAGGTGTCTGTGCCTAAATTGGATTATATTTTTACGAATGTAGCTGAGGGTATTGTTGATCAGTCGGTGGTCAATGAGAGTTTGGGCGATCACTTTTCTGTGCGTTGTACTTTGAAGATTAAATTGGAGCAATTGGGCCTTCATTTGGACTCGGGACTGACTTGGCAACAACTCCGAAACCATCTGGCCTATTTTGCCCAATAACGAACTTAACCGAGATATTCATCTCCCTAACCTACTCTGAAAATTTCAACTGCCTAGCTCATTCCGTTCGAGAGTTATTGTAGAAATTTTTTTTCAAATTTTGAAATTTTTGTTTGACACTTTGCAGTAACCTGGTCAATACAAAACTTCACATGCGTATAAAGGTCATGATTCTACAATTTGATGCTAAATTTCAGATAGATCGAGTGATCGGTTTCGGAAATATTCATAAAAAATGTGTTTTACTAAAATCGGTCATAACTCCGAAACCGCTTGATGGATTTCGCCCATTAACGAACTTGTCCGAGATGTTTACGCTCCAAACCCACCTTGCAAATTTCAATCCTCTTACTCCTTTCGTTCGAGAGTTATCGTGCCCGGACCGGCCGGACAGAATAGATTTCGACCTCGGATTCTTGATCAGTGAGTCGAACCAAATCGTTTGAGACCATTTTCAGCCAAAAATTCGAAAATTACAGACATTTGGGCAAACTGATAAGCACTCAGTTCCGAGGAACTAGAGCGCCAAAAACAATATTATTCCAATTCTCAGTCTGGGATTATGAAATAAAAAACCTCAATTTGGAAGCAGAAATTCAGAATCGAGTACACAATTTTAAAATATCATTATTTAATTTGATTTCTTGAAAAGTATGTTGGAAAAATATCGATTCGGCCTGTCTCTGACTTTGCCATGTATCAGAGTTTTTCAGATTCAGATTATTTTTTGGGTGAAATGTTGATTCTTTATCTGATATTCAAACTAACTCTCGACCGCTTGTACGTCACGAATGGCATCGGGTCTCAACATGTTCTTCCTTGCGGCTTTTTCTCGATCTGAGTGGTGCAAAAATTAGCAGAACTTATGTATGAATATTTCTTTTAGCTCGAATCTCCATTTTGAGATCATAACACCATATTTACAACTTATTTTCGTCTGTAGGGAATCTGAGTATGAATTAGTTCTTAATATTCCACTCTAATATTATTCTATTCGAAGAATAGGTACGTTGTTTATGAGGTTTGAAAAAAAAGGAAAACTGTTAAAAACTATTAGAAATAGATATTTCTAAAACAACACTTCACATCAAGTATCACAAAGTAAAATGGCCTCTGCCGAAAACGGTGTTATTGATTATGATATAATTCATGGGAACCGCTTGAAATTAGACAGTCTATGAAATTGAATTGAAAATTACCTGTATCTTAGGCCAAAGAGATATTTTTCCACTTTTTTGGGAAATACCTATTTCTCTAGAATTATCGGATTAGTGAATGTGAATATAAAATGTGAGTGATGACGTATTGATTGATTATTAAAAGGTTTCTTTCTGGGTTTTCTCTCCCAAACTCTGAAAAATATCTATAAAATCAAAATTTATCATTTTGTGATTTGCTTCTGCGTAAGAAACACAAGATATTTGTCAGAAGCGATCACTTGAACAATGTTGCCTAACAAACAACAACGAAACAACAACAACGAAACAACATCAACGAAGAAACAACTATATCGTAACGTTTCGGAGTCTATATCAGACTCCTTCGTCAGACACTTAATGAAAATCTTTGTGACAATTCTCGAATTTTAGAATAACTATCAACAAAATAATTCTGAAGATTTTCGTTAAGCGTCTGACGAAGGAGTTTGATATAGACTTCGAAACGTTACGATATAGTTGTTTCTTCGTTGAAGTTGTTTCGTTGTTGTTTGTTAGGCAACATTGTTCAAGTGATTGCTTCTGACCAATATCTTGTGTTTCTTACGCAGAAGCAAATCACACAATAATTAGTTTTTATTTTATAGATATTTTTCAGAGTTTGGGAGAGAAAACCCAGAAAGAAACCTTTTAATAATGAGGATACCTCCCACAGTATCCTTTAATAATGGTATTGATTGATACCTACATATTAACATTCTATTAACCCATTTGTCAACAGGGAGGCGATGTTTGAAAACAAGTCATAGGTGTAAAATAAACAGAGTTGTCTATGCTTTAGTGTTGCAGGTGTTTACATCCCATGCAAATTATCTATGTTTACTTAATGATTGCGAATCTGAATGCGACTGTTAAGTTCGTTAATGCCCAAACGGTTTCGGAACCGTATGAAATGTTGTTCCTCAATAATTCAAGAAATACATATCTGATAGAATTTGAGGTTGGTAAGTAGTTGTAGAATGCCAACGCGGAAATTTTGCAAAATTTCGCAAAATGTCTATGCAAATTTTATATTTCAGACTGCTAGATTCCGCCCCACACAAACCTTCAAGTCACCATTTTACAGTCAAGAATCGGATTTCAGCAAGTATTGTGAAAATAAAATGTCAAACTGTTTCAAATCATGTAAATCCCAGAATAATAACTGTACCTCGATAACCGAAAGGGTAGCATCCTCGCCTGCCGCGCAGGAGATAAAAACAAGGCTTGAAGATTTTTACAGTATTTCATGAGGGTGTATGAGGCTTCTATAGAAAATAGAACATGCTGTCAAGAGCTCCAAACTTCACGCCAGGGCTTTTCTGGAGTTTCCTATACTATCAGACAATGCATTATTTAATGATTATATATATTTCTCGTTTATAGTTGTATGCTTGTTCATTTCAATTAATACTCCTATTTCATAGTTGATTATGGACAAATCAGCTTTTTATAATTAGGTATAAGTTTATTTTGTCAGACCGTTGAATCTGCACTAATATCAAAATCCAAAATCATTGCAAGATGGCCTGAGCCGAGGTCAGGTGTTAACTCTATTGTCCTAATATTTGATGTAGACACTCTGTGAATTACTTCTTAAGGGTTTAGGTGTAGTCAGAGACACGAAAAATTGACAATTTTAGTATATTTTATAAAAGTAAAAATATAGCATCATTGAATAAGGTTTCGACTCGATTTGACGGAAATTTCAGAAAAAAATCTATTATTTTAAAAGTAATGGCTGTTTGTGTCGATCCAGTTCCAACCGAAACTCCTTGCAGTGCACCTTGGAGATTCACTCTTTCTGCTATCCGTCAAATACCACGGATCAAGATGAAGGTTACTAGGGTCAAGTTTGTTACTCTATCCTTATGCCAGCTTAGACACAACACCGTTAATTTTTGACCCGACATTGAATGGTATCCACTACCACTTGGGTAGATCTCCGGCTCGTTTTATACTCTGAGCTTGAAACACTCATCATTCAATTCAAATTAGCCAACGTGAACACGCGCGCCAAAGAGTACTGACTTCACGTCAGTGCTTTTTTTTTTTTTTTTCAAGTTCCTTTAACAAATATAGCTATCAATACAGTTTGGCTGTTAGTTTTACCGTAGATCAGAAAAAAATTCGGTTGTGGGTCCTCCGTTAGGGACGAAATTGCATCTTCTCCAAATCCGAACGCATTTTAATATAGATCAACCGAATATAGTTATTTATAAATTCGCCTCAGGGCCAACATACAGACCATTCAAATCGGAAACAACGCTATTTCCCCCAAACTGACTTGTGTCCGTGCACTGAATTGACATAATATTCTTTTAAAACCTCACAATATCGGCTCATTACTCCCAACATAACCCAAACAACCCAAAACCATTCACTTCTCGTCGGCGCAAGCGCAGTATACTCGTGGCTGCAAGTCCTCCCAAAATTACACACCTCACAAAAAACTCCGATTCTCCAACACTAGTGGTTCAGGAGATATCGCTTCTTGAATCCACGCATGCGCAGACCCTCACCAGGGGATTCTATAGCGGAAAAGCACCCGCCACCCCAAAACCCCAATCCTCTCTGACGAAAGCACCACCAGTTAAATCACTGATGGTCTGCTCATGCGCATAACGAAAAATGCCCGTAAGGGGTTACATCCATTTCGAAATTAGCCTCAGGGCCACGGTACGGACACTTTAACTCTGAAACAACGCTACAGCCCCCAAACTGACTTGTCCTTGCACTGAATTGCTATGAATATTCTTTTAAAACCTCATAATATCGTCTCAGCACTCCCAACATAACCCATCCAACCCAAAAACAGTCACTTCTCTTCTGCGCATGCGCAATCTACTCGCGGCTAAAAGTCCTCTCAAAATAACACACCTTACAAAAAACTCCGATTCTCCAACACTAGTGGTTCAGGAGATATCACAT
Organism: Halyzia sedecimguttata; assembly: GCA_937662695.2. Lineage (NCBI taxonomy): Eukaryota > Metazoa > Arthropoda > Insecta > Coleoptera > Coccinellidae > Halyzia > Halyzia sedecimguttata. Next base: position 49,532,646 of record OW569414.2, on the reverse strand, counting down.
CTTTAATCCACGCATGCGCAGACCCTCAACAGGGGATTCTATAGAGGAATAGCATCCGCCACCCCAAAACCCTAATCCTCTCTGACGAAAACACCACCAGTTGAATTACTGATGGTCTGCTCATGCGCATAACGAAAAATGCCTGTAAGGGGTAACTTCAATTTCAAAATTAGCCCCAGGGCTACGGTACGGACACTTTAACTCGGAAACAACGCTACATCCCCCAAACTGACTTGTCCTTGCACTGAATTGCTATGAATATTCTTTTAAAACCTCACAATATCGGGTCAGCACTCCCAACATAACCCATACAACCCAAAAACAGTCACTTCTCTTCTGCGCATGCGCAATTTACTTGCGGCTGAAAGTCCTCCCAAAATCACACACCATACAGAAAACTCCGATTCTCCAACACTAGTGGTTCAGGAGATATCGCATCTTGAATCCACGCATGCGCAGACCCTCACCCGGGGATTCTGTAGAGGAATAGCATCCGCCACCCCAAAACCCCAATCCTCTCTGACGAAAACTTCAGCAGTTAAATCACTGATGGTCTGCTCATGCGCATAACGAAAAATACCCGTAAGGGGTAACATCAACTTCAAAATTGGCCCCAAGGCCACGGTTTGCACACTTCAACTCGGAAACAACGGTATTTCCCCCAAACTGACTTGTCCTTGCACTGAATTGCTATGAATATTCTTTCAAAACCTCATAATATCGACTCAGCACTCCCAACATAACCCATCCAACCCAAAAATAGTCACTTCTCTTCTGCGCATGCGCAATCTACTGGCGGCTAAAAGTCCTCTCAAAATAACACACCTTACAAAAAACTCCGATTCTCCAACACTAGTGGTTCGGAAGATATCGCATCTTTAATCTACGCATGCGCAGACCCTCATCAGGGATCTGAATTCTATGGAGGAATAGCATCCGCCACCCCAAAACCCCAATCCTCTCTGACGAAAACTACAGCAGTTAAAGGACTTCTCATCTGCGCATGCGCAATACGGAAAATGCCCGGAAAGGGCAGCATGAACCTCAAAAACATATGTTTCGGCATTAAAAGCAAAGTATTCCGCAAAATAGTAGTAATTTTTTTATTTTTTTCATGTCACGTGATCTTCACGAAATTTTGCAAAAGTGTTTGCTTTGGTCTTTTGCATCTAACTACTGAGTTTCAATTTAATCAGATCAGTATTTTTCGAGTTATCGTGAAAACAAAATTTTCAAATTTTCAAAATTTTTTTTTGCCACTTTAGGGCCGTCCGTTCAACACAAAACTTCGCAGGCATATAAAGGTCATGATTCTACAATCTGATGCCAAATTTCAAAAAGATCGAGTGATGGGTTCCGGAAATATTCATAAAAAACGTTTTTATTAAAAACGGCCTTAACTCCGAAACCGCTCGGTCGATTTCGCCCGTTAACGAACTTGTCCGAGATATTTACGCTACGAAACTACCCTGCAAATTTCAACGCTCTAAGTCGTTCCGTTCGAGAGTTATCGTGCTAACGGCCGGACCGGCCGGCCGGACCGGACGGACAGAATTGAATTTGACCTCGAATTCTTCATCAGGGAGTCGAACCCAATCGTTTGAGACCATTTTCGAAAAAAAATTCGAAAAATACAGACATTGTGACGAAATGATAGCACGCTGTTCCTTGCGGAACACGCGCGCAAAAATTGGCATATATCCAATTGCGCTTGGTGGATTTCGCCAGTTAACGAACTCGTCCGAGATATTTACGTTCCAAAATTACCCTGCAAATTTCAATCCTCTAACTCCTTTCCTTCGAGAGTTATCGTGCTAACGGCCGGCCGCCGGACCGGACGGACATAATTGAATTTGACCTCGGATTATTCATCACTGAGTCGAACTCAATCGTTTGAGATAATTTTCGTTGAAAAATTCGAAATATACAGACATGTTGGCAAATTGATAGCACGCTGTTCCTTGCGGAACTCGCGCGCAAAAAGAAACGTGCCGATGTCTTGTAATGAAAGGGCACTTAACGCTTTAAATTTAGTGAAGCCAGCCCTGGTGGATGCGACTATGTTAGCGCATCCTATACCTAGCGCACCAATTAGCATATTGGTAGATGCCTCCGATTACGCGATAGGAGCCGCTCTACAACAATTAACTAATAATCCGTGGGAACCATTAGTTTTTACACGAAATCTCTTTCTACAGCTCAATGTAAATACAGCGCATACGATAGAGAACCCTTAGCAATGTACTACGCCGTGAAACGTTTCAGATACGCCGTAGAAGGTTGGAGCTTCTTGATATTCACTGATCACAAACCATTTACATATGCTTTCAATCAAATCCTGAATAAATGTTCCTCTCGACAATTTCGGCACCTCGACTAAAGTGGCCAATTCACCACAGATATACGTTATATCAAAGGCCAGTACAACAGTGAAGCCGACGCGCTAGCTCGGGTCGAAGAAATTTCTCAGGAAGTTGAGCAATTGAGCATCGTACTCTCGCAGGCGCGCAAGAAATCGACGAGGAACCACGATAAATCCTCGAATCCTCAACCTAAAGAAAGCTCATTTTCCAGATTCAACGTCCAAATTGATTGCGATTTAACGAACGAAAGCGTTAGACCATTTGTGCCAAAGCAATTCCGCCAGAATATTTTCAACTCATTGCATAACCTTTCGCGCCCTGGTATTAAAGCCACGAACAAATTAATAAGTTTTCGTTTCGTGTGGCCATCGATGAATAAAACGTCGTGAGTGGACACGTTGTTGTGTCCCGTGTCAACGTAATAAAATAACCCGCCACGTTTCCACGTCGATCGATCAGTTTGATAGTTTAGTTGGTAGATTCGAACATGTCCACATCGACATAATTACAATGCCATATTCACAAGGCTACTGATATTGTCTGAAATGTATTGACCGTTTTTCAAGGTGCCAGAGGTAGTGCCTATCGAAGATATGGAAGCCATCAATGTGGCCTCAGCCTTTTTGTCAACCTGGAACTCGCGCTTCGGTGTTCCACTCAGAATAATATCGGATAAAGGTCGACAGTTCGAATCTACTTTATTTAGGGGACTATGCAAGCTGCCCGGTACAAAACACATACGTACAACAGCTCACCACCCTCCAGCTAACGGTATGGTCGAACGGTTTCTTGGTCAACTTAGAGCAGCAATAAAGTGCCACGCCACAGACATTGGTTGAAAACATTACCAATAGTTCTGTTAGGAATGCAAAATGCAACTTCTCCTGAAATGGTTTACGGTTCAAGTCTTCGCCTACCCGCTGAATTTTTCGCCCCTTCGGATCAAAAAACGGAATAAGGTTTTCGTAGAGAAATTGAATATACGGATCAACGACGTAAAGCCGAACGCCGTTATTCGGCATGGTAGTAAACCAACCTTCATCTTCAAATACCTGTATTCTGCCAAGCACGTTTTTGTTCGACGAGATGCGGTTCGTGCGCCATTGCAACCTCCGTATGACGGACCATTCGTGCAACGCCACGATATGGATTTTGTAATCAAAATAGGCGACAACATACCGAAGTAAATAGTAATCGCGAAAAATGCACTACACGTTAAGGCAGAAGGGTAAGAATAGATTACAAGTCGGATTTGGTTGAGTTTCAATTACATTCATCATCTTTCCTTTTTTTTTGCGCGATGTTATGGGAAACATCGCGTTATCATTTGGTCCAAATGTCTGTAATTTTCGAACCTTTCGCCAAGGGTAGGGGGCGCATTCCAGTACGAGGGACAAGTTCGTTAATAGGCATAATCGGCTCAACGGTTTCCGAGTAATAATTTTGTTTACAACCAATACAAGTCTGATCGAATTGAAACTTGGTGAGTAGTTGTAGAATGCAAAACTTAGCACGCTTGTGAAATTTTGTGAGAATCGTATCACTAGAAATTTTTTTAAAAATTATCAAAAAATATTACGTGTGGACGCTTTAACGGTTTCGGTTGCTGGATACTCTGCTCCTGGCTAAATCGTGGTTTTTTCGTTACTGAGTGGGTTTTAATTTTCTCAATTGTGTGGCCGGTCAGTGTTAACGTATTGTGTTTGGTTGAGCATTGGAATTCTTGAGTTGACTTGACTGCTAGTGAGTGATTCATTCATCATAACTATCTGTTTGGGAATTTCCTCAGCGATCTCGTCTAACAGCTGACGCTTTTTGTCGATTTATCGCACTGATATCAACATAGGACATATTTTGTATCGATTGATTCATCCAGTCTAAAGTGTGGTACCGACTGTTCGATAGACTTGTTGTTCTGTATCATGACTGATACTAAAAATTTAGCTGAAGTTTTGAGGAGTGAATTATCTAGGCAGACTGCCACTTTAAGGAGGGAGATAAATAGGTTGGAGGGCAAAGTTGAAGGAGAGGGCCAGGCAACCAGAGACGCTATTTCGGGCTTCAGATGTAGTCTCTCTGAGGTCGAGAATGGAGTACGTGAATTTGATCGTATCTTGCGAAAGAATAACATCATAATTTCTGGACTAAACGTGGGAAGTGATGGGCTACTGCTTTCTACTCTGGATTTCTTGAACCGGAACCTGGGAGTTTCCTTGACTGAAGACAAAATTAATAATATTTTTAGATTGAATAACGCTACATCTGGTCTGATTAAGGTTCAATTCATCTCATTTCTCACGAAAAATATCGTCTTGAAGAATAAGTCTAAGCTACGTGGTACCAAGGTATACATTAACGAAGACCTTGGAAAACTGGACCGAGCTGATCTCAAACTTTTGAAGCAGCACCTGAATCAGGCGAAGAAGAGAAATCACCGTGCCTTCATTAGAGGATTGATCCTGTTTGTTGATGGAGAAAAGTTCACTCCTGCTGATTTGAGGGAACAGGGTAGTGTTGTTGATGGTGACGTGTCGGTAGGGGTGGAATGTCAGTCGGATGAACGAGCTTCGAACAGTGCACCAGGTACTCCTGATCCGGTTTCGAGACTTTCAAGATTAACTTCAGAGTACGATCATATTAAATTGATTGATTCTTGTAATTTAAACAAAGAGATCGCACTGCAGGGCAAGATTTTGAATAAGGAGAATTTAGTTCCTATTCGTGAAAACTCTCAGGGCTCGGCTGACAGTCGAGCTGCCACTCGTTCCATGAAGAAGAGGAAATAAGACTTCACTAAAGTGCTTTTTTTTCTGAATATATATATATATTTTTTTTTTTTGTTAGGTTTCTCCGGAGAGGTGTTTTTTTTTTTTTTAATTTGAACTTAGTTCCGAAATTTTGTTCGATTTATCCTCTGTGTGTTTTCAATCATTATATATACCTATCTTAAATATTTTTGTTAATTGATTTCTTCTATTTTTTTTTCAGTATTTGTTTTTTTTTCTCAGAATGAAGATTTCTCACATTAATGTTCAATCGCTTTTTCCGAAAATGTGCGATTTATCAGCAATCGTCCATCAGAAAGATTTTGATATTGTTGGAGTTTCTGAGACCTGGCTGGATGAGGGTGTATCATCGGATGTAGTGGCTCTGGATGGCTATAGCTTATTTCGGGATGATAGGGGTAGTCGTGGGGGTGGCGTTGGCTTGTATGTGAAAGATTCCATTCGTGCCGTGTTGCTGTCTCTTGATTTTGCATTGGAAAGTCCCACTGAGTGTATTTGGGTGAAGCTGGTTGTAAGAGGTTTGAATATTCTTGTGGGTGTGATCTACAGGCCTCCCAATCGTAAACGTAGGAAATCTAGGATGGAACCATTCATACGTGATATTGACAATATATTAAATTATGTATGCCCGATGGCCGATTATGTATTTTGTTTGGGGGATGTCAATGTGGATTTGATGAATGATAGTAATCCTGTCAGTGAATGCTGGTCGTCTTATGGTTTTACACAGGTTATTTCTGAGCCTACCCGTGTCACTCATAATTCTAGCATTCTAATTGATCCAATTTTTGTCAACTGTAATGTCAATATGATCGGAAAATGTGGAGTTATCAACACATATCATATGAGCGATCATGCAATGCCTTTTTGCGAGCTGACACTTAAACCTTTTAAGAGAAAATCAAAGATTGTTGAATTCAGGGATTTCAGTAGTTTCAATCGGGCGCAATTTTTGGCAGATCTGGAGTCTAAGCCATGGCAGAAATTCCTCACTGAGTTGAATGTTAACAAAAAAGTGAATATGTTCAATAATTTTTTGATTGATACTTGCAACCACCACGCTCCCCTGGGGAAGAAGAGAGTAACGAGACCTAAAGCGGAATGGCTTACGGAGTCGATTAGGGCTTTGATGAGGTCTCGTGATAGAGCATTATATAGGTTTAAAAGGTCGGGCTCTAATCTTGACCATCTAACATATAGATCACTTCGCAATCGAGTTTTATCGGAAATTCGTAAAAGTAAAAGGTCCTTCCTGTTTGAGGCCAGTCAAAGTGATACTAAAAAATCCTGGGATGCTCTGAGAGCTCTTTATATCCATAGGAGGCCTGACCGTCTCCTTCCGAAAAGCCTTTCTGACCCAGATGATATTAACAATTTTTTTGCCCAACTTACTGGTTCTGCTCATAATGATGTATGTTCGGAGAGGATTGAATTCCATACGAATAATAAGTTCAGCGATTCTTCGAGGTTTGAGTTCAGGGTTATCGATATGGATGCTCTTTTAGTTGCTTTGGGGAGTATTAAGGTGAAATCTTTCGGTTGCGATGGTATTTCACTGGCGATGTTGTATCATGCCCGACCTTTTATTGATCCGTTCCTCTTACATTTAATGAATAGTTGTATACTTTGTAACGTTTTTCCATTGCAGTGGAAGGAGGCAATTGGTGTTCCTTTACCTAAAGTCAGCAATCCAACTGATGTCTCCGAGTTGCGTATCATTAGTATTCTTCCGGTGGTGTCGAAAATTTTGGAGAGAGTTTTGTTTGATCAGATGTATACATATGTTGAGGGATGTAATTTATTGCCTGCGTATCAGAGTGGTTTTAGGAAGCATTTCAGTACCTCTACTGCCTTGGCAACAGTTACTGATGAAATTTTTTCCGGCCTTGATCGGGGATTGGTCGTCTTGCTGTTGTTGTTGGATTTTTCAAGGGCCTTCGACACCGTCAACCATGCTTTGATGTGCGCAAAGGTGGGCTACATTGGTTTTTCTTGCGATGCTGTCTCGATGGTTAGATCTTTCCTGTCGTTCCGCACCCAGAGGATCAGGGCGGATGGCAGACTCTCAGATTCTGCTCGGATTTGTTCGGGAGTTCCCCAGGGATCTATTCTTGGTCCTTTGTTATTTATTTTGTACACTTCCGATTTGCTTTCTAGTCTCAAGCATTGTAAACCGGTGACTTATGCAGATGATACAGAACTTATATATTCTTGCCCAGCCGAAGATATGCATCTTGCATCTTCAAGAGGTAATGATGATCTTGAAGCCGTGCTCTTGAATGCTACTGCACATAATCTCACAGTCAATGCATCTAAGTCAAAGCTTTTGGTTTACTCGAAGAAAAAGGATAGGGTTTCGATTTCGGCCATGCTGGATATTCGGATGGACGGTATTCCTATAGATTCAACTGACTCAGCTAGAAATCTCGGTCTCACGTTTGATGACGAGCTTGCCTTTTCTCAACATGTTATTGAATTGGTGAAGAGTGCACATTATAGGTTGAAGGCTCTCTATTCTGCAAAACGTTTGCTTACTTTCAAGATGCGTAGAGATCTGGTTGAGTCCTTAGTTCTTTCGAGGTTTAATTATTGCGATGTGGTTTTTGGACCATGTTTGAACTCGTTCTTCCGGCGCCGTATACAACTTGTGCAAAATTACTGCTGTAGATTCGTTTTTGGTCTGCGTAAGTTCGATCATATTTCCCATCAAATTAATGAGTTGGGCTGGCTAAGGATAGAGAACAGAGTTAAACTGCATCTTGCTTGTTTCGTCTTTAAAATTCGGAATATGCCTTCTTCAACAGTTCTGAGGGCCAAACTCGTGCCCAGATATGCTGTTCACGATAGAGCGATTCGTAACAGGGGTGGTCTCACTGTTCCCTTACACAGAACTGCCAGGTTTCAGAAATGTTTTTCCTATCGCGCCGCCAAAGTTTTCAACGAGTTGAAGTCTGATCTACAATTTACCAGTTTTCACCAGTACAGGTCTCATGTGGGGGGTCTTCTTTTTGACAGTCAAATTAGTTAGATGTTGCTTTTTTTTTTTTTTTGTAACCTTTCAATATTTTTTCATTTTTCTTTCATATTTTTGAGCAGATATTTGTTTTTTTTTGTAAGTCTACATACGACAATAATGGGACCATTCTGGAGTTAAGTGTAAGAATAGTCTTTGACTAAACTTCGCTCTGGAGTGATCTCCCACCATCTGAATTCTTTTTCAAATGCATGTACGCATTTTTTTTTCTCAATAAAGGCGATTATTATTATTATTTATGTCACCATAACTTGAGAACGGAAAGAGATAGCGACTTGAAATTTTTCGGGTAAGGTTGTGCATCTGAATGGGACATTTGAGTTTGTTTATAGGTATAATCGGCCAAACGGTTTTGGAGCCATCTGAAATTTGGTTGTTATTTCCTGAACAGAGAGGTGTGGAGGAGGGTGACGGGAAGACAGCAATAGACTGTATTTTGTTATATATTTTATTATATTGTAACTTTATCCCGTAAATATATATATATATTTCCTTAATAACTCGAAAAATATGAAAACCGATCCAATTCAAACATGGTGTCAGTTGTAGAATGCCAACGCGAAAATTCCTTCGAAATTTCATGAGACTCGTATAACCCGAAAATTTTTAAAAAATTATTGAATATCATTGAAAAAATTCTATATATCAGAAACTATTGGTCGCTGAAATTTTGTGAGAACCTTCAAAACCTAACCCTACTGCCAAGTTCCAGGTTTGAACACGATCGGATCTATATTGTTGGAGATCCGAGCAGCCTTGTGTAAGTTCAGTAGCTGGATGGGTGACCGTTGCCTCGATAACTCTCGAACGAAAGGAGATAGGGACTTGCAATTTGCAGGGAAGGTTACACATCCCAATGGGAGAGATTAGTTCGTTTTTGGGCATAATAGGTCCATCGGTTTCGGAGTTATACCCACCTGGAATATTATTTCCTCGATAATTCAAAAAATATTGACTCAATCGAATTGAAGCTTGGTAACTAGATGTAGAATATCGTCATGAAGGAGTGTGTACAATTTTTTGAGAACCGAACCCCTAGAAATTTTTTCGAAATTAAAAAAAAAATTGTGAAATCCATACTCCTAGAAAAATTTTCAAAATTACGAAAAAAAAATTGGTTCAAGAACTGACGTGAAGTCAGGAACTTTTGCGCGTATTTTCTATTGTCCATTCTTCTGTATTGGACAGTCTTAATCGAATATACCATTTACCAATTCGATTAAGAGTATCCAATACAGGAGAATGGACAATAGAACATACCCGCAAAAGCTCCTGACTACACGTCAGTGCTTGAACAAATTTTTTCTCACCTACTCTCTTTTGGGTAAATATGTATAGTTTGTACTGATATATTTCAAACATGTATAATATGTTTTCATATACAAATGTACAAATATCAATTGTTTCATCTCTCAACGAAAAGTTATCACCGCTGATGGGGTATGAGGTGACAAGGACGATTCGACAAAGTTAAACCGAGTTTGTCATCCCATGACTCAGAGCTTAGATATCTGCACCTTTGTAACATTGAATTCATGGATCCGACCCTCAACTTTCTAATTCCCGGTATCCTTTCAACGTTCTCTAAGGACAGATAAATTCTCGGTATGGGAAACAAGGAGAATAACTTTCCCCACTTCAGGTAGAAACCTTAGCAGGCGTAGGTCCATGAACCCATTGGGCAATTAGTATAAAGCGAGGATCAACCGAGAAGGGTGGTTAGTAACCATTTTTGTTCAAGTACTTACCGATTGTAACCTAAACAGGTCTCCTCGAAATAAAATTATGTTTTCGTTTTAGTCAAATGTTTCAATGCTTTCTGTAAACGTAGCACCTCAAGTCGTTAGTGGCGATCATTCACTAGGTTGAAAATTAACACTGCTGTGCCCGAGCTGGCGTGAGAGTATATTAACAAAACCTACGCAGAATACAACTAACTCGCACTCCCAGGAGCGTCTAAGGGGTATCCTTGGGAAAGACCTAAGAGAGTTAGTATAATCATAATTACGCCATCAGGGACCGTCCATTAATCACGTGAGACTCGAAAGGAGGGGGGGGGTGTTGGCAAAAATCACGAAACAATACAATAATATAATACAATTTATTCATCCTTTAAGACAATACAATGTTGCATAGGACATGTCAAGAGAATTGCAATATAAGCACCAAAGAAAAGAAAACAAATGTAACAACAAAAGAAAATTGCAACGACATAAACATCCTAACTTAATGAGCTAGTAAGAAATTCATTCGTACTGTAGAAACATTTTTGAATGAACAGAATTTTTATTTCTCTTTTGAACTGTCTATCATTCAGCAATTTGTATCTATCCGGCAGATGATTGTACAATTTTATAGCGGCCATTCTTGGTGATGACTCATATTTAGACGTTTTGTGTTTGGGTACACAAATAATGTTTTGATGTCTAGTATTATAATTATGGAAATCTGAGCACTTCTTGAAGCCACCCAGGTTATTTCTCACAAACATTAAACAATTCAGCATATATATGCAAGGAAACGTCAAGATACCGAACTTTCCAAACGTTTCCCTACAAGATTCGCGAGGCTTCAAACCAAAAATCAAACGTATGATCTTTTTTTGTACGATGAGAACCCGATCACTCTCCGTTGAAGCACCCCATAGAACAACGTTGTAACAAAGATGACAGTAAGTGAGGCCATAGTATATGTTAATTAGAGCATCAAGAGGAAGAGAGTTCTTCAATCTGTGCAAGGCATAAAAGGACTTGTTGATTTTCTTGCACACGTTATCGATATGGCAATGCCATCTTAAATTTTTGTCAACGTATAGACCCAGGAATCTAACACAATCAACCGCAGAAAGGTTACCCGAACTCCCATTGATGACAAGTGGGAAAGTCGAACTGGACTCACGAATCTGGAATTTAATGACTTGGGTTTTATTGGTATTCACAATCAGTGAATTTACCTTACACCAGTCTGTAAATCGCTGGACAAGTTCACTGCAAATCGTTACCAACTCCTGGTGACTACCTGCTCTCACCGCCAGTGATACATCATCAGCAAACAGAACAAGAATACATTCAACCAAGTAGTCTGGCAGGTCATTAATGAAAAGTATAAAAATTAGAGGACCCAGGACTGACCCCTGTGGGACACCCATATCATTTTGATATACGCTGGAAGAATAATCACCATGCCTGACAAACAAACTGCGCAGTGACAGATAAGTCCTCAGCCAGTCAAGGAAGATACCCCTGATGCCCATTTGATAAAGTCTGTCAATAATGAACCCTTGCCGTAAGCAATCGAATGCTCGTGACAAATCGAAAAATACCCCAGCTACATATTCACCCCCACCCAAACAGTCAAAGACAAATTCGATGAACTCAATAGAGGCAGATTGGGTCGACCGACCTACTCGAAACCCATGCTGATGTTGAGAAAGAATGGAAAACTTCGTCAGGAATTTGTACATCCTGTAGTGAACTATTTTCTCAAAGACCTTGGATATTTGACTCAGGATAGAAATGGGGCGATAGTTTGAAATTTCGTTATCAGAGTTCTTTTTATGTGCCGGTAAGGCTTTGGCTAATTTTAGTAGTTCCGGAAACTGGCCAGATGAAATTGAGGAATTGAAAAGGTGATTCAAATGATCCGATATGAAAGGGGCAATAGCTTTAAATACTCTGCCAGAGATTGAGTCAGGACCTGAACTGCTACCATGCTTCAAACAATGAACGACAGATAGTATTTCCTCAGATGTAATAGGATAAAAAAAGAAAGTGTGGTCAAGTAATCTATCTGTCGTGCAGGATCCAGAGATAGAGTGCCCATATTGATATCTCAAAGACTGACTATTGATCTCGGAGAAATATCTGCCGAACGTTTCCCGTTCTGGGTTGGAAATAAAATGGCCATCAATGTTGAGAGTTATGAATGACTTACTTTTTGTAGACCTGCCTAGTTCTTCAGAGACCATCCTCCAGACAGTCTTGTTAATATGATCAGATTGGTCTAAAATAAATTTATTATAGTTAAATTTTGCTGATGTAAGCCAACGAGAATATTCTTTTCTCGCAGTTTTGTATTTCATGCAAGCTTCTGGTGAATTAGAATTCGCAACTAGCCAATGTAGATTTTTAAAACGTCGCTTTGCCTCCAAAATTTGGGAATTGACCCATCTAGGGCGTCCTCGTTGACAAGACTGTAGACTCTGCAGTGGAAATGCATCATCGAAATACATCACGTGGAGGGAGGGGGGTGTAGTAAGATATCACGTGTATTTATTTTTTCTGGGAAACATCGCGTTATCATTTTGCCCAAATATCTGTAATTTTCGAATTGTTTGCCGAAAATGGTCTCAAACGATTGGGTTCGACTCCCTAATGAAGAATTCGAGGTCAAATTCGATTCTGCCCGTGCAGCCGTTGCCACGATAACTTGAGAACGGGAAGAGATAGCGACTTGAAATTTTCAGGTTAGGTAGTGCATCTGAATGCGACATTTGAGTTTTTTATATAGGCATAATCGGCTTAACGGTTTTGAAGGTATACCCATCTGAAATTTGGTTGTTATTTCCTCAATAACTCGAAAAATACGAAACCGATTGAATTGAAACATGGTTATTAGTTGCATAATGCCTACGCGCAAATTCTTGCAAAATTTCGTGACGATCGTATCACTAGAAAATTAAAAAAACAATCATTGAAAATTATTGAAAGAAATTCTATATATCCGTAACGAGCTTAAACCTCACCAAGGGGGAGGGGGGAGGGTTAAAAAAGGCTGAAAAAAACATCACGTGATTAATGGACGGCCCCTTAGCGAGCGCGCCAAGTGGATTGAACCAACGTCAGTGCTTCTTTGGCTTTTTTACTTCTTTCATAGTTGAGTCAATCTGCATTGGGGCGCTTGCTAATGACATGATGACTGACGCTCCTAGATCGTCCCCAAGGAGACCTCTCAGAAGCTCCTAGGAAATTGTGCGAGTTAGTTGTGTTCTGTGTAGACTTTGTTACTATATCCTTACGCCAGCTTTGACACAGCACTGTTAATTTTTTACCCCACAGTGAATGGTGTCCACTACCGTTTGACTAGATATGCGGTTTACTTTATACACTGAGCTTGAAGAACTCATCTTTCAATTCAAATTGGTCAACGTCAAAAAGCGCGCCAAAGAGTACTGATTTCGCGCAAGCCCTTTTTGATATTTTTGCGCGTATGTTCTGGGGAACATCGCGTTATAGTTTTGCCCAAATGTCTGTAACTTTCGAATTTTTTGACGAAATTGGTCTCAAACGATTCAGTTCGACTGCCCAATGAAGAATTCGAGGTCAAATTTGATTCTGTCCGGCCGGCCTTCCGGCCGTCCGTTGCCACGATAATTTGAGAACGAAAAGAGCTAGCGACTTGAAATTTTCAGGGTGGATGGCGCATCGCAATACGACGGACAAGTTCGTTAATGGGCATAATCGGCCCAGTGGTTTCCGAGTAATAATTTTGTTTTCAACCAATATAAATCCGATCGAATTGAAACTTGGTGAGTAGTTGTAGAATATGAACCTAAGCACGTTTGTGAAATTTTGGGCGAATCGTGAGGCTAGAAAATTTTTAAAAAATTATTAAAAAATATTTTTGTTGTCACGATAACCTGAGAACGGAAAGAGATAGCGGCTTGAAAATTACAGGTTAGGTTGTGCATCTGAATGCGACATTTGAGTTTGTTTATGAGCATAATCGGCCAAACGGTTTTAGAGTTATAGCCATCTGAAATTTTCTGAAAATTGGTGTTTTTTTTTTCCTCATTAACTCGAAAAATACTGAACCGATTGAATTCAAACTTGGTTATTAGTTGTAGAATGCCAACGCGAAAATGTTTGCAAAATTTGGTGAGTATAGCATTTTTAGAAAATTTTTAATACATCATTGAAAATAAAAAAAAAAAATTCTATATATCAGTAACTATCTGTTCGAAATTGCTGAAATTTTGCAAGAGCGTTCATAACCTAACTCTACTGCCAAGTTTCAAGTTTTAACACAATCGGTTGAATATTGTTGGAGATTCGAGCATTCTTGTGTGAGTTCAGTAAATGGGTGACCGTTGCCTCGATAACTTTTGAACGAAAGAAGATAGGGACATGCAATTTTCAGGGTAGGTTGCGTATCCGAAAAGGAGAGTTTGTTTTTGGGCATAATCGGTTCAACGGTTTCCGAGTTATATCCACCTGGAATATTATTTCCTTGATAACTCAAAAAAAAAGATTCGATTGAATTGAAGCTTGGTAACTAGTTGTAGAAAATCAGCATAAAGACGTGTTTAAAATTTTGTAAGAACCGTACCCCTAGAAAATTTGAAAAAAATGACGAAAAAAAAAATTTTAGAACCGCACCCCTAGAAAATTAAAAAAAAATCACGAAAAAAAATTGGTTCAAGCACTGACGTGAAGTCAGAAGCTTTTGCGCGTATGTTCTATTGTCCATTCTTCTGTATTGGACACCCTTAATCGAATTTACCATGGTTAATTATGTTGTCCATTCTCCTGTATTGGTAAATTCGAAATAAGAGTGTCCAATATAGGAGTATGGACAACATAATTAACCATGGTAAATTCGATTAAGGGTGTCCAATACAGAAGAATGGACAATAGAACATACGCGCAAAAGCTTCTGACTTCACGTCAGTGCTTGAACCAATTTTTCTAGTAATATCCTTAGAAAATTTTGCATAAGCCTTCTTGTGGGTATTTTTCAACTGACTACCGAGTTTCAATTCGATCAGATCAGGAATTTTCGAGTTATTGGGAAAACAAAATTTTCAATTATTCTTTGCTCCTGGTTATACGATTAATATAAAACTTGGCATGCGTAATTAGGTGGTAAATCTGCAACTTGGTGCTGATTTTCATCTAGCTCGAATGAGCAATTTCGGGAAAATTACTTAAATAATAAATGGCCATAACTTAAAAACAACTCGGTGGATTTTGTCCGTTAACGAACTTAACCAAGATATTTATGCCCCAAACCTACCCTGAATATTTCAACTCTGTAACTCATTTCGTTCGAGTATTATTGAGCTTACAAAATTGGATTTGACCCCTGATTAGGCATCAGTGAGTCAAACCTAATAGTTTGCTCCAGGCGTAACAAGCGTGCAGAAACCTATTACATGACGTATCACGTTCTACCCCTTTCAATTTAAGAGTTTGAGGTCTCCAACTACCACTTGAAAGGATTAAACTAGGAGATGAAATGTTCACGTGACACAATGTCATTCAAGAATCTAAAGTTGACCATTATTATTGAAATATGGAATTTAGTCCATTTGGCTGGGACACACTACCTATATTTTGCATTTTCAGAATCATTTTCCGAATCTATTTTGCATTTTCAGACAAGGTGGTACTGCCCACATGCCATGGTTGGCTGAATTAGTACACAGTTCAGAAGGCGCTATGGCTCACCTTCCAGTACAGTGTCTTTGCGAGTATCTATTATCCACTGCGCCTGCTGAGAAACTGACTAAACAAGGACAGTTATTGGCACACTTGAGGACAGTTGTTAATAGTAATGATCCACAAATGGCCTGTGAAGTATTAGAATACCTCTTCCGACGATTAACTTCAGATCACGGAGCTAGTAGAACCCAAGCTACCAAAGGTAAAATCTTCAAATTTTTTCCTACTAGCTGACCCAGCGAACTCTGTTCCGCCTTAGAGGCAATAAATAACGTACAATTGTGCAATTAGAAAAAAAACACCCTGTACAGTAATGATTTATTTTCAATGATGAATCCCTCTAAAGTTTATTTTTTAACACAAATGAATGAAATTGTACGATTGTGGCATGGAAAACAGCAAGTTGCAATTGACGTTAAAAGAAGAACACCCTGTATGGAGATTTCGGACGAATACATTATGAGAATCCATCCAAGGTACCTATTTAGTTAATGCTTTGTTTGTGACACAAATCACTTCAATCACGTACAATTGTGCCATGAGAAAAAGGACACCCTGTATAGTAATGCTTTATTTTCAATGGTGTATGCCTCGAAAGTTTATTTTTAAACACGCATGACTAAAATTGACGATTATGGCAGGTAAAACAGCAAGTTTTAATTGACGTTAAAAGAAAAACACACTGTATAACACAAAAAAGTATCCTATGTCCGTCTCCTGGTTCTAAGCTACCTCCCCACCAATTTTGAGCCAAATCGGTATAGCCGTTCTTGAGTTATAAGTGGAGTAACTAACACAACTTTCTTTATATATATATATATATATATATATATATATATATATATATAGATATATAGATTTCTCGTATTCTGAAGAGTTATTGGATCGAAAGAATTGTTTTTAATACTTAATTAGTAGACCACAACGGGAACACCTTACACAGTGGGCTCCATACTGTCATCGGCGGATCTAAAATTTCCGGGACCCTACACAAGAAAACTTTGGAGGCCCCTCCCCCTACTTTTTCGTCTTTTTCAATTTTACAAATTTTCAATGGTAACTCGGATTTTTCATATATCTTATTTCTCATTTCATATACTTAATACAAATATACAGGGTGAGTCTTTGACCACTGCATTCATTTTAACCAAAGATTCCTCTCATCAAATGAAACACTTTTTTCATTTAACATTTTTCCAAATTCAGCTCAGGTAAAAAGATACAGGCTGTTGAAATTTTGAAAAAAAATCAGTTTTTATTTTGTAGCTTTGACATCCTTTTCTCGAATAAAATGAATGTTGGCGTAAAGTTTCCTATAACTATTATACATATTTTCCAAATATTAGTTATTTTCTACTTCTACTGGTTTTCTAGTTATGGACTCGTGGATTCATAAAACTAAACGAAATTAGCATAAAGAAAGCATATATAAAGTTTTTCTTGAGTCATTTCAAGAATATTCCTACGTTTTAGAACATTAAATTATTCTTCATCATTTCTCCTTAAACGCACCGTTTTCGAGATAATCTTCATTGAATGTTTTAAATAGGAAAACTCCAGAAATTTCACTACTTTTATGGATCTGTCCCTGAGCGTTGGAATCCCGAATCAAGCTGTAAACCACGTTACCATGCCTTATTCTCGTCCGCCAACAATGTCATGGATAATTTATATGCGGGAGTGTATTAGCACATTGTGAAATCTTTAAACGCTTGTAACTTTTTACCTGAGCCTAAACTGGAAAAATGGTAAATGAAAAAAGTGTTTCATTTGATGAGAGGAATATTTGGTTAAAATTAATGCAGTGGTCAAAGACTCACCCTGTATAAGGTACCTATATCAAAACAAAAAAAAAATTGGTTCAAGCACTGACGAGAAGTCGGGAGCTTTTGCGCGTATGTTCTATTGTCCATTCTCCTGTATTGGACACTCTTAATCGAATTTACCATGGTGAATTATATTGTCCGTTCTCCTGTATTGGACACCCTCTCAATCGAATTTACCATTGTAAATTCGATTTAGAGTGTCCAATACAGGAGAACGGACAATAGAATACACCATGGCAAATTCGATTAAGAGTGTCCAACACAGGAGAATGGACAATAGAACAAGCTGCGAACGATGTCGTTTCGAATTTCATCTTATTGTACAATGTTCGAATAATTTAAATAAATGACCATTTCTACTTTTTCTATCTATATCGCTGCTGAATCAACATATCTACTTAAGGTTGGATTGTTCTTATTCCGAATGTAATTATTTTAAATCGCAAGTTCCTCTCAAATATTTTAGTAATCTTTTCAGATATCTCCAGGTTTCAATATTATTTTTATTTTCATATTTACTCTAAATATTAATAGATATGCTCAGATCATGTCTGGTACATATCATTAAATACATCAAACATCCTATTAAATTGCTAAAGGGTGCATCATTTATTTTCCATCTGAATTTAAAACAGAATAATTACTTTTACTTTCAAGGGTAGTACTTATAGGATTATATTCGCTCATGAGAAGTTTATTTAGTACATATCTCATGTATGCACTCTGATCTAAAGATATTTTACCATCAGTTATTATCTAGTAATTTTTATTCCGAGAAAAGGTTTAATATCCTTCAAATCTACCATACTGAACTTATTTTTCAGATACTCAGATACTTTCAAATTATTCATAGTATCAATATTTGCTGTTATTATCACTAGATCATCAACATAAAGCACCACAATTTTTTTTATCAATATCAATTCATTTAAATTAGATACATCTATCTACAAGTGAATTTTTCAAAGTTCTTTTTCTGTAATTATGCGTTCAAAATCTTCAAACCAGCATCCCCCTGATTGTTTCAATCCAATTCAGGATTTGTTCAATTTGCAAATCATATTGTTTTTCACTTTCAATCCCTTCAGGGATTTTCGCATAAATCTCTTTAAATTTACTATTCCGAAATGTGGTTTTTACATCCATATGATATATTAATAAATTATACTGATAATCAAATATAATCATAAATTTTAAACTTGATATTCATGCAACAGGTGCGAATGTATCATTATAATCAATTGAATATTTTTGACTAAAAACTTTTGTGACAAGACGAGCTTTACATTTGAATGGATTACCAAATTCATTATTTTTATTTTTATACTAAATAACCATGTGTAACTTACAATATTCCTTTTGATTTTGGTCTTGGTACTAATGTCCAATTATTGTTAATCTCAAGAGAATCAATTTCATCTCTAATTCCTAATTCCCATTGTACTCTATCAGTTCTACGTTTAATTCCTTCAAATGAAGTTGGGATTAAAATGATATATCACTCATTAGGCAATAATTTTCTATAACGATTCCCTCATATTATGAAATACTTGTGATTCGATTACTTCCCCTTGGTTCAGAACATCTTGTTCTATTATTTTCATTGAAAGATTCATCAGTGGTCGAGCTGTTCAAAATTCCTAATTATTGGCATTATTCGATTTTACTAACGAATCTATCAATTAATCATTCAAGATAAATTTCACTGATTAATCAAAATCAGAATCCTGAGACTATTCCACTGACATTACGTCAGAAAAATCAGATTTTGATTCTTCCGGGCGTTGTTACAGGCCTGGATATCAAAAATTAGTCTCATTTATAATTATATCTAAAACAACTGAATATTTTTTCAGTAATTAAATTCCAAACTTTATAACCATTCGGTTCATATCCTACTAGTATTTCCATCCAAGATTTTTCATCAAACTTAGTATTCCTAGTTAAACCGAAAACTTTCAAAAATTATATTTCAGGCATTCTACTATGCCATATTCCATAGAGTGTTTTAATTACTTTTAGAGCTTTAGTTGGAATAATATTTATCAAATAAGTAGCTGTAAGCTGTAAGGACCGCATCCCCCAGAAAACTTTATCTAAACTAGCTCCTGCTATCATAGCTCGAGCATTCTCTCTATGTGTCCTTACCATACGCTCTGATACACCATTCAATTGAGGCGTTCAGGGTACATTTACATGATAAGTAATACCTTTTTGCATACAAAAATCTTTCATTTCCAGAGACAAATATTCTCTTCCATTGTCACAATACAAATGGACAATTTTCAAATTAAATTGTGTCTAACTTTTTGCAACATAATCTTGAAAAACAGAAAATACTTCTGATCAATACGAGATCAAATACGTAGCATTAATTAAGCGATGTTCCCCAGAACATACGCGCAAAAAGGGTGTATTTATCCACGAATAGAACAGAATAATTTTCAATATCTACATACTCTGAAAATACTTCTGATTTATAAGAGATCAAAGATCAAATATGTAACACAAAAAATGTGTGTGTTGATCTACGAATAAAACAGAATATTTTTCAAAACCAACCGTAGAAGGAGTAATCGCACAAACCACAAAATATTATAAATAGAGGTCGTTCTATATAGTTTTATATTTCACTTTATTGTTATTTATAAGGCTCACGTAAATTATTATTTGGTTGTGTTTGATCAATTTGTCCAAAATCATCTATCATTTATTTACTTTTGAGTTTGGAAACCTTATTTTTCACCTACATGACCTAGTCTTTGATGCCACAATTCTTATTAAAATTTTGATGTGATATGTGTTTGAGGAAAATGTTTTTGATTTGGATACACCTTATAAATCTACAGTCATCAAACTTTTTTTCAAGGCTCACCCCAAATGTTCAAAATATTTTTCATTTGTTGTCACTACAAAATTTACAGATATCAAATTTTTCAAGGCTTACCTCGCATTATAACCTTACCACCTCTTCTTATTTCCACACCATTTTGATCTAAAATGGTCAAATGGTCATACCAGCATTTTGAATTTTGGTTACTGATAGAAGGTATTATGGTACATCAGCACAGAATAGAACATCATCTATTCTATAGGGTTCATTGGACGTCCATATTGGTAATAATGTCCAGCCGACCCTTCTTCATTGCATGCATGAATCTAGTCTCCATCCTTCGCTACAGAAATACGAATCGGCATTTCC
Source organism: Halyzia sedecimguttata (assembly GCA_937662695.2). Lineage (NCBI taxonomy): Eukaryota > Metazoa > Arthropoda > Insecta > Coleoptera > Coccinellidae > Halyzia > Halyzia sedecimguttata. The sequence goes on along the minus strand of OW569414.2, from coordinate 49,511,993 downwards.
AAATTGAAGAAGTTATCCATGAATTCCACTCTAATAATTAGGTGATCTGACACTCCAGAATCCAGAAGGAAAATTATTTTGTCCTCTTCTTTTCCAAATAAGTTATTTCCTTTCATGAAGATAAAACTCTTATCATCGCTGGCTGATGATTGCGTTAATTGGACCGTTTGATTGTTCTTGCTTATTTTTATAACTGAATGAATTCTTCTCGATATGCCCCAATTTTTCACAATGATGACACATCGGATTGAATTTCTTATGAAAATTCATATCCCTTTTTAAGTTCTAGAAATTATTATTAGTGAATTTGAATTATCTCTTATTCAAATGCGGATGTTTCAGAATTCCACCATTTGTATCCACTTGCAGGATTTTCGCAGTTTTATCACAATTTTTTTCAACAATTAATTTCACTCCGTGACCTAACAGTTTTCACGAATGCAACACTCAAATCACAACTTCCTTATCAAGCACATGAAAAACGTTCAGATCTGTTAGCAATACAAAGATTCTAATCTTCCACACACTGTATTTTTCACCACTATAGAATTTAATGTTTCTTTCCAAATTCACGTTTTTCATTTCGGTTGAAATTGTCTTTTGCTCAAGATTCGAACACTCGATAATTTTTAGACCGTTATTCGCCACGTAGACTGGACCCATAACCTATTGGGAAATGGCTATGTATAAATAACAGTCAAATTACTTTTCTAATACGTTTAATGAAATTCGGCCTTAGAAGGTTTCTCGAGAACTGTTCCCTAACAACTAACTTAAACGAGGCAGAATCGGCATATCGAAAGCTCTGGAATTTACTTCATAAGCGTGAGAAATAACTGCAGTTGCATTTCCCTATGTTGAATATAAACATAGCTCAAGGGCGTAGCCAGGAATTAATTTCGGGGGGGGTTTTGGGGGTGTAAGGGTCACTTTCTGCAGCAAAAAATTTTTTTTTAAGGCAAAAATAACATTTCGGGGGGGGTTTGAACCCCCAAAACCCCCCCCCTGGCTACGCCCTTCATAGCTGATGACAGCTTCACGGACCTTCCAAGTGTTCCATTTAGGCAGTCGTAGGCCCGACTTGCTGATAAGTGAAACCACTTATCGATATATAACTCGTTAAATAATTTTTTTGGAACTCAGAATTAGTACAGTCATTTGGTCGAAAAAATAGAGGTTACTTGGAAAGTTTTCAGGGAGTTTTGAAAATTGGCAATTTTATAGATTTTGATATGCTCTTTCCAAATTTCAACTTTGCCACCTCGTATGTTTGCCGCTCGCGCCTCCATATTGAAAAAATGGCGCCCAAAAGCAGTTTTTTGATAATAACTCCTTTCCGGCGCATTTTACAGGAAAAACATATCCACACAAAATAAAAGTAGAGAAAATTTGCTACAATTAATGTCATAACCTTTTTTTCCCTAAAATTAATAGTTTCGGCGTAGGAGCGCCGTAAAGTGTAATTCAATACACGTTTCGGCAGAAATACTCATTTCACCACCCCCATGAGTTAGAGTAATCGGCGCGTTTTTTTTATCGTGGTATCCCCAGTAGGCCTAACCCACATCTGACTCACTGTTTAAATATTTAGTTCGTCGCTTCATTCTTGTTGACGGACCAGGTGTTGCGTTTTCATCTTCTTCAATACCGATTGAAATATCGAAGACGGAAGTTTCTTCGGCATCATTGACGATGGGATCATCAGTTTTATCGTGGTCCTCTTCGTTCTGGATTTCATCGTTTATTTGCTCGAGAACAGTGTCCGTTTCTTCATCTTCAATGCCGTCTTGTGACGGAAATTGCGAATTATCGCAAGAACCACCACAGTTCGTGCACACAACGGAGCACTTTAGTCCTGCTTTTCTGTATCCGCAAGCTTTTTGACAACCTTTCTTGCATTTGCAAGGAATACGTTTCAGTAAGCATTTCGGAGCAGGGGGATCGAATGTAGTAACAGGAATGAGAAAAATTCGCAAAGTTTCAGGGATATCTGACTCGACATCTTCAAAAAAATTGTCTGATGGAGGATAATGATTTGTCTCGTACACCTTAGACCGAATATCTTCTGTAACAATTATTGCTGCTGCCTTTATAATACGCTTACTTTCTTCTAATTTGTTGTCACTTTTTTCATTGCACCAGGCATCCGTTTATAACTTAAACCCTGTACTTCGAAAACACACCACAGGCGTCTTATTGGCAGTGACAGCAATTAAAATATCATCACCATATTTTTTGAGCAGTTGTGCTTTCACTGTTTTTATGTGTGGACGGTAATCACCTTCAATTTTTGTCATTAGTTCGTCCAATTTTTGTCATTAGCCGTAGCCGAGGCACAATATCACAATTCGTGTATGAAGAAATTGTTTCAAACGCCCTCGACCGAAGAAAGAAAAAAATAGGTCCGTATGCAAGCGATATTGATACCGCGATGCAATACATTTATTCATATCTCAAAAAAAATTCCGGAGAATGTCAGTTTTGTCTGGACGAATTAATGACAAAAATTGAAGGTGATTACCATCCACACATAAAAACAGTGAAAGCACAACTGCTTAAAAAATATGGTGATGATATTTTAATTGCTGTCACTGCCAATAAGGCGCCTTTGGTGTATTTTCGAAGTACAGGGTTTAAGTTATTAACGGATGCCTGGTACTATGAAAAAAGTGACAACAAATTAGAAGAACGTAAGCGTATTATAAAGGCAGCAGCAATAATGGTTACAGAAGATATTCGGTCTAAGGTGTACGAGACAAATCATTATCCTCCATCAGACAATTTTTTTGGAGACGTCGAGTCAGATATCCCCGAAACTATGCGAATTTTAGTCATTTCTGTTACTACATTCGATCCCCCTGCTCCGGAAAGCTTACTGAAACGTATTTCTTGCAAATGCAAGAAAGGTTGTCATAAAGCTTGTGGATGCAGAAAAGAACTGTGGTGGTTCTTGCGATAATTCGCAATTTCCGTCACAAGACGGCATTGAAGAAGAAGAAACGGACACTATTTTATTATTATTATTATTATTGATAAGGGGTTACGTTGAACCGCGACCTTGAGATCTATTGTGCCCCCCATCAGAGCTGTTCTCACCATTACGCCATCTACAGCTCGCCCTCCAGTTCCAGAGTATAAATGAACCTCAATATCTGGGAAGGCTTCAAGGATATTACGTCTTCACTCCTACAAGTTTCCTGTCCAAAGCATTCCTTTCGCTGACTTGCAATGGCGAGGCATTCTGTAACAAGGTGAAGAGGAGTTTCTTCCTCCTCCCCACAGAATCTGCACTCGTCAGTATCTGATAAACCTATTCTCATCAAATGCTTCCTGAGGCGACAGTGTCCTGTGAGGAAGCCAGTGACCAGGTGTAACTTATTCTTACAGAGATCCAGATACCTTTTGGATCTCACTTCTTTAAAGTTCCTAAGGAACTTTTTGGAATGAACCAAACCTGGAAGATTCCGCCAGAGTGTTTCTCTTTTGGTTTCCTCCTTCTCCAGAAACTCTTTCTTGTAGGTGCATTTTCCTATACCGCAGAAAGGTTCTGGGCCAATAAAAGGAGTTCGTGCTGCCTTTCTGGCAAGTGTATCGGCCTCTTCGTTCCCCTTGATTCCCGAGTGACCGGGGACCCAGACTAAAAAGACCTTATTATTCTTGCCAATTTCATTTAGTTTTCTTCGGCACTCCCATATCAACTTTGAATCGATGGCATGGGAGCTCAGTGCTTTGATAGCAGATTGACTATCCGAATGGATTGCTATGTCGCATTTCTGATATTTTCTTTCTAGGTTAATATCTGCACATCTTTCGATTGCGAGTAATTCTGCCTGAAAGATACTCAAACGGGAGCCTACCGACAGTGCGCACTTGGTGCCTGTCCCATATACCCCAGCGCCAGCTCCCGTCGTGGTTTTTGAGCCATCTGTGTACCATTTTATGGTATTTTCTTTGAAAGTCTGGGTGGTGAACTCCCTTTCCCATTCTTCCTTTCTACTTAGCATCGTGGTGAAGTTCTTTTCAAGGCTTACTTTTTTGACCATTGCATCACTAGGAAGGTTCACTGATGGGATGTAATTAGTCAAAGAGGTCCAGGCTCTCTGACATTTAATCCTCTCAGTTCCGGACACTATTCTCGAGCAAATAAACGATGAAATCGAGAACGAAGAGGACCACGATGCAACTGATGATCCCATCGTCGATGATGCCGAAGAAACTTCGGTCTTCGATATTTCAATCGGTATTGAAGACGATGAAAACCCAACACCTGGTCCGTCAACAAGAATGAAGCGACTGAATATTTAAATAGAGAGTCAGATGTGGATTAGGCCTACTTAGATACCACGATAAAAAAACGCGCCGATTACTCTACCTCATGGTGATATGGAAATGAGTATTTCTGCCGAAACGTGTATTGAATTACACTTTACGGCGCTCCTACGCCGAAACTATTGATTTTAGGGAAAAAAGGTTATGACATAAAATGTTGGAAATTTTATCTACTTTTATTTTGTGTGGATATGTTTTTCCTGTAAAATGCGCCGGAAAGGAGTTATTATCAAAAAACTGCTTTTGGGCGCCATTTTTTCAATATGGTGCGCGATCGGCAAACATACGAGGTGGCAAAGTTGAAATTTGGAAAGAGCATATCAAAATCTATAAAATTACCAATTTTCAAAACTCCCGGAAAACTTTCCAAGTAAAAATACGAAATGACTGTACTAAATAAACAAACATGCATTTCAGGAATGCTAGCTTTCAATAAACCAACAGAACTCACACAAGGCTGCTCGAATCTCCAACAATATTATATCCGATCGTGTTCAAACTTAGAACTTTGTAGTCGAGTTAGGTTCAGAAGGCTCTCGCAAAATTCAGCGATATCGGATGGATAATTTTTGATTTATAGAATTTTTTTCAATAATTTTCAATGATTAAAAAAAAAATTTCTTGTGATACAATCCTCTCGAAATTTCGCAAGAACTTTCGCGATGGCATTCTGCATCTAACAGGCCGATTATGATTATAAACAAACTCAAATTCCGCAATCAGACGAATAACCTAACATGAAAACTTCAAATCGCTTTCTCTTTCCGTTCTCAGGTTATCGAGACATGAAACATATTTTTTAATAAATTATTTTAAATTTTCTAGCGATACGATTCTCACAAAATTCCACAAATGTGCTTAGGTTCATATTCTACAACTATTCACCAAGTTTCAATTCGATCGGATTCATATTGGTTGAAAACAAAATTATTACTCGGAAACCATTGGGCCGATTATGCCCAACTTGTCCATCGTATTTGGATGCGCCACCTCGCTAGCTCTTTCCGTTCTCAAGTTATCGTGGCCACGGCCGGCGGCCGGCCGGACAGAATCAAATTTGACCTCTAATTCTTCATCAGGGAGTCGAACCCAATCGTTTGAGACCGAAAAATTCGAAAGTTACAGACATTTGGGCAAGGGCGTAGCCAGGGGGGGGGTTTTGGGGGTTCAAACCCCCCCCCCGAAATGTTATTTTTCTCTTAAAAAAAAATGTTTGCTGCAGAAAGTGACCCTTACACCCCCAAAACCCCACCCCCCCCCCGAAATTAATTCCTATTTCAAAACCCCCCCCGAAATTAATTCCTGGCTACGCCCTTGCATTTGGGCAAAATGATAACGCGATGTTCCCCAGAACATACGCGCAAAAAAAGGATGAAAATTAATAACAGAGTGAAAAATATTTCAACAAGAGATTCTTTCCACAAAAATAACAAACTCAATGAAAATACTATAACATATAAATTTTTTGAAAAATCAAAACAGAATACAGAGAAAATGATTAACGAGAGAAAACATTTCTTTCTTATTTTCATGTCTGCCTATTCTTTTATTGCAGCATCATAATTCAGACTGCTCGTTATATCACTTTCGATTTAAAGTATTCCTAAGAACTGCACAACAATATTATGTCGGCTGCCTTTTACAAATAATTAATTTGACCAGTCTGTCCTATCATCACTCAAATTGTAACGTGCGTTCAAAAAAATTCGTGGTCAAGTAGGCTTGTGAGTGTTTTAGCTTCCCGCCTTTTGGCTTTAGCTAGATTTGTTTGGTTGCAGCTAGGTGTTCTGCTGCAACCTTTGTCCTCGTTAATTGTCAGTTTGTTAGTTGGTGTCATTTATAGCTTTCTGTGCCCATTCGTTCAGCTTGTTTATGTCCGTTTCGTTTGCTTTTCCGTCCTTCCTTAATTGTATATCTATGTTGTTGTATTTCCTCATAATTTCCTGTCTTATTTCATTTCTGTCTGTCAGCGTGCATTCCGTCCTTATGTGTCGAGCATCTTCTGTTTGTCCGTTGCAGTCACATTTTCCGTCCGTATCCGTCAAGTTAAATCTGTGTAGGTACCCATTCATGTTTCCATGTCCCGTACTTAGCTGTGTCGATTTGAATGTAAGTTTTAGTCTGTCCATCCCTATCTGTGAGCAGTGCTCGTATAGTTCTCGTCCTTTTTGTTCAGTGTCCCATGCATGTTGCCACTCCCTCATTATGTCTTGTCTCATCGTTTTCCTCCTTCCAAAATGTCTTTTTTTCTTGTTGTTTGTGTCTATGTTCTGTTCTCTAGAGGGATGTGGCTTGTCTTTTGTTTGGAGCCTTCTGGTATGTAGGTCCGTTCTGTTTTTAGTCCAATCGTTATGTCTGTGTTTTGCTTCTGTCCATCATGGCGAAACCCCTGCGATCACCTGCAGTGCCGCTGTTGGTGTAGTGGCGTAGGGCCTATTTATGAGCAGAAGCAATGGTCTCTGTGTCGCGTCCGTCTGTCTTCTCAGTGGAGTCCTTTCTGCGTTGATGCCCCATATTTCAGAGGCATACAGCACAGTCGGTTTCATCACACTCTCCGGCTTCATTTGGTATTCTGTCCTGTCCTGTACTCTTTCCTTTCTTCAGTCCCTTTATTGTACGTTCTATTTCGTCTGTTGTTATGTCCGGTTCGTCTGTCTCGCTATATGTTTGTGTTTTCTCACTAATTACTTTCATGTCATCCGTGTCTAATGTCCCGCTGTCATGTGGAAAGTATTTGGCCATCAAGTATTTGTTTTTGTCTGTTTCGTCCTTTGTGTATCTTCTTTCTGTATGTTTGTATTTGGTGTTGTCCGTTTCTTTATTCCGGAATTTCCATAGAGTGTCCCATGGATTGCTCTCGCATATTTGTTGTATTTGTTTTTGTGCCTGTCTCAGTTTTGTCTGTTTTATTTGTTTCTTGTATTGGTTTTTCCTTTGTTTATATGTTTCCCATTTGTTCCTTCGTTCTTCCTCATCTGTCTCCTGTTGTGCATTTCTTCTCTCTTGTCGTAATATCCGTCTAGTCCTTTGTAGTTCGTCTGTCCACCACTCTATCATTCCGTTAGTGTCTTTCGTCTTTATGTGCCGTAAACAGGTCTTTTTGCAGATTTCCTGCAGATTCTCTGCCACCCTGTCTAGTTGCTGTGCGTTGTCTATTGTCCATTGTTCTTTCTGTATCTGTTTCTTCAGTTCTGTCTCGTATGTGTTCCAGTTCGTGTTTTCGAAGTCGTATGTCCTATGTTTCCCTTTGGTTTTTGTTATGTCTATATTAATGTCGTATTTGATGTATCTGTGTAAGCTGAGTGATTCATCGTCCAGTACCTTCCAGTTGCTTACTGTCAGTCCTTTGGTCATTGTCATATGTTTCCCTTTGGTTTTTGTTATGTCTATATTAATGTCGTATTTGATGTATCTGTGTAAGCTGAGTGATTCATCGTCCAGTACCTTCCAGTTGCTTACTGTCAGTCCTTTGGTCATTGTCATGTCTATGTAGCTTCTGCCTCTTGCGCTCATGAATGTCGGTATCTGTGTTGCGTCATTGTGTCATTTCGTAGGCGTGTGTCATCGTCCAGTCTAGTAATTTTTCCACACTCCTGTCTATGTTGTTTCCTCCCCATGCAGTGTGATGTGCGTTTATGTCTCCTGCGATTATGTGCTTTTTTCGATTTTTGTCTCATTGTTTGTGTGAATTCTGTCAGCCTCATGTTGTCGTTACCCCCGGGTTCGTCGTAAATTGATGTGATTAGCACTGTGTCCTTGTTCGTCATCGTTAGTTCAACAATTGTTGTAATTTTGATAAGTCAAATCTCATCTTGTTGTTACGTTTGTCAATGTATTTTTTGTGAGTATTTGTGTTTTTGCTTTTGAGTTTGTGTATGTATTATATAGTCATCGTTCTCTGAGTATCTTCCGTATGGTTCTTGTACCAGTGCTATGTCTATGTCGTCGTCGTTTAGTTTTTTTCGTAGTAGTATCGTGGCTTCTCGTCCTCTGTCCAAATTTATTTGTAGTACTTTGAATTTCATTGCGTGTAGTCTATTGTTTGTCTGGCCTGTCTCTGTTTCCTTATGTACACCGGGCATTTTCTGTCTCGTGCCGTGTGTTGTCGTAGTTCTCGTCGTGTCCCGTCTATTTTACAGTTAGGGCAGTCAAGCGTTTCGGCCTCGCACGTTCGTCCCTCGTGATTTCCTCCGCACTTGTGACACATACTTTTTGTGTCACAGTAATTTGCCACATGTCCGAATTCGTGGTCAAGTAGGCTATGGAATTATGAACTTCTATATTCTGCGTCTGAATCAGCCTACTTGACCACGAATTTTTGTGAACGCACGTTAGTACTCAATGCGTCAATGCCGGAGTTGAAAGAATGTTATTCCGAAAATGAAACTTAAACTGTCAAGCTTACCTTTCATCTTTGAATGAGAATATTTCGGATTAGAAGTCAAATAGGTTCTAACATAAGTAGAAAACGTTGACTTTTGAGTTTTCGACAATAATATATCAATTTATAAAACAAAGTCGCCATTGCGTTGGTTACACCATTTATAACTCAAGATCGGATGGACTGTTTGGTATGCTGGGGCCACACTGCAGGCGAACATTTTTACGACTTAATCGCGATAAAAACATCGCGAAGTTTTCAAGTGCTGGGGCAACACTATCGCGATTCTGTGAATATTCGCGTTTTCGCTGCAGTGTGACCGGGTTCTTCGTCGAATCGCGATGTGTTCCGGCGAAGACGAATATACTTCGCCAGGCTGTCGGTAAACTGGCACGATTGAAAGGATTTTTTATGATGCAATTTTCGACTTCGGTGTTCAGTTCAGTAGCGCCTTGTAGTAGATAATTATTCAACGACATATAATAGAAGACCACTGCTTCGTCCATTTCAATTATCAAGAATAATCGTCACGTCACGTTGACTGCAGATGTAGACAAGAACATCGCAACGAAAACTTCACGATGTTTTTATCGCGATTTAGTCGTAAAAATATTCGCCTGCAATTGTGGCCCCAGCAAATGCTGGGGCGTGACGTTTATTCTTGAGAATTGAAATGCAGGAAGCAGTGGCGTTCAATTATATGTGGTTGAGTAATTATCTACTACAAGTCGTAAATTTCCTGCGGAATCAAACATTCACTCAAAATCTAGAGCGCTGCAGAACTGAACACCGAAGTCGAATATTGCATCATAAAAAACCCTTCGAATCGTGCCAGTTTACCGACAGTCCGGCGAAGTATATTCGTCTTGGCCGGATTCCACGAAGTACCCGGCAACACTTGCAGCGAAAACGCGAATATTCGCAGAATCGCGATAGTGTGGCCCCACATTATGAAACTTAATATGATGGATTCGTCTACGGCCGGGTTATTATAAAATTCATTAAAACTCTGGAAAATTTGCTTATGAAGGAAATAATTTTCTTCTTTTGAATAAGGCCACTAGGTGTCGCTACGGTTGATGGCGAAGTCGTGAAGTTACTATATTTAATATAAGGCCACTAGGTGTCGCTAAGGTTAATAGTGTTGAGTAGGACATACAAGAGGCGCTTCATTTGTCCCGGACATGACGTCAAAATGTAAGAGTGCCTCGAAATTTAAAATTGTACTACTTCAATTTATTTGTCGCGGTCGAGCGAGAGCGAGGCAGAGGCAGATAAAGAAATTCCATTTTGTGTCGGACCCTTTGATGTGAGGGTAGTAGAATTGCCTAATTTCATAATAATTGTACTAAAAAATCAAATGTGGTTCATCCTCCTAATATCTGTCCGTTAGATATGTTCTTGCCGAAGCCCTCATTACATAAGCTAAGCACTCTTACAACTTTCCAAGTTCGAGTGACAAACCTCCTACATAGAGAGCTTACTCATCAATACCGCAGTGACAAAAGCACGTCGCGTCCACGATACACTAACACTAACTTAGTGTATCGTGGTCGCGTCTAACATTTGAGGCGCCAGGAGGCGCGCATAATTCGTACTATAATAACTTCAAATGGTTCAGTACGCCTCGCCTCTTTTGAAGTGGGACATTGTACTGGCTCAGGACAAAAAAGAGGCTACTCTTACAAACTCTTTTTCAAGTCGTGTCCTACTCAACACTAAAGGTTAATGGCGTAGTCGTGAAGGTACTATATTTGATATTAATTCGGTGAACTATATTTCCTGATAATATCATCACATCTGCTTACCGCTTGAATAAAGATAATGATTTTCATGTAAATAACAATGTATCGGGTGTCCCCTTTGAGCTAAAAAAGAAATGGATGGCACATTTTCGGCCTCGATTTTTGAGAAAATCAATTTGGTGGAATCCGCAACCTTATAAGTTCAACTGTTTTCGAGTTATGAGCGAAAATTGGCAAATGGCGTGAAAAAAAGGTACTCATAACTTCTTTAATACTGAAGATATCGACTTGAAACAAAAACCTTCTACCGGCACTTTTTTTAGTAGAATCTACTGGTGTTACCGATTTATTTTTATTGTGGTTCTTTTGGAGTTGTATTACAAACTTGTGTTTTTCAAACAACGAATTTGGGACACTTGATACATACCTATTCCAATGTAATTAATTTTTTTTGTATATTTTGTACTTCATTTTTGCCTAATTTTTCTCCTACTTGAAAAAATAGCAATGGTTAGTTAATACAACTTTGGGTCAATACAAATTTCGCCTGGTCAGCTTGTGTTAAATGAAATGCAAGTAGAAGGAAGAATCAACTGTACGTTACTCTCAACACTTGCAATCTTTCTTTGGGTTATCAAATATGAATACGAAATATATGTAGAACAAGTGTTTTTCTCTTTACACCCTTCTCTACTCAACATCCATCTGCTTCAAAGTGAATGCCTATACAGATTTATTGTATTATGATGAATTTGCAAAAATTGTGAATCACGAATCGATACTCGGTAGCCAACGTTGCCAATCGCCAATCGAAGGCAGACAGCCTCTAATTAGGGGAAGAAAAGTATGCCGAACATCTGATGATATTTTTGGCGCTCTTGTTCCTCGGAACAGAGTGCTTATCAATTTGCCCAAATGTCTGTAATTTTCGAATTTTTCGATGAAAATGGTTTGGTTCGACTCACTGATCAAGAATCCGTGGTCGAAATTCATTCTGTCCGACCGGTCCGGCAGGCCGGCCGTAGGCACGATAACTCTCGAACGGAATGAGCTAGACAGTTGAAATTTTCAGAGTAGGTTTGGGAGATAAATATCTCGGCTAAGTTCGTGTTCGTTATTGGGCAAAATCCGACAGATGGTTTCGGAGTAACAAAAAAATTATTTTTTTTACATAACAAATTCCAAATAAATTTTTTTTCAATAAGCAGTTTTACCATAAGAATCCATTGATATCATTTTTAAGTCTAACAAGCTAATACTTTCGGAGATATGATTTTTCAAAATTTCAATAATAAATCGTATTTCTACGTTTTCACAGAATGATATAATTATTCTATGTATGAATTGTTATAATGTCAAATTATTTTCCTGAGACATGACATTGTCTAATTCATTTCAGCAATCGTAGAATTATGAGAATTATAATATGATATCATACTATTTGTTGGTTGATATTTTCATGCCGATGGTCAATTCATAATGGTAAGTTAATAATATTGTGTTCAGAATATCTCCAGTTAAAACCAAACTGGAATATTGGTGTTTTGGAGTATTGGAGTGGATTTGAGGAAAGAATATATATTATCGTTCATCATAGAATTGAGGAATGAATATCTCGGATGAGTTCGTTCTTGGGTAGAATTTGTCTATTGGTTTTGGATTGATAATTCTTGGCACTCTTGTTGAATTTAAATCCTTCTATGATGTTTGAATTCAATTTCTGCTTAGATGAAGTTCTTTCATAAGAATCTATTGATATAATTCCCAACTCTGAGGAACCAATACTTTCGGAGATATACGAACTCGTCCGAGATATTTACGCTCCAAACCTACCCTGAAAATTTCAATCCTCTAACTCCTTTCGTTCGAGAGTTATCGTGTTAACGGACGGACGGCCGGACAGAATCGATTTCGACCACGGATTCTTGATCAGTGAGTCGAACCAAATCGTTTGAGACCCTTTTTAAGCCAAAAATACGAAAATTATAGACATTTGGGCAAATTGATAAGCACTCTGTTCCGAGGAACAAGAGCGCCAAAAAACAAGTTGTCCTTGGTAACTTCTGTTGCTAACATGGGTACTAGAGTTTTCATAATAGTTGGTTTATGAGAGATCGCTACTGTAGGTTTTTTGGCTCGCTGTTCAGGTGAACAGAGTGCTTATCAATTCGTTCAAATGTCTGTAATTTTCGAATCATTGGCCGAGAACGGTCTCGAACGATTAGTTTCGACTGACTGATGAAGAATCCGAGTTCAAAATTGATTATGTTCGACTGGCCGTTGGTCTGTCAGCACGATTAGGCTCGAACGCAATCAGCCAGACAGTTGGAATTTTCGGAGTAGGTTTGAAGTGCGCCGGCTAAGTTCGTTGATGGGCAAAATCGACCGAGTGTTTTCAGAGTTAAAGCCATCTGGAATTTTGTTTTACCAATAACTCGAATAAGAACGCGGTAGTTAGTTGAAAAATACCAACTGGAAGGCTAATGCAAAAATTTTGTGGGGATCGAATGCATGTAAAATTAAGAAAAATATTTTCAAAAAAATTCTGTTTCTTAGAAACTATCATCAGATACCGTTGAAAATCTTCGAGAGCCTTCCAAACCTTATTTTACAGTAAAGTTCTAGGTTTGAACTCGATCGGATCTATATTGGTGAAGATATTACAGAAATATTTCAACGATCGAGATGTACTGGTCGACTGTATCACACTCGACAAAATAAGTTTTCATCAGTTTTTGATTCGTGACGTGCCTGCAGTGATTATCATAAATCATTATGTCATAGATAACATATCAAGTCTGTCTATGTTCATATTCATTTCCGAGCGGCCGACCGAAGTCGAATTTGACAAGTCGATGCGTCAACAGCGTGTAAAAATTCAATTACATATCGGTTTGATAACATATACCGGGTATCCCAGTATACATGTTCTAAAGGATTATCTCAGTCAATTCAAAAGATAAAAGTTTGAAAATTCTATGATTTTCAATTCGTTCAAGGAACCTCCAACTGAGAAAAACAAAAATTGAAAGTCACCTTATATATTTTTTGCAATTCTTTAATTCTACTCAAAATTACCTTTCCAACGATGTATCACACTTTGTATTTTACATTTGATTTGATGGAGAAAACGTCAATGGATATTTCAAATTGAAATAATTGCAGTAGGCTACGATATTCTGTGTAGATCTTGATTTTGACTTCCTCAAGTTGAAATCAACTATGTATTTTACCGAACGTTAAACAAAGAAAACGAAGTATAATTATTATGGTTATAGATGATGATTTTGAAAGCTCTACTGTTCATGGAACTCGGAAGCCAAGATCCGGCAGGGGAGGAGACTCACAAGACAACAGGTCCTCCCAGGTCGTCATCCCGCAAAATCCCTGTTATACTAAAACCGACCCCCAAGTGGAAAAATGTAAAAGCCCATCCCACAAAATAGGAACCTGGAATGCTCAAAGCCTTTTTGCGGCAGGAAAAGCCCACAATATCATAAATGAAATGAAAAGAGAATAAATATCCTCGGAGTAAGCGAGGTTAGGTGGCCGGACTCTGGAAGAAGCTCGAACGATGGACACACAGTGTATTACTCCGGAAACAATGACTTCAACCATTTCAATGGAGTGGCTGTAATAGTAGACGAAAATACCAACAAATCAGTAATGAACTTTATACCGATGTCTGACAAAGCCATGTTACTGCAACTAAAAGCTAAGATGTGAAATATAAATATCTTACAGGTATATGCGCCCACTACCGACAAACCGGAGACAGATGTCATAAAATTCTATGCCGACATTAAACAACTCCTAAAAAGCACTAAGCGCCATGACGTCAACATAGTTCTAGGTGACTTTAATGCAAAAATCGGTAAAGGCAAAGTTGGAGATATTGTGGGTGAATATGGCCTTGGAGATAGAAATGCTAGAGGAGACACGTTAGTGAAGTTCTGCCAGGAAGAAAACCTCGTTGTCACTAATTCATGGTTGTGTTTACCGGACAGAAGGCTGTACACCTGGAGATCACCGCAAGACAAACCGAACAACACCGTTAGGAATCAAATTGATTTCATTTTGATCAATAAAAGATATCGAAACTGTGTAAAAAGTGTAAAAACATATCCCGGAGCCGATATAGGGTCAGACCACAATCCCGTAGTTGCTAAAATCCATATAATACTAAAGAAAACAAGTAGAGCAAAACGCAACCAAATAGACACAAGAATACTTAAAGACCCACGCCATTATGAAGAAATAAAGTCGGTGGTCAACCGCGAAATAAAAGAGCAGAAGAGCAGACACTACTACGAGAGTCAACAGATACGGTAGACACTTTCTGGCATAGCTTCAAACAACCCATTATTGACATACAAAACAGCAAACTAAAGGCAAAGTGCAGAAGAAGAGATAAAACCTGGATGACGCAAGAGATCCTGGATTTAATCGAGATTTGAAGGAAATATAAGAACAACAATAGAGCGAAGTACAAAAAAACGGACAGAACAATTAGACTGGAAATACGCAAAGCAAGGGAGAGATGGATGCAGGATAAATGTCGAGAGTTGGAGGAGCTACAGAAGAAGCACGATCATTTTAATATGTACAAAAAAGTTAAAGAGGTCACCGGTATAAAGAAAAAACACCCAAGAATACAACTAACAAATAAAAACAACCAACTAATAACATCCGACCATGAAATGGAAGAAGAATGGACTGAATATATTGAAAGCCTATTTATCGATGAGAGAGAAGAAATCGATGACATAAAAATACATAACCCAAACATCGAAATAATGCTGTCAGAAGTGCAGAAAGCCATCAACGAGTGTAAGATCGGAAGGTCCCCAGGTCCAGATGGGTTGTGCTCTGAAATGCTCCAACTATTGGACGATGAAAACGTTGCTACGCTCACCCGTCTCATTAACTGTATATACGAAAGAAATTCTCTACCTCAGGAATGGCTTGAATCCACCTTCATACCAATCCCCAAAAAAGCTGGTGCAGAGGTTAATAGATGCCATTTCGATCACAGGCGAAACAATGGTTCTGAAAATTAACGCCACAAAAACAAAAGTAATGGTGGTAAGCAGAGCTCCGAACACACACTGTAACATCCGAGTAAATGGTCAAGCTATAGAACAAGTTAACAAGTTCAAATATCTGGGAAGCTGGATCACTCAGGATCTGGATCCTGAAGTAGAAATAAGGGCAAGAATTGAAATGGCGAGATGTGCATTTGTCAAAATAAAATCCCTGCTAGCAGACTCCACACTCTCGTTGGACACTCGATACAGATTTGTGAAGACATACATCAACTCTATACTGCTGTATGGTGTGGAGACATGGACCTTGGGAGTTAGAGCAACGAACCGTTTGGAAGCATTCGAGATGTGGTTTTTTCGAAGAATGCTGAAACTCCCATGGACAGACCACATTACAAATGAGGAAGTCTTGAGACGCATGGGTAGAGAACGGAAGATGTTAAAAATCTCGGCCACATCTACAGAGGAGATAAATATGACCTACTGAAACTTGTCATCGAAGGAAAAATAGAGGGAAGGAGAGGACCAGGACGAAGAAAATGTTCATGGTTGAAGAACATTCGGGACTGGACCAACCTAAATACACACGAACTACTAAGAGCAACTC
This sequence comes from Halyzia sedecimguttata, assembly GCA_937662695.2. Taxonomy (NCBI): domain Eukaryota; kingdom Metazoa; phylum Arthropoda; class Insecta; order Coleoptera; family Coccinellidae; genus Halyzia; species Halyzia sedecimguttata. The sequence goes on along the minus strand of OW569414.2, from coordinate 49,495,886 downwards.
AAGATAGGGAAAAATTTGCCATAATTGTTACCAATCTTCAGTAATTGAGAAGGGACCGAAAGAAGAAGAAGAAACAAAGAATGAATAGTAATAGAAACAAAAAATTACAAAAAAGGGGGCAAAAAAATATCTATAATAACTAAAGCATATGTTCGAAATGTTGACCATCTGCTTCTACACATCTTTCATCTCGGTGGACTGGTTCACGCGAAATGACACTTCTCAACACCTCAGCATTCAGGGCGCTATATTATCCTTATTTTGTTTTTTAGATCTTCAAAATTAATAGGAGGAGTCTGGTACACACGATGTTTCAAATGTCCCCAAAGGATGAAATCTAGCGATGTTAAATCTGGAGATTTTGCAGACCATCTTATCGTTTGTGTTCACAGTCGGTTTTATATTCGTGAAAATATTGGGAATATCACATCTTATCGGTCCATTTGAAGATAGATTGATCGGCACACACGGATTATAAGTGTCAAAATCAAGATAACACAAAATATCGTAGCCTACTGCAATACTTTTAATTTGAAATTTCAATTGACGTTTTCTCCATCAAATCAAATGTAAGATACAAAGTGTGATACATCGTTGGAAAGGTAATTTTGGGTAGAATTAAAAAATTGTCAAAAATATATAGGGTGTCATTTGGGATAAATAAGTCACTTCAGGTCAAACCGAAAGTGTCTTTGAATTTTTGTTTTTCTCAGTTGAAGGTTCCTTGAACCAATTGGAAATCATAAAATTTTAAAATTTTTATCTTTTGAAATGGCTGAGAAAATCCGTTGAAACATGTATACTGTGACACCCGGTATATTGCCAATTATCCAGATCAATTTAATTCCCGAAGAAATTTATATAATAAAAATTCGGTAAGTACTAAAATCAAACTAATACTGCTTATTATTTTATTCTTCGATAATTTTTCAATACGAGAAAATCATTGTTATTTTCATAAGATGTTGCAAAACAGTTATTCACATGCATTTATATCGATATTCAAAACCATTCGTTGGTCAAAGAGAATAAAATATGGTATATTGGACGAATTTTGTTGAATTGATATTTTCAGATCACAGATCCTTAAGTACATTTTTTTGTTCTCTACTGAATGAAGGTTATATTTATTCTCGTTTCTATTGAAACAATAACTCCGAGAAAACGGTCATCGAACGAATTTAGGTTGATTAAAATGAATTAAAATTACGAGAAACTGGATTATTTTCGTATATTATTAGCTATTAAAATTACGAATATACATATGTAGTATGTAGTTGAATAGAGACCTTACGCCACCATAAACACGGCATTGTTTATTCTCGAACCAACAGTGAATGTATGTATTTGGATGGTTCCTTGGGCCATCACAGACAAAGAACTGTTTATTTTCGACAATATATATGTATGTATTTGAGTCGAAACTAATGGTTTGAGACTATTTTCGGCCACAAAGTGGACCCGTCTTTTTTGGACGGTTGTGCTTACAGTCGGTTTTATATTCGTGGAAATATTGGGAATATTACTTTTTTCCTGCAGCTAAGCAGCTTTGGGCGGGATCAGTATCTGGATGGGTGACAGCTCTGGCTATAAATTTGGACAGCGCGCCAAAGCTCCTTGCCACAGTGCTTTCTAATGGCGATTTCCATTGACACGCTCGGAGCACTCGAAATCGATTTCATCTGTCCAATTGAACCGAAAATATCTGTCAATTGTTGCGTTCTTCACATTGGCAGGAACAACCCAAAGCGATCTTACTCGATCGGTGGTCATCAGCTGCGGTCTGTGACTCACCATGTCGATCTTTGAGTTACTATCTGTTCAGATCTTGCATGGTCCGACCATGTCGGGTCTGTTACGGCAAAGGCGAAACGAATAACATACCTCCTCAGCAAGACCTTCAAAAACTCCGAAGCATCAACTTGGAAATTCCTCTACAAGACGTACATAAGACCGACATTGGAGTATGCTGGTCAGGTATGGTGACCATCAACTAAACACGATGAAAATCTCCTGGAGTCTGTTCAGCGTTGGGTCACTCGTCTTCCTTATTCACGCTTTCGTCCATCCTATGAGGATCGCCTAACTATTTTAGGGTTGTCTAGCTTTGCCGATCGCCGATCCAGGGGAGATCTTATTTTCACATTTCGTGCATTGAATTGTCATTTTGGCGAGAAAATAAGAGATTTTTTCCAACTCAACACAAACTGCTTGCGTGGTCATCGCTTCAAGTTGTCCAAGGAACCCTTCAAAACATCGCCACACCAGATGTTCCTTCCAAACAGGGTATTCAACGCGTGGAACCAGCTGCCGTCAAGGATTGTGGAGTCTCAAACTTTAAATGCATTCAAGAATGGACTGGACCAATGGCGATCGCATTAATCACTCAGCTTCTTTTATTTTTTTTTTCTTCTCAACCGCCATTTTGTCCGATTGTTCATCGTTCAATTTTCATAGTATGTACTTTTTTCTTTGTTGGTTTTATAGGTAAATCCTCAACCCTTATTTATAGTATAATAAATAAATAAATAAATAAATAAATAAATATGACTCCGAGTGATCCGAGCGTGTCAATGGAAATCGCCATAACTTGTTTTGTCATACCACTCGTATAATTTGTAACGTTAATACCAGACTGTCGTTAATTTATGACGAATGAATCTCTACAGTCGACGCAATTTGCAGAAATACAAAAAGCATAGAACACTAGCAGGTACCTCGACCATACCTAGTAAGGTACCGAAAATCTCGAATTTCTGCAAATTTGAGAAAGTGGGGATATGGATTAATTTTGGCCGTCGTAAAATTCACGACGGTCTGATGTTCTAGGGTTAAGAATCGTTATAGTTCCGATGTGAATCGATCCACTTAATTAATCTTTTGTGTTTATTTTATTTTTAGGCCGAGAACTATTCTTGTAAGACTTAAAAATAGAAACAAACAACTAAAAATCTTACTTTTCAGGTTTAATACTCATCCTATCTCCTACAGAAGACTCAGAAGTGAACACCAGTAATACTACATGGCTCACGCAATACATCTATCAGTTTCCCCATTTCATCATCATAAAGCCGGTACTCGTGCAATTTTTACGACAGGCATTGCAATGTGAAACGAACCCAGCACGTGTATCTAGTTATATCAATTTCTTATCGACACAGGATTCCATAGAACCATTCTCAGAAATCAGTGACTTGGTGGCGGACCTATCTTCGGTTATAATTGAACGGCATAGTGTGGCCTCGTATGTTTTATCAGGAGATAACAATCCAACTACAAAAAATTTAATCTCAATATTTTACCTCCATATTAGGAAGTCTGTAGAATATAGGGATGAGACTTTTAATGTTCTACAAAATTACACGACTAATGAGTATGTATTAGCTACTTGGCCAACTGGGGAACAGTGTGCTATGCTTATTCTCGTTATTCATGCCGCTATAGTACTTTTGACCTACGGTCCCATTGAGGACTTTGAACCTTTTGATATGCTGCTTAATATGTGGTTTCCCAAGGACTCTGATCATCCCAAAGCTTTTCATCCAGAAACTTCTGAGGACACTTCATATTTACCAGACTGGATAAAATTGAGGATGATACGTTCGAATGTTTCTCATCTAGTGGATGCAGCAATCGAAAAATTAGAACCCCAGAAACTTATTTTGTTCATTCAATCCTTTGGGATACCAACAAACTCAATGAGCAAACTGTTGTGCACTTTGGATAAAACGACGCTACAAAATCCAAAATTAGTAGTGGATTCGGTTTTAGATAAGGCATACATGATACAGCTTGTTGAAGTTCAGAATAAAAGAGGTGCAATAGGGGGAGAAACATTTGTTAAGGCTATAGAAATGCTGATGCCTCCTATTCAAGATACAGATGTGAATTTAAATCTAGAAACCAAGAGACAGCTACCTATGATTTCTAAGCGAACTTCTTCACAAATTAATGAAAATGAAGCTGTCAATTTATGTGTCAATTTGTTCGATCCTCGATTTAAAGGAGACAAGAATAAGATCGTTTCCCAAATTATAAAGGTGAGAATCAATATCTTTGGATATCTCATTCTACAAAATGTTATTTTTTTCAGGCTCTCTCCAAATGTGAAACTTTGTCAAATATTTGTTTCGACTACTTGAAATCTTTGCCACTGCATTTTATTCTGCCCGTGATAATTGATTTGAACTATGTTCCGACATTCTTCAAGATTTTGCTGAAGAATAAATCTAATCATCCAGGAGTTCCAGAATTTGTATCAACTCTACTACATTCTATACCTAAGAAAAACACTTCTATAGCTGTTATACTTTCTGATTTCCTCACCATGTCCACAAATATTCCAATGAAAAATAGAGAAGAGAAAATTGCAATATCTGAAACACACTCGATTGAACAATTTCTAAATAATGATGATATCAAAGGAGATATTCCAGAAAACAATGAAGCTCTGACAGAATGGTTTTCTGCACTGGAAATAGAAAATAGCAGCTTAGATAACAAAAAATTTCAGGTAAACTGTTTCATACTCGATAAAATACCATGTCTGTTGATTGATATGGGCTCATTGTTCTCTTCCTCATCGCGCAAGAAAACTAGTTGGCAGATGAATTCCAAAAATTCGCTCCTGCTTCATTACTTTCTTAAATACATATTATACCTTCACAATCGTGTAGCAAGAAACTCTTTCTAACTCCCCTATGAATTTAACAGTATATGTTATGAGGAAAGCAGAATTAAAAAACTAAATATAGGTACTATAATATGTCTGTTCATAATTTGATCAGGCATTTGATGCTAAGGCCAGTCGTTCAGTGGGAGCGAAAAATTGCGAAATCACAATCGTCTCTAAACAGATAACGGTAGGTTTTCCTACATCACCATAAACCGATATTAGATTTGGACGAATGTGATTCCACATCTTTTCGCAGCTTTCCGCCAACTGGCCTGAACCCTTAAGGCCGGTCCAGACGCCACGTTTTGCACAAACTTTTGTCTGCACAGTTCAACACGTTGCAGGTAAAACGTTGCGTGTAGATAGGAAAATTGTGCAGTTTTGAAAACGGCGCGGAGACACTACAGTTGCAGCGATAACAGAGTTGGAGAGCATAGATATCCGGGAAATGTGCGGATTTGACGCAGCATGTAGAAGGTAACTATGGTAACTCCATGACGATATCACTAGAAGTGAAATATACAGGCTCTTCTGTAGTCGTTCAAGTCCGAATGTTTCCAAAGGCAGAATAGTTGGTTAGGTCCTGGGCCAACTGGAAGTTTTGTGCTTCGAATCAAAAGTTCTGGACAAGCCTTTATTCAGATTGCTTTAGATCCTATTCAGAGAGTTAAGGGTCTCAACCAAAAATTATGAACCCTCTCAACGAAAATTTTCTTGGATCCTGTCCAGGAAAATGCTTGAATCCTGTACCAAAAGAATTTTAATCCTGTCTCGAAAAGCATCCGCTGATGCTAAAGATAACTCGGAACAATCACAGCAATTCAATTCACTTGAAAATAAGATAGGTAAATCTTCGTGAGCGTGTAAATGGTAGTACCCAATCGAGTTTTTCACCTTGTGAAATCTGGTAGACCAAAGAAGACGGGTCAATGTTCACTCCCTTCAAATATCAGTTCTTGCACTTGAGTGTTATTAATTAATTAATTAATTATTTCAATTTACTTATAATATTTTACAGATGGTATCCGCTAAGTGTTTGATATTTACCAGAAAGAATGAACGCTACAATATAGACGTTCCAAAATTGCGTTTTCATTTCTTCGTAAGACTGCGCAGACAAAAGTTGCGCAAAACGTAGCGTCTGGACCGACCAAAACAGGGAAAATCATGAAAAATTGACGAATCTCCCTGTATATCGGATTGAGTTGAATTTCGACATTTAGTTGATCAATAATTACCTCTTCGACGTGAACAATTGCATGGAAAATAGAACCCTAGGAGACTCAAAGAAAAACCAATTCAAAATTCTAAATACCTGCTGCTCAATTCAATAATGACATTTTCATTCCTAATTCATGGAAACATATGCTTATGCTTATCGCGTTCTTTGTTGATCCTACACGTATTTTATCTGATTATATGTACACGGGTAACTAATTAAAGTATGGCCGAATCGAGATGATTTCCCTTTTAATGTGAAATCGTGAATGCGTGAAATCATTTTTTGGAAATTCTGCATGCGCGCAGTATGGCTTTGAAAAACTTTCCGTCCTTCGTCATCCGTAAAGTGCATTCAGGTGGATTTTTTCGTTGTGACGCTATTACTTGCGAGCACTTACAATTCTGCGCATGATAAAATCGGATTGCCCATAACTCCTAGTGTTATCATTCTGGAGTGGGATTTGAGGTACGTGAATGCTGTTAGAATGATTTTTCCGAGGCAGTTCCGTACATGTAAAAGATAGTTTTTACGCTCTTGTTCCACCCCGAATAGCGTGCTATCATGTTGCTCAATTGTATGTAATTTTGGAATTTTTGGCCGGAAATGGTCTCAAACGATTGGGGTAAACTCACTGATGAATAATCCGGATTCAAATCCGTTTCTGTCCTTCTGGTCGTGAGCACGATAACTCTCAAAATAAATTAGTTACAGCGTTGAAATTAGCAAGGTAGATTTGGGGCATGAATATCTCGGTTGGGTCCGTTAACAGGCAAAATCGACCGAGTGGTTTCGGGGTGAGTGCTCTTTTAAATTCAAGCTTTTTTCCGAATATTTCGGAAACTCCTAATTCGATCTAACTGAAATTTGGCTACAGCTAGATTTACGAACTGAATATGCATGCAAAGTTTTATATGGATCGTATAACCAGGAACAGAAAAAAAATTAAATTAGGAAATTTAGTTTTTCAATTACTCGTAAACTACTGATTTGAATTGAAACTCGGTAGCTAGTTAAAAAATATAAAAAAAAAAACAGTACTCGTTGGCATATTTGTTCACGTGACCAATTTGAATTGAATGATGAGTACTTCAAGCTCAGTTGATAGAGTGAACCGGAGTTCTAATCAGACGGTAGTGGCCACCATTCACTGTTGGGTCAGATATTATCAGAGTTGAGCCTAAACTGGCGTAAGGATACAGTAACAATTGCTGCACATGATATATTCTAGATTGAGTTCACTGTGGACTTATTATGAACACTACAAAAGTAACTACACTTCGCCTTTGAAGATGGACACTTTGTTTCCGAAACATATGTCAGACGACAAAAAATGTAGGGGACAAGAGTGTAGTTACACAGGAGTGTAGTGCTACACATGACACAACTGACTGTACTAATTAGATCAAGCTCCTAGGAGCTTCTGTAGGGTCTCCCTGGGGAAGACCTAGGAGGGTTAGTATAATCATGTCATCAGCAAGGGCGTCAATGTAAATTAAAAGCGAAAAAGCTAAAAAAAAGTACTGACGTGAAGTCAATCCGTTTTGGCAGCACTGTTAACCCTGAACTGCTATCGTGGGGTCAAATTTGACCCCACTCTCTAAATTTCTCCTAATAATTTCGCGCAGTTTTGAACTAAAGCGTTGACATTCTATGTATTCCCATACTTTAGTGCATCGTTTCATTTGCCGTTTAGTGTTTTCGTTTTATTCTTATTGATCGGAAGATATTTGAATTTGGGGTCGGATTTGACCCCACGATAGTAGTTGTGTCACTTTAATTAATAATAATTTCGTGAACATTGGCGGTGTACGGGTTACTTCCAGAAGGTTTTCGAGTATTTATAATCTATAAGGGAGGAACTAGACGATGTTGAGGCTAGCAATGACCTTATTGACCTAATAGCATTGACATTGACAATGACATTGACAAATTGTTTAACATGAACAAGCTGGCCAAAGAGTACTAATTTCACGTCAGTGTGTTTTCCTATATTTTTGAAATTTTCCAGTGATACGATCCTAACGAAATTTTGCATAAGTTTTAGTGTCGCCGTTCTACAACCAGTTACCAAGTTTCAATTCAATCGGATCTGTATTGTTTGAACAGAAAATTTGTACTCCGAAACCTTTTGGCCGATTATGCTCACTAACGAACTCGACCGTCGCATTGGGAGGCGCAATCTACCCTGAAATCTTCAAGTCGCTATCTCTTTCTGTTCTAAAGTTATCGTGGCAACGGACGGCCGGACAGAATGAAATTTGACCACGCATTCTTGATCAGGGAGTCGAACCCAATCGTTTGAGACCATTTTCATTCATCTCTTTCCGCTCGAAATGTATCGTGGCAACTGCCGGGCATATTTGAATTTAGCACGAATTCTTCATCAGTGAGTCGAACCTAATCGTTTCCAACCATTTTCAGGAGAAAATTCGAAAATTGCGGACATTTGGGCAAAATGATAAGCACGCTGTTCCCTAGAACATGCGCGCAAAAACATGGATGCATGTGTTCTATTGGACACTCTTAATTCGAATTTACCATGGTAAATTCCTATTAAGAGTGTCCAATACAGGAGAATGGACAATATAATTTACCATGGTAAATTCGATTAAGAGTGTCCAATACAGGAGAATGGACAATATATATACGCGCAAAAGCACCTGACTTCACGTCAGTGTTTGAACCAATTTTATAAAATATTTTCTTGAAAGCATTTAAAATGAAGCACGCCGAAGTTTATGCAGTTATGAATCATCTCATTGTTTTTTCTTGTCATTTTCAGATGGAAGTCCTATTCTCAAGAAGAAATATTTCTTTTCGGCCATTTTTCATGTCTTTGGTTCTTCAGAGAGCAAGCTGGCAGAATTTGCATAATATTATGCAACATATATTCCAAGAAGACGTTTCAAAAATTAGCCCCGTATCTGCTTTGGATTATTTAACTGCACTGGGTCAAAGCCCTAAGTTGTGGCAGGGGAGAGATAAGGCCTTAAGTAAACATAATCAATTTGACGATGTCTTACTATTAGATTATAATCAGGTAAATAATATTTTTCGGTCTACGGTAGTTTTCCAAAAGCGAGGTAGTAATTCTTGCTTCGTTTTTAATTAGGTTTTAGGAAAATTTTAAGCATTGAATCAATAATTAACCGGTTGCTCATAGGAACCGAAAATTTCAATATGAAGCATTTTCTGCATATGAAAATTTTATATTACTCGTTTTGGTGAGAGTTTCCAATATTTTTAATTCGTATTTGGATTTTTTCCTCAATACCTAAATCCTTTGAAATCGTGACACACGTTTTCCTCAGAAAAGCGGATATGGCATATCTAGTTCGTATCATCACACTTTTCACTCTGTATTTTCTATAGCAAATCCAGATATGTGCAGAATAGTTTATTAATTGTATTTAAATACAAAAATACTTTTTATATTTTTCATTTCAAATACAAAATAGTTTTTCATTTTGGTCTTAAAATACTAAATGCAAAATAAGTACATATTTCCAAAATACTTTATTAAAATAAAATACTGCAGTATTCAACTTCCTTTATTTTATTAGTTAGCTGGTAATTCAAGTAGGTAAGTAATAAAACTAAAATGGAAAAGTATAACGGGTAATTCCGCAAAAGGAGCAGAGATAATCATTCTGCTGGTACCTGCCGACACGTGTTTCTGCTAGTTGGCTTCTTCAGGACAGGGCAACCAAGAAACCGTTATACTTTTCCATTTTAATAAACTTATCCGCGTTATCCTATTTTCTTAGTAATAAAACTATTAGGTATCGATAAGCTTAGAGAATCATATAGAAGATGATTCATATCTCGTGTGCTCTACTCTGATACAAAATTAAATTTTAAACAATAAAAGAGGAATAAGATTCGCGCATTTTCGATTATACGAGTTAACAAGTTTTTAAACGTAAATGTTTCAGCACATAAATTTGATGGTTACTAACCAACGATATGCGGACAATATTATTCTTGGTATTCTACGTAATATGTTTATGCACTATAGAATACAAACAGGAAAATCCCAAAACTCATCAAATCAACATATCACAAATAAAGTCAATGAAAATACAGCTAAAATTTAGTATTGCTTTTAAAAAATGAAGTTAATATTTTTAAGTAAAAACTGATCAAATTTAGGTAAGTTAAAAAAAAAACTAATTTGTAGAGGCTAGTAAACGTGATTTTGCTCTGGACTTGAACTGCCGAAAACCTAAAATAAATGCATCAATACTTTCTATTTATTTCAAGAACTGTTTCTTGTCAAGTTAGTAAAAAACCTATTAACGGTTTTAGCAGGAATTGCAGAGTTGATAATTCTATTTTAAAACTTGTATATCTTAGAAAATGTTTCCTTTCTGGATTTTCACTACCAAACAATATTCATGAAATAAAAAAAAATATTATTTTTAAATTATTGCTTCTGTGTGCGTCAGAAGCACTAGATATTTGTCAGAAGCAATATATATATAACAATGATGTATATCTTGATAAAAGGTTATACTCTTCATTTTTGGTTTCAAATTAAATTTTATATGCGAATCCAAAACAGTACACACGAGTTAGGAATCCTGTATACAGTATGGTGCAATTGAAAGGAATAAATTCGTTATTTCGTAAACCGGCGACTTTAAGGAAAAATCCCGAAACCCGTCGATTTTTATTCTTTAACAGGCTATTCGTAAGGAAACCATTTTATTTTTGACGTCATTTTATTTTTGACGTCATATTAAATAATAATAATAAAATTTTATTGATTTTTTAAACAAATACAAAAATCAATTTTTGTACATTATTGATATGGCTGAATAGGTATTTAAAAGACCTTTCAAATAATGTATTATTACACCCACCTTTCCCTCTGAAAATTTTAGCGATGACGTCCTCACGCTCACATAGATGACGTCAAAAATAAAAAGGTATCCTTACGAATAGCCCGTTTAAAAATAAAAATCGACGGGTTTCAGGATTTTTCCTTTAAGTCACCGGTTTACGAAATAACGAATTTATTCCTTTCATTTGCACCATACTGTTTATAACGAAAATTTTAATTTTTCTTTTATTTCTTATTATTATCTTAAAATACACATTATGATCACGACGTTACTTCAATTCACTTAATTCGAATTTACCATGGTAAATTCGAATTAAGAGTGTCCAATACAGGAGAATGGACAACAAAATTTACCATGGTAAATTCGATTAAGGGTGTCCAATACAGAAGAATGGACAATAGAACATACGCTCAAAAGCTTCTGACTTCAAGTCAGTGCTTGAACCAATTTTTTATCTTATACGCGATATCGTGTCAGTATAAACCACGCCTTAAGAACAACATATAGATAAATCACTATGGTACAAATATATAAGCGTGTTTATCAAAAAGTATTTTGCATTTTGGAAATACAAGATATATCCTAGATGATATTTGAAATGAAATGTGAAATTCTTTACTAAAAAAAGTATTTAAATAGAAGTACATATAGTCCGTTTAAGATATATTGACATCGAAGTAGGCCTTGAACGTGTAGTTGGTGCTTTATTTCTAGTTACAAAAAATTACTGTTCGGTAACCAGAGAAAATAAATATTAACATAAAACATAACCTTGAATATTTTCCATGCTATCTCCTATTTGTAATTAATCGAAAAGCCTTATAAATGCTTTCTTGATGTACTTTGGAAATTCAAATCGCGAATGTATTTTATCCTGAGATTTTGGAAGGATAATTTTCCAACTTCAACTGCAGTTGACTGATGAAACAAACATAAATATGAGGTTGATGCCCAGAAACCATTTCAAGAAATTGGAAACATCATTATTTATAATAGAGAAGAACAAAAATTGGATAGTTTTTTTTTAAGGCGGATGAAGAACCTTTTGACGTAATAATCATGTGCATCTCAATATATCTTAGAACTTGGGTTCCTTATCCAAAGCCATTGGAAAATCAATCAAGGTGTAAAAGCCCATAAGAAACTCACTTTTCATTTATTGTATCCATATTTGTTATTGAATAATTTCATTAATATAATGTTAATAAATATTATGTTATTATTATTACTTCATCAGTATAAATTATTGAGAGGTGGGTTGAATAATGGAGCATTATTTTGGAAGAAGAAATAATTTATCAGTGTTTAAGCAGATTTATTATTTCTGTCTTAATTTAACTTGGAAAGTAATAGCTTGTAAAATATTATAATCTTCATGCAATGATATCTAATAGTTCAAGTGTTTATTTTTCCACAAAAAAAATCAGAACCAAAACTTTACATTTTTTTTACGTAAGCTGTGAGATTTCAATTGCAACTAGGAACAGAAAAGATTATTTGCCATTTTCCTACGAATTGTCGTTTTAGTATTATAATTTATATTGAAAAACTTAATGATTTAAAATTCTATTTCAAACTTTGATTTGCTTAGTTCGTAGAGCTCATGAAGGAAAGAACTAATCGAAGAAAATCTTCAGTGAAGTGCTCTCTCAAATTTTCAAAAACTTTAATTTAATCTCGAATTTAATGTAATGTTTCTTTAAATGTAAAGTCGTATATCACAGGAGTTCTTCCACAACTGCTGCCAGGTTTGAATGATGCGCCTTCCTCTTTTTTCCTAAGAATTCTTCTAACAGTAAGTACTTGAAAAAATCTGAAATATTATGGCCAATGTATTAATCAGAATACACTCTTAGTGGTTGAATAACAGTTTACCTGGAACACTAGAGCAATGCTGGCGGTAATATCTACAGATTCCCTGAAGAATTCAAAGTAACATCTATATACTGCTTCGTGTTCCCTTTTTGTTAGGCGAGAGGTATCGTAAGCAATTCCAGACATTTTTAATAGCACAAGGATGCGGACATACTCAAACTCGGCACGATTAATTATAAACACACATGTAAAAACTATCCCAAATTGTTCGATTTTCGTTATATCGAAATTGTAAGAAATAAATAATAAATGACAGTTCATCAGCTCATGGTTATTTTCAATGCGAACAACCTAAATTATGTGACTTGAAATATAACTAGACCGACCGTTGCCAACTGAATTTCGATTTTCCAAAGCCACCCTTGATGTCAATATATCTTAAACGGACTATATAATCTATCTATCTATATACAAATTGGAAATAGGTATTTTGTATTTATATTTCATTTGAAAAATGTCACATCTTTGATCATTAATATGATATCCAATGCGATAAATAAATTTTATCTGGTAGTAAAGTAGCTGGGTTCTGAGTGAAAGAAATATTGGAAACGAAAGAGAGCGAGGATAGGTTCGTTCTGCTGGCCAAATAATGAAACGTATAGTGTTCGCTGACGCGTTGTACCTTCTGTTGAAACATGTACACTTCGAAAACACCCGGGGTAATTAATATTTTTCAGCGATGTCACTGGAGGTTCTGGAACATTTATTGTATAGGTAAAATAAAGTAACATCCAGTATGAATCAGGTTGATACGAAAAATCAAATTTAATTGAAAAAGTAATCATTAAAGGATACTTTGGGAGGTGAATTCATCACTAAATTGTTGTTTTTTCTCCCAAAATCTGAAAAACAACTATTAAATAAAAATTTTAATATTTTGGAAATTACTTCAACCAAATAATATTAATAGTAATAATAACACTCAGGGGCTCCGGATTATGTCTCAGAGACCGACTTAGCAAACCCGAGGTACCCTAGCTAAACCTGGCAGTAGATATAAAATGCAAAACCGCACGGGGGCACTACGGGGACCCTGGTCACTCCAAACGATGATGCATCGTAAAACTACGTAGCCTTGAAGAACAGCTGCTGCCTGGGGATTACCAGCGCACGTCTGGGGTTCGTGCTGGACGTGACAGCATGCGGACCACTAACGGTACTAACGGCAGTATGCTGAAGAGGCGGGCGCCTGTCATACATGAAATTCTAGCTTCTGACGAAGACATCGAGGAGGGGAGAGAACAAGTTGTCGTTCGCATAGGAACTCAGCGCTCGCAAGAGAACTCGTGGTCGGACCCTGCAACAGGAACTAGGCCGCACAAAGGGGGCGCCACAAGTGGACACCCCAGCACATAAACAAATGTCTGTGTTAACCGAAGATCTAGACTAGAAAAAAGGGGATATATGGGCAGACTGCATGGTCTGTGTTGTGAGAATCACCCAGATCTCAACTTCTTGGCGCAGCAAAACTTTCAAGACCAAGTTAACCATCTCAAGAAGAGAGGAATCTTGTCGCAGCTTCAAGAGTCGGAGGAGATATGCTCCAATCGTACAGCAACAATTCATGAATCGAAGGAGAGAAAGAAGAACAGGATGAGAGGCAAGTGAGAGATGCCGCGATATGAAGTCACGTCAGCGGACATGGAGCAGGTGAAAGCTGCCCCACTCCGAGCCGAAAATACTGCATACTGCAACGGGCCAAGAACGGAACAGGTGAGAGATGTTCTAGAGCTAGTCGTCAGTAGAAGGAACGCATTTGAGGCTGAAGTAAAGGCCGGTCCATACGCTATGTTTTGCAAAACCTTCTGTCTGCGCATTCTTAAGGCGGAATGAAAACGTAGCAATTTTCAGAGTGTCTACATGGTGCAGAGATATCTGTATATTTCGCACAGTTCTAATGATTTGTCATGGAGTTACCATAGTTACCGTCTACATGCAGCGACAAATCCGCACAGTTCACGGATATCTATGCTCTCTAGCTCAGTTATCGCTGCAACTGCAACCTCTCCGCGCAGTATTCCTATCTACACGCAACGTTTTACCTGCAACGTGTTGAACTGTGCAAGCAAAAGGTTGTGCAAAACGTAGCTTATGGGACGGCCTTTAGGAATCCTAAAATGAAGACCACAAGGCAGGAATCGAGACTACCGGCTGACCTAGCAGTGATGAATAACATAATCGACGATCACCTAAAAAAAAGTACTGTTCGCTAGAAGAAATTGTGGCCGCAGTGAGAGCTGTTACTTTACTTTTGTGCCCACAAGTAAGAACAACAACAATGGAGGACTAACATAGGTCAAGATTGAATACGCTAGACAAGAAGATATGAACCGTACCAATGTGGTACCAATGTACGAGTATCATAGATGTTATTAAAGGACAACTGAAGCCGAGCAAGGAAATAGAGATCATGATGGTGGGCTGCGTGCGTTGCATCGTACGATGAGCTCGTCCACCATCAATCTACTGAAGCAGAAATATGTCGATAAAATAAGATCACCCGCGGTGGCAAGGAGGAAGCTGATCAAAATGCAAAAGTGGATAGAAGATAACAACACCTTCACCGCAGCATCTTCAGAGTTATTCCGATCCAAACAAGTATAGGCAAAAACACAACATCACCGAAGAAGTTGAACAGTTCTTGAAAAATTTGTACGAGCGACCACCGGAAACCAGGGATACTCCAGAACAAGTATAGGCAAAAACACAACATCACCGAAGAAGTTGAACAGTTCTTGAAAAGTTTGTACGAGCGACCACCGGAAACCAGGGATACTCCAGAACTTCAAAGATTCCAGATATTATGCGATCAAAATCTGCAACAGACCGAAGAGATTAGACATGCCCTGAATAACAAGCATGATTTCACGCCACCTGGACTTTCCAGTTACCCACCAACACCTAGCTAGATTATTCAGTGAGATAATAATTAACCGTGAGCCAATTCATTCATTGTTGGTAGAGGACAGAACTGTACTGATACCGAAATCAGGTGATCTAGTGTTATTCAACATCGGATTCTGCAGTTCAATGGACCAGTGTGAAATCAAATCTTCGCACAAAGAGTATCAAGGAAAGGACTGCAAGGGTTCAAGGACAACCTTCTTATAGGCAAGAGCATTTGTTAAGATGCGAGACTCTACAAGCGCGACCTACGTACATCTTGGTTGGATTACGCACATCGCACATGTGATGGAAAACATTATGGCGCTATGGAAAACTAAGTTCGCAGTTCGATCTCAAGGTCGGATCACTTATACCGGATGGGTGAGATACAGGCGAGGCATATTTAAAGGAGACTCGCTCAGCCCGTTATTGTTCTGCATAACACTTTTACCATTAACAGTTGAGTTGAGGACGAGCAGAATAGGGTACAAGACCGGGTCACCTGGTCTCACATCTCTTGTACATGGACGACTTCAAACTGTACGTTCCTTCCAAAGCAACACAACAACAACTAAACATGGTTGCCGAATATACCTCAGCAATAGGAATGTCATTCAGTTTGGAGAAATGTGCTGTTTTTCATCTAAGCAGAAGAAGTTCTGAAGAAGCAGGAGAAGACATTGAACTTAAAGGGGATATTATCATTCGGCACCTCGAAGATAAAGAAACTTACGAATTTCTTGGAATACAACAAAGAGGCGCACTGGAGAGAACTCAAATCAAGGATGCCTCAAGAGCTAGCTACAAAAAGGAGCTTCGGGATATACGGAAATCACAGCTGTCCGGTAAAAGCAAAGTGTTTGCTATGAACAGCTTGGCAGTCCCGATAGACACCTACTCTTTCGGGGAAGTTAACTGGACAGTGAATGAAATTCTCGAGGTAGTCAGATCCACTCGGATGAACATGAATTCTAGCCTGCATCCCAACTGCTCGATACAAATAATATACCTTCCACGAACGCGGGGAGGTAGGGGTTTGCAAAGTTTGGAATACCAACATCTACAAACGTAGGTAATGGCAATAAGGATACTGAGAAGTGAATACCTGCTTCTTAAAATGGTAGCTCATCATGAAATTAGGAAAATGGACTTTTCTATTTAGGTCTGCACGAAGAGCCTTGAAGAAGCTCAGTATAACTGGCATATCCAATATCATGAGCTAGCAGGAACACCTATCACGCCAACAGACCGAACAAAAGTAGACAGAGATATTAGAAAGGCACAACTGAAGACACTACTCGAAGATCACATCAGTAAAAATCTGCATTCCATATATTTCAGAAGTTTGAAAGATCAGGCCCTGTCGAAATAATTATCCTTCGCCTTTTTTAAGTCAGCTGGATGAAAGTCGGAAACTAGGGGATTTGTTATAGCTTATCAAGAGGGGGAGATGAATACAGGATGGTATAAAAAGAGCATCATGGGAGTGGACATCCCAACAACTTGCAGAGCATGCCACATCCAGCAGTAAAGTGTTATGTACATTATGTCTGCTTGTAGAGTTCATGCTCTATAGGGATATGTAGATAATGCTGCACGCCGAATTCTCTACTTTCTACCATCTGAGAGAAGTTTATGGCATAGACAACGAACCAGTGATACACTAGGTACCTCTGGAGATTGAAGCGGTTGTTGAAGATGACATAGCTCGCATCTACTGGAACTATGATATTCCAACAACTCAGCAGATCCACGCCATAAAGTCCTGTTTGACAAATACCTCAAGGTTTTGTTTGTTGTCGAATTCACCTCCTCTGCTTAAAATAAAGTGGTGGTGAAAGAATATCGGAATAGGAAACAATGCAAGGATTTAATGTTCTTGTGTTCAGACACACATACAGTGCACACAGATGAAATTTTGAAAAATCTTATCTCCGAAAGTATTTAAGTAAACATTAAAGGATACTGTGGGAGGTATATTCATCATTGAATGGTTTCTTTCTGGGTTTTCTCTCCCAAACTCTGAAAAATGTCTATAAAATAAAAATTAATTATTTTGTGATTTGCTTTTGCGTAAGAAACACAAGATATTTGTCAGAAGCATTTGAACAATGTTGCCTAACAAATAACAACGAAACAACATCAACGAAGAAACAACTATATCGTAACGTTTCGGAGTCTATATCAGACTCCTTCTTCAGACGCTTAACGAAAAAATCATCAGAACTATTTTGTTGATTGTTATTCTGAGATTCGAGAATTGTCACATTGACAGTATTTGAAAATCATAGCTAACATAGTTTTACTTTGTATAGAAATTTCCAAGTTCCACCTCCTTTTTCAATAAATTCAGCCAAATATGGTCAATACCAATTGAGCAATTTGCAAAATTGCATTCTCTGTTCAATAAAATACAAGTTGATTCCTTAAGTTTCCTTTTAATATAATCAGTTTCTGTCATCAGAATCTTTGTATTACTCCAATCCATCATGTTATCTCCTTGGATTGTACATACATGTTCTGCTATTTTTGATTTCTGTATGTCTCTATTTCTCAAGTTATTCTTATGCTCTGACTTACTTACTTCTAGTGGTCTTGATGTTTCTCCTGTGTATGATTCATCACAAATACAAGGATATTATATACACAGTTTTTTTATTTTTGTTTTTCATTAATGGGTTTTGTCTTCGTTAATAAAGACCTGAGATCATTTTGTGTTTTGAAGACGGTTCTTATATTGAACTCAGAACCGATTCTTCTGATTTTTCAGTAAGGCCACGAACATAAGGGATCACATTCAGCATATTGGGTTGCTGTTCTTGTTGATTATTGATGTTTGATGTATTTATGAATTGTCTAGGATATCCATTATCTTCAAGAAATTTTTTGTTGAAATAAATTTCTTAATTTCGAATGTCAAGAGTAGAACAAATAAGGTTAGCTCTATCGTAATGTGTTTTAATAACACCTCTTTTTACACTAAGTTTATGTTTCTTCGTATAACTTACGTTAGAAGTTGTTTTGATAGGCTTCTCTAGTAAAATTTTATTCAAAACTCTGAATTCGTTTGATTTTTCGGTTGGAAGTTTTTGAGCTGTTTTCTCAATAGATGTTATAATGTCTAGAATGGGGACATTTCTTGTTGTAACTGCAAAATTTAGTCCCTTTGATAAGATTCTTTTTTCACTTTCATTCAAACTCCTTGAAGATGAATTTATAACCGTTTTATTGATGAAGTTGTTATTTAGTACATTATTATTGTTTTCATCGAACATAGAATTGAATTTATTCATAATATCTTGATTCAGTCTTACCTTATTTTGTATGAGAAAACGTACCCTTTCTCTGACTAATGCATGACCATGTTAGAGTTGAAAATGATATCAATGGATTCTTATGACGAAACTGCATCTCAAAAAAATTTAATTCGAAATTTCAAAAGTTTTTTCGTTACTCCGAAACCAATAACGAGCCTAACCGAGATATTTATCTTCCGTTCGAGAGTTATAGTGTTAACGAACGGCCGTACAGAATTGATTTCGACCACGGATTCTTGATGAGTGAGCTGAACTGAATCGTTTGAGACCATTTTCAGGCAAAAATTCGAAAATAACAGACATTTGATAAGCACTCTGATCCGAGGAACAAGAGCTCCAAAAATGATTCCTCATATCATTATAGGCACGTTGGAATACTTGAAACTAAATAGATTAATGAGGCTTGAAATGTCAAACCATTAAGCAATGGCAATAATAAACCCATGTGTCAAATTAATTAGTGAATGTGTGAACAAGTTATTTTCGTGGGTGTTATTCTTATCATCAGTATTTTGTTCATCCAAAAAAAAAGGTTTTGGTGTAGTAACGAGGAATGCGCAGATATTCATTTTTGTTATGGAAATGCAAACGTGGTAGTTCGTGAATAACAAAGAAGTGATCCTATTCGAAGAATTCTGGATGCTCCTGTATTCATTAGAATACATCGGAATTTTCGTAGCATTGGCCAGCGTGTGAATAACGGAATTGATACGTGACATTGAAATAATAATCAAAATCGTACTTCTGATGATAATCCAAGGCTCAGCTCTTGTAGAGCAGCTCAGCAACTTCAAATACTGAAGTCTCAATTATTGCTACACTGAAAGATGACCACAGACACGTATATCATGGACAGTCCGTTAAGGATTCACACCCTGGAGATGCAGAAAAGCAAATGCGATTTTGTCGATGACTTTTAAACTCAGCAGAAGAATTACCTGACTTCTCACAAAAAACTCTTTGGACAAATGAGTCCTCATTTACTAGTCCTTGGAGTTACCAACTTCTATAACATTCATGTATGGGCAAAATGAATTTTCCGTTAATGTTTGGTTGGGAGTTATAAAAAATTTTGTTTGAGGCCCACATTTCCTAACCCCAAGATTAGACTCAGAATTTTTTCTTGAATTCCTTTCGAATAACCTGCAGGACTACATAGATGATTTACCTCTTCATTCAAAACGCTGTAGTTGGATACAACTGGATGGAGCCCCGCATTTTGTATTTGCCGATTCAATAATAATTATCCGTCGTTGGATTTTGCTGCTAGGGGGAGGCGGTATCAATAACGACATGGTCAATGGAATTGGACCAGTGGTTTGTCCAATTTAGGTCACCGGATCTAAATCCTTTGGAGTACGTCTGGGGAAATATAAAATATGAAGTGTACGCAACTCCAAAAGAAGGAAGAGTTGATTTGATTTTACGTGCAAAAAATTGTGGGGAATTTTTGCGCGTATTTTTATTGTTTTCCATTTTCCATAAGCCTGATTGTATCCTCAACCAACCCCACCACAGCGCTAAGTATATAACTCCTTTTTGGCGCTCTTGTTCTACGGAACAGAGTGCTTATCAATTTACCCAAATGTCTGTATTTTTCGATTTTTTGGCTGAAAATGGTCTTAAACGAATTGGTTGGACTCACTGATCAAGAATCCGTGGTCGAAATGGATTCTGTCCGGCAGGCCGTTAACACGATCATAAGAATCCATTGATATAATTTTGAACTCTAACAAGCTAACACTTTCGGAGATATGATTCTTCAACATTTCAATAATACATCGTACATCTATGTTTTCACAGAATGCGAATTCTATATGTCTGTGTTCACTGTCATACTTCACTGTCTTCTAACAAAGTATGATTAAATGCAAAATGACCAATCATAGGATATTATAATTACCCCTACCCTATATGCCCTTGGATAATCCATATCGATGGTTTAAAGCACATATATTGTATGCCCACTTTTTGCCAATGTTAGGGTAAAGTGATATTTTGAACGTAGGTAGACAGTCTGTGTAGAGAGTCTGTGCAAATATTGTATACAGGGTGTTCCGGGAAGAATGCGACAAACGGATACCATGAATTAATGTCATCAGGCTCGACTCGTATCAAGAGGTTTTAATCGCTTGAGTGCCTTCGTTTGGGATATACAGGGTGATGTTCAACTCATGAGTGAAATTTCACAGTTCAATAACTCTTGAACTAATCGACCGAATGATTTCATATTTTAAAGTCTTGTCACTCTTTACTATCGCCTTACTTCAATATTTCCGAAATCGAATAAATCAGATCCGTACTGGTAAACTTTTAGACTTTTCCTATTTTCATGAACATTGGATCACCCTATACGTGGACATTGAGATTTTTTTCCGTTACCGTAATCATAAAGAATCAATTCATAATAAAAATTCTAAATCTCTTCTTGGCACAGTCATACATGGTATCCCTGCATTTCAATATATTTTTGAGCACGTTGAAATACAGTCGACTCTCGATAACTTGAAACTCTAGGGACCAGCAAAAAAGTTCAAATTATCGAGAGTTCAATATAATAAGGGTTCAAATAATCAAGAGGGTGTTCTGATGAAATTCGAATAATCAAGAGTTCGATAAAAATTCTTGATTTATGTATAATTTAAAATATTTTTCCATCCTCCGCAGCTTCAATCACACGCTTTTTTTCACTATTGGAAGTACACTTGTTCTTTCTTGAAATTATTTTAGTAAAACAAATCAAAAATTCACGTTTGAACTTTGAATATAAACTGGAATGAGAATTGCCAACTGTATTTATGTAAACAAACGACAGATCTGAGCAGGATAAAAAATTCAAAGTGGGGTAGCCCGGACTTCAAATTATTGAATGTTGGCAGGCAAGATACCATACCTTTAACTTCAAATTACCGAGGGGACCAATTAATATTGATTTTTTTCAATTTATCGAGTATTTTTCAAGGGACTGGAAAAAAATTTCAAATTATCGAGAGATTCAAATTAACGAGTGTTAATTTATCGAGAGACGATGTAGTTGTTTCCCAGCTTTTGCTATCGAATTATTATTATTATTATTATTATACTGATCCTCCTGGGTCTTCCACAAGGAGACCCCTCATAAGCTCTAAGAGCTTGACCTGAGTTAGGAGAACCAGTTGTGTTCTGTGTAGGTTTTGTTACTGTGTCCTTACGCCACCTTAGGCACAGCACTGTTAATTTTTGACCCAACAGCGAATGGTGGCGATTACCGTGACTAGAAAATTTCTTTCCAAGCCTCGGAATTGAACTTGGTGCTTCCGCTCCCAAGTCAATTACTCTACCACTGAGCCAACCGCACTTTATAATTAGGTTAATTCGGTTGTGATTTAATAATATCGCAAGCATCAATAATTCTTTGTAGCGGTTGCTGCCTACTATTTATCTGTACCTCATAGACCTCTTGTTTAATAGCCCCTCATAGAAAATAATCCAACGGTGTCAGATCAGGGGTTCGAGGAGACCTAGCCACATGTCCACCTCTGCCAATCCATCTGTTTTCAAAACTGTTAGTCAAATATGTTTCCATTGGAATGTTTTCTAACAAACCAGGCAAAGTATGTTCCAAAATATCCTTATAATTTTTTCCAGGCAACCTAATTCAAACATATGAGGGCCAATCAAACGATTGTTGTAGATATCGCACGAAACATTTATCGATAATCTGACTTTGGAATTTCTCTGAATTATTGTTGGATTATTCTGAGCACATACGTGAAAATTATGGGAATTGTTAATTCCATCCCTAGTGAATTGCGATTCATCGGTGAACAGAATCCGAGAAATCATTCTTATATGGCCTATGATCCATTGAGAAAAAATGAGCCTTGTAATTTCATCACCTTGTTCTAATTTTTGCACCATTTGTTGACGATAGGGATGCATTCTGGCTTTTTTTATTGTTTTATGTACTCTGCTTTTGGGGCTCCTAATCTACTTGGTTAATCTGCGCGTACTGGTAGATGGATTTTGGTCACTAATTCTAAGATTGTATTTTCTTCATTTGAATTTTGTCTTGGGGTACGATCAACTTTAATTTTAAAAATTTCCTTTCTCACGATGCAGTCTATAAATTCTTGTGAAAAGGGCATAGGGAATTATGCGGTTAGGGTATGTTTTTGCGTATTCTCTTACTGATTTCCTGTAATTGCACTCACAAATACCATACATGAGAATCATATTTCTATATTCTTCTCGAGAATATCGAAAAAGTATTTCTAAATTCGTTAACTGAATTTGCACTGTAATTTTTGAACTATTGGCTGTGAAAAATTTTAAAACAATTATTTTTTTTCTCAATCTGAGGAAAATTTCAAGGAAGGCAGTCGTAAAGAGTGACAAAACCGCAAAATTCGAAATAATTCTACCGATAAGATCAAGATTTATTGAACTATGAAGTTTCACCCACAAGGGAATGTTGATTAATCACCCTGTATGATGGTGCCAAGCAGAGATTTAAAATTTTTATTTTGAATCGATTCCTTGTGGTTACGAAAATGAAAAAAAATCGTACAGGGTGATCCAATATTCACGAAAATAGGAAAAGTCTAAAATTTTACCAGTACGGATCTGATTTATTCGGTTTCAGAAATATTGAAGAAAGGTGATAGTAAAGGGTGACAAAACTTCAAACTTTGAAATCATTCGGTCGATTAGTTCAAGAGTTATTGAACTGTGAAATTTCACTCATAAGATGAACATCACCCTGTATATCTCAAACGAAGGTACTCAGGCGATAAAAACCTCTTGATACGAGTCCAACCTGATGATATTAATTCATGGTATCCGTTTGTCGCATTCTTCCCGGGACACCCTGTATATGCCGAATAACGAGAAGTAAGACTTACTTCTCGTTATAATATTTGAATAGATTCTATATCTGTCTTCCTGCGTTCAAAATATTACTTTACCCTAACATTGGCAAAAAGTGGACATACAATATCTGTGATTTAAGCCATCGATATTATGATGGAAATACAGGGTAACCTCCTTAATGCGCACAGTTAATGGCAATGTAGTTGTCCGGATTTTCGATTTGTCCGGATCATAGAAAAACATAATTATTCTTATAGGTTGTTTATTAAATAAAATAATGTATTCATAAAAAAATATTGAATTAATTGAAATTCTCAACTGAAAGAGAAATAGAACTTATTTATTTCTTATTCTTGAAATTTATTCATTAAAAATGTATCTATTAAATAAAATACTTAATTCAAAAATTGGTACAAGCCCTGTGGACAGGAGCTTTCTGGCGCTCTTGTTCAATCAGACAAATTATATCTCCGAAAGTATTGGTTTCTCAGAGTTGAGCATTATATCAATGTAGGAAATTCAATTCAAATAATAGTTTATTAATCAAGACAAAATGAGCAATCTGAGAATGAGAACTGCACCATGGAAGAAATCAAATCAAAATAGCTGACATGAATTTGACTCTCACTTTCTCTCTCTCTCTCTCTCTCTCTCTCTCTCTCTAGTACAGGATGACATGTACAAGTATGAACATAGATCATATAATAAATCATAGATAGAATAATTATAGCATTCTGTGAAAACATAGAAGTACGATTCATTATTGAAATTTCGAAAAATCATATCTCCGAAAGTATTAGCTTGTTGGAGTTAAAAATGATATCAATGGACTTTTATGGTGAAACTGCATCTTAAAAAAAATATATTTTGAAATTTGTAAGTTAAAAAAAAATTTTTTTCACGTTACTCCGAAACCATCTGACCTATTTTGCCCAATAGCGAACTTAACTGAGATATTTATCTCCCTAACCTACTCTGAAAATTTCAACTGCCTAGTTCATTCCGTTCGAGAGTTATTGTAGAAACAAAATTTAATAATTTTCAAAATTTTTTTTGTGCACTTTACGGTAACCCGATCAATACAAAACTCAATAGCGTCCAAAGGTCATGATTCTGAAATTTGATGCTAAATTTCAGATAGATCGAGTGATCGGTTTCGGATATACATATTCATAAAAAATGTTTTTACTAAAAACGGCCATAACTCCGAAACCGCTTGATGGATTTTGCCCGTCCAAGATATTTACGCTCCAAACCTACCCTGCAAATTTCAATCCTCTAACTCCTTTCGTTCGAGAGTTATCGTGTTAACGGACGGACGGCCGGACATAATCGATTTCGACCACGGATTATTGATCAGTGAGTCGAACCAAATCGTTTGATACCATTTTCAGCCAAAAATTCGAAAATTACAACATTTGGGCAAATTGATAAGCACTCTGTTCCGAGGAACAAGAGCGCCAAAAAGGGAACAGAAAACATAAATTGAATTCAAATTTTCATAAACAAGAGATCACATTTAGATTTATCTACTTATTTATTTTCAACTTTGTAGTAATATGAAATTTGTGTTTGACTTTATGTCAGCTTCATTTTTGCGCGCGTGTTCCGCAAGGAACAGCGTGCTATCATTTCGTCACAATGTCTGTATTATTCGAATTTTTTTTCGAAAATGGTCTCAAACGATTAGGTTCGACTCCCTGATGAAGAATTCGAGGTCAAATTCAATTCTGTCCGTCCGGTCCTGCCGGCCGGCCGGCCGGTCCGGCCGTTAGCACGATAACTCTCGAACGGAACGACTTAGAGCGTTGAAATTTGCAGGGTAGTTTCGTAGCGTAAATATCTCGGACAAGTTCGTTAACGGGCGAAATTGACCGAGCGGTTTCGGAGTTAAGGCCGTTTTTAATAAAAACGTTTTTTATGAATATTTCCGGAACCGATCACTCGATCTTTTTGAAATTTGGCATCAGATTGTAGAATCATGACCTTTATATGCCTGCGAAGTTTTGTGTTGAACGGACGGCCCTAAAGTGGCAAAAAAAAATTTTGAAAATTTGAAAATTTTGTTTTCACGATAACTCGAAAAATACTGATCTGATTAAATTGAAACTCAATAGTTAGATGCAAAAAACCAAAATAAACACTTTTGCAAAATTTCGTGAAGATCACGTGACATGAAAAAAATAAAAAAATTACTACTATTTTGCGGAATATTTTGCTTTTAATGCCGAAACATATGTTTTTGAGGTTCATGCTGCCCTTTCCGGGCATTTTCCGTATTGCGCATGCGCAGATGAGAAGTTCTTTAACTGCTGTAGTTTTCGTCAGAGAGGATTGGGGTTTTGGGGTGACGGATGCTATTCCTCCATAGAATTCAGATCCCTGATGAGGGTCTGCGCATGCGTAGATTCAAGATGCGATATCTTCCGAACCACTAGTGTTGGAGAATCGGAGTTTTTTGTAAGGTGTGTTATTTTGAGAGGACTTTTAGCCGCCAGTAGATTGCGCATGCGCAGAAGAGAAGTGACTGTTTTTGGGTTGGATGGATTATGTTGGGAGTGCTGAGTCGATATTATGAGGTTTTAAAAGAATATTCATAGCAATTCAGTGCAAGGAAAAGTCAGTTTGGGGGATGTAGCGTTGTTTCCGAGTTAAAGTGTCTGTACCGTGGCCCTGGGGCTAATTTTGAAATTGATGTTACCCCTTACAGGCATTTTTCGTTATGCGCATGAGCAGACCATCAGTGATTTAACTGGTGGTGTTTTCGTCAGAGAGGATTAGGGTTTTGGGGTGGCGGATGCTATTCCTCTATAGAATCCCTTGTTGAGGGTCTGCGCATGCGTGGATTAAAGATGTGATATCTCCTGAACCACTAGTGTTGGAGAATCGGAGTTTTTTGTAAGGTGTGTTATTTTGAGAGGACTTTTAGCCGCAAGTAGATTGCGCATGCGCAGAAGAGAAGTGACTGTTTTTGGGTTGGATGGGTTATCTTGGGAGTGCTGAGTCGATATTATGAGGTTTTAAAAGAATATTCATAGCAATTCAGTGCAAGGACAAGTCAGTTTGGGGGATATAGCGTTGTTTCCGAGTTAAAGTGTCCGTACCGTGGCCCTGGGGCTAATTTTGAAATTGATGTTACCGCTTACAGGCATTTTTCGTTATGCGCATGAGCAGATCATCAGTGATTTAACTGGTGGTGTTTTCGTCAGAGAGGAATAGGGTTTTGGGGTGGCGGATGCTATTCCTCCATAGAATCCCCTGTTGAGGGTCTGCGCATGCGTGGATTAAAGATGTGATATCTCCTGAACCACTAGTGTTGGAGAATCGGAGTTTTTTGTAAGGTGTGTTATTTTGAGAGGACTTTTAGCCGCGAGTAGATTGCGCATGCGCAGAAGAGAAGTGACTGTTTTTGGGTTGGATGGGTTATGTTGGGAGTGCTGAGTCGATATTATGAGGTTTTAAAAGAATATTCATAGCAATTCAGTGCAATGACAAGTCAGTTTGGGGGATGTAGCGTTGTTTCAGAGTTAAAGTGTCCGTACCGTGGCCCTGGGGCTGATTTCGAAATGGATGTAACCCCTTACAGGCATTTTTCGTTATGCGCATGAGCAGACCATCAGTGATTTAACTGGTGGTGCTTTCGTCAGAGAGGATTGGGGTTTTGGGGTGGCGGATGCTTTTCCGCTATAGAATCCCCTGGTGAGGGTCTGCGCATGCGTGGATTCAAGAAGCGATATCTCCTGAACCACTAGTGTTGGAGAATCGGAGTTTTTTGTGAGGTGTGTAATATTGGGAGGACTTGCAGCCACGAGTATACTGCGCTTGCGCAGACGAGAAGTGAATGGTTTTGGGTTGTTTGGGTTATGTTGGGAGTAATGAGCCGATATTGTGAGGTTTTAAAAGAATATTCATGTCAATTCAGTGCACGGACACAAGTCAGTTTGGGGGAAATAGCGTTGTTTCCGATTTGAAATGTCTGTATGGTGGCCCTGAGGCGAATTTATAAACAACTATATTCGGTAGATCTATATTAAAATGCGTTCGGATTTGGAGAAGATGCAATTTCGTCCCTAACGGAGGACCCACAACCGAATTTTTTTCTGATCTACGGTAAAACTAACAGCCAAACTGTATTGATAGCTATATTTGTTAAAGGAACTTGAAAAAAAAAAAAAAAGCACTGACGTGAAGTCAGTACTCTTTGGCGCGCGTGTTCACGGTGGCTAATTTGAATTGAATGATTCAAAAATTAACAGTGCTGTATCTAAGCTGCCATCAGGATAGAGTAACAAAGTTGGAAAAGAACACAAGTGACTCTCCTTAGTCGCACAAGCTCCTAGAAGATTTGGGAGGGTCAGTATAATCCTAATCATGTTTATAGCACGCGCGCAAAAGCAGATTGACTTAACAATGAAAGAAAAAGTGTAAAAAGTCAATCTGCTTTGGCGCGCGTGCTATAAACATGATTAGGATTATACTGACCCTCCCAAATCTTCTAGGAGCTTGTGCGACTAAGGAGAGTCACTTGTGTTCTTTTCCAACTTTGTTACTCTATCCTGATGGCAGCTTAGATACAGCACTGTTAATTTTTGAATCATTCAATTCAAATTAGCCACCGTGAACACGCGCGCCAAAGAGTACTGACTTCACGTCAGTGCTTTTTTTTTTTTCACTGCTTTATTTTTCATTTCGAACAGCATCTCCGACAATCTTTGTGAACTGCACGCTACACAACAAACAGCAAAGTAAACGTACGCTGGTACACTAGCGCACCCAACAATGTTATGAATCTTGTTTCAACTCGTAAATTTCAGACGCGGTGGCTTTTGTGCGTCCGGATTATAGACATGCGTCCGGACTATGGGTTTTGAAATCAGGCGTCCGAAGTACTGGATGTCCGGATTTAACTGTGTCCGAATCATAGAGGTTATACAATTTCGTAAGTTTATCAAATTGGGTTCAGAATATCTTCAGTGTAAACAAAACTGCAATATTGGCTAAGTTTCAATTGATATAATATAATTTTCAGAGTAGATTTGAGGAATGAATATAGTCGGATAAGTTCGTTATTCAATTTTAATTTAGTTTCTTCGATATCATTCCCAACTCTGACAAACCAATAATTTCGGAGATGAATTTTCAAAGTTTGAACAAAAGCGCCAAAGCTCCTGTCCATAGAGCTTTCCCATTTTTTAAAATCCATATTGGTGTGCATTTGTTTCTATGAATTATGAAAATTGCATCCTTATTACTTTTTCAATTATTTTAGATATGATTGAAGTAAGGATTATGGGACGATAATTATCTGGCTCCTCAGAATTTTTGACAAAGGCTTAATTTTTAGATATTTTGCAGTGTTCTGGAAATGTTCTATTTCTAATTACATCGCTTATTTTTTCCAAAATTTTATCTCCTCCAACTGGAAACAATTTTCTAATGTCTACAATGGAGATGTTGTCATAGCCTGAAAAACATGTGTTCTTGAAAGAATAAAATACTATTTCTCGTATGTGCATTTCTCCATTCGTATAGTCTTGTTATTTATGATATCTTTAAATTTATTGACGCTATTCTTAACAGTTGCTTGAAGTTTTGGAGCTATATTGACGAAGTAGTTTAATGCATTTGCCATGTCTACTGGATCTGTGAATATCTCCTTATCGTGTTTTTTTATGCTTATATTAGTGTCCGATTTCTTGTTAGTGATGATTAGAGAGTCATTGATGATATTCCATATCTTGCGTGTATTTGAACCAGTATTAGTGATAGTGTACCTTATGCTGTGTTACGTACGTTATAATCTGTGTAATAATATTACATTTATGTATTTGTTCAATCTCAAACTTTCCACTCTCTAGGTCTTTTCTAACATACACTGAAAAGCCCCCAGATTCTCTGCAGTTATGATAAGCTTTATAATAATTCCGTAATATTTCACCTCGTCCTTCAACCAAGTTTCACACAAAACAATTATTGATGGTTTGTTGTAGTTTTCAATGTGAACTTTTAGGTTGTCCAGTTTATAGCGTTTTCTTCGAGATCTTTAGATAAAGTATATCTAGTTTTTTGGGAATTAGGTTTTTTGATCGGCTAATCTTTTAATCTGTTTTTCTGATTTTATGTGAATATTTTGCTGTCAACAGTTTACGTAAAAATATCTTACCATTATTATACCAAGCGAATATAGAACAATGTTGCCTGATAAACCGTAATGAAACAACATCAACGATAGAACAACTATTTTGTATCATATCGGAGACCAAATCAGACACCAAGCGAAAATCGTCAGAATTATTTTTTGTTGACAGTTATTCTGAAATTCCAAATTTAATAATGAATTTACGTCCCACAGTATCCTTTAATGATTACTCAGATCTTTCAAGCTCTAAATTACTTTTTAAAGACTACGAACGGCTATTTTTAACGAATAGACAGTCATTCGAAATATCGCCAAAACTTTGGAATTTTTGTTTGATCCCTTAATTTTTCCCACTAGTGTATATCAGCTAAATTTATTTATAATTCAATGACTGAGCGTGCTAAAGTTTCTGATGTGTTTGGTTTTATATCTTATTATCTTCTCAAAGTCATTATTGTTGTATTTAGCTCTCAATAGTTATTAAATTCATCTTGGAAGAAGCCAGATTCAATAAGGAAGGAGACTGGAAAAATAAAATGGAATTCAGACTCCAACTTTTATTGAAGTGCATTGGAACGCAAGCCCCTAAAATCGTCAAGTCACTCATAGAATCTGGTGATGAATATTCTCAAGAACTCATGTTATTGATTTATATGTCCCGTCCAGCTGCAGGACAAGGATTGGTAGGTCAGAACCTCTAAGGCTCAACATGAAATAATTGAAAATTTTGTTTTAAGATTGACATGAAATCGGAAATATCAAATGATGCTTATACAAGACGTTGTCCAAGTGCAGTTGATAGACTCTCCCATACATTATTGAGTGCGTTAACGTCAACACCCCGTATAAAGGACTGGAATCGAAAGAGTCTAGATCTCAATGTGTGTGCTAGAAAATTAGCTTCTACTCACCCAATCTTGATTCTCAGGCAGCTGCCAATGCTTGCAGGTAAGAACTTTTTATCATAAACGAGGCTTAGGCTGGTCTTATACGGCCGGATTTCTCTCTGAATTCATATTCTCAATTAATAATCTGAATTCTGGAAGCTTGCAAAATCTAGAAATTCATACTCTGAAAAAATCAGAATGTGTGAGGAGAATAGGAAATTAGTATGCAATTCCGTGTTTTCTGAATTAATAATATGAATTAAAAGTATGCATTCAGAGAGACATTCCGGCTGTATAAGGCCGGCCTTAAAAAAGGTGTTTATTGGTTTAATATTTCATCCCATTTTGACGTTTAAAGACGACAATATTCAACCCATGGTAACAAGGGTAAGTTGACGTTTATCCACTGAGTGAATTAAAATTTTTTTAATTCACTAGTGGAATAAAATGTTCACCACTCACTTTCTGGAAATTTTTCTTTCCACACACAATGCACCTAAAACTCATTTTAAAGTATGTTTATTAAAATTTATCAAAAATTCTACATTAACAGTCATTTCTATCATTAAAGTAAAAATTACAATTATTAAGATTTTGAAAATGGAACTGGAAACCTGCACCTCCTCCAAAGGAAACACGCTCAGTCGTTATAGCACATGTGTTTGAGGACTTCTCAGGCCCTGCTGGAATATCCATTTCTGCATCAGGAACTCCGGTTTTTGTGACCCCACCAATTATTTGTTCAGAAATATTTATTTTGTTTTGTAGTGAATCTTCAATATATCCTTCTGCAACAGAACTTGAGCGCCATCCACCATGTCTTTTCGTTGACACCTTTGGCTTTTTTATTATTTCTCCAGGCACAAAATGCCGTATATTGCTTTTCGTACAATATTTTTGATTTTAATGGAATTACTGCTTCTGCTGCCTCATTTGCTTCTTGTATAATGCACTCAGGAACTACAACCTCGTCGTCACCGCTCAACATTTTTTCGAAATAAAAATTCTTTGACGGTTCTATAATTTTCATTGACACTTGCAAACAATTAATTACATAGTGCCCTAGCAACCATCGATCGAAGGGAAATCTCGTTATGAATTTGAATTATACCTAATATTTCCTCTAAAAAGTATTCATTATTTGAAATTTCATCAAAATGGGATAAAATTTTGTATACGACACGTGAGTTAATAGTATATTATTTAACGAGCGGTAATGTAAGTCATAACTCACGCAGATGAAGTTTGCAGCGCGAGCCGGAGGCGAGTGCTGTAATTCATCAAGTGAGTTATGGCCATTACCGCAAGTTGAATACTATACTTTATCTACGACTATAACAATAAATACAAAATCTAAAATAAATTATGATATTAACTAGATGATGAAAACGATTGAATTATTTATGAGATCTACTACCTTTGTTGCCAGATATTTCTGATCAGGAGCTTCATTTATGAAATCATTTACTTGTTCTGGCGTAAAACTTTCTGCCTTTTTAGCTACATGTTTCTCTGATTGACGTTTGAGAAACGCACGTAATTTTAAATAATTATCTATATTGATTCCATTATTTATGTTGAGTGTGCTTCTTGGCATGGAGCAGGAAGTCCATAGAGACGGTGCTGAGTTCACTAAAATATGCCAAAAAACATTCACTGTAAACGATGACTTGTTTTTGCCGCTACACCAATCTTGAAAATATTTGTATACAACTTTATACTTGTTTTGAGATCTTTCGGCAATAAATTCTGTATGGTGACATTAGCTGCTTCTTTTATTTCTGGAGGTGCACATAATAATTCATCTTCACTATCAGAATTAATCGTTTTCAGCAAAATATTCACGGTAATTAGGTATCAACTCTATTTCAAAACGTCAAAATTATTCAGGTGACAGAAGCACAGACCCACCTTGATATTCAACTGGTGAATAATTCCACGAATAGTAATGAGTTATAGCGGTGAGTTATTATTACTCACGGTGTTTGTTTATAGATACTATTAATTGAATGAAAGCAATTGAATAATGAATATATTATTTAATAGGAGTAGATAAAAATGTTTATTCACTCGAAGAAGTGAACCCACTCGCCCTACGGGCTCGTGGGTTAAACTTTCTTCTCATGAATAAACATTCATTTAACTCACTTGTTGTATAAATAACTATTATCAAATATTGAACCTATGGAGTCAACAGCCAAACATATTTGAAACGTTTATTGAAATATTCGCAGTTCAGGTTTTGTACGTATTATAACCTTGAATAGTCCTATAAACTTTTCGTTCCGATTGATCTCATTTGAAGGGTGGAAACTGGTGAAAACAAAAACAATAATATGTCTCAATGCATGAAATCCAGAATATACAGGGTGAGTCTTTGACCACTGCATTAATTTTAACCAAAGATTCCTCTCATCAAATGAAACACTTTTTTCATTTAACATTTTTCCAAATTCAGCCCAGGTAAAAAGATACAGGCTGTTGAAATTTTGAAAAAAAATCAGTTTTTATTTTGTAGCTTTGACATCCTTTTTTCGAATAAAATGAATGTTGGCGTAAAGTTTCCTATAACTATGATACATACTTTCCAAATATTAGTTATTTTCTACTTCTACTGGTTTTCTAGTTATGGACTCGTCGATTCATAAAACTAAACGAAATTAGCATAAAGAAAGCATATGAAGTTTTTCTTGAGTCATTTCAAGAATATTCCATCGTTTTAAAACTTTTTATTATTCTTCATCTTTCTCCTTAAACGCACCGTTTTTGAGATATTCTTCATTGAATGTTTTAAAATGGAAAACTCCAGAAATTTCACTACTTGTATGGATCCTTCCCTGAGCGTTGGAATCCAGAATCAAGCTGTAAACCACGTTACCATGCCTTATTCTCGTCCGCCAACAATGTCATAGATAATTTATATGCGGGAGTGTATTAGCACATTGTGAAATCTTTAAACGCTTGTAACTTTTTACCTGAGCCGAATCTGGAAAAATGGTAAATGAAAAAAATGTTTTCATTTGATGAGAGGTATCTTTGGTTAAAATTAATGCAGTGGTCAAAGACTCACCCTGTATATAAATTTTTAATCTAAAATTTTTCTCTCAATGCTCTACGATCAGTAGTTGAGAAGCGTGGAAAAGGTAGATAAACATAGATCCAATATTGACAATATTTCTACTGCCTGACTAGGGCAGTTGGTTAGTCTATCAGACACGTAATACGCGGTATCGAAATATTTCTTGTTCTGGGTTCGGCCTTTATGTTTGGCAATTTTTTCGCAGTTGCTTTCGTTATCACATTCTGAAATTTTTCTACCAGCCAATGAAGGATTGGTTTTGCAATTTCAGTACGACCAAAATTTGTTTCCTATAGCAGCAGATGAATGCATGATTTTACACGAGGTACATTCTTCAAATCTTTAATTAAAACCTATTCATTGCGAAAATTTTGGTGAAAATGAAATAAATATTCATAGATATTTTGACGCTCTTAAACAAAAATTATGTAGGTACCTTAATATTCTACGACCACTTCTAATGAAAATAAGTAAAGTAGTATTTTTTCAATCTCAACCCCCAATTTTTTTCACTCCGGATGAAATCATCCAAGGGTAATACTCAATGTTTGACCTAGTTTCTTTGAGATCATTGAAATCCGAAAACGACAGATTAAACTGTCAACGTAGATTATGTCCGTCTCTAGACTAATTGAAGTTGATCCATGAAGAATGATGGGTCACACCCTAGATTGGTTTAAACCTTATACCAGGGCTTCCCAAACTTAATTTTACTATGATGCCCTTGGTTTGTGCGCTTGTTCAGCCAGGAACAGCGTGCTTTTATTTTGGCCAGATGTCCGGCTGTCAGACTCTCCGTAAGTACAAATACTCTCGAATGATATGAAATAGAGAGTTGAAATTTCCAGGGTAGGTTTGGAGCGAAAATATCTCGGTTAAGTTCATTGATGTGCAAAATCCACATCCAGTGGTTTGGAAGTTATGGCCATTTTCAGTTAAACCATTTTTTCTGAATATTTACGAAACTTATCACTCAATCTATCTGAAATTTAGCATCAAATTGTGGAATTTTGACTATTATACGTATGCCGTACTCGGTAGTTAGATGCAGAAAACCGACGCAAATACGTCTACCGAGAATTTAAAAGAGGAAATTGAAAAACATCCAAAAATTTACTTATTATCTGATTTCAATCTGAAAAAAAAAATGTGATAAGAATTTTGTGAAGCAATTATTCCTGATTGATCAGTAAAATTCTGGAGAAAAAAAAATCCGGGTAATAGATGGAATGCATCGTGTAAAATTGTCGATGTAAAAATCTTTCGCACTAGATAGGATGCACCCAATACTTCCGATTGCATAAAAGCAATAATATAGTCTAATCAACAAGTGCTTTTTAGGTCAAAATTTTTGCGTATTCTCCGAAAATTATGATTGAGGTATCATTCGATTCGGAATGGCATGTAGATAGTGTTGGAGAAAATGCTAAGGCCGCTCGCAAAAATTGCAATATTTAATATTTATAAACAATTGAGTGAAAAAAAGGAAGGGGCTTTGGTTTTTGCCAATATCTCAAAAATTGTCTTTAAGTAAATTAAAGTAAAGTCTTTAAGTAAATTGTTCATAACAAAATGAAAATCAACAATTTTTAAAATTTTCCAATAGGAATCTATTCTAAGACCTTTGAAAAATAGCTCCACGAAAAAAAAAAAACCTCAGATTAGTAGTTTAACAATTAGCGTAGGTACTTGCAATGTTCGTGCTATAAAAAATTGTTAATTAACTAATGGATAACTAATTGAAAAATCGCGACAAACATTTTTGGACCACAGATTATTGTTCACTGATCTATCCTGCAGGCGCCTGAATTTTTTTAATTCTTTATTTTCTTCTTTATTCAATAAGTTTAAATAATATTTATTCATCAAAAATACGAAGGACGCAAGCCGGAGTACCGTTTTCGGACGTATTTTCAACCCTCTAGGAAAATTATAAATATTGGTCCTCCACTCCCAACAGTTGAGACTTTTTTAGGAAATTTCCTCCTCTATTCGAATCTTCTTTCAAATTTGAATTATCTCAAATAGTTTTTGAAATAATGGCGAAAACCTAAACCTCCATTCTTTTTTGCGCGCGTGTTCCGCAAGGAACAGCGTGCTATCATTTCGTCACAATGTCTGTATTTTTCGAATTTTTTTTCGAGAATGGTCTCAAACGATTGGGTTCGACTCCCTGATGAAGAATTCGAGGTCAAATTCAATTCTGTCCGTCCGGTCCGGCCGGCCGGCCGTTAGCACGATAACTCTCGAACGGAACGACTTAGAGCGTTGAAATTTTCAGGGTAGTTTTGTAGCGTAAATATCTCGGACAAGTTCGTTAACGGGCAAAATCCACCGAGTGGTTTCGGAGTTGAGGCCGTTTTTAGTCAAAACGTTTTTTATGAATAGTTCCGGAACCGATCACTCGATCTTTCTGAAATTTGGCATCAAGTTGTAGAATCATGACCTTCATCTGCCTGCGAAGTTTTGTTTTGACCGGACGGCCCTAAAGTGGCAAAAAAAATTTTCAAAAATTTTAAAATTTTGTTTTCACGATAACTCGAAAAATACTGATCTGATTAAATTGAAACTCAGTAGTTAGATGCAAAAGACCAATGCAAACACTTTTGCAAAATTTCGTGAAGATCACGTGACATTAAAAAAATCAAAAAATTACTACTATTTTGCGGAATATTTTGCTTAAAATGCCGAAACCTATTTTTTTGAGGTTCATGCTGCCCTATCCGGGCATTTTTCGTTGTGCGCATGCGCAGATGAGAAGTCATTTAACTGCTGTAGTTTTCGTCAGAGAGGATTGGGGTTTTGGGGTGGCGGATGCTATTCCTCCATAGAATCCTTATCCCTGATGAGGGTCTGCGCATGCGTAGATTAAAGATGCGATATCTCCCGAACCACTAGTGTTGGAGAATCGGAGTTTTTTGTAAGTTGTGTTATTTTGAGAGGACTTTTAGCCGCGAGTAGATTGCGCATGCGCAGAAGAGAAGTGACTGTTTTTGGGTTGGATGGGTTTTGTTGGGAGTGCTGAGTCGATATTGTGAGGTTTTAAAAGAATATTCATAGCAATTCAGTGCAAGGACAAGTCAGTTTAGGGGATGTAGCGTTGTTTCCGAGTTAAAGTGTCTGTACCGTCGCCCTGGGGCTGATTTTGAAATTGATGTTACCCCTTACGGGCATTTTTCGTTATGCGCATGAGCAGACCATCAGTGATTTAACTGCTGAAGTTTTCGTCAGAGAGAATTGGGGTTTTGGGGTGGCGGATGCTATTCCTCTATAGAATCCCCTGGTGAGGGTCTGCGCATGCGTAGATTAAAGATGCGATATCTCCCGAACTACTAGTGTTGGAGAATCGGAGTTTTTTGTAAGGTGTGTGATTTTGGGAGGACTTTCAGCCGCAAGTAGATTACGCATGCGCAGAAGAGAAGTGACTGTTTTTGGGTTGTATGGGTTATGTCAGGAGTGCTGAGCCAATATTGTGAGGTTTTAAAAGAATATTCATGGCAATTCAGTGCACGGCAAGTCAGTTTGGGGGATGTAGCGTTGTTTCCGAATTGACCGGCGTGAACTTGGCAGGTTTAACTGGCAGGTAAAAGTTACGGAAATGCCCGATCGCGATCTTCATTGGCGTGCATGAATATATTTCTACTTGAGTATTCGGAATAATTATAAGAGGATGTAATTCGAAGTGAGTCCACATTCCTATAGTACCTATATCAGATTTCAAACCCAGAGATTGAGAGTAAGAATGATCAAATTTACACGGTCATTGTAACGAAGAGGTAATTTATATCTGCATATGCAATATAGATAATATCCCATGACAATTTTCAAAGAATATAACATACAAAAATCAGCATAAAATTTTTCCAAAATTTTCTAATTGAATCATGGTATAAAGACAATTCTGAAAAATAATAATAAGCATAATGAAATAATAAAAAATTCTAGAGTAAGTATCAGGAAACTAGATGGAACTTTTTAACTTAGTTTAGGATAAACAGTATATTATAAGGTATCTATAATTAAAAGCAGCATAACTGCCAAAGAGTATTAAGTGAGGAGATAAACCCTCGGAATTATGTATGTAAAGATATACCAAATGGTTCATAGGAAAAAAAGTAACACTTTTTGATATGGGATTATTGAAACTGTATAATAAAATGAATCTACGTTCCAAAGCAGAATTACTTCCCAAAGGTCTAAGGAGTGGAAATAACCCCTCGAATATATACATAAAACTATCCAAAATGATACTTGGGGAAAAAAAAGAACACTTTTTAATATGGAATTTTCGAAACTGTGTAACATAAGGAATCTACGATCCAAAGCAGAATTACTTCCCAAGGGTCTAAGGGGTGGAAATCACCCCTCGGATATATACATAAAACTATCCAAAATGGGCCTTGGGAAAAAAAACACTTTTTAATATGGAATTGTCGAAACTGTATAACGTAACGAATCTACTTTCCCAAGCAGAATTACTTCCCAAGGGTCTAAGGGGTGGAAATCACCCCTCGAATATATACATAAAACTATCCAAAATGGGTCTTGGGGAAAAAAAGAACACTTTTTAATATGGAATTGTCGAAACTGTATAACATAAGGAATCTACGTTCCGAAGCAGAATTACTTCCCAAGGGTCTAAGGGCCGGTTTCTGAGGAATATAACATCTGGTTTATCTTCCGTTTATCTGTCCAATTCAATAGAATTCGGTAGATAAACTGAAGATAAACTCCATTCAAATGTGTCAGAAACCGGCCCTAAGGGGTGGAAATCACCCCTCGAATATATACATAAAACTATCCAAAATGGGTCTTGGGGAAAAAAAGAACAATTTTTAATATGGAATTTTCGAAACTGTATAACATAAGGAATCTACGTTCCGAAGCAGAATTACTTCCCAAGGGTCTAAGGGGTAGAAATCACCCCTCGAATATATACATAAAACTATCCAAAATGGGTCTTGGGGAAAAAAAGAACATTTTTTAATATGGAATTGTTGAAACAGTATAACATAACGAATCTACGTTCCAAAGCTGAATTACTTCCCAAGGGTCTAAGTGCCGGAAATCACCCCTCGAATATATACATACAACTATCCAAAATGGGTCTTGGGGAAAAGAAGAACACTTTTTAATATGGAATTGTCGGAACTGTATATCATAAGGAATCTACGTTGTTAAGCAGAATCACTTCCCAAGGGTCTAAGGGGTGGAAATCACCCCTCCAATATATACATAAAACTTTCCAAAATGGGTCTTGGGGAAAAAAAGAACACTTTTTAACAGGGAATTGTCGATACCTTATAACAAAACGAGTCTACGTTCCAAAGCAGAATTACTTTCCAAGGGTCTAAGGGGTGGAAATAACCCCTCGAATATATACATAAAACTATCCAAAATGGGTCTTGGGGAAAAAAAGAACACTTTTTATTATGGAATTGTCGAAAGTGTATAACATAAGGAATTTACGTTCCGAAGCAGAATTACTTCTCAAGGGTCTGAGGGGTGGAAATCACCCCTCGAATATATACATAAAACTATCCGAAATGGGTCTTGGGGAAAAAAAGAACACTTTTTAATATGGAATTGTCGATACTGTATAACATAAGGAATCTACGTTCCGAAGCAGAATTACTTCCCAAGGGTCTAAGGGGTGGAAATCACCCCTCGAATATATACATAAAACTATCCAAAATGGGTCTTGGGGAAAAAAAGAACACTTTTTATTATGGAATTGTCGAAACTGTATAACATAAGGAATTTACGTTCCGAAGCAGAATTAATTCCCAAGGATCTAAGGGGTGGAAATCACCCCTCGAATATATACATAAAACTATCCAAAATGGGTCTTGGGGAAAAAAAGAACACTTTTGAATATGGAATTGTCGAAACTGTATAACATAAGGAATCTACGTTCCGAAGCAGAATTACTTCCCAAGGGTCTAAGGGGTGGAAATCACCCCTCGAATATATACATAAAACTATCCAAAATGGGTCTTGGGGAAAAAAGAACACTTTTTAATATGGAATAGTCGAAACTGTATAACATAAGGAATCTACGTACCGAAGCAGAATTACTTCCCAAGGTCTAAGGGGTGGAAATCGCCCCTCGAATATATACATAAATCTATCCAAAATGGGTCTTGGGGAAGAAAAGAACACTTTTTAATATAGAATTGTCGAAACTGTATAAAATGACGAATCTACGTTCCAAAGCAGAATTACTTCCCAAGGGTCTAAGGGGTGGAATTCACCCCTCGAATATATACATAAAACTATCCAAAATGGGTCTTGGGGAAAAAAGAACACTCTTTAATATGGAATTGTCGAGACAGTATAACATAACGAATCTACGTTCCAAAGCTGAATTACTTCCCAAGTACTAAGTTGTGGAAATCACATCATAAGCTACGTTCCGGAGCAGAATTACTTCCCAAGGGTCTAAGGGATGGAAACCACCCCTCGAATATATACATAAAACTATCCAAAATGGGTCTTGGGGAAAAAAAAAACACTTTATAATAGGGAATTGTCGAAACTGTATATCATAACGAAACTAAGTTCCCAAGCAGAATTACTTCCCAAGGGTCTAAGGGGTGGAAATCACCCCTCAAATATATACATAAAACTATCCAAAATGGGTCTTGGGGATAAAAAGAACACTTTTTAATATGGAATTGTCGGAACTGTATAACATAAGGAATCTACGTTCCGAAGCAGAATTACTTCCCAAGGGTCTAAGGGGTGGAAATCACCCCTCGAATATATACATAAAACTATCCAAAATGGGTCTTGGGGAAAAAAAGAACAATTTTTAATATGGAATTTTCGAAACTGTATAACATAAGGAATCTACGTTCCGAAGCAGAATTACTTCCCAAGGGTCTAAGGGGTGGAAATCACCCCTCGAATATATACATAAAACTATCCAAAATGGGTCTTGGGGAAAAAAAGAACACTTTTTAATATGGAATTGTCGAAACTGTATAACATAAGGAATCTACGTTCCGAAGCAGAATTACTTCCCAAGGGTCTAAGGGGTGGAAATCACCCCTCGAATATATACATAAAACTATCAAAAATGGGTCTTGGGGAAAAAAAGAACACTTTTTAATATGGAATAGTCGAAATTGTATAACATAAGGAATCTACGTTCCGAAGCAGAATTACTTCCCAAGGGTCTAAGGGGTGGAAATCACCCCTCGAATATATACATAAATCTATCCAAAATGGGTCTTGGGAAAAATAAGAACACTTTTTAATATGGAATTGTCGAAACCGTATAACATGACGAATCTACGTTCCAAAGCCGAATTACTTCCCAAGGGTCTAAGGGGTGGAAATCACCCCTCGAATATATACATAAAACTATCCAAAATGGGTCTTGGGAAAAAAAAAACACTTTTTAATATGGAATTGTCGAAACAGTATATTCGAGGGGTGATATCCACCCCTTAGACCCTTGGGAAGTAATTCTGCTTCGGAACGTAGATTCCTCATGTTATACAGTTTCGACAATTCCATATTAAAAAGTGTTCTTTTTTTCCCCAAGGCCCATTTTGGATAGTTTTATGTATATATTCGAGGGGTGATTTCCACCCCTTAGACCCTTGGGAAGTAATTCAGCTTTGGAACGTAGATTCGTTGTGTTATACTGTTTCGACAATTCCATATTAAAAAGTGTTCTTTTTTTCCCCAAGACCCATTTTGGATAGTTTTATGTATATATTCGAGGGGTGATTTCAACCCCTTAGACCCTTGAGAAGTAATTCAGCTTTGGAACGTATATTCGTTATGTAATAGTGTTTCGAAAATTCCATATTTAAAAGTGTTCTTTTTTTTCCCAATACCCATTTTGGATAGTTTTATGTATATATTCGAGGGGTGATTTCCACCCCTTAGACCCTTGGGAAGTAATTCAGCTTTGGAACGTAGATTCCTTATGTTATACTGTTTCGACAATTCCATATTAAAAAGTGTTCTTTTTTTCCCCAAGACCCATTTTGGATAGTTTTAAGTATATATTCGAGGGGTGATTTCCACCCCTTAGACCCTCGGGAAGTAATTCTGCTTGGGAACGTAGATTCGTTACGTTATACAGTTTCGACAATTCTATATTAAATAGT
The DNA here is from genome assembly GCA_937662695.2 of Halyzia sedecimguttata. Classification (NCBI taxonomy): domain Eukaryota; kingdom Metazoa; phylum Arthropoda; class Insecta; order Coleoptera; family Coccinellidae; genus Halyzia; species Halyzia sedecimguttata. The sequence continues at coordinate 49,453,979 of OW569414.2, read as the reverse complement.
GTTCTTTTTTTCCCCAAGACCCATTTTGGATAGTTTTATGTATATATTCGAGGGGTGATTTCCACCCCTTAGATCCTTGGGAAGTAATTCTGCTTTGGAACGTATATTCGTTATATTATACAGTTTCGACAATTCCATATTAAAAAGTGTTCTTTTTTTCCCCAAGGCCCATTTTGGATAGTTTTATGTATATATTCGAGGGGTGATTTCCACCCCTTAGACCCTTGGGAAGTAATTCAGCTTTGGAACGTAGATTCGTTATGTTATACTGTTTCGAAAATTCCATATTTAAAAGTGTTCTTTTTTTCCCCAATACCCATTTTGGATAGTTTTATGTATATATTCGAGGGGTGATTTACACCCCTTAGACCCTTGGGAAGTAATTCTGCTTGGGAACGTAGATTCGTTACGTTATACAGTTTCGACAATTCTATATTAAATAGTGTTCTTTTTTTCCCCAAGACCCATTTTGGATAGTTTTATGAATATATTCGAGGGGTGATTTCCACCCCTTAGACCCTTGGGAAGTAATTCAGCTTTGGAACGTAGATTCGTTCTGTTATACTATTTCGACAATTTCATATTAAAAAGTGTTCTTTTTTTCCCCAAGGCCCATTTTGTATAGTTTTATGTATATATTCGAGGGGTGATTTCCACCCCTTAGACCCTTGGGAAGTAATTCAGCTTTGGAACGTAGATTCGTTATGTTATACTGTTTCGACAATTCCATATTTAAAAGTGTTCTTTTTTTCCCCAATACCCATTTTGGATAGTTTTATGTATATATTCGAGGGGTGATTTCCACGCCTCAGACCCTTGGGAAGTAATTCAGCTTTGGAACTTAGATTCGGTATGTTATACTGTTTCGACAATTCCATATTAAAAAGTGTTCTTTTTTTCCCCAAGACCCATTTTGGATAGTCTTATGTATTTATTCGAGGGGTGATTTCCACCCCTTAGACCCTTGGGAAGTAATTCTGCTTCGGAACGTAGATTCCTTATGTTATACAGTTTCGACAATTCCATATTAAAAAGTGTTCTTTTTTTTTCCCAAGGCCCATTTTGGATAGTTTTGTGTATATATCCGAGGGGTGATTTCCACCCCTTATACCCTTGGGAAGTAATTCTGCTTTGGATCGTAGATTCCTTATGTTACACAGTTTCGACAAATCCATATTAAAAAGTGTTCTTTTTTTCCCCAAGAATCATTTTGTATAGTTTTATGTATATATTCGAGGGGTTATTTCCACTCCTTAGACCCTTGGGAAGTAATTCTGCTTTGGAACGTAGATTCATTTTATTATACAGTTTCAATAATCCCATATTAAAAAGTGTTACTTTTTGTCCTATGAACCATTTGGTATAACTTTACATACATAATTCCGAGGGTTTATCTCCTCACTTAATACTCTTTGGCAGTTATGCTGCTTTTAATTATAGATACCTTAAAAAATACTGTTTATCCTGAACTAAGTTAAAAAGTTCCATCTAGTTTCCTGATACTTACTCTAGAATACTTTATTATTTCATTATGCTTATTATTATTTTTCAGAATTGTCTTTATTGACCATGATTCAATTAGAATATTTTGGAAGAATTTGATGCTGATTTTTGTATGTTATATTCTTTGAAAATTGTCATGGGATATTATCTATATTGCATATTTATACAGATATAAATTACCTCTTCGTTACAATGAACGTTTAAATTTGATCATTCCTACGCTCAATTTCTGGGTTTGAAATCTGATATAGGTACTATAGGAATGTGGACTCACTTCGAATTAGATCCTCTTATAATAATTCCGAATACTCAAGTAGAAATATATTCATGCACGCCAATGAAGATCGCGATCGGGCATTTCCGTAACTTTTACCTGCCAGTTCAACCTGCCAAGTTCACGCCGGTTCCGAATTGAAGTGTTCGTACCGTGGCCCTGGGGCTAATTTTGAAATCGATGTTACCCCTTACGGGCATTTTCGTTATGCGCATGAGCAGACCATCAGTGATTCAACTGCTGGTATTTTCGTCGGAGAGGATTGGGATTTTGGGGTGGCGGATGCTATTCCCCCATAGAATCCAGATACCTGATGAGGGTCTGCGCATGCGTAGATTAAAGATGCGATATCTCCCGAACCACTAGTGTTGGAGAATCGGAGTTTTTTGTAAGGTGTGTTATTTTGAGAGGACTTTAAGCCGCGAGTAGATTGCGCATGCGCAGAAAAGAAGTGACTGTTTTTGGGTTGTATGGGTTATGTCGGGAGTGCTGAGCCAATATTGTGAGATTTTAAAAGAACATTCATGGCAATTCAGTGCAAGGACAAGTCAGTTTGGGGGATGTAGATTTGTTTCTGAGTTAAAGTGTCCGTACCGTGGCCCTGGGGCCAATTTTGAAATTGATGTTGCCCCTTACGGGCATTTTTCGTTATGCGCATGAGCAGACCATCAGTGATTTAACTGCTGGTGCTTTCGTCAGAGAGGATTGGGGTTTTGGGGTGGCGGATGCTATTCCTCTATAGAATCCCCTGGTGAGGGTCTGCGCATGCATGGATTCAAGAAGCGATATCTCCTGAACCACTTGTGTTGGAGAATCGGAGTTTTTTGTGAGGTGTGTAATTTTGGGAGGACTTGCAGCCACGAGTATATTGCGCATGCGCAGACGAGAAGTGAATGGTTTTGGGTTAATTGGGTTATATTGGGAGTAATGAGCCGATATTGTGAGGTTTTAAAAGAATATTCATGTCAATTCAGTGCACGGACACAAGTCAGTTTGGGGGAAATAGCGTTGTTTCCGAGTTGAAATGTCTGTATGGTGGCCCTGAGGCGAATTTATAAATAACTATATTCGGTAGATCTATATTAAAATACGTTCGGATTTGGAGAAGAGGCAATTGCGTTCCTAACGGAGGTCCCACAACCGCAATTTTTTTCGATCTACGGTAAAGCTAACAGCCAAACTGTATTGATAGCTATATTCCTTAAAGGAACTTGAAAAAAAAAAAAAGTCAGTACTCTTTGGCGCGCGTGTTCACGGTGGCTAATTTGAATTGAATGATGAGTACTTCAAGCTCAGTGGATAGAGCGAGCCGAAGATCTACCCAAAGGATAGTGGACACCATTCACTGTCGGTTCAAAAATTAACAGTGCTGTATCTAAGCTGCCATCAGGATAGAGTAACAAAGTTGGAAAAGAACACAACTGACTCTCCTTAGTCGCACAAGCTTCTAGAAGATTTGGGAGGGTCAGTATAATCCTAATCATGTTTATAGCACGCGCGCAAAAGCAGATTGACTTAACAATGAAAGAAAAAGTGTAAAATGTCAATCTGCTTTGGCGCGCGTGCTATAAACATGATTAGGATTATACTGACCCTCCCAAATCTTCTAGAAGCTTGTGCGACTAAGGAGAGTCACTTGTGTTCTTTTACAACTTTGTTACTCTATCCTGATGACAGCTTAGATACAGCACTGTTAATTCTTGAACCGACAGTGAATGGTGTCCACTATCCTTTGGGTAGATCTTCGGCTCGCTCTATCCACTGAGCTTGAAGTACTCATCATTCAATTCAAATTAGCCACCGTGAACACGCGCGCCAAAGAGTACTGACTTCACGTCAGTGCTTTTTTTTTTTTTCACTTATTGTTTATAACTAATGCAGTAAACATTAAAGGATACTGTGGGAGGTATATTCTTCATTGAATGGTTTCTTTCTGGGTTTTCTCTACCAAACTCTGAAAAATATCTATAAAATAAAAATTAATTATTTCGTGATTGGCTTCTGCGTAAGAAACACAAGATATTTGTCAGAGGCAATCAATTGAACAATGTTGCCTTAAAAATAACAACGAAACAACTTCAACGAAGAAACGACTATAGCGTAACGTAACGTAACGTAACGTTTCGGAGTCTATATCAGGCTCCTTCTTCAGACGCTTAACGAAAAAACTTCAGAACTATTTTGTTGATTGTTATTCTGAGATTCGAGAATTGTCACATTGACAGTATTTGAAAATCATAGCTAACATAGTTTTACTTTGTATAGAAATTTCCAAGTTCCACCTCCTTTTTCAATAAATTCAGCCAAATATGGTCAATACCAATTGAGCAATTTGCAAAATTGCATTGCGTTTTTTATCGACAAAATTTTGGAATGGCAATGGGTTCGCCTTTGTTGAAACCAAAAGCTTGGTGGCGATATGTTGACGATATATTTGTAATTTGGCAACATGGTAGAGAAGAATAGGACAAATTTTTCGATTTAATAATTTCAAAGGAACCTACAATAAAAATCACTTTAGAAATAGAGAAAAATAATCAGCTTTCTTTTATAGATGTTTCGATAATTTAAGTATCCGAACCATTTCGAAACGAGTGTCTTCAGGAAGCAGACACACACAAATAGATATTCAAATTTCTATTCAAACCATCAACTTAGTGTAAAAAGAGGTGTTAACACTTTACTATAGAGCTAACCTCATTTGTTCTACTCTTGAAATTCGAAATTGATTTCATCAAAAAATTTCTTGAAGATAATGGATATCCTAGACAATTCATAAATACATCAATCATGAATTTAGATAGAAGAGCAAATAATCAAGTACAACAGAATAATCAACAAGAACAGCAACCCAATATGCTGAATGTGATCCCTTATGTTCGTGGCCTTTCTGAAAAAATCAGAAGAATCGGTTCTAAGTTGAATATAAGAACCGTCTTCAAAACACAAAATGATCTCAGGTCTTTATTAACGAAGACAAAACCCATTAATGAAAAACAAAAATCAAAAAACTGTGTGTAATATTCCTTGTATTTGTGGTAAATCATACACATGAGAAACATCAAGACCACTAGAAGTAAGAAAGCCAGAGCATAAGAATAACTTGAGAAATAGAGACTTACATAAATCAAAAATAGCAAAACATGTATGTACAATACAATGAGATCACATGATGGATTGGAGTAATACAAGGATTCTGATGACAGAAACTGATTATATTAAAAGGAAACTTTAGGAATCAAGTTGTATTTTATTGAACAGAGAATGCAATTTTGCAAATTGCTCAATTGGTATTGACCATATTTGGCTGAATTTATTGAAAAAGGAGGTGGAACTTTGAAATTTCTATACAAAGTAAAACTATGTTAGCTATGATTTTCAAATACTGTCAATGTGACAATTCTCGAATATCAGAATAAAAATCAACAAAATAGTTCTGAAGATGTTTTCTTTAAGCGTCTGAAGAAGGAGTCTTATATAGACTCCGAAACGTGACGATATAGTTGTTTCTTCGTTGATGTTGTTTCGTTGTTATTTGTTAGGCAACATTGTTCAATTGATTGCTTCTGACAAATATCTTGTGTTTCTTACGCAGAAGCAAATCACAAAATAATTAATTTTTATTTTAGAGATATTTTTCAGAGTTTGGAAGAGAAAACCCAGAAACAAACCATTCAATATAACTATTGCAATTTTCGCGAGCGGCCTTAGCAATTTCTCAAAAACTATCTGCATGCCGTTCCGAATCGAATGACACCTCAATCATAATTTTCGAAGAATACGCCAAAATTTTGACCTAAAAAGCACTTGTTGACTAGACTAAATGATAGAACATTATTTTTTAGCAGTCGGCCGACTGTTTGTCTGGTGTGCGCGCCCACAACCAACGCGACAGTTTAGTTAGGCCAGTGTGCGCGCTTAAAGCCCAACCCAATGAAACTATTTGCAGATAAAAAAGTTTGCAATTTGCGGGGGTTCTTAAGCTTCTATTTGATTTCGATAGATGCCCATATTATCCTGGAATCGCTGTATATATATATATATACAGTAGACTGGGCCAAAAAAAACGACTATTTTTTTTTCTTTATGATACTGTGAAAATATCATTCATGATGATAAAAAAAAATTATCGTGAAAGTTTGAGACCTTAATAATAGTATTAAGGGGTGTATCGTTACGACTATTGGTTTTTTAACAGTAATCGCATTTTTTCACTCAAAACTCGTCAATTATTAATTTGAAAAATTTTAGCGATACGTATTCTTAAAGGAAATGAAATTCCCTACAATAAAGCTCTCGTTGTAAATTAATGTAAAACAAGCCGTATGCTTGTTATAGTGCCTGAAACATTGATTTATTTTTTCAATTTTGCGTTTTGATTTTGCATTTTTGTAACTACCAGAAATATCAATATTTTTGTGGTACAAAATACTTATTTTAAAGGAAATTTAATACTCTACTAAAAGTTTCTTAACATTTTTAATTATTTTCACTTCTTCCAAAGTTATTCGACGTTGAAGTTAAATTCAAAAGTAATTTATCGTTTTTTTCGCATTAAACATAATTTTTTCCACTTGATTAAAAAATTTATTACTTAAATATTGAGAGTAACTTTTTTCTCTCGACCACTAAACTTTTTTTAGTAAAATCATAATTTATTAATGTATTATTTTGCTTTTTAATGATTAGTTATCTACATAAATTCATTTTTAATGTATTTAAGCAACTCCACTGGAGTTGCTGATTTTACAAAAAAAAGTTTAGTGGTCGAGAGAAAAAACTTACTCTCAATATTTAAGTAATAAATTTTTTAATCAAGAGGAAAAAATTATGTTTAACGCGAAAAAAACGATAAATTACATTTGAATTTAACTTCAACGTCGAATAACTTTGGAAGGAGTGAAATTGATTAAAAATGTTAGGAAACTTTTTTTGTAGAGTATTGAATTTCCTTTAAAATAAGTATTTAATACCACAAAAATATTGATATTTCTGGTAGTTACAAAAATGCAAAATCAAAACGCAAAATTGAAAAAATAAATCGATGTTTCAGGCACGATAACAAGCAAACGGCTTGTTTTACATTAATTTACAACGAGAGCTTTTTTGTAAGGAATTTAATTTCCTTTAAGAATACGTATCGCTCAAATCTTTCAAATTAATAATTGACGAGTTTTGAGTGAAAAAAAGCGATTACGGTTAAAAAACCAATAATCGTAACGATACACCCCTTAATACTATTATTAAGGGCTCAAACTTTCACGATAATTTTTTTTTATCATCATGAATGATATTTTCACAGTATCATAAAGAAAAAAAAATAGTCGTTTTTTTTTGGCCCAGTCTAATATACAGGATGAGTCTGAATTAATTTTAACCATGGAATCCACCCATCAAATGATACCCTTTTTTCATTTGCCATATTTCTAGATTCGGCTCAGAATAACCAAAAGAGGTATCATCTGGTGCTTGAAATTCAATTTGAATTGTTTCAAAAAATCCATTGAATTTTTATGATTTGGTGTATATTGCAGCATTTCTAGCGGAAATATTTCACTATTATTGACTATTAAAACCCTGAATAACCACTTAATTTTCATTCAATGTTCAATAGTTTCATTCGATTACATACATTGTATATTCTAGGTAGTTTGAAGGGAAGAGCCCAGTATGATTGGAACGTCATGAAAAATAGAGGACATATGAATCTTTTCCGTCAAATATTTGGACTGATGGAATTACTACAACCTATGATTTTTGAACAAACTGAAACTTTAAGGGATCTTTTGGATTCGTATTTTCTTCTGCTACAATACCATGGCCAATCCAAAGATCTATTTGGCTTAGTTCATCGTTTAGTCACATTCATACAAAATTGGATGTTGAAAGATATCAAGCTTGCGTCCAAATATCTTCAAGACAGAGGATCTGTTATAAAGTAAGTATTAAAATTTGGATATTTATTATGTTAATACAGGGTGCGATATTAAGAATGTAAGTCTCAACATGGGTCCGAAAAGATATTGAGCTGAAATTTGGCACAGATATGATACTTTGAGGTTTACATCATATGACATGTCAATTGTCCGTAAACATCTATAGGGTGATATTTTTTCTGCATCAATGTTGTCAATCCTGAACTTCTTGTGGTGCACCACTAGTAGTTTGAAAAATATAAAAAAGAATCTTTGATTCATTTGGAAACTTTTTGATTTCCTGCAATCTTTTCGTATCTCCTAGTCGTCGAAAAAAAATCAGAAAAATTCAAGAAGCTCGAGCATATTTGGATAAATTCATGGTTGCATTATTAGTTTTTTTGGCTACTTTCTCGATCTGTGGTTTATAAAGATTGAAAAACTTGTACAATAAACATCAGAAAAAAATGTTAATATACGATTTCTCAGTTCGTCTACAGTACTCAGTGGTGTCATGTACACTAGAGATTTCAGATGCCCCCATAAAAACAAATCTAAACTATTTCAATCTGGGCCCACACAGCATTGAATATTCCTTAAATATTTATGAAATATTTGAAAGCAAGATTTGAAATATTTATGAAATAGGGCTATGTCCGCCTAAATCTCACATTGAAATATTTAATGAAAAGTTTTATACAGATTTATGCAATATTTCCATAAATATTGTTTTGATATATTTTCTAACGATTTTAGTGATATTGCAAGGATTGGGCGAAGGTGGCATGGAATATTTTCCGAACCTTCCATATTACAATAATCTTTCATACATATTTCATCAAATATTTCATGAAATATTTATGAATTATTCGAAGGAATATTTCATGAAATATTCGTGTAAGATTGGGTAAATATTCGATAATGGTTCAAAAACTTCCTTGAAGTGAATATTGCCTAAACCTCTCGTAAACATTTCTGTGAAATATTTCTTGAAAATGTTGTGGAATATTTCACTTCAATATTACATGCTGTGTAGGTGGATCTGGTGGGCCATGACAGGGATCCTCTCGTTTTAATACTTTTCGTGAATACTCCTGAGCCAAAACTGAAAAATGAGCCCCATCATGCATGAACCACACTTTAAGTCGTAACAAAAGAGGTAAATCTTCGACTAACATGGAAAAATCGTTTTCCAAAAAATGTCTGTATACAAAAGAGAAATCAAATAATCGCCAACATTAGCCCACAAAAATTCTCTTCAGACAATGTTCCTTGCGGAAATTAATTATTGAAGTTCTTGAGAAACTGGATTCATCAGTGAAAAAGTATTTGCAATTAAAATGAGAATCAACTACTCGAGGCAGGAGCTCACTCCTGAATGCGATAGGGATATAGCAACGATTGGCGCAAGATAAGCCAAACAACGTGATGAGTTAACTCTAATATTTCTTGTACTACTTCCTGGATCATTTTATATTTCCTTCAAAACTGCTTTTTCGATTCAATTTTGTAAATAGTTTTGTACTCAGAAAAGTTTGCTGATTATGATTCTGAATGTTGAAAGTAGGTTTGTTGGTCCATTTATTTCTACTACCCAGTCCCCTTAGATGTCAAGTAAATGAACTGAACAAATGCTCTGTAACCATTTTAATGGTTGTTTTAGTGACGATATTCGATTGTTTCTCATGATTAAAGATACTTATGGCTAGTCAATTGAAAAAAAAAGGGTTAAAAATAAAAACAAGATTCGTTGATAAAAATTATTTAATACGAAAAAGTAAATTTGACATAAAAATAATCAATCATTGATGGTTTGACAGTCATTATTAATACATTGGACAATGAAATAGAGTTGAGTTGTAATTTTTTCCAAGAACGAACCTTGATTAGACAATTTGATGTACCGTAAAGCGGTGTGACTTTGCACTACTCTTCATAGTTTTGTTGTTGTAACTTTTTTATTTTTACGTAAAATGAGTCTTTTGTAAACTGTGTATAATTTCCACATTTCAGCTGTCTACTGCTGTTGTTAGAAACATAAGAAATTTGGCAAAGTCACCCGCACATCGGTGCGAGTTTGCCAATGCCTTTAAAATCCGTTTGTTAGCAATTTTATGAAGTGTTTGCCACAAAAAAATTTGTTTAAAAATGTTTTAAAGACAAGGTTCCTATTAGAGGCGAATAAAACTACAAATTGTAGGAAAATTTAATCAATTTTTCTTTATACAACAAAAAAATCGTCTCTTTGTTATAAACAATATATAAACTTAAAAACGGCTATGTGAGATCAAATAAACTAGAAACATTTGCAAACGCATCCAAAAAATGCAAGCTAATTAATATTATACGACGTTAAGTCTCTCTGGAAATAATAATGTACCCTGGAAGACGTTGGTTTTTCCAATGTTGTAACAACATCCATGTCCTTGACGTATGATGTGTCCCCAACATTGGTATAGACAAATCCATTTTTCTTTTTCCTCGAATATTTTACTATAAACCCTGTTTCCCCATCATCTGTTTCTATAACTTCTCCAACATAATGTACAACAATTTTCTTAGCAGGGAACGCTACTAGTGGTTAAGTATTTCCTCCGTATGTTTACGATATTTTATCGCACCCATAGATTAGAGTACTCTTATCTATGCTCGCACCCAACTTCTTTTTGTATCGACGACCCATAGTTATGTCTAAAAATAAAATAAAATAAATTTTGGTATGTGGCAAATTCTCCCGCAAAAGTGCAACAATAGAAAAATTTCCAGAAATATAGAAACCCTCTCAACCAAATGCTTTAAGTTTTTGTTTACGTGACCCTAAATACCTGTAAAGTAAGCTGCTAAATGTATTTTGATGTACCACTTGTCATATTTTCTATACAACCCTTAGTATTCCGCAGTTATAAACACGCTAAAAACTTACCCACTCTGACATATAGCCAACTTCACAAAAATGAAATGAAACTTAAAATATTAGGCAGTTTGGCAAAGTCACCTCTGTTGGCAAAGCCACACCGCTCTACCGTAGGTACATTTACAGGGCTGAATTTACAATTCTGGCAATGGTCGCTTCGTCAGTTGCCGTGGGTACAATTTACCTTTTTTTTCATTGCCTAATAAGGTGTAATCAATCAGTTGTAGCATTTATCGATACATACAGCCTAGTCTCTGTTGTTCACTTTGCAGAAACAACTTCCATCTTGACTGCTTAATGTTACCTCCGACTGAGTTAACTTCTTCTGACGCCCCTTGTAGCGGCTGGGTCTGTCGCTATTGCAGTAAAGACAGCAGAACTCTTCGTAACAGGTCGGTACCTCCCATTGATGACGATGCTGGTGCGAGATCTGCTGCCACCTTGCGGCCTCTTTCGGCTGATCAGTTTGATCTCCTTATGGCCAAGCTCAGTGTAATTGCGGGGGACATTGCAGAAATTAAGTCAACTCAACAAGCACTAAAATCTGAACTAGTCGAGTGCAAATCAATTCTATCTAGCCACGCGGAAATAATGCAAGACCATCAGCTCGCCATAGGAAATCACTTTGCGTCAATTGACAAACATGAGAACGACATCGCGGTGTGCCAGTCACAGATTCTTTCTATTGTCGAGGACTCCAAGCGTTTAGGAGAAAATATTTCTTCTGTTGTCGGAAGGGTCGATCAACTGGACCAGAGCGCTGTGAGTTGCGGGACTTCTGTCGTCCCTGGTGATCAGTCCGAATTACTTGACCGGGTTCGGAGATCCCACAATATGTTACTGAGGGGTATACCTGAGAAGGGGTCAGTCGATGACGGCGCTGCTGTCTCCAACATAATCAACATAATTTTCCCGACTGCTAACAAGTGCCGCTTTGATTATAGACGTCTTGGCAAGGTCGGTGGGTCGAGTACTCGACCGATCATGGTTTCATTTTCGAATATACTAGTCGTCCAAAAAATACTACGTAACTGGAAATTAGTGCTCAACAACCCATCCTACAACAAAGTCTCAATATCTGATGACAAAACACCCAAACAACTGTCGGAACTCAACATGTTGAGGGACCAGCTCAAGCATAGAAGAAATTCGGGAGAGACCAATATCGACATTACGTTTGTGAGGGGTATCCGCACTATAGTATCCACTGCTAAACCACCTTCAAAAAAATAAATTCTACACTCACGGAATGGACTATTGTCTACACAAATATACAATCATTGCACTCCAAACTCCTCGAACTTCAATCTTTCGTTAAAAACTATCATCCTAAATTCATACTGATCTCGGAGTCATGGCTTCACCCTGGTGTTGCTGACGTATCCATGTCAATACCTGGTTATTCTATTTTTCGCAGCGATAGTACGACCACGATTGGTCACGCGGGAGTTTGTATCATCTACTGCAGTGATGATATAATCAGGGATTTTACTCTCAGTTCTTTCTCTTTTTGTTATCCTGGTATTGACAATATATTTATCAAAATTTCTCATAAAAACTCAACTGTTTTGACAATCGGTTGTATTTACAGACCCCGTGAGTGTCAGTATGATGCCAGCTTCTGTGACTCTCTTGGTGAACTCGCCTCATCGGAGGCGAATGTCTTTTTCTGTGGTGATTTTAATTTACCCGATGTACAGTGGCCATTATCAGATGAACGACAGTGTAACTAATCCTCTAGGCCCTACGTTGATGTGATTCGTGACGCCAGCTTCTTTCATAACTTGTGGGCTCAGTGGCGTTAGCCATTTTGTTGGATTATCAAATCCTACACAAATATATAACTCGCAATCTTCTCTTATTTGTGCATATCTAGGAGCAGCAGAAATAGAACGAGCAGTAACTTATTCTCAGTGACCAGATTACAATTAGTTGGAATTTTTGTCTGATAATTTTAAATTATTAAAATTTTGCAAACCATTATGGATTCTTTGAAAGAGCGCCTCAGCAAAAACATTTCATCTCAGAAATTTATTTCTGGAAAAAGCTAGCATGTCTTAAGAGACGGTTTCTGTGGACGATTGAATGGTTTTATCTTCAGTTTATCTACTGAATTATATTGAATTGGATAGATGAACGGAAGATAAACCACATGTTATATTCCTCAGAAACCGGCCCTTAGTGGTTAAGAAGTTTCGTCGTATTTTTTGACATATAATATACCATTAAATTTAATTTGTGGACACCCTGCGTATAACAAGATCTGGATGGATATTAATAAATCTATCTTGTTCATAAATAGTTCTGAAACTCATACCGCCGTATTCACAAAGCATTCAATCACCTTTAAGTCCTAACTGAGGTACTCAGTTAAGGATAAATAAGAATCGCAACTTCAGTTAACGTGAAAATTAACGTGAAACAGGCCTGTTTCACCACTGTTACATATGTAAACTGAGGTTGCGATTCTTATTTATCCTTAACTGAGGACCTCAGATAGGACTTAACGGAGGTTGAATGCTTTGTGAATACGGCGGCAAGTCTCATAAGAAGGAATAACATATATTTTTCACTCCAAACTAAGTGATGTTCAGGCCCTCAATATCAATGGTTTGGTTGAAAATGTCTTTTTATGTAAACATCGAATAATGAACACTGTGATGATTTTATTTATCTCCTGTAATTCTCAGCACACATCCAAAATCCTAGCTTTTAGGTAAGAATTAAATATGTATTCAATTAGAGGGGTTCATGCATTAATAATAATAATTACGTTTATTTTCTTCAAATGTTACAATTAGAAGAACAAGTCAAACTAAAAATGGACCAACAATCTATTCCTATCTGTCCTACAGTAATGAAAGTATTCCCCTATACTGTAAGGTTCACATCCTTTGATATAGTATGATTTTTTTGCGCGTATGTTCTGGGGAACATCGCGTTATCATTTTGCCCAAATGTCTGTAACTTTCGAATTTTTTCACGAAAATGGTCTCAAACCATTTGGTTCGACTCCCCAATGAAGAATTCGAGGTCAGATTTGATTCTGTCCGGCCGTTGCCACGATAACTTGAGAACGGAAAGAGCTAGCGACTTGAAATTTTCAGGGTAGGTGGCGCATCTCAATACGACGGCCAAGTTCGTTAATGGGCATAATCGGCCCAGTGGTTTCCGAGTAATATTTTGTTTTCAACCAAAATAAATCCGATCGGCTTGAACCCATTTTTTATTTAAGCAGTCGTTTTTGATATTTAGTTATTTTTACAAGCCTTGAAAATTCGCCTATTTGCCTAAAAAATAAATCTAAAACGGCTGCTTAAAAAAAAAGTTTTCCTCACAAACTTGCGTTAAAATTCGTTGTAGAATAAAAAATTGACAAACTATACAGGGTACCACATTGAAAATTTGGTAGTTGTGAGATAACTAGCCTTTTTTGAAACACCGTGTATAGTTCGTAATATCTTGAAAATATGGAGACTATGATCCCTAACGAAACTCGCAAGAGAAACATTTCAATCTCTATGTAGTGCTCTACCCCGTTATCGAAAATGTTGTGCGTTAGTGACATTTTTTGACGCTCTAGTTCCTTAGAACTGAGTGCTTATCAATTTGCCCAAATGTCTGTAATTTTCGAATTTTTGGCTGAAAATGGTCTCAAACAATTTGGTTCGACTCACTGATCAAGATTCCGAGGTCGAAATCGATTCTGTCCGGCCATAAGCGCAATCACTCTCACTTGAAATTTGCAAGGTGGGTTTGGAGCGTAAATATAACGGACAAATTCGTTAATGGGCGAAATCCATAAAGCGGTTTCGTAGTTATGGCCAATTTTAGTAAAAACATTTTTTATGAATATTTCCGAAACTGATCACTCGATCTATCTGAAATTTAGAATCAAATTGTAGAATCATGACCTTTATACGCATGTGAAGTTTTGTATTGACCAGGTTACCGCAAAGTGTAAAAAAAAATTTTTTAATATTAAAAAAAAAATTTCTACAATAACTCTCGAACGGAATGAGCTAGGCAGTTGAAATTTTCAGAGTGGGTTAGGGAGATGAATATCTCGGTTAAGTTCGTTATTGGGCAAAATAGGCCAAATGGTTTCGGAGTAACGAAAAAAAAAATTTTTTTTAAGTAACAAATTTCAAATTCAATTTTTATTTAAGATGCAGTTTCACCATAAAAATCCATTGATATCATTTTCAACTCCAACAAGCTAATACTTTCGGAGATATGATTTTTCGAAATTTCAATAATGAATCGTACTTCTATGTTTTCACAGAATGTTATAATTATTCTATCTAAGCTTTATTATATGATCTGTGTTCATACTCGTACATGTTATCCTGTTCTATAAGAGAGAGTCAAATTCATTTCAGCTATTTTAATTTGATTTCTTCCATGGTGCAGTTCTCATTCTCAGATTGCTCATTTAATCTTGATAAATATACTATTATTTGAATTGAATTTCCTTTATGATGCAGTTCTATCATAAGAATACATTGATATAATTCCCAACTCTGAGAAACCAATACGTTCGGAGATATAATTTGTCTGTGAACTAGAGCGCCAGAAAGCTCCTGTCCACAGGGCTTGAACCCATTTTTAGTTTTTGATTCCAGTTCACTTCCCACAGTATTAATAGACCTTACATTTTGATGTAAGGTTTTGATATGCCATTGTGTTGTTGCGTGTATGTTCTGGGGAACATCGCGTTATAGTTTTGCTCAAATGTGAAATTTGATTCAGTGGTGCCGGCCGTCCGTCCGGCCGTTGCCACGATAACTTGAGAACGGAAAGAGCTAGCGACTTGAAATTTTCAGGGTAGGTGGCGCATGCCAATACGACGGACAAGTTCGTTAATGGGTATAATCGGCCCAATGGTTTCCGAGTAATAATTTTGTTTTCAACCAAAATAAATCCGATCGGATTTAAACTTGCTGAATAGTTGTAGAATATAAACCTAAGCACGTTTGTGAAATTTTGTGATAATCGTGTCTCTAGAAAATTTAAAAAAAATTATTAAAAAATATTATTTATGACACGATAACGTGAGAACGGAAAGAGATAGCGGCTTGAAATTTTCAGGTTAGGTTGTGCATCTGAATGCGACATTTGAGTTCGTTTATAAGCATAATCGGCCAAACGTTTTCAGAGTTATAGCCATCTGAAATTTGCTGAAATTTGGTTGTTTTTTGTTCCTCATTAACTCGAAGAATACAAAACCGATTGAATTCAAACAAGGTTATTAGTTGTAGAATGCCAACGCGAAAATTCTTGCTGAATTTCGTGAGGATGGTATAATTAGAAAATTAAAAAAAAAATAATTAAAAATAATTGAAAAAATTCTATATATCATAAACTATTCGTCCGGCATGGCTGAAATTTTGGAAGAGCCTTCAGAACCTAATTCTATTGCTGAGTTTGAACACGATCGGATCTATATTCTTGGAGAACCGAGCAGCTTTGTGAGTTCGGTAGCTGGATGCGAATCGTCGTATGATATGTTGTCTATGGTCGTATTTTTGCGAGAACCTTCAAAATATGAATGTCATGATGACATATTTTTGCGCGTATGTTATGGGAAAATCGTGTTATTTCATCATAAAGCTATGGGAGGTGATAGCCCTACATTAGCGGTCAAACCTGGTTTTGAAAGAGATCCTCCTTAGGAGGAGGCAACTAAATATTGAAGGGATTTCTATGAACAAGAGTGAATATCTTTGAGAAATAGAGAAGGCGATTCTTCTTCAAGAGATCCATGTGCCTTCAGAGGAGTATATTTGCGAGAGGGGACTTTTGAAAGGTTATGTATTATTTTTAATATGATATCGCTGAAATTTTGCTGAAGGCTTCTGATCTTGTAAGGTGAGAGGCTCATTTGTGGATATTAAATCTCGTGATGGGTAGAGAGGAATTTTAGGCCAGTTTTTCTATCACTAATGAGAATATATCTTTATGTTTCAACTCATCACCTTTAGATCTATCAATGGACATTTATTGGTTAAGAATAAGTAATTGAATATTACTGAAATTCAATTGAATTTCATTCAATATGTTAGTAACTAAACTTATAATTTTCTTTTCTTTGATTATTTAAATATGACATTAATTCCAGTAATATTTTTCAAGAATAATTATGAAAAATCAAGAAAATTGAAGGTAGACAATAATGTGTTAATTTTTTCATCATTGCTTTCTATCCTGACTTCACGAAAAAAAAATTGGTCAAGCACTGACGTTAAGTCAGGAGCTTTGCGCGTATGTTCTATTGTCCATTCTTCTGTATTGGACACTTTTAATCGAATTTACCATGGTGAATTCTATTGTCTATTCTCCTGTATTGGACAGCCTTAATCGAATTCACCATGGTAAATTCGATTAAGAGTGTCTCATACAGGAGAACAGACAATAGAATTCACCATGGTAAATTCGATTAAGAGTGTTCAATACAGGAGAATTGACAATAGAACATACGCGCAAAAGCTCCTGAATTCACGAAAAAAAAATTGGTTCAAGCACTGACGTGAAGTCAGGAGCTTTTGCGCGTATGTTCTATTGTCCATTCTCCTGTATTGAACACTCTTAATCGAATTTACCATGGTGAATTCTATTGTCTGTTCTCCTGTATGAGACACTCTTAATCGAATTTACCATGGTGAATTCGATTAAGGCTGTCCAATACAGGAGAATAGACAATAGAATTCACCATGGTAAATTCGATTAAAAGTGTCCAATACAGGAGAATGGACAATAGAACATACGCGCAAAAGCTCCTGACTTCACGTCGGTGCTTGAACCAATTTTTTTTTCGTGAAGTCAGGATAGAAAGCAATGATGAAAAAATTAACACATTATTGTCTACCTTCAATTCTTCTTGATTCTTCATAATTATTCTTGAAAAATATTACTGGAATTAATGTCATATTTAAATAATCAAAGTAAAGAAAATTATATGTTTAGTTACTAACATATTGAATGAAATTCAATTGAATTCCAGTAATATTCAATTACTTATTCTCAACCAATAAATGTCCATCGATAGATCTAAAGGTGATGAGGTGAAACATAAAGATATATTCTCATTAGTGATAGAAAAACTGGCCTAAAATTCCTCTCTACCCATCACGAGATTTAATATCCACAAATGAGCCTCTCACCTTACAAGATCAGAAGCCTTCAGCAAAATTTCAGCGATATCATATTATTTTTGTTTTGTTCTGGATTAATGAAAAAGTTCCCTGACTGAGGAAAGGAATACTACCATGGTCCTCTCGGTGTTTAGAAAAGTTAAAACGCTTTATAACTACGCCCACAGGCCGGAAACTTTCAGAGTACATATCGTCCTTGTATTACAATGGGGCAGCCACTACAAATCTCTTAAGCCATTCGTTATTTCTTGGTATTTTTTTGACCTCAATTTTTGTTTCTTTAAAGCCCGGTTTTTCAAGTATATAATCTTTAATTTGTTTTGATTTTACGGGTTTTTGAACTCTATTTAGGAAAAGCCATACCCTCTTTTCACATCCTATGAATGATGATGTTTTGTTGGTTACTTCCGCCGTTCTCATTATGGAGTTTATCGGGGGTTTCCTATTCCGGTGTTGGAGGGTTGGAGAATTATACACAAAAATAGGTACATGTTATTGTATCATGAGTGGCAGAATCGAATTTGAACTTGAGTTCTAACACTTCGTAAGTCAAATAATGGTCATACATAGTTAGGCATGTCGTTTGCAGTAGCGTAACGAATTTCGACCGGACCCCCCTGCAAAAATAATTTTAGGGCCCCTGTTAGAATTATTTAATATAAAAAATGTCTCCAACACTTCCCCTATACCCGACGAACGTCGGCATTTCGAAAATATTACAATAAGTGAAGTACAGTGAATATGATTTTCCTTAAAAAAAATCTACTGAAAAATGCATGCCTATTCATTGAAAGATTGATGGCCAACTAATGACCTACGGTAATAGTGTACAAATAAATGTTAATATGATTACATAAACAGAAATCATAATACTAACATTATTTAGAATATGTGGTTTATGTTTAACACCACCAAAATTACTCTAGTATTACTCTAAGGACCTGTTTCACCACTTGCTAATAAAGTCCCGGATATGAATACAGCAGATAAAATATTTGCTGGATAATTCTGTCGGATAATTATTTTCTGTTTCACCACGCGGGTCCTGTATAAAATATCTACTAGATAGTCATCTGACAATTTAATGGGGGGTGTGTTTGGCAACGTCGCATTTATGCTTGCTTTTCTTAAGTATTATTTCTAGAGTACGAACAAAGGAAACTGTACAGTGCCGCTGCGGCGCGACAGGTACCTTCTCAAACTTATTCGAGGCTTGCCCGCCAGCCCGTTTTCCACGTTACGCGTGTATTTTTGGCGCTCTGGTTCCTCGGAACAGAGTGCTTATCAATTTGCCCAAATGTCTGTAATTTTCGATTTTTTTGCTGAAAATGGTATCAAACGATTTGGTTCGACTCGCTGATCAAGAATCACAGGTCGAAATCGATTCTGTCCGGCCGGCAGTAGGCACGATAACTCTCGAACGAAAGGAGTAAGAGGATTGAAATTTGCGAGGTGGGTTAAATTCGTTAATGGGCGAAATCCATAAAGCGGTTTCGGAGTTATGGCCAATTTTAGTAAAAACATTTTTTATGAATATTTCCGAAACCGATCACTCGATCTATCTGAAATTTAGCATCAAATTGTAGAATCATGACCTTCATACGCATGTGAAGTTTTGTATTGATCAGGTTACCGCAAAGCGTCAAAAAAAAATTCAGAAAATAAAAAAAAAAATTTCTACAATAACTCTCGAACGGAATGAGCTACGCAGTTCAAATTTTCAGAGTAGGTTAGGGGGATGAATATCTCGGCTGAGTTCGTTATTGGGCAAAATAGGCCAGATGGTTTCGGAGTAACGAAAAAAAAAGTTTATTTTAAGTAACAAATTTCAAATTCAAATTTTATTTAAGATGCAGTTTCACCATAAAAATCCATTGATATCATTTTCAACTACAACAAGCTAATACTTTCGGAGATATGATTTTTCAAAATTTCAATAATTAATCGTACTTCTATGTTTTCACATTTCAGCTATTTTAATTTGATTTCTTCCATGGTGCAGTTCTCATTGTCCGATTGCTCATTTAATCTTGAAAAATAAACTATTATTTGAATTGAATTTCCTTTATGATGCAGTTCTATCATAAGAATATATTGATATAATTCCCAACTCTGAGAAACCAATACTTTCGGAGATATAATTTGTCTATTTGAACAAGAGCGCCAGAAAGCTCCTGTCCACAGGGCTTCAACCAATTTTTGGCGCTCTAGTTCCTCGGAACAGAGTGCTTATCAATTTGCCCAAATGTCTGTAATTTTCGAATTTTTGGCTGAAAATGGTCTAAAACGATTTGGTTCGACTCACTGATCAAGAATCATAGGTCGAAATCGATTCTGTCCGGCCGGCCATAGGCACGATAACTCTCGAACGAAAGGAGTTAGAGGATTGAAATTTGCAAGGTGGGTTTGGAGCGTAAATATCTCGGACAAGTTCGTCAATGGGCGAAATCCATAAAGCGGTTTCGGAGCTATGGCCGATTCTAGTGAAAACATTTTTCATGAATATTTCCGAAACCGATCACTCGATCTATCTGAAATTTAGCATCAAATTGTAGAATCATGACCTTCATACGCATGTGAAGTTTTGTATTGACCAGGTTACCGCAAAATGTAAAAAAAAAAATTTTGAAAATTAAAATTTTTTTTTTCTACGATTACTCTCGAACGGAATGAGTTAGGCAGTTGAAATTTTCAGAGTAGGTTAGGGAGATAAATATCTCGGTTATGTTCGTTATTGGGCAAAATAGGCCAAATGGTTTCGGAGTAATGAAAAAAAAATTTTTTTTTTAAGTAACAAATTTCAAATTCAATTTTTATTTAAGATGCAGTTTGTTCATAAAAATCCATTGATATCATTTTCAACTCCAACAAGCTAATACTTTCGGAGATATGATTTTTCGAAATTTCAATAATGAATCGTACTTCTATGTTCTCACAGAATGTTATAATTATTCTATCTAAGCTTTATTATATGATCTTTGTTCATACTCGTGCATGTCATCCTGTTCTATAAGAGAGTCAAATTCATTTCAGCTATTTTAATTTGATTTCTTCCATGGTGCAGTTCTCATTCTCAGATTGCTCATTTAATCTTGATAAATAAACTATTAGTTGAATTGAATTTCCTTTATGATGCAGTTCTATCGTAAGAATACATTGATATAATTCCCAACTCTGAGATACCAATACTTTCGGAGATATAATTTGTCTGTTTGAACTAGAGCGCCAGAAAGCTATTTTAATTAAATATTCTCTCGAATCCCGGGCCCCCCCGCACCGCGGGGTCTGCGGGGGTGTACGTACGCCTCTGGTCGTTCGATAGATACTTGCTAGACCTTTTGACCATGCAAACTCGAACTTGCGATTGAACCTTAACTCCAAACAATTGTTGCAATTTTTTTACAATTAATTTGTATTTTGAATAGTGTGTAGTATAGAAATATACAGTTTTTCTATTCTGAGAAGCTGATCCTTTCGACTTACAAGGTTTTACTCCAGCGACGATATCTTGTATATATTTTATTATTTTAGATAAAATTCATAGAAACTTTTTATTTATATATTTTGGTAACAATTTTTTGTTTTTCAGTGACATTCAATTCGTCCAACCAGCGATTAGACCACTTTTATCAAATGTTTCTCTCCCAACTTCGGAGCAAAATAGTTCAAACGAAGTCCTTGTTGGTACGGTGACTCCAAGAGTGATAGAACCTCTTCCACCAAAT
Source organism: Halyzia sedecimguttata (assembly GCA_937662695.2). Lineage (NCBI taxonomy): Eukaryota > Metazoa > Arthropoda > Insecta > Coleoptera > Coccinellidae > Halyzia > Halyzia sedecimguttata. The sequence goes on along the minus strand of OW569414.2, from coordinate 49,432,494 downwards.
TGGTCAACTATTTTAGTCACACTACAGGAATCTGAAAATATATCAGCTCTACATGAGCTGGAACATTTGACCTCTAAACGCCCCGAATTGCTCAAACTGGTTTCTCATATTCTTTATAATTGTCTCAATTCACCAAATGGTGCTATAAGGTCAGTAGCAATTACTTTGATACTCAAATGGCTAAGATTCAATCCTAAAGCTTCTGAAGAAGCACTTTCTTTTATTCTTACAAGTTTGGACAGCAATAATGCGGATATTGTTGCTAGTATTTTGGATAGACTACCCGAAATTGTTTGTGTCATGCAAGAGTACGCCAAAATTATTTTGACTAGAGTTTTCAAACTGGGAATGAAATCCACAATAAATACGACAACAACAATTCAAGACAGTATTAATCTTTTATGCTTGCAATCAGGTTGTTGAATTTGAGAAAAGGCATTCGAAAAAATATTGATAAGACTATAATATTATTTAGTAATTGTACTTTTTCACAAAAATGTTGGAGATAATTTGCTTTCAAATCTTGTTGATTATAGTTAATGATTTTTGTATTCTCTAGTATCGAAATACTATAGCTGAATAAATACTGAAATATAGATATCTTGTTTTTGTCATTGACTATCCGTTCCATTCAAATAACTAATAATGAAAACACAAGATATAGAGTCAAAATGTCTATTTCTTGATATATTCTACATTTTTGGTTTAGGCTTGTCAGTGAGGTTAAGTGACGAAGCCTTAAAAGGACGGCACAACTGTCACATTAATGATTTCATATATGATGGTTACCCAGTAACACCCAAATATTATATTCTTGTAGCTGAAATTTATTCAAAAATAGATGGAATTTTCAGTCATAAGAAACATTATATTATTAATTTATTTATCATACTACGTTTCCAAAAATTCTTTCTCTGCCTGAGGCTAAAATTTTACAAAGTTACGAATACACAACTATTTTAAAACTATACGAAAAGCAGATGCATCTCAGATATCCAAATATAAATCTGTACAATAGTGACATTAAATAAGCGTACAATATCAGAATAAGATAGTGAATCTACCAAAATACAACTTAATGATTATTTAATCAATTAGAAAAATCCTTTGAATCATTCAAATTCGCGAAAGTTGGAATAGTAAAAAAAAACTTATTCATCTCGAGAACTCGATAATTATCACGACGTCTAAATAGATATTGGTTGTTCACTATACTTCAATCCAGAAAATATACTTCTGACGTTTTTTTATAATATGAAACAATGTTCAGGGTGTTCTTATGATTAATTTTATCAACCTTTGGCTTAACTTTGGAATGTAGACAAGTTCAATATCGAATAGTATCATTGTCCGAACCAACTTGAGTCTTGGGTGGTTAGAACTATAAAAAAAATTGGGTTTTTGGGTAACAATTCTGACACAAGATAATCGCTTGTTGTCCGAATTTGATATATTGTGATATTAACCGCCGTATTCACAAAGCATTAAATCTCCGTTAAGATAAATAAGAATCGCAACCTCAGTTAACGTATGTAACGGTGCTGAAACAGGCCTGTTTCACGTTAATTTTCACTTAAACTAAGATTGCGATTCTTATTTATCCTTAACTGAGGACCTCAGTTAGGACTTAACGGAGATCGAATGCTTTGTGAATACGGCGGTAAGTATTTCATATTTTATTCGGGCGTACCCGCTGTCTGATACTCCGACCGGCTCGATCCCGTGTGCATCCTGTGTTCATTCTTATAGTACCAATTCTCAGTTATCCATTATTTCATTAACTTTTTCCCTCCGAGACCTTCCTGTTGTGTGTAATCCTTCTTATAGGTCTAAGAAGATGAATAGTCTTTTCATTTTCAATCTTTTACGTACATAAAAATAGTGAATATGCCGCGTGTTTACAATTGTTGTAGCAAGGTAGTGTTGGGTGCTATCCCGTTGATTCAGTGCTGCAAATGCAGGAAACACTTTCACCATGACATGATTGTGTCAACCATACTGAGAATGATATTGCATTTCTGAGAGATGGGACGAAAATGGTCTTGTTCCCAGTGTACATTTGGTGAAAGGCTCCTTCGAGGTAACTCACAAGGCCAACGTCAGTGTGGTGGTGGTGGTGATATGGTGATATCGGTAGTTCCGAAACTATCGGCCATCGCGGAGTCTGCATTTATATCAGTGATGATATTAGTAGAAGTTTTAAACTCGATCCTGCATAACAATTGGCCAGGTATAGATAACCTCTTCATTGTTGTTTCGACATCTCACGCTTCTGTTCTTGTTGGATGTATTTATCCTCCCCGCCCATGCTTCTGATTCCGTGTGGTGTTTCTGAATACAGCTTCTAGTCTAAGAGTCAGTGGCCAGCAGACAACATATATTTTAGGAAAGCCTGAAATTTCCCCGGTTTCTATGGTACCTACCATATATGAAATGGGGATAGCTAAGCCCAGTCACGGTAGGTTCAGCGTCCTTCAGGTATGATACGTGTGAAAACCGCGAGTATCGTATCATATAAAAAAGTATTTTGTGAAACTTGAAATTCATATATGTTATTCTCGACAGCATTATAAGCTTATATTTTTCAAGGCAGAAGGGTCCGTGGGTTGATTGGACCTGAAAGACAGTAAATTATTTCCCCCTGCCTGGGTAAATCTTTGTATGTAGATATGTTGTATAGGGAGATATTTCTTTTCTATGTTCTATGATATGGTACTGTCAAACATTGGCATGGATACATGTAGTGAACACATTAATCATTTTTGGCGCTCTAGTTCCTCGGAACTGAGTGCTTATCAATTTGCCCAAATGTCTGTAATTTTCGAATTTTTCGATGAAAATGGTCTTAAACGATTTGGTTCGACTCACTGATCAAGAATTCGTGGTCGAAATTCATTCTGTTCGGCCGTCCGGCCGTAGGCACGATAACTCTCGAACGGAATGAGCTACACAGTTGAAATTTTCAGGGTAGGTTTGGGGGATAAATATCTCGGCTAAGTTCGTTATTGGGTAAAATCTGACAGATGGTTTCGGAGTAACAAAAAAAAATTTTTTTTTTACAGAACAAATTCCAAATTAATTTTTTTTCAATAAGCAGTTTTACCATAAGAATCCATTCATATCAATTTAAACTCTAACAAGCTAATACTTTCGGAGATATGATTTTTCAAAATTTCAATGATAGAATTATTCTGTGGCTATTCTATGAATTGTTATAATGTCAACTTTGACGTTGTCTCATTGTCATTCATTCCAGTAATGGTATCAATATGAGAATCATAATATGAGGAGCAACTTATCAAAACGCATTAAGTCCAAAAACCATTTTATTGGGAATCAACGAAAAACGATTTTTTCTTCCTCCCTGGCTTATAATTTGAGTATGTCGAGTTTGTTTGATAGAAATTTACATCTAAAGGTAATAACTAATCTCATTTAAATCAATATTGATCAGATATACACAGAAAATGTAAAAAACGTTTGGACTTAATGCGTTTTGATTCATCTCATTGTATATAATGCATTTTGATGTGGTTGAAATTGAAAATAATGCTGTTTGTTGCGATTTTTTATACATTTAGAGAAAACAGTCTGCACAGTAAGTGTTGGCCTGTAACCTAATTAACATGAGCAAATCGATAAAACATGTTTTTGGTTATATTTTATTTCTTTTAAAAATGCAAACGTAAACATAATTCATTGCGATGCGGCTTACATACTTTGGATTTGAATAACAGAGGGACATAATGCCATTTGGAAGATTTTGTTTTTGCTATAGAGCAACAGAAAACATTTCTGAATCCGGTTCAAACTCAATTTCGCCCAAATTGGACATAATGCGTTTTGAAAAGCTCCTCATATAATATCATACTTTTTGTTGGTTGATATTTTCATGCCGATGGTCAATCCATATGATGATGGGAATGGTAATGGTAAGTTAATAACATTGTCGTTCATTCCAGCAATCGTATAAATATGAGAATTATAATATATCATACTTTTTGTTGGTTGATATTTTCATGCCGATGGTCAATCCATATGATGATGGGAATGGTAAGTTAATAATATTGAGTTCAGAATATCTCCACTAAAAACAAAACTGGAATATTGGTGTATTGGAGTAGATTTGAGGAAAGATATATATTATCGTTCATCATAGAATTGAGGAATGAATATCTCGGATGAGTTCGTTGTTGGGTAGAATTCGTCTATTGGTTTTGGATTGATAATTTTTGGCACTTTTGTTGAATTTGAATTCTTCTATGATGTTTGAATTCAATTTCTGCTAAGATGAAGTTCTAAATTTCAATAATGAATCATACTTCTATGTTTTCCAAGAATGCTATAATTATTCTATCTAAGCTTTATTATATGATCTGTGTTCGTACTCGTACTTTTCATCCTGTTCTATAAGAGAGAGTCAAATTCATTTCAGCTATTTTAATTTGGTTTCTGCCATGGTGCAGTTCTCATTCTCAGATTGCTCATTTAATCTTGATAAATAAACTATTATTTGAATTGAATTTCCTTTATGATGCTTTGTCTGTTTAAACTAGAGCGCCAGAAAGCTCCTGTCCACAGGGCTTGAACCCATTTTTTTTAGCGACGATACCGCTTAATACCGGTATCAAACGGTTATAATTTCTACATTTTAGCGAGACTGGTTACAAGTGGTAACGGAAGTTCCCCTCCAAAGCTGTCATTTCGACATTTGATACCGGTATCAGAATTTATAACCGGGTCCTTGAGGTGGGTTACTAGCGGTTGACATTTGTTGAAAGTTTGAAATTGTCAAAAGTATTGAAACTTTGAAACTGTTGAAAGCAATCGAAATGGCTGTGGCAAAGGAAAACGTGGAATTTTTTTAATATACTCTAAACTACCAAGGAGTGGATTACTTCGTCATTACAGACCGCCAAACAGCGAATGGTTCATTAAGCGGTAATAGAATGAAGGCAATCTGGCTTGGATATAGACCAAAAAAGGACTAGTAGACTACGTTCTTGTTGTACTGGTTAGTGCCCACCTCTTTACTTTTTCTTAATTATAGGTGGTGAGAATCATTTTCTATAATTTCATCAAACAAATTTAATTATGGAAGGTTTCTTTTTTCATTCGAAACAATTGAAAAAATGCAATTTCAGTATATATTTCAAGCCAGAAATCCCTTAGGTCTAGCCTGAAGTGCATTATCCATAATTTGAATAATGCTATATCATCACTGGGAGAAATCCCAATAAGACACAATAATTCTCGTTAGTGAATAGCATTTCGTCAAATAAATTCCACATTTCCATGTAATTCATGTTAATTATTTATCTAACGAATAGAATAAGTAAGTTTTGCATAATAAAAAGCAAAAAATATTTACGAAGATTAACCGTTTACGTTTTAGTGACAACACTGACAACCTCAGTAACTAATCATTAAAGGATACTGTGAGAGGTATACTCATTATTCAACGGTTGATGTTTCGATAATTAAGTATCCGAACCATTTCGAAACGAGTGTCTTCAGGAAGCAGACACATACAAATAGATATTTAAATTTCTATTCAAACCATCAGCTTAGTGTAAAAAGAGGTGTTATTAAAACACTTTATGATAGAGCGAACCTAATTTGTTCTACTCCTGAAATTCGAAATAATGAAATTGATTTCATCAAAAAATTTCTTGAAGAAAATGGATATCCGAGGCAATTCATAAATACATGTATCATGAATTTAGATAGAAAAACAAATAAACAAGAACAACAAAATAATCAACAAGTACAACAGAATAATCAACAAGAACAGCAACCCAATCTGTTGAATGTGATCCCTTATGTTCGTGGCCTTTCTGAAAAAATTAGAAGAATCGGTTCTAAGTTCAATATAAGAACCGTCTTCAAAACACAGAATGATCTTAGGTCTTTATTAACGAAAACAAAACCCATAAATGAAAAACAAAAATCAAAAAACTGTGTATATAATATTCCTTGTATTTGTGGTAAATCATACACAGGAGAAACATCAAGACCACTAGAAGTAAGAAAGTCAGAGCATAAGAATAACTTGAGAAATAGAGACATACAGAAATCAAAAATAGCAGAACATGTATGTACAATCCAAGGAGATCACATGATGGATTGGAGTAATACAAAGATTCTAATGACAGAACCTGATTTTATGAAAAGGAAACTTAAGGAGTCAACTTGTATTTTATTGAACAGAGAATGCAATTTTGCAAATTGCTCAATTGGTATTGACCATATTTGGCTAAATTTATTGAAAAAGGAGTTGGAACTTGGAAATTTCTATGCGAAGTAAAACTATGTTAGCTATGATTTTTAAATACTGTCAATGTGACAATTCTTGAATTTCACCAAATAACTATCAACAAAATAATTCTCTCGATTTTCGTTGAGCGTCTGAAGAAGGGGTCTGATATAGACTCCGAAACGTTACGCTATAGTTGTTTCTTCGTTGATGTTGTTTCGTTGTTGTTTGTTAGGCAACATTGTTCAATTGATTGCTTCTGACAAATATCCTGTGTTTCTTACGCAGAAGCAAATCACAAAATAATTAATTTTTATTTATAGATATTTTTCAGAGTTTGGGAGAGAAAACCCAGAAAAAAACCGTTGAATAACCTCAGTAACATTTTGCGATTATGGGGTGGGGGATAAACTTTTGACATTGATGACAAACCGTTGATAATAACCGGGTTATAAGCGGTATCCTCGCTAAAAAATCATTATAAACGTACATATTATTAGGAAACAATACATTATTCATTTTATTGAAGTTAATTCAATTTCTTGCAGATAGGGATGGAGTTACCACGCGTTTTCTCAATCATTGCGCTAGTGCTCTTGCTGTCCCTCTTCAGATATCATTTTCTAAATCTATCACTTCCTCCTCTTTCCCCTATAATTGGATTTCTGCTTCTATTACCCCCATCTTCAAGAAGCTTGATCCCTCCAATTATTGCCCAATCAGTATACCTACTAGATAATCATTAAAGGATACTGTGGGAGGTATACTCATTATTGAAGGTTTTTTTTCTGGGTTTTCTCTCCCAAACTTTGAAAAATATCTATAAAATAAAAATTAATTATTTTGTGATTTGCTTCTGCGTAAGAAACACAAGATATTTGCCAGAAGCAATCAATTGAACAATGTTGCCTAACGCTTAATGAAAATCTTTAGAATTATTTTGTTGATAGTTATTTTGTGAAATTCAAGAATTGTCACATTGACAGTATTTAAAAATCATAGCTAACATAGTTTTACTTCACATAGAAATTTCCAAGTTCCAACTCCTTTTTCAATAAATTTAGCCAAATATGGTCAATATTGAGCAATTTGCAAAATTGCATTCTCTTATAAATAAGGATCATGCGGAGTAATATATATATATGTGGAAAGGTTTAACGGGTAATTCCGCAAATGAGCAGATTAAAAATAATTCTGCTGGTACCTGCCGACACGTGTTTCTGCTAGTTGGCTTCTTCAGGACAGGGCAACCAAGAAACCAAGGATAAGATGGAAATCAAAGTGAAAGTAGGTGACACCACACCAGGAGCGAGCAACCAATTGTGCCTTCAGCTCTAGGACCTCCATTTCGGAGGTAAACTATGGCATCGGCACGGAGGAAACATAAGCTACCTGTGTGATGCGACCTCAACCCAAGGATATGAAACGTATAAATAAGGATCATGCGGAGTAATATATATATATGTGGAAAGGTTTAACGGGTAATTCCGCAAATGAGCAGATTAAAAATAATTCTGCTGGTACCTGCCGACACGTGTTTCTGCTAGTTGGCTTCTTCAGGACAGGGCAACCAAGAAACCAAGGAAAAGATGGAAATCAAAGTGCATTCTCTGTTCAATAAAATACAAGTTGACTACTTAAGTTTCCTTTTAATATAATCAGGTTCTGTCATTAGAATCTTTGTATTACTCCAATCCATCATGTGATCTCCTTGGATTGTACATACATGTTCTGCTATTTTTGATTTCTGTATGTCTCTATTTCTCAAGTTATTCTTATGCTCCGACTTTCTTACTTCTAGTGGTCTTGATGTTTCTCCTGTGTATGATTTACCACAAATACAAGGAATATTATATACACAGTTTTTTGATTTTTGTTTTTCATTTATGGGTTTTGTTTTCGTTAATAAAGACCTAAGATCATTTTGTGTTTTGAAGACGGTTATTATATTGAACTTAGAACCGATTCTTCTAATGTTTTCAGAAAGGCCACGAACATAAGGGATCACATTCAACAGATTGGGTTGCTGTTCTTGTTGATTACTCTGTTGTACTTGTTGATTATTTTGTTGTTCTTGATTATTTGCTCTTCTATCTAAATTCATGATACATGTATTTATGAATTGCCTCGGATATCCATTTTCTTCAAGAAATTTTTTGCTGAACAGAGAATGCAATTTTGCAAATTGCTCAATTGGTATTGCCCATATTTGGCTGATTTCAAGAGTAGAATAAATTAGGTTCTCTCTATCATAAAGTGTTTTACTAATACTTCTTTTCAAACTAAGCTGATGGTTTGAATAGAAATTTAAATATCTATTTGTATGTGTCTGCTTCCTGAAGACACTCGTTTCGAAATGGTTCGGATACTTAATTATCGAAACATCCAGAAAAGAAAGCTGATTATTTTTCTCTATTTCCAAAGTGAATTTTATTGTAGGTTCCTTTGAATTTATGAAATCGAAAAATTTGCCTAACTCTTCTCTACCATGTTGCCAAATTACAAATATATCGTCAACATATCGCCACCAAGCTTTTGGTTTCAACAAATATGTATCCACAAATTTTTCTTCAAAATTTTCCATGAATATATTACTCATGACAGGTGATAAAGACGAACCCATTGCCATTTCAAAATTTTGTCGATAAAAAACATCTCCTAGTTGGAAATAGGTGGTATTCAAACAAACATCAATCATTTCCATAATATCATTGGCATTAAATTTTGAATATTTAAATATAGAGTCATCATTTTCTAATTTCGTTCGAACTATTTGAAGCGACTTATCGACAGGAACATTGGAGAACAAACTGACAACATCAAAGCTCACTAGAATGTCATTTTGGTTTAAATTTGAATTTTGTAGTTTTTCAAGCAAGTGTTTGCTGTTCTTCAAAAAACTTTCTTTCCTGTTAATGGATTTAAAAATTGAAGTAGATATTTCGCTAAATGTTGACATGGAGATCCAATAGAACTTACTATTGGTCTCAGTGGAATTAGAGGTTTGTGTATTTTTGGAAGACCAAAAGACCATATAAATGTGGTGGTTTACTGTAAGATGGCATGAGTTCTTTTTTCTGTCTATACGTAAGGGTTTTTGAATGCTTTGATAAAATGTTTTTGACTTTTCTTTCTGTTTTAGAAGTGGGATATTTTTATTGATTTTGGTATATTTGTTCTTATCGTTAACGATATCCAAAAGTTTATTATGATATTCATTTGAATCCAAAATGACTGTAGCGTTTCCCTTGTCAGCAGGTAAGATTTTAATATTGTTATCTTTTTTAAGTGAGATTATAGCTTGTTTTTCCATATAACTTAGGTTTGAAGTTGTTTTGATAGGCTTCTCTAGTAACATTTTATTCAAAACTCTGAAGTCGTTTGACTTTTCAGTTGGAAGTTTTTGAGCTGTTTTCTCAATAGATGTAATAATGTCTAGTATGGGGACATTTCTTGTTGTCACTGCAAAATTTAGTCCCTTTGATAAGATTCTTTTTTTACTTTCATTCAAACTTCTTGAAGATAAATTTATAACCGTTTTATTGACGAAGTTGTTATTAAGTGCATTTTTGTTGGATTGCCTTTGTTTTTTATCGAACAGAGAATTGAGTTTATTAAAATTTGTTGCTCTACTTTTCTTATATTCATTTTTATATGAAATATCAACACAATAAAAGATATGATCTGAATCACTCTTTGACAAATTATTAAAAATTTCTTCTTCTAACGTTAGAATATCTTGACTTAGTCTTACCTTATTTTGTCTGAGAAAACTTACTCTTTCTCTGACTAAAGCATGACCAAATCTGTTCATAATTGTGTGGCAACCATAACTATCGGAAGGTAACTTTATTCTTAGGAACTTGGGAATTATTCTACTGTCCCTGCATCTGCACAGGAAAGTTAGACTGTTTTCTGTGTGTGACAATTTCTTGTATAATTCTTCCAATTTTCTGAAAAGGATGATTGAAAAAGGCCCATACCATTGTTTTAAGTAATCATTAAAGGATACTGTGGGAGGTATACTCATTATTGAAAGGTTTTTTTCTGGATTTTCTCTCCCAATAATCAATAATCAGTATACTAGAGTTTTAGAGAAGAATATTATGCGAATACCTGCTGCAGTTCTGTATGGATAACGAATTGTTTCCAAGCTCTCAACATAGGTTTCTTCCGTATCGTTCCACTACGACAAATCTACTGTCGTGTATCGCTAATTGGACCAAAATCCTAGACTCCGGATCTCCTGTCGGCGTTGTTTACCTCAATTTTTCGAAGAGGAAATTTTCTAGTCACGATAATCGCTACCGTTCACTGTTGGGTCGAAAATTAACAGTGCTGTGCCTAAGGTGGCGTAAGGACACAGTAAGAAAGCCTACACAGAGCACAACTGATTATCCTTACTTGCTCAAAATCGGGGTGGTCAGATTTTGTCATAACTTTAAAGCAGTGGACTGTTTCAGAGGATTGAGTTGGAAAAATTGTTAAAACCGACAAGTTAAGTTGGAGTTGGAGTTGGAGTTGGAGTTGGAGTTGGAGTTGGAGTAGGAGTTGGAGTTCGATTTGGAGTTGGAGTTGATATTTGAAACCGATTATTATAATATCTTGTACTATCCATTCAGATCCTTCCATGAATCTCTTAATTAGGCATGATTCTCAATAAAGATATTCCAACTCCACCTCCAACTCCAACTCCAACGCCAACTCCAACTCCAACTCCAACTCCAACTCCAACTCCAACTCCAACTCCAACTCCAGCTCCAGCTCCAACTCCAACTCCAAATCCAACTGCAACTCGCATTGGCAGTGGAACTTTTTCCGGACTATCTGTATTGAGAGTCATGCCACGTCAAGAGAACCTTAAAAGCATCTGAATAGATAGTAAAAGATATTATAATACTCGGTTTCAATTATCGTGCCATCAGGGACGCATTGGCATTATATTGAGAATCATGCCACCTTAAAAGAACCCTAAAAGGATCTGAATAGATAGTAAAAGATATTATAATACTCGGTTTCAAAGATCAGGCCATCAGGGACGCATTAGCAAAGGAACTTTATCAGTAATATCTCCATTGAGATACACCACGTTGAAAGATTCGTAAAAGGATCTGAATAGATAGAAAATGATATTATAATACTCGGAGTCAAATATCCAGCCATTAGAAACGCGGTTGTAGTGTAACTTCTACAGTAATGTCTGTATTGAGAATCATGCCATGTTAAAAGTTCCTCAAAAGGATCTGAATGGATAGTAAAAGATAGTGTAGTAGTCGTTTTCAAATATACGGCCAACAGGGAAGCGTGAGCAGTGGAAATTTCTCAGTAATATCTTTATTGAGAATCACACGATTTTGAAAGATTCTTAAAAGGATCTTAATAGATAGTACAGGGTATTATAACACTCGGTTTCAAATATTGGTAGTGCAACTTTTTCAGTAATATCTGTATTGAAAAAGTTGCACTTCTAATGCGCCTCTGAAGGCCCGATATTTGAAACCGAGGATTATAATATTTTTTACTATCTATTCAGATCCTTTCATGGATCTTTCAACATGGTGTGTTTCTTAATAAAGATAATACTGAGAAAGTTCCACTGCTAACGTTTCCCTGTTGGCGTATATTCGAAACCGACTACTACTATATCTTTTACTATCCATTCAGATTATTTCAAGTATCCTTTAACTATCTATTCAGATCCTTTTACGGATCTTTCAACGTGGTGTGATTCTCAATAAAGATATTACTGAGAAAGTTTCACTGCTCACGCTTCCCTGTTGGATGTATATATGAAAACGACTAATACACTATATTTTACTATCCATTCAGATCCTTTTAAGGATCTTTTAACATGGCATGATTCTCAATACAGACATTACTGTAGAAGTTACACTACAAGCGCGTTTCTAATGGCTGGATATTTGACACCGAGTATTATAATATCATTTTCTATCTATTCAGATCCTTTTACGGATCTTTCAACGTGGTGTATCTCAATGAAGATATTACTGAAAAAGTTCCTTTGCTAATGCGTCCCTGATGGCCCGATCTTTGAAACCGAGTATTATACTATCTTTTACTATCTATCCAGATCCTTTTAGGATACTTTTAAGGTGGCATGATTCTCAATACAATGCCAATGCATCCCTGATGGCACGATAATTGAAACAAACCGAGTATTAAAATATCTTTTACTATCTATTCAGATGCTTTTAAGGTTCTGTTGACGTGGTTGACTCGTAATACAGATAGTACTGAAAAAGTTCCACTGCCAATGCGAGTGGCAGTTGGAGTTGGAGTTATGGAGTTGGAGTTTCATTTCGAGTCATTTCTTACTGTCACCTATCGGTGAGTTGTATTTACATTCACAGGTACTGCTTTGTATATCATATTTTAGTACAGCTAACTCATACCGATACATTTCAGTCTCATTGATATACAGGGTGGACCTTATTTAACTGTTAATTCTCTACATTATCTATTATTGAATTATATTCACAGGTACTGCTTTTTGGCGCTCTATTTCCTCGGAACTGAGTGCTTATCAATTTGCCCAAATGTCTGTAATTTTGGAATATTTCGATGAAAATGGTCTTAAACGATTTGGTTCGACTCACTGATTAAGAATCCGTGGTCGAAATTCATTCTGTCCGGCCGGCCGTAGGCACGATAACTCTCGAACGGAATGAGCTAGAGAGTTGAAATTTTCAGAGTAGGTTTGGGGGATGAATATCTCGGCTAAGTTCGTTATTGGGCAAAATCGGACAGATGGTTTCGGAGTAACAAAAACAAATTTTTTTTTTACGAATTACAAATTACAAATTAAATTTTTTTTAATAAGCAGTTTTATCATAAGAATCCATTCATATCATTTTCAACTCTAACAAGCCAATACTTTCGGAGATATGATTTTTTTAAGTTTCAATGTAAATCGTATTTCACAGATTGATATAATTATTATTCTATGTATGAATTCTCATAATGTCAACTTGACAGAAGGGAATATTGTAACTTCAAAAATATTGGGGTTGAAATACTCGTATTTTAGCGATGTAACGGGGACCTCGAAAATGTTTGAAAATATTACGTAAATATTGAAAGCATAATTCTGTAGTTCGAGAGAGGAGAAAATTTGGTGAACGTAGATTTTATTATTACTTCTCTTCTTTCATATTTGTTTTATGGAATACCTACTATTTGTAGGTACTTTAAACCTGTTTTGGGCAATTGTCACACGAAACTTGTTTTTTTGGCGCTCTAGTTCCTCGGAACAGAGTACTTATCAATTTGCCCAAGTGTCTGTAATTTTGAAATTTTTAGCTGAAAATGGTCTCAAACGATTTGGTTCGACTCACTGATCAAGAATCCGAGTGCGAAATCGATTCTGTCCGGCCGGCCGACCGGCCGTAGGCACGATAACTCTCGAACGAAAGGAGTTAGCGGATTGAAAATTGCAAGGTGGTTTTGGAGCGTAAATATCTCGGACAAGTTCGTTCGATCTATCTGAAATTTAGCATCAAATTGTAGAATCATGACCTTTATACGCATGTGAAGTTTTGTATTGACCAGATTACCGCAAAGTGTAAAAAAAAAAATTGAAAATTTAAAAAAAGTTTTTCCACAATAACTCTGGAACGGAATGAGCTAGGTAGTTGAAATTTTCAGAGTAGGTTGGGGAGATGAATATCTCGGTTAAGTTCGTTATTGGGCAAAATTGGCCAGATTTAATTCGATTTCTTCCATGGTGCAGTTCTCATTCTCATGATTGCTCATTTAATCTTGATAAATAAACTATTATTTGAATTGAATTTCCTTTATGATGCAGCTCTATCATATGTATACATTGATATAATTCCCAACTCAGAGAAACCAATACTTTCGGAGATATAATTTGTCTGTTTGAACTAGTTATATCATATTTTAGTACAGCTCTAACTCATACCGATACATTTCAGTCTCATTGATATAAAGGACTGGACCTTATTTAACTGTTAATTCTTGACATTTTCTATTATTGAATTGCATTCACCGCTACCGCCTTGTATATCATATTTAGTACGGTCAACTTAAGCTGGTTTTCCTATCACGCTGACGGTCGGCGCTGACGGTCAGTGCGTAGGTGACCGCAATTACTCGACCGGTGTCTATTTCGCGAATATCCATGATTGTCTTAGTACGTGCATTCACCGTGACCCGAAAACGCTCACTGAATGTGGAGGGTGGAGGCGCGTCGGCGCCAGCTAGTAGCGGCGCCGACGCGCCGGCGCGTACGGGCGCGTATAGCTCAGCGCTGACGGCCGTCAGCGCTGAGGGAACTGCGTGACTCAAAAATGCTGCCTATAGCTACATACATATTTACCCAATAGCGCCGACCGTCATTTGCATTGATATACAGGGTGGTCCTTATTTCACTGTTAATTCTTGACGTTATCTATTATTGAATTGCTTTCACCGATACTGCTTTGTATATCATATTTTAGTACTGTCACCTTATACCGACACATTTCATTCATAGAGATATACAGGGTGGATCATATTTTCGTAGTCAGTCACACCGGTGTCCATTATTGGGTCACTTTCATAGGCGTTGCTTTGTATATCATATTTTGATAATTCCGATACATTTCTGTCACATTGATATACAGGGTGGCCCCTACATTTCTGGTCAGGCATACTGCAGCCTACTGTTTAGTTTCATTCTTGGACACTACTTTGTATATCACATTCTTTTACATTGCTTTTCATTCCGACTGATATACAGGTGGACGTTCTATTTCTGGACACTGGTGACTGAATTTGTTTTCATCGGCTGATAGATTTTTACTGTTTTGATTTTCTCCCCATACCTCTCTACTCTGACACTGTATATAACGTTTATCCTAATTTGGAAATTGTGAATATTGTGAATAAAGTTGTACATGAACTGTGTGAGTTTTATTAATTATTATTGTGCAGTGTCAGAGTCTCTTCAGTGAAAGAAAGTATACTATTTCATTGCTTATACCTTAGATCAAACCGAACTCTTCTTCAACTTTTTAAAGTTTACCCAGGGAATAATATTTTAGTGATCGATTCTATCAAGGAGTTGCAACCTTGCAAAACCCATTGCAACTGGCGCCCGAGTAAGTTGTGGAAAGTAAGTTATACTGCTCCGGAGAAAAGGTCGTCACACAACTTCGCTGGCCGAGTGTAATACAGTTGACCAGTACATCTTGATCGTTGAATATTTCGGTATGTAGGCAATATCTTCACCAGTAGAGATCCGATCGAGTTCAAATCTTGAACTTTATTGTAAAATAAGATTGAAGGCTCTCGCAGAATTTGAACGATATCTGTCGTCTGTCGGATAGTTGCTGATATACAGAGTTTTTTTAATATATATCATTTTAATGTTATGCGATCCCCACAGAATATGGCATAAGTCTTCGATTCGGTATTTTTCAACTAATTATTGTGCTTCGATTCGATCAGATTAGTATTTTTCGAATTATTGGGAAAAAATTGCAAATGGCTATAGCTCTGAAACCACTCGTTGGATTTCGCCAATTAATTAACTTTGCCGGCGCATTTGTAATCCAAACCTACTCTGAAAATTTCAACTCTCTAACTCATTGCGTTCGAGCGTAATCGTTTGAGGCCATTCTCGACCAAATATTCGAAAAATACAGACTTTTGGACGAATTGATAGGCACTCTGTTCAGGTGAACATCGCGCAAATAAGGGTTGAAATGGTAACATGCAATTCAATATCTGCTCACTCTGAACTCTCTCTATTATATTAAGTCGGTACTCACTGGTTTGGATGCAACACACCCACTTCTTTCACCCACGAGCCGTCACTGGTTTGTACTACAGGGCGTCCCAAGTTCGAGTGCCTATTAGACGTTTCTGGAGAACTGGTCATATTTGAAATCTGAAAATTGGGATTATGATATCGCTTGAAATTCTCTACTGAGCTAAAATATTTTCGAAGCCTATGCACTTCCGGTTATACAGGGAGTGAAAATAAATTTGATGGAAATTTTTTTTTTCAAGTTTTGCATTCCATGTATGATCAAGTATTCAATGCTGAATACATTTCTGTTAAAACCATTGTGTTCATTCGAATAGTTTTCGAAATATCGAAAAAAAACCGGAAAATAAGTCAAATATGTTTAGTCAGTATTATGTTCATTATTCTTATTTCGAACATCCTGAGCGTGAACCGTTTTAACAACATCGAAGAGGAAGAATCTTTTGAATTCCAGAAATATCATCACAGGGTGTTGGCCATAACTTCTGTTTTTCAAATTAGAACCCTATTTTTTCATGATTGCGTTGGATTCTGCGGTGAAAAATAATTATAGTTTTCTAAAATGATTATGCTACTAATTAATATCTTAAATTAAAAATTCCTGAGTTTTTTTTTAATTTAGTAGCATAATCATGTTAGAAAACTATCATTATTTTTCACCGCAGAATCTAAAGCAATCATAAAATATTAGGGTTCTAATTTGAAAAACATAAGTTATGGCCAATTTTTGATCACAATTTTCGACACAAAATTTGAAACACCCTGTGATGGTATTTCTGAAATTCAAAAGATGCATGACTTTTCCACATTCTTCCTCTTCGATGTTGTTGAAACGGTTCACGCTCAGGATGTTTGAAATAATAATAATGAACATAATACTGACTAAACATATTTGTCTTTTTTTCCGGTTTTTTTTTCGATATTTCGAAAACTATTCTATGAATACAAAGGTTTTAACAGAAATATATTCAGCATTGAATCCTTGATCATACCAGGAATGCAAAACTTGAAAAAAATTTTTTTTCATCAAATTTATTTTCCCCCCTTTATAACCGGAAGTGCTTGGGCTTCGACAATATTTTAGCTCTGTAGAGAATTCCAAGCGATATCATAATCCCGATTTTCATATTTCAAATATGTCCAGTTCTCCAGAAACGTCTAATAGGAATTCGAACTTGGGGACAGCCTGTAAACAATGGTATCGTCAATTCAGAAAACATAAAAATGTGTCATCGCAATGAGTCTTCGAATTATCATTGCATCGAAAGTTCACTGCATCGAAGGTTCACTCCATCGAAAATGACGCACACTAACTCCTGATTCGCCGAACGTGAAATCTCCTATATCGATCGTCTTCGTCCGTAGTTTTGCTGAATGAGAGGTTATTTGTTTCATTGAGTGTACGTCAACAAAGCGCAATCTGATCTGTCTAACCCAGGGGTCGGCCCATGGACATAATACTTTACTAATAATATAGTCTAAGGGTCGGCCACGTGCAGCTCTTTCGATGTTAAGCTGGGGGTCTTTAGTTCCATACGCGAATATTATTCATTCTTATGAATAAATAGATTAGTTCTTTCATCAAAAAACTTTATTTTTGAAAGTACTATTTATTGTTGGCAAGAATAATTTTCCTGGCTTTTTAAAAACTTTGAAATTTTGTGAATGTTAATTAACTCTTCTGACTCAAAAGGTTGCCGACCCCTGGTCTAGCCTAAAATTTCAAATAATCGAAGGGTGGATTTGAATGTGTTCGACAATTTTAATTAGTGAACCATAATGGAAAATCTTTGTACCTATGCGTTATAAGTTGAGTTTTGTAACGTGCAGAAATTTGTCATGAAGAAAACATCCTCCAATGATGCTATGAAAATATGAATATATAATATTTACTCGAGTATCATATCCTGATTCGAAATAAAATTGAAATCTAAATAATATGCTCTATTATATAACACTTTTAATCTGACAGCATAAATAATAGTTATTTATTATACAAGGGAAAAAAGTATTAGATTTCAGCTCGAGGTTATGTTGTCTCCCGACGCGAAGCGGAGGGAGACAAAAAACCGAGAGCTGAAATCTAATATTTTTCCCGTGTATAATACACTATTTTTTTCTGTGACAGGAAAAACGACGATTTAATAGTGAAAGAACATATTATTACAATATATTAAAGTCAGAATGTTATCGATATGAAATTTGAAATTTAAACTAGTAAGCTATTAGACCTGCGTTGCTAAGGAAAACTTCAGTGTAATCAAATATCTGTCAATTTAATTTTGTGATTTGATACAAAAATTGCGAACTCAGTAATTGTTTAGTAGTTATTTTGAATACTATAAAGTTGAAAATGCTTGATTCTGAGTTTTCTCTGACTCCACCGGAGTTGATAGAAGCAGCGCAAGTAGCAAATATCTTCCATTATCTATATGTATATATATCCGGGAAAAAAGTATTCACTTTTTTCCCGGGGAAAAAAGTAATTTCGTGAAAAGTTATATTTTGTTACCTGTCAACAGAGATGAAATGTCAAATTTTTTTCCCGTCACAGAAAAAATATCATTTTTGCGCGTATATATCATTTCGCCCAAATGTGAAATATAATTCTGTGGTGCCGGCCGTTGCCACGATAACTTGAGAACGAAAAGTGCTAGCGACTTGAAATTTTCAGGGTAGGTGGCGCATCCCCATACGACGGACAAGTTCGTTAAAGGGTATAATCGGCCCAATGGTTTCCGAGTAATAATTTTGTTTTAACCCAATATAAATCCGATCGAATTGAAACTTGGTGAATAGTTGTAGAATATGAACCTCAGCACGTTTGTGAAATTTTGTGAGAATCGTATCACTAGAAAATTAAAAAAAAATATTAAAAAATATTATTTATGATAACCTGAGAACGGAAGGAGATAGCGACTTGAAATTTTCAGGTTAGGTTGTGCATCTGAATGCGACATTTGGTATAATCGGCCAAACGGTTTTGAAATTATACCCATCTGAAATTTGGTTGTTATTTCCTCAATAACTCGAAAAATACAAAACCAATATAATTCAAATAAGGTTATTAGTTGTAGAATGCCAACGCGAAAATTCTTGCGGAACTTCGTGAGGATGGTATAACTAGAAAATTTCAAAAAAATTATTGAAAATAATTAAAAGAAATTCTATATATCATAAACTATTCGTCCGGCATGGCTGAAATTTTCGAAGAACCTTTGAAACCTAACTCTACTACAGAGTTCCAAGTTTGAACACGATCGGATCCATATTGTTTGAGAACCGAGCAGCCTTTTGTGAGTTCCGTAGCTGGATGCGAATCGTATTTTTGCGAGAACCTTCAAAACCATGAATGTCATGAAGACATATTTTTACCATGGTAAATTCGAAAAAGACTGTCCAATACAGGAGAACAGACAATAGAATTCACCATGGTAAATTCGATTAAGAGTGTTCAATACAGGAGAATGGACAATAGAACATACGCGCAAAAGCTCCTGACTTCACGAAAAAAAAATTGGTTCAAGCACTGACGTGAAGTCAGGAGCTTTTGCGCGTATGTTCTATTGTCCATTCTCCTGTATTGAACACTATTAATCGAATTTACCATGGTAAATTCGATTAAGTGTGTCCAATACAGGAAAATGGACAATAGAACATACGCGCAAAAGCTCCTGACTTCACGTCAGTGCTTGAACCAATTTTTTTTTCTTAACTTTTTTAAAATTTTCTAAGGTTACGGTTCTCACAAAATTGTTTCAAACACGTCTTTCTGTCGATATTCTACAACTAGTTAGCAAGCTTCAATTCGATCGGGTCTATATTTTTGAGTCATCGAGGAAATAATATTCCATAGGGGTGTAACTCCGAAACCTATGGGTCGTTTATGGCCAACAGCGAACTTAACTCTCCCATTTAGGGCCGATTTCCGACGAATTTGAACGCAGTTTATCTTCAGTTTATCTACTGAATTGTATTGAATTGAACAGATAAACGGAAGATAAACCACATGTTATATTTCTCAGAAACCGGCCCTTAGATGCGCAACATACTGAACATACTGAACATACAACATACTGAACTCACACAAGGCTGCTCAGATCTCCTACAATATATATCGTGTTCAAACCTGGAAATTGGTAGAAGAGATAGGCTCTCGCAAATTTTCAGCCATGTCGGATGAATAGTTTCGGATATATATAGAATTTTTTTCAATGATTTTTAAAATATCTTCTAGTGATACAATCCTCACAAAATTTTGCAAGAATTTTCGGTTCGGGTTGGCATTCTTCAACTAATAATCATATTTACATTGGATCAGTTTTGTATTTTCCGAGTTATTGAGGAAATAACCAAATTTCAGATGGGTATAACGCCAAAACCGTTTGGCCGATTGTGCTTACAAACAAACTCAAATGTCGCATTTAGATGCGCAACCTAACCTGAAAGTTTCAAGTCGCTATATCTTTCCGTTCTCATGTTAAAGTGATATAAAAAATATTTTTCAATAATTTTTTTTTAATTTTCTAGTAATACGATTCTCACAAAATTTCACAAACGTGCTTAGATTTATATTCTACAACTATTCACCAAGTTTCAATTGGATCAGATTTATATTGGTTGGGCCGTTGGGCCGATACTGCCCATTAACGAACTTGTCCGTCGTATTGGGATACGCCACCTATCCTGAAAATTTCAAGTCGCTAGCTCTGTCCGTTCTCAAGTTATCGTAGCAACGGACGGACGGAATCAAATTTGACCTCGAATTCTTCATCAGGGAGTCGAACCCAATCGTTTGATACCATTTTCGGCAAAAAAATCGAAAATTACAGACATTTGGGAAAAATGATAACGTGATGTTCCCCAGAACATACGCACAAAAACCATGAACAATCGCTGTACAGTAAATGTTTTAAATAATATGTTCCTCTTTTCCCTATGTTATACCGTGTTATCAGCATCCCAATTCAGCGAAAATGTCATAGTCCTGCTTGACTAGTAAGTATAGATCGTGATATTATCATGGAGGATTTTTGGCGCTCTTGTTCCTCGGAACAGAGTGCTTATCAATTTGCCCAAATGTCTGTAATTTTCGAATTTTTTGATGAAAATGGTCTTCAACGATTTGGTTCGACTCACTGATCAAGAATCCGTGGTCAAAATCGATTCTGTCCGGCCGGTCCGGCCCTCCGTTAACACGATAACTCTCGAACGGAATGAGCTAGGCAGTTGAAATTTTCAGAGTTTTAGGGGATAAATATCTCGGTTAAGTTCGTTTTTGGGCAGAATCGGTCAGATGGTTTCGGAGCAACGAAAAAAAAATTTTTTTTTGCATTACAAATTTCTAAGTAAATTTTTTTAAGATGCATTTTTATCATAATAATCCATCGATATCATTTTCAACTCTAACGAGCAAATACTTTCGGAGATATGATGTTTCAAAATTTCAATTATACATCGTAGTTCTATGTATTCACAGAATGTGAACACAGAATCTGTCTGTGTTCACTGTTCATAAATGTCTGTTGGAAAACAAGTATACGATTCTTGAATTTGTGAATATATAGGGCACGTTCCAATAACGTCCCACAACGATCACGCGCACGACCGCATAACTGCGCAGACTACTCTATACGAACATTGCGATCGCCTAGTGGAACACGCCCATACAAGACTGTTTTGAAACCGAAAATCATTATGAGTGATTACATATTGAATAATGTATGTATAAATATTGGGGATGATGTTTCAGAAGATTTAGAATTGGATCATTTTAACGATGTAGTTTATGAAGGCAATAGGAAAGGAGAACATAATGGAATCATGAAAAGAAATTACTGTTCGTCGACCACTGAGGTTAATATTACCTTTTACTTCCTTAAGTTGTGAGACATGTTCCTATATACAGTATTTTCCTAATGTTGCTAGCAAAAAAATACTGAAATATGGATCGACATTTGTGTATCAAAAATTTTTTCTCGTCCATAATCCAGAAAAGAATGTGTAAGTGGTATGAACTATTAAATTTTAAATTTTGAAAAGAGGATAGTATTTTATTAATATATTTTGAACTATTAAAATAATTTGTTCGACACCCTCTACCTACTCAAATATCAGGAATAAATGGACAATATGCTATGATTATCTCCAGCCTTGCTCTAGACATTTCGATGATATTTTCCTTAGGTATTTCGAGTTGTGAGGTTGAATCATCGCAGATTGCTCATTTAATCTTGATAAATAAATTTATTAAACTGAACATTTTTGAAGCATTGCAGATTGCTCTTTTCTTAAAATGATAATTTTTCGAGCCTTTTTTTGTAAACGACACTTTTTTTATATTTAATTTCCTTCATGATTCAGTTCTATCATAAGAATCCATTGATATAATTCCCAACTCTGAGAAACCAATACTTTCGGAGATATAATTTGTCTGTTTGAACAAGAGCACCAAAAAGCTCCTGTCCACATGGCTTGAACCAATTTTTTTCTTGACAAATTTCTGCATGTTACAAAACTCAACTTATAACGCATAGGTATATATACCAAGATTTTCTATAATGGGTTACTTATTGAAAATTGTCGAACACATGCATCCTTAAATTATTTCAAATTTTAGGTTAGACTAGGGGTTGGCAACCTTTTGAGGCAGAAGAGTAAAAAATTACAATTTACAATTTACAAAATTTCCTTTTGAGTCAGAAGAGTAAATTAACATTCACAAAATTTCAAAGTTTTTAAAGAGCAAGAAAAATTATTATTGCCAATAATAAATAGTACTTTAATAAATAAAGTTTTTTGATAAAATAACTCATGCATTTATTCATCAGAATAAATAATATTTGCGTATGGAACAAAAGAGCCGCAGCTTCATAACCAAACAGCCGCCGACCCCAGGGGTAGACAGAGTCCGCTTTGTTGACGTACACTAATGGCGATTTCCATTGACAGGCTCGGATCACTCGGAGTCATATTTGACAGATATTTTCGGTTCAATTGGACAGATGCATGACAGATGAGATCGATTTCGAGTGCTCCGAGCGTCTCAATAAAATCCTAACAACTTATCTCTCATCCAGCCAAACTACGGACGAAGACGATCAATATAGGACATTTAACGTTCGGCGAATCAGGAGTAAGTGGGCGTCATTTTCGATGGAGTGAACCTTCGATGCAGTGAACTTCCGATGCAATGAGTCGATGGAGTGAGCCGCACCGGGTGCAAGCAAGATTTTACTCTGTGCCCTTCGAAAGGCATTTAGACTTATACAGTTATTTAATATAACAATCACCAAATATATCTTCAAGCGATATAATTATAATTAACGGGATTGTCGTTGTCTCTCTCCATATATTCCCTTTCAATCAGCAACTCTATCCTTTTCTTCAAATCTGCAGGTTTTACAGGTATTCCCAATTTGTTGAAAACTTCACTCATCAAATTCGTGTGGCTCATACATTTATAAGATTTCATAATTCTAACTATCGCCGCATCTATCTGGAATTGCCTATCGATTAGTACATTCCGTTCGGTGATCATGTCTTCTTCTTCGGTCTCTATCAGCTGCACTTGATTTATGCGAACCCTGAACAGCCGATCTGTGAACAGCATATTCAACATGTACTTGTCGTTTTCTTCTATGCTTATACCTTTGGGCTCCTTCAATAGAACTCTACTCTTTCCACAACTCAGGGATAATAATGTACGTTTGAGCTCTTTGTCGTCCAGATTAGTGATTTCCTTGATTTCAGTGTAGGTCAGTTCATCTGATGTGTTGAATAGCAGCAGGATCAGCGTTTGGAACAAAGATACCTGTAATTCTTTTTTCCCGTTCTCAAAATCGGCTTTAAGTATGCAATATCCGAGGTTTGGTTGCCACAGCAATTTTGTGCCACTATGGTTAATTGAGTAGAACTTCTGGAATAAGTCCTGATAATAAACAAAGTCCACAGGTAGATTAATTTTGAAAGTGGGATAGTTTGGCCAGAAGCTACTGCTCAAAATGTTTATGGACAAGTCTGGACTGGCGTTATTCTCCGTTACGTTATGCATGTATTGTTTGAAAGCCTTGTTGATCTCGCCGCTTATACCAATATCGTTGAACATTCCCTCTATTTTAGAGGTGAAGGTGCCACCACATTCGTATTTCAACTTGGAAACCATACTGTTCTCAGCGTCTTGACTCGCAGACTTTCCTAATAGAAGCCTTTTAGCCAGCTCCTTCTTATAGAAGGCCTCAAATATATCTTTACCTTGAATAAACCTAAATATGACCATGATATCGCTCAAACATGTTTCTAGTTCGTCCATATTGATATTTTTAGCTCTCAGTTTTTTGTCTACGTATTTAGCTAGTAGTTGGGCAGGTCTGTTCTGTTGTGTGTTTATAAATCTGGAAAAACATTTCCTCAAATCTTCGATCATAAGTTTGTTGCTCATAAAACAATTCTTTATTATCGTATCCAGTTTTTCCTTGAACTTCAAAAGATGTTCTATAGTTTCTGCATCAGCCAAATTCATTATTTTGTCCCCGACTTTCATAACGTATTCGTTGAAATATTGAGATAGATGGTAGTATCCTCCAAACATCCTACGGATCAAACTGTACATCAAACTGAGGTTTTCGTGGTTTTCGTCATCCATCAATTTTTCAAATCCGTCATCCAAAATTTCGGTGACATGGTCACTTATCAGTTTTTTCTGTATTATATCTATCATCGCGAACGTTGTGTTTCCATTGACGTAATGTTTCCCTCTTTCTTCCTCTTCGTTGATGCGAAAAGCGATGTATTTCAAATATTCGGAGACCGAATAGTACTTGATCAATTCGTTACCTTCGTTTCTGTAGAATTCTTCAGAAATCTTCTCGAATTCGTTGTGAAAAACTTCAGTGTAAGTCTGCAATTCCGTCAACATAGATGTGATCGATCTCATCAGTTTGATATCAATTTGGAAGCCGTTTCTCTCTGTTTCTATACATTTTAATAGATCATTGAGGATTCTTTTTCTAACTGTTGCGTTTAGAACGATGATATTTTTGAATAGTGTCGAACTCATGAGATGAACATTGTGCTGACCAGTTCTGGATGATCTTTCGAATAAAATGAATATATTCTTTATTGTTTTCATTTGTTCACAGAAATTCTTCCACAAAATGTTGATATCCATCATGAAATCATCTTCCTTGTCGAGAAGTACGTACAGTTTTTGCAACAAATTGGTCTCGATAAGAGTTCGTAAATTACTAAGCATGAATGATTCACAATTGCAGTTTAATTTGTGCAAGGCTTCAACAGTCCTGTATAGGTCTTCGAGCGATTGCGAAATTGTGTGACCATTCAAGATAGCTATGATGTCTGGTTCTAACAGTGCCCATTGATTTTCCGGGTATTTTGCGTGTAGAATTGGTAATCCCTTGAAGTTGTGGATATGGATCGCGTTTTTCACTGCCATGTTCACACTGACTGTTTTGACAACTCCCTAACAGTGACATTCAACATATTCTCGGCCTCCTCAGAATGAATTTCTTCGAAGTACCCATTAAAATTTGTAGTCGATTAGCGGCTAAGTACCTTTCTGCACTGCAACCAGGGAGATCTTTTGTGACAAGTTTTATTTGGTTTAATAAATTTGCGCATTTTTGCGCGCTCGTACCACCTTGTCTAGCGACTTGGGTAATTTTGAAGTTTACCGCCCCCTCGTAAATTTCGTCTTTTTCGTGTTTTTCGAAGAAAATATGCATTGTACAGTGATTTTTGATCATTTTCAATAGTGGCAAATCAGTTATTTTGGAGCAATCTAACGGTATGAGGAGTTAATTGGGGTACTGGGTGGGGTAATAAATTCAATAGGATAGCTTAGAATTTTTGGCTAATAAAATGAGAAAAATGGTAAAATTTATGACGAAAATTGAAATTTGGATTAAATTTTTGAAATAAAAATTCATTTTATTGAATATATTACCCCTCCCAGCACTCTCGTTCACTTCCTCTCCCGTTTAGATTCCAGCAAATGGACTATTTTGCCACTATTTAAAATCATCAAAATTCACTTCACGATACAATTTTTTTTCGAAATAATGAAATGCGAATTGCGTCTCTAAAGCCGGGCCTGGAAACAGTTAAAACTAACATGGCTGCCAGTTTGGGCTTACGTTTCTGAGTGTCTATCATAATACAGATGAATGGACAAAACCGGTTGCCACAAAAACACATTTGGATAGATTTAGCATGCATATATATATATTGAACCTAATATGATTCTAGTATCTTTAACTAACCTAAAATAATCCATGAATCCACCTTCAATTTCTTTCTTGCGTTTTCTCTCTTATTATCTCCCTTTAATCTAATGAAATCCTTGTATCCTCCTTCGATTTCTGTCTTAAAATCTTCTCCCTTTCAAAAAACTGTCTATCTCTATCTAACTTGTTTCTTCTTGTATTGTTTTGTCTGGAATAATATCCTCTTTAACTTGATACCAATTTCAACTCTATATTTCTTTAGGAGCCTTTAATATTCTTCTCTTGGGCACTTCTTTCAAACTCGATAATTTCATTTATTTTTCCGTTACCTCGGTTTCTCTCCCATAAACTACTTCATAATTTTATATTTTCAATAAATCTATCAACATGACAATTATAATTTTGATATTTCTAAGCTGTTCCTAGATATTTTACAATTCTAATTTTCAATTTTCATTTTGAATTTTCTCGAAAAATACTCATTTGCCAGTGCTCAAATTGAAACTGTGGTATATCAACATCATGCAGATACTATATACAGAATATTTTGAAAATCGGTGAGGGGGCGTTAAACTGCAAATTAACCGCGACTTGAACCCCAATTTTTGCGCGTATGTTCTGGGGAACGTCGCGTTATCATTTTGCCCGAATGTCTGTAATTTTCGAATTTTATGCTGAAAATGGTATCAAACGATTAGGTTCGACTCCCCGATGAAGAATTCGGGGTCAAATTTGATTCTGTCCGGCCGGCCGTTGCCATGATAACTTGAGAACGGAAAGAGCTAGCCTCTTCAAATTTTCAGGATAGGTGGCGCATCCCAATACGACGGACAATTTCGTTAATGGGTATAATCGGCCCAATGGTTTCCGAGTAATAATGCTGTTTTCAACCAATATTAATCCGATCGAATTGAAACTTGGTGAGTAGTTATAGAATACAAACCTGAGCACGTTTGTGAAATTTTGTGAGAATCGTATCAATAGAAAATTTTAAAAAAATTATTGAAAAATATTTTTTTTGTCACGATAACCTGAGAACGGAAACAGATAGCGACTTGAAATTTTAAGGTTAGGTTGACAATCTGAATGTGACATTTGAGCCTATTTATGAGTTTAATGGGCCAAACGGTTTTGGAGTTACACCCATCTGAAATTTTGTTGTTATTTCCTCAATAACTCGGAAAATACAAAATCGATCCAATTCAAATGTGGAAAATAGTTGTAAAATGCCAGCGCAAAAATTTTTGCGAAATTTTGTGAGGATCGTATCACTAGAAATTTCTTAAAAAATCATTGAAAAAAAATCTATATATCAGAAACTATTCATCCGACATGACTGAAATTTTGCGAGAGCCTTCAAAACCTAACTCCACTACTAAGTTCCAAGTTTGAACACGATCGGATCTATATTTTCGGAGATCCGAGCAGCCTTGTGTGTATTCAGTAGCTGGATGGGTGACCGTTGCCTCGATAACTCCTTAACGAAAGGAGATAGGGACGAACGATTACGGAGTTATACCCATCTAGAATATTATTTCCTCGATAACTCAAAAAATATAAACTCGATCGAATTGAATCTTGCTAAATACTTGTAGAATATCGACATGAAGACGTGTGTAAAATTTTGTGAGGACTGTACCACTAGCAGATAAAAAAAAATCCGAAAATATATTATCTCAAGGTATCTCACGATACCTTGAGAACGGAAATAAATAGTTTTAAGGGTAGATTAATTGGGCATCTGAATGCGACATTTTAGTTCATCAATTAGCATAATTGTCCAAACGGTTTTGAAGTTATATCAATCTGAAATTTGGTTATTATTTCTTCAATAACCCAAAAAATACGATGCCAATTCAATTCAATCATGGTAATTAGTTTCAGAATGCCGACGCAAAAATGTTTACAAAATTTCGTGAAGATCGTATTACTAGAAAATTTAAAAAAAATCATTGAAAACAAATTTATAATAGTAATAGCAGTAGTCCGACATCGCATCGCTGACAAATTGCGAATCATGCGAATCATGAATGTCATGATGACATATCAAAAGATAATATAGATCAGTATATCTTGTCTATGATATAGGTTTTCAGGTCGATTCATAATAGATAGTGAAGCATGTATCTATGGGAGATGATAGCCCTACATAAATAAGGGTCCTGCAGCGGTCTTCGAACACCTGAAGTTCTGAATAATCACCTGGTAGAAGCTCGTTGCTTGTTTGTCGAAATTCACCGTGGTAAATTCGATTAAGATTGTCCAATACAGTAGAATGAACAATAGAACATACGCGCAAAAGCTCCTGACTTCACGTCAGTGCTTGAACCAATTATTAATATACCAAAAACAATATTTTTTTGCTGATTTCTGAATTCGAGTCAACACCTTCGTGTAATTTATTAAAACGGGGTCGTGGGGCTAGGAGTATCCCTTCAGAACTGTGACCGAAACGATCTTTTGTTCTATTACCCTACTTATTCGATCCTAAGGACATTATTGTCAATGGTGTTAACATACCTGGTGACGTCCTTAGGAGCCTTGAGGTTTAAGATCTAGCTCAACCATAAAACTCTAAAGCCGATTAAAGGCGGATCACCGGTTTGAACCGTTCTTATTTGGTATTTACCAACTGCATAAGCGCGTCTTTGGTTATTAGTGGTTATTATTTGATGACGTCACCAACTAGCCCTTCGCTACGTCATGAATTCAGATTTCCATAACCGGTAAATACCTAGCTTTCGAGCTAGGTTATGAACGGCGGTTATTCCATTCGACATTCAACCGTCAGAAAGTTCGTTTGTTGTTTACCTATTTAATTTTTAAATTTTAACTGTTATAATGGCGTTCCAAATTCCTTTGAATTTCGAAGGAAACGACTATATCGTGGAGGTGGACGATGTAGAAACGGCCAATTTAATTATGAATGGTAAGTGCTTTAAAAGAATGATTTTATTTTTCATTATAATTGATTGTTTTTATTTTCAGATGCTGATGCTGCGTACAGATTCCTCCTAACAAATTACCCGCAATTGGCCCCAGGTGGTAGCAGAAGCCAGGAGGAAGATCCACCTTCCACTAGTCTCAATGAACAAAATGAAGAAGTTTGGATTAAAAAAAAGCCGACACAAAGAGATTTGGAAGCAACAGCATTTATGCTGTCGCTAAGACAACAAAAAGAAAATCAGTTCAGGGATAAGAAAACGCCAAAATCGAGGCTATGGCAGAAGGTTTCTGAAGAAATGAAAAATATGGGGTTCAGGTTAGGCGACAATGCTGCTGAAAAATTCAGGCAGAAATTTGCCAACCTGACAAAAACGTATATGAATTACGTGAAACATCAGAAAACTACAGGGCAAGGAGCTACAGATCCTCCCCCTTTTTTCGATGAACTACATTCGCTCCTAGGTAAGTGTAATCAGATACTTCACAACTACATAACTAAAAAAATTTATATTGTATTCATTTTTTCCAAATTGTTCGCTTAAGAACTGAAACCATCTAATCAAAATCATGGCTGTGGATAAGAACTATCTTTAAAATTTTATGATTGCTTTTAACTGACAAGAAAATCGGCTTGTCTGATTTGTGTATTATAACAAAGTTTGACTGTCCAGTTCTGGCATAATCAACATATAAGATATAGCAGTACAATTCAACTAATTTGAGAGTTCCTGCTTACCAAGATCTAATTTTAATATATTTTAAATTTTGTATCACCATGAAAATCATTCAGTTGATATGCACTCTCTTCGTATCAGTTTTCATTATGAGTTTCAACTTTGAATGTTCTCATTTTATAGGAACAAAGCATAAGATCGCCCCACAACATATTGAGGATACACTCCAGATGGATGTGGAAAACGTTCCTGTAGAGGATGAAAATATCCCAATACAAGAGACTCCTCGAAGTAGTCAAGGAGATGGGGAATCTATAACAAATAGATTCCTCAAAAGTAGGAAAAATGTGAGGCCCGAGTCGAAAACTGACTTGATCCTGCAAGAAATACGTAGAGGTAACGATATGAAGGTAAAGCAATTTGACTTCTTTAAGAATCACCTTACCAAAACAGAGGAGCAAACGGAACGCTTCCTCAAAATAATGGAGGACGCTTTCCCCAAGCGGAAAAGGAAAAGGGAAGATTCAGATGAGGACGACTGATCCTTTATTTCAGTTATTGCAAATTCATTTGTTTTCAACTTGTATATAATGGCTATATATAATAAATATAATAGTAACCAACAATGTCTATTTTTTGTTTAGAATAATAATTATTATACAAAATACTACCTATTTATCTGCATAAGTATTATGGAGTTGAAAAAAATGTAGTACTGCTCGACCCATAATGTTTCCTATCCTTAAATGAATAAATTGTCAATTATCCATCTTTGGAATGTCTTTATTCAATTCAGAAAAAAATTACTTAATAATATAACTTCATTCTTTTTCTTATATTAACACAATAGTGCTCCATACTTAGAAATACATACATAGTGCAACCTTGCCACTCATTGTGCCGTAAGAAAATAACTACTGATTCAAAATTCAACAAGAATTGAAAATATTCCACTGAATTCTTATATAGAAAGCTGATGTATAATCAGATTTTTGATTGCTCAAGGTATATAAGAGGAATTGTGTTCCCATTCCACAAATGATTCATTTGTCAACACCCTACAAGTAAACAGTTCTTTGCATGTAGATTCCGAAGAGAACAGATTATTGTATATTATGATTTATTCATTTTTTCTTACATTATAACAACAATACTTAGAAATACACACATGCAAGCTTGCATAACATGTACTCTAAGAAAACAATTACAATTGATTCCAAATTCAAAATTTTCAATAGATTATTGCATAAATTATTAATATTGTAAAATCTTGTGACATCTATTAATTACAAAGAACTCAAGTTTTTATATAATTAACTTGAGAGGTTTCTAGCAATTAGATCTCTTTTTTCTCTGCCAGCCTCTTCTACTTCTGCAATAGGATAAATATTATTTAGATCTATCTCTCTAGATAGGTTTTCTACTGACCACAGATCATACTTCAAAATACAAAAATTATGTAATACAAGAGCTGCTGTTGCAATTTCAATAGCTTTACATATATTATATGTATTTATGTATATAAGTCGTCTCCATCGGCCCTTTAGTAAACCAAAGGCATGCTCTATTACTACCCTTGCGGATGAGAGGCAATAATTGTGGTGTTTTTGTATCCTGCTAATATTTTGGTGGTCCCTGTATGGAGTCATTAACCATGACTTCAGTCCAAATGCACTGTCTCCAACTAGGTGATACTTTTTCACTGATTTTGAAAAGGCTATTAGGACCATACCTTTGGATATGGTTAAAGAACTCAGATTGTTGTAGAACCTGAAAAAGGCAAGAGTTTTCAAAACGCCTTCAACTATGAAATCTCATACCATCCAATTCTTACCCTAGAATCATGGGCGCTTCCAGGAAATCCAATAAAAGCATATGTGAATAATGCTTTAGAATCACATATTGCCATTACATTAATAGAATGCCGCCTGTATCTATCTATGTAGCTATCCTGCTGATCTTTGCTGACTTTAACAAAAATATGGGTACCATCCAGAGGTCCCACTACACCTTAAATTATAATAATTCTGTAGTATACTTATTGTTAATTACTCGATTAATTTGTGTCATATTAGGATAAAATCTAATTATCAATATATATCATGTGCATAGGTATCACCAAGGCATTCAAGTGAAACTACTGGATAATTGTTTTGAGCTTCAAGTGGAATGCCATCTACCTGAACTCAGCAGACTAACCTGGATAACTTGGGAAACCTCTTGAGACAATTTCTAGGTCTTCTATAGTTTTTGGGAATTGTATATATTCCTTTTTAAGTTTAACCACAAAATACAAAACTGTATTTACAATTTTCATAGCCGTGGTAGCAGAAATCGTAAACCTGTCAGCGATATATATTAGGCTATCCTGAGTGGCCATATACCAAACAAAAATTAAAATTTCATATTTGAGCTCTATAGGCTTATATCCACCGGTATACTTTTTTTGTAGAACTTCACCAGTATCCATTTCTCCAATAACCTTCAAAAGAAGATGAAATGTGGATTTTTCCATTCGAAACAACTTAAAAAAGTTATGGTTATCATAATCCGAAAGCCATCTTTCTGGTCGAGGAATATCAATTATATTTTCATTGCGCACAGCAGAAAGAGATCCAGATACTCCATCATCGTCATGAAACCAATTCAAAATATACAAAATTGTTGTTTTTCTCTGCTCCAACAGTAATTTGTATCTCATGAATAAAAACCATGTTGAAGTTGAGGAATCCATGCTTTAACAACTAAACAAATCTGACGACATCAAGTCGTAGTATATATTCTTTTGAATTAAAAGTAATACATTTTGAACATGAAACAATGATAAAGCATGCGAATGAAAAATGAGGTTAATATTTATTTATTTACTAATAAACTGTCAAATTTGTCTCCGGTTAACCGATTTGAATCTGAGGCATAAACGCGGTCTCTGCGTTGGTTATAGAAAGGGCACAGACATTGAAAGACCAAGGGATAACCAAGCTCATAACCAAAGTAAATACCGGTGATCCGCCTTTAATCGGCTTAAGGCTAACCTACTCGGGTCATTTAAAAAGTATGCGTTCGGCAGTTTCCTTTTCCGACACACAACATGTTTCGTCTGCTGACTTGTCAATACGGTTGGTTTTGTACCGACAGTGCCCTGTTAGCAGTCCCGCCATTACCCGAAGCTCAGCTCGAGGCAGAGGCAGGAGCTTTCTGTTGTAGGATAGTGAGAAATCTACGAATCTTTTGCTTGTGCAAGTCCTGGAGTATTTCTCCGAAAAGCTGTTCTATTCTAGTCAACAAGTGCTTTTTAGGTCAAAATTGTTGCGTATTCTCTGAAAATTATGATTGAGGGGTCATTCGATTCGGAATAGCATGTAGATAGTTTTTGAGAAAATGCTAAGGCCACTCGCAAAAATTGCAAGAGTTATAAATAATTAAGTGAAAAAAAGAGGGTTTGGTTTTTCGCCAATATCTCGAAAATTATTTGAGATAATTCAAATTTGAAAAAAGATTCCCGATTTCCTTAAAAAAAGACCCAAGTCCCGGAACTGCAGCACCAATATTTATAATTTTCCCAGAGGGTTGAAAATACGCCCGAAAACGGGTAATCCGGCTTGCGCAAGCCTCACCCCCTTCGGACCTTTGTATGAATAAATATTATTTAAACTCATTTTTTTCTGATCGACCCAATATTGAGCTATATCGCCTTAGTTACCATGTGTCATAACACACTCATATTTCCCAAGGGAAATATGAAACGTCTGTTCATATTTCCCTAGGGAAATATGAAACGTCAAATCATATTTCTTTCAAAACGTCAAATCATATTTTATTTCTTTATTTAGTAACAAAATGGAAACTGCAATTGTTGAAATTTCCGCTAAAAGTATTTCCACCAGATACAAATGAAGAAGAAATATCTTGTTCATAATTATTGGTCGACGAGACTACAGTTTTCTTGAGAACATTCCGTGCAACAGCATTCTCGGACGATTCTCCCAAAACGGTCTTCAAAGATTGTGATGCTGCAGATGGCTCTCCCTCCACACCTGCTATCATCTTCGCTACCTTATTTTTGTGCAGCATACTGTCAGCCAGATAGCCTTCTGCAACAGACGAACTTTTCCAACCACCATGTCTCTTAAGTGTTGTCATTGAGGCTCCCGCATCGGCAACCAATGTCGCGGATGTTCGTCTTCCACAATGGCCTGTATACGTTTTCGGATTATCTAAACCCAACCATTCAGCAACCTTACTCGGAATTTTTCCGAAGGTATTTTTGCCGACAGGCTGAAGAGTACACTTCTTATTCCTATAAGCTACGAAGAACCTAAGAACGCCTTGCGGACGCAACGCCGAATACTCCCTCACCAAACGAGCAGCACCCAGATCTTCTTCATCAATTATAGTGAATATTCTGTTTATAT
Organism: Halyzia sedecimguttata; assembly: GCA_937662695.2. NCBI lineage: Eukaryota > Metazoa > Arthropoda > Insecta > Coleoptera > Coccinellidae > Halyzia > Halyzia sedecimguttata. The sequence continues at coordinate 49,398,166 of OW569414.2, read as the reverse complement.
CATTCTTAGTCTTTGAGACTTTGATTATGATTACCGACCCACGATCTTCGATATCTGAAGATAGCATATTCACCAACTCTTGTGTTCTGCAGGCGCCAAAGATTTCCATTATTAAAACAACCTTCAAAATTATGAATGTAAAAATCTTATCAACAGAGGAAATCAAAATGAAACATTTACCTTATACATCAAAAAAACGTCATTAGGAGCTTCACTCAAGAATGTCTTGAGCTGCTCCCGGGACAACACTGCTGATTTTTTAGGAACGTATCCTTTATTTTTATTCTTAACAAATGCTTCGACTTCATCGAATAATTTGACATCAGTTTTTTCCTTCAAATGTAGCATAGATCTTAACATCGATAGTTTCGGCCATAACGTGTTTGGAGAATATTTCTGCGACTGGGGATCGAATGAATTAATCATACATCAAGAATAACAAGAATCAGAGCAACATACCAAATCTTGGAAATATGCTAACAAAATATTATCGCTCACACCGTCCACCAAATTTTTTCTTTTCCACTCCTGAAAGCATTCGTACTCTTTACTGTAGGCAGCTTGAGATTTGACCGGAACCAAAGATTCACGGGCCTTTGCCGCTTGAGTTTTGACGTAGTTCGACATTTTTTCAATAATTTTATTTTTGACAAGACGTCAAAATGAAACCAGTCAACCAAGATTCTCAGGAACATGGTCCATAGCAACGTTAAAAATTTAATTATTACAAAAATATACAATCTAATAATAATTTTTCCATATCAGATTGTTTCAATCAGAAAAAAACTATTGATTACACCACGGGAAATATGAATACATTTCCCTCGGTTGTATATACATTAACTTTGACAACCTCGGGAAATATACTATTCATATTTCCCTAGTTGTAATAATAGCTATAAATATGAAAAAATAAATAATTCAGGCGCTTGCAGGATAGATCAATGAACAATAATACGTCGTCAAAAAATCTTTATCGCGATTTTTCAATAAGTTATACATTAATTAATTAACAATTTTTTGTAGCATGAACATTAACATTGCAAGTGCGATAATTGTTAAAGTATTAATCTGATTATATAACTCATGTTATAATGAACCAATAGAATTCCTGAATTTCCCTTAGTAACGTCGTATAGATAACTGAATATACCGCTTGACGACGGTATATAATCGTTTTGGTGATTCGCCTCCAGCCATATTGGAATAATTTCCATAGTGACGATAAATGTCAATGAAATGTCAGTGCATTTTTGAAGATGCATCGTTTTGGTTTGAGTTCAAGTGGTGAAATTGACCAAGAAATTGTTAATTTAACACCAGAAAATACCACGAAGACACATAATTATGTTTGGAAACAGTTCACGGTGTTTTGTGAACATCGAAATTACAAACTTCGTGCTGATATTTCAAATGATGAAGTAGCGAATATTTTGAAAGATTGGGCATTCAATATGAAACGTGCAGATGGAAAAGAATATAAAGAAAGTACAGTTAAAACCATTTGGAATATTTCTGCTAAACTCTTACAGAAAAAGTTTCATGAAGACTTCAACAGAGAAATAAATCCATTTAAAGATACAATTTTCGAAAATGCGAGAAAGGCCCGTACTGCCAAGAGGAAAAAATTACAAGCAATCCCCGACAGGAAAAAATCCTTCCACATCCAGTGTCAGCAATAGTACCAACACTACAAATTCCGAAAATAACAATACATCAAATATGTATTATAATAATTGTACTTTCAATATTAATATTAATCAATAAAAGAATTAAAATATTACGCTTTATATAATCGTAACGAATACCAACTCGAGCAAAGACAATATGTTTCGATTATTCACCTCTTCACTAGACGTATTTCGCGAAACACCACTCGAGCTACGCTCTCGTGATGTTTCGCGAAAACGTCACGTGAATCGGTAAATAATCGAATATTGTCTATGCTCTTGTGATATTATAACTGAATATTTCCCTCCTGTCAAAAATCCCCTGTGATTGAAGTGCAATTACCGCATGATTACAGCGATAATTATCTATGTAGAAAGCGATAATTATCTTGTAGAAACTGATAATTGTCTTGTACACAGATATCTATGGATCAGTTCAAACGCGATTCCATTGTATGTCAGTTTGACAAGCAATGTCGAAGACGTTATTAAAAATGTCTCGTTTTGGTTTTGCTTCCTTACAAGCTATTGAAGAAGAAGTTTCGGAAATAGAACCAATCAATACAAAAAATAATAGAAAATACGTGTGGCGTCAGTTTATGGGCTTCTGTGAAGAGAAAAATTATATTTTGGATGGAAGAACACCAATTGATGTTTTGGCAAAAATATTAACAGACTGGGCATTTAATATGCGTAAGCCAAATGGCGATGAGTACAAGGAATATACTGTTAAAACGATTTGGAACGTAACCGCTAAATTACTAATGGAAAAATATTTCACCGAATTCAATATCCAATTCAATCCTTTCACTAATATTGAATTCAAAGCAGCCAGAGACGCGAAAAATGCCAAGAGAAAACAACTGCAAAGAGATCCACAGAAGAGGAAGGAAAGTGCAGTTTTTGCGCGTATGTTCTGGGGAACATACGCGTTATAGTTTTGCCCAAATGTGAAATTTAATTCTGTGGTGCCGTCCGTTGCCACGATAACTTGAGAACGGAAAGAGCTAGCGACTTGAAATTTTCAGGGTAGGTGGCGCATCCCAATACGACGGACAAGTTCGTTAATGGGTATAATCATCCCAATGGTTTCCGAGTAATAATTTTGTTTTCAACCAAAATTAATCCGATCGAATTTAAACTTGGTGAATAGTTGTAGAACCAATTTTGCAGTTTACCGCCCCCTCGTAAATTTCGACTTTTTCATGTTTTTCGAAGAAAATATGCATTGTACAGTGTTTTTTGATCATTTTCAATAATGGCAAAACAGTTATTTTGGATCAATCTAACGGGATGGGGAGTGAATAGGGGTGCTGGGTGGGGTAATAAATTTATTAGGATTGCTCTGATTTTCTCAATTTTGTGATATTAAAATAAGATTATTGTTATAATTTATGATGAAAATTGAAATTTGGAGAAAATTCAAAACAAAATTAATCGTTTTGAATATAATATCTCACCCAGCACTCCTGTTCTCTCCCCCTTTCCGTTTAGGTTTCATCAAATGGATTAATTTGCCACTATTAAAAATTATCAAAATTTTTCTTATGATACAAATTTTTTTTTTTTTTTCGAAGAAAATTTGTATATACAGATGAATGGAAAATATCTGTAACCACAATAGCACATTTGGATAGTTTTTGCTTTTAGAAAAACTTTTCAATTTACCTTATGCCAATGGATGTTCTGGCGAGTACAAATTTGCCGCAGCTTTCCAGAAGACGTGCCTCCTACGACCGTAGCAAGGCATCATGCGTCTGAAGAGAACATCAGCCAAATATCCTGAAATTGCTTCACGCCCGAATCCAGCCGAATGAACATGTCTACGAACTTCAACCCATAGTCTTTCAATGGTTTGGGTGTAGGCACCAGTTTGTGGATCGACGAAATTTTCAGAATGATTCACCGTGAGATGTAGGTATCCTTCGTTTTGCAAAGAACTGTACCCCCGCCATGAATCAGTCATAACCGTTGTGCCAGGGAGTACAAAACGTTTTATGATGCCGATCAAAGCTTCGGAAGTGCGATTCTGTACAGGAACGAGAAACGCCTTACATCCTCCTTGAACTCCTCGTTCAATTCCACCGATCACCCATTGCTCAGTTAACACACGTCCTCGATTGTATTTCCTATGGCCCAGCATTGCTTCGTCTATTTCAACGATTTTCCCAAGCCCCCCTATCGGTTGGGAATTCCGCATGAGATAGTCTTCTTCAACTTCACGGCAAAAGGAAAACCAATCAACAACTGTATGTTCACTGATCTTTAGCTCAAACATGGTGTCTTCAGTTTTCGCACCTCGGCTTGAGAGGAACATATCGACCAGGAAACACATTTGCCTCAAACTAAGATGCGAACCTTCCAAAAATGTTCCTTTGAAGACACTACGAGAAGTATCGCACTTAACAGATCCCCGTTTAGGCACATGAATCACTTTACGGCACCTGAACTGTTTTCTCTCAAAGTTCGCAGATACTCTTGATCCACAAGTTTCACATACTGAATGGCAAGCCAAAACTCCATGTTCAATAAGAAAGTGGCGAGCTATTTCATCATCCGAAATTTTGCAGATAAACTCAATGTTTGTAAAGGCACATTCTCTGCAAACGTTGTAACAGCAGATTTGTACATTTGGGTTGCTGTCTCCGTCGGCCATTATGCTCCAACTATTGATCACACATGAAAAAATAAAGCAATAAAGCACTTTTAGTGTGTTACACTCATGAAATTCCCACTTACTTATTCTTTAGCAGGAAAACTGACTTTATGAAATTTGATTGAATTCAACTGTGATTCTTTTATTTGGCTCGTTTCCTAGGTTTTAATTTCATATACTACTTCATAAATTTAAATTTCTTAAAAATATATCAACATGACAATTATAATTTTGATATTTCTAAGCTGTTCCTAGATATTTTACAATTCTAATTTTCAATTTTCATTTTGAATTTTCTCGAAAAATACTCATTTACCAGTGCTAAAATTGAAACTGTGGTATATCAACATCATGCAGATACTATATACAGAATATTTTGAAAATCGGTGAGGGGGCGTTAAACTGCAAATTAACCATTTTTGTTGTCACGATAACCTGAGAACGGAAAGAGATAGCGGCTTGAAAATTTCAGGTTAGGTTGTGCATCTGAATGCGACATTTGAGTTTGTTTATGAGCATAATCGTTCAAACGGTTTTAGAGTTATAGCCATCTGAATTTTTCTGAAATTTGGATGTTTTTTGTTCCTCATTAACTCGAAGAATACAAAACCGATTGGATTCAAACATGGTTATTAGTTGTAGAATGCCAACGCGAAAATTTTTGCAGAATTTCGTGAGGATGGTATAACTAGAAAATTTAAAAAAAAATAATTAAAAATAATTGAAAAAAATTCTATATATCATAAACTATTCGTCTGGCATGGCTGAAATTTTGGGAGAGCCTGCAGAACCTAACTCTACTGCAGAATTCCAAGTTTGAACACGAACGGATCTATATTGTTGGAGAACCGAGCAGCCTTTTGTGAGTTCGGTAGCGTAGCGGCAGCGGATGTGAATCGTCGTATGACATGTTGTCTATGATCGTATTTTTGCGAGAACCTTCAAAAATAAAATATGAATGTCATGATGACATATTATTATACATATATATTCATGGGAAAATCGTGTTATTTCATCACAAATCTATAGGAGATTAGATGATAGCCCTACATTAGTGGTCAGACCTGGTTTTGAAAGAGATCCTCCTTAGGAGGAGGCAACTAAATATTGAAGGGATTTCTATGAACAAGAGTGAATATCTTTGAGAAATAGAGAAGACGATTCTTCTTCAAGAGATCCATGTGCCTTCAGAGGAGTATATTTGTGAGAGGGGACTTTTGAAAGGTTATGTATTATTTTTAATATGATATCGCTGAAATTTTGTTGAAGGCTTCTGATCTTGTAAGGTGAGAGGCTCATTTGTGGATATTGAATCTCGTGATGGGTAGAGAGGAATTTTAGGCCAGTTTTTCTATCACTAATGAGAATAATATCTGTTACGCCCATGTAAGGAAGAAAAAGAAACTGACGGCACACAGCGCAGGTCTGAATGTTTCCGGCTTCACCGGCGCATTCGAATTTGGGCTTTTCGTCATTCAATGAATGGAAATAAACACGGTTAGATATTGTACATGTTAGAAGGCATTCTATTACATTATACAAAGTTTCAAATACAGGTGTTTCATTAAAGAACCCAATACAAATACACAACAAGTGGCGACGAGAATTAGGAGTAAGATGACTGCGAGTAGCCAGGCCTTTACAGTCGAAATAGTCAATCCAGATGTAACCACGTGGTCCAGATGGGTGAAGCGTCTTGAAGGAGCATTCCAAGTTTTCGATACAGAGGACGAAATGAAGAAATATTTCATCCTACATTACATGGGAGCAAGTACATACGACATTTTATGTGATAAATTGGCTCCAGAAACCCCCGAGAACAAATCTTACAAAGAGATTGTAGAATTGCTGGAGGGATTCTATTCACCGAAACCGTTGGAGATAGCAGAAATTTACAGATTTCACTGCCGGAAGCAGACCGAAGAAGAATCAATTCAAGAGTACTTACATGCATTACAGAAACAAAGTATTAACTGTGGTTTCGGGGCATATTTGGACAAAGCCATACGAAACCAATTTGTCTTTGGGATCCAATCGACACGTATACAGGGACGACTACTCGAGACCAAGGATCTGGAACTCAAATCTGCAATTGAGATAGCCACCAGCATGGAGATTTCAGAGAAGGACGCAAAGCAGATAAGTGGTCAGAACTCAGTGAATGTGGTGAAAAAGCCTATGAGAAATCAAGGCAGTGCTAAGATGTTTGTTACAAATAAAAATTCATTTAATTCTAAGAAAAATAAAACTACATATGATACAAACAAAAAAAGTAATACATTTGTATGTTACAGATGTGGAAAAAAACATTTGGCGACCAAATGCAACCTAGATCCTTCAACTCGATGCAGGAGTTGCAATGGGGGTAGGGAATAAACAGGTAGTGTGCATGAGGAAGATGAGCAGGCTTAACCAGGTAGACCAAATCCTTCAGGTGAAGTCTTAGGATTACCAGTACCGAGACAAGTACTCAATTAAACTGCAGGTGGAAACTAAATACATTAATTTCGAAGTTGACAGTGGATCTGCAGTCACTTTGATTGGTAAGAGTTTGTTCAATAAGTTCATCCCCACACAAGCCATTCATTGTACAAATATTGAGTTAGCCACATATTGCAATACAAAGTTGGCCATTGTAGGATACTCAACAGTCACAGTTCGATATAGGGATAAAGTTTTTGATTTGAATATGTACATTACAGAAATAAATAGACATCCACTATTAGGTCGTGAATGGATTAGAAAATTAAATTTAAATAAATTCGATGCAGTCTTTCAAGTACAAGAATGTACACATTGTACACAGAATAAATTGGAGAACCTGTTACAAAAATATAGTACAATTTTCAATAAAGATATTACAAAGATTACAGGTATACAAGCAAAGCTTAAATTGAAACCAAATTCAAAGCCAGTTTTCGTGAGAGCACGTAGAGTTCCTTTCAAGTTAGTACCTTTGGTTGACGATGAAATTGAAAGTTTAGTCAAGGCGGGGGTGTTGGAAAAAGTCGATAGTTCGCAGTGGGCTACGCCAGTTGTGCCAGTCCTTAAAGGAAATAATAAAATAAGACTTAGTGGTGATTTCAAGGTTTTACTCAATCCTTTCCTTGAGATCGATGAGCACCCACTGCCAACTACCGATGAATTGTTTTCTAATATGGCCGGTGGTACTTTGTTTTCAAAAATAGATTTACGTAACGCTTATTTACAATTAGAAGTTGCTCCGGAGGATAGAGAACTCCTCACGCTAAGTACACACAAATGGTTGTATCGTTGCACTAGGCTTTTATATGGCATTTCATCAGCACCGGCTATTTGGCAACGAACGATAGAAACAATTATGCAAGATATTCCAGGAGTTTCAATTTTTTTGGATGATTTAAAAATTACAGGTTCTTCAGAGGAAGAACATTTGCGCACATTGGAGTTAGTGTTCAAAAGATTACAAAAATTTAATATAAAGGTGAATTTGGAAAACAGCGAATTTTTCAAAGATGAAATTGAGTATTGTGGATATGTAATAAGTAAAGAGGGAATACATAAATCCAAAAGTAAAATAGAAGCAATAAACAAAATGCCTAGGCCTAAAAATGAAGGTGAGGTACGAGCTTTCATTGGCATGGTCAATTATTACGGACGATTCATTACAAATTTAAGTACAATACTGTATCCACTATAGGTTGCTCAGAAAAGATTCAAAATTTATATGGTCTCAGGAATGTCAGAAAAGCTTCGAATTAGCAAAGAAAAAATTTCAAAGCGAAGAAATTTTGGTTCACTTTGATCCAAAACTACCATTAGTTTTAGCCACAGATGCTAGTACTTGCGGGGTAGGAGCAGTGCTTTCGCACATAGACATGAATGGTAGGGAACGAGTTATTCAATATGCTTCACAAACTTTGTCAGAAACACAACGAAAATACTCTCAGATCGATAAGGAAGCGTACGCCATAATCTTTGGAGTCAAGACATTTTCTCAATACCTCTATGGCAATAAGTTTACACTTTACACAGATCATAGGCCATTGGTAAAAATTTTATCGCCTACAAAAAGTTTACCGATTTACAGTGCGATGCGTATGCAACATTATGCGTTGTTCTTACAAGGTTACAACTACGACATTAAGTACAGAAATACAAAGGACCACGGTAATGCCGACGGGCTGTCTCGATTGCCTATTCGAGAAGGAAACGCAGATTACGATGTTGTTGATATTTTTCAAATTCAGAATTTAGAAACAATGCCTATTACAGCCATAGAAATCGCTTCAATGACCTTAAACGACCCCGAACTACATAAAATCGTCAAGGCATTACAATGTGGTAAAGTAATTCTAGATAGAGATAGATTCAATATAAGTCAATTTGAATTTAGCTTACATGAAGGAGTTCTTTTGCGCGGTCATAGAGCAGTGATACCATACAAACTGCGTAAAAAAGTTTTACAGGAATTGCACAATGGTCATTTCGGAATTGTTTAGATGAAAGCGTTGGCACGAGTTTTTTGTTGGTGGCCCGGAATAGATTCAGATATTGAAAGCTTAGTTAAAAGCTGTACTGCTTGCAGTTTACATAAAAATGAACCTACAAAAGTTACGAAACATATTTGGGAACCAGTTGAAAAACCGTTTCAGAGAGTGCACGCTGATTTTGCTGGCCCTTTTAGGGGGAAGTATTATTTCATTTTAGTGGATGCTTTTTCAAAATATCCCTTTGTTCAGATTCTTAATGATATAACTACAAAGACCACTATCAAAGTGTGTAGGGAAATTTTTGCATATTTTGGGTTACCAGAGGTGATGGTGACAGATAATGGCCCAACCTTTCACTTCTACAGAATTTAAAAGATTCATTAGTCAAAACATAGATGCATACAAGATGCATAGAATAACAAGGTGTGGACACTCCCTACTAATTCCTGCTAAAATTTTCGGCCGAAAAATGGACCAAGAACTGTCAAATCACGTACTTTATGTACTACTTCACTTTATTAACGATGGTGCCGCTAGGGTCGATTTCGAAGATTCTGACAAGCGAATAAATGAAAACTGACAAGCGACATAGTTCACTTTTCACCGTTGCTAGTTCGTAAATTCAAATTAAAAGAATATAATGAAGCAGTTTATTGAAAAATCAATCCATTTTTTGATTAATCAGATATCTGTTTGGAGATAATATGTAAACCACATTGGTTTGGAACAGAAATTTCATCTTGCCAAGACATAATGAGGTCAAATAAGGGATTTATCAGTAAAGGAGTTTCTTTGGAACATTTTGAATGGAACTGTAAATGAAGAAATCTGTGAAATCATTATTTTTCCATTACGAAAGATCACATCCAACGTCATTAGAGTACAAGCATTTAATTTATGTATTTTGAAATACATTGAATGATACAGAATTTTCTGTAATACCTCTACATACAATATCTTTCGATATCATATTATTATTCAAATGTAGTAATTCCTTTATCATGTAAGGCTCTTTTAAATTGAGCATTTTACTTATTATATTATATGTATAATTTGAAATTTTATCAAAACATTCTCATGTATACAGCATTTTTTCAGTCACCCAATACCCCTTGACAACTTTTCATGTTCTCAGCAATTAGATTGCTGAATATAGATATTTAATTCGATAGCTATTATTCAGAACTAAGTATATACTGATGAAATATCGAAAAATGATTCATTAAATTGATAAACTAACCAAATAGAGGGTAGTGTACTACGTTTCATTCTTTTATTCAATATAGGTACATATATTCGCTAGAAAAATATTTTGAACAAACAAATGTTCTAATTTTCGATACCCTACCTCTAGCACAAGCCAGTTGCCATTCTTGTCGTTTAACAATATCCTTGAAACAAATAATATTATAGTAAAAGAGCGCCAAAAAGAAGACGCCTTAGGAAAGCTATTCAAATTGATGAAATCACACTGTGTGGTTGCTCTGAACTTTGTTCTCTCTGCTAGTCCTTTCATCGTTCACAAATAATATTGTTAGTTTTCATAACATGGCATTTCATTCCTTCTCAATATATAACTGAATTGTATAATGAATATATTTATTAATCAATAGAGTTATATCTGAATTTCAACTGTTAAAACAGTTTATGTTCATCAACCGGCAAGATTATAGTAAATCAACAAGTCTTACGTTCTCCTATGTTGATTTATTAACAATTAAGGGTATCAGCGATCTTTCAATATTATTAATATTAAAATTAATAACCATCTTGATACTAGAAATCTGCCCCTGATCCGGTAAGAATATACAATTGTTAAAAAAATATATTCGCATAAAAACGAAGTATTTTCGAAATGAAAATAGTATTTGATTAAAATGGTTCTGGATACTCGTTCAGAGTTCACACAGCAAACATTTGACTTACTTTCGGCGCGGCAAACGACTTTCCACAAGAAACTGGAATAAGGAATAAGCAAAGATTCAAATTTAATATGACATGTATGACCATGTATTCTATGCATCTATGATGCATAGAATACATGGTGAAGACACTCTTTGACATATTTTCGGCCGATTTGCGGTCCAAATACTGTCAAAATACAAGGATTTTGTTTTACTTCAATTTTCGCCGATAGATGCCGGCAGTAGAAATTTTATGGACAAAATTACCGACATGTCAAATTAAATCTGAATCTTTGCTTATTCCAGTTTCTTGTGGAAATTCGTTTGCCGCGCCGAAAGTAAGTCAAATGTTTGCTGTGTGAACTCTGAACGAGTATCCAGAACCATTTTAATCAAATACTATTTTCATTTCGAAAATACTTCGTTTTTATGCGAATATATTTTTTTAACAATTGTATATTCTTACCGGATCAGGGGCAGATTTCTAGTATCAAGATAGTTATTAATTTTAATATTAATAATATTGAAAGATCGCTGATACCGTTAATTGTTAATAAATCAACATAGGAGAACGTAAGACTTGTTGATTTACTATAATCTTGCCGGTTGATGAACATTAACTGTTTTAACAGTTGAAATTAAGATATAACTCTATTGATTAATAATTATATTCATTATACAATTCAGTTATATATTGAGAAGGAATGAAATGCCATGTTATGAAAACTAACAATATTATTTGTGAACGATGAAAGGACTAGCAGAGAACAAAGTTCAGAGCAACCACACATCAGTGTGATTTCATCAATTTGAATAGCTTTCCTAAGGCGTCATTCTTTTTGGCGCTCTTATACTATAATATTATTTGTTTCAAGGATATTGTTAAACGACAAGAATGGCAACTGGCTTGTGCTAGAGGTAGGGTATCGAAAATTAGAACATTTGTTTGTTCAAAATATTTTTCCAGCGAATATATGTATATTGAATAAAAGATTGAAACGTAGTACACTACCCTCTATTTGGTTAGTTTATCAATTTAATGAATCATTTTTCGATATTTCATCAGTATATACTTAGTTCTGAATAATAGCTATCGAATTAAATATCTATATTCAGCAATCTAATTGCTGAGAACATGAAAAGTTGTCAAGGGGTATTGGGTGACTGAAAAAATGCTGTATACATGAGAATGTTTTGATGAAATTTCAAATTATACATATAATATAATAAGTAAAATGCTCAATTTAAAAGAGCCTTACATGATAAAGGAATTACTACATTTGAATAATAATATGATATCGAAAGATATTGTATGTAGAGGTATTACAGAAAATTCTGTATCATTCAATGTATTTCAAAATACATAAATTAAATGCTTGTACTCTAATGACGTTGGATGTGATCTTTCGTAATGGAAAAATAATGATTTCACAGATTTCTTCATTTACAGTTCCATTCAAAATGTTCCAAAGAAACCTTTACTGATAAATCCCTTATTTGACCTCATTATGTCTTGGCAAGATGAAATTTCTGTTCCAAACCAATGTGGTTTACATATTATCTCCGAACAGATATCTGATTAATCAAAAAATGGATTGATTTTTCAATAAACTGCTTCATTATATTCTTTTAATTTGAATTTACGAACTAGCAACGGTGAAAAGTGAACTTTGTCGCTTGTCAGTTTTCATTTATTCGCTTGTCAGAATCTTCGAAATCGACCCTAGCGGCACCATCGTTAATAAAGTGAAGTAGTACATAAAGTACGTGATTTGACAGTTCTTGGTCCGTTTTTCGGCCGAAAATTTTAGCAGGAATTAGTAGGGAGTGTCCACACCTTGTTATTCTATGCATCTTGGTCAAAACGGTATTAGCCAAAAATTTACAGCTCCCTATCACCCTGCTACAGTGGGACAGGCAGAACGTTTTGTACAAACTTTAAAGAATTCGTTGTCGAAAATGTTATGCAGTGATGAAGACTTGCATTTAAACTTACAGAAATTGTTATTACAGTATAGAATTATGCCTCATAATTCAAACGGTCAGTCACCCTCTATGTTGATGTTCGGAAGACAAATACGTTCCCGTTTGAATTTATTATTGCCAGATAAAGGCGAGGGTGATAAACCTGGCCAGAGCATATCATATCGTGAATTTCGAGAAGGTCAAAGAGTTCAGGTACGAAATTATTTTGGAAAGATTAAATGGTGTTTTGGCAAAATATTGAGCAAAACCGGAAAATTGCATTATACAATAGAATTAGATGATGGCAGAGTGTGGAGAAGACACGTTGATCAGATTCTTGAATGTTCAGTACCAAAAGTTGTTAATGATAGAGATAATTGTTTCGACTATTTTGTTCCTGCCAGCACTCCTGTACATGCCCCTCCACCACAACTAGAGTTGCAGGAGGAAACCCCAATACAGGAAAATCCTGAATCCCTGGAACAGGGTAGTGAAAATATTAGTAGAAACAGAGCTCGAAGAAATATTAAATTGCCAGTACGTTTTCAGGATTATGAAGTAAATGTAGACGGATAGAAATCTTTGAGGTCTGTTCATACCAGGGAATTTGTTGATTTTTCTTTAGTTGTTAGTTACATGAGGGTTGGCTGCCTGCCGTCGGTTTTTCATAAGGGAGAGGGGTGTTACGCCCATGTAAGGAAGAAAAAGAAACTGACGGCACCCAGCGCAGGTCTGAATGTTTCCGGCTTCACCGGCGCATTCGAATTTGGGCTTTTCGTCATTCAATGAATGGAAATAAACACGGTTAGATATTGTACATGTTAGAAGGCATTCTATTACATTATACAAAGTTTCAAATACAGGTGTTTCATTAAAGAACCCAATACAAATACACAACAATATCTTTATGTTTCACCTCATCACCTTTAGATCTATCAATGGACATCTATTGGTTAAGAATAAGTAATTGAATATTACTTTGAATTAAATTTAATTCAATATGTTAGTAACTAAACTTATAATTTTCTTAACTTTGATTATTTAAATATGACATTAATTCCAGTAATATTTTTCAAGAATAATTATGTATTCTTCTCCTAAAGATGAATTGAAGGTAGACAATAATGTGTTAATTTTTTCAACATTGCTTCCTATCCTGACTTCACGAAAAAAAAAATGGTTCAAGCACTGACGTGAAGTCAGGAGCTTTTGCGCGTATGTTCTATTGTCCATTCTCCTGTATTGGACACTCTTAATCGAATTCACCATGGTAAATTCGATTAAGAGTGTTCAATACAGGAGAATGGACAATTGAACATACGCGCAAAAGCTCCTGACTTCACGTCAGTGCTTGAACCAATTTTTCTAAGGTACGATGAATTCCAAAATATGGTTCGTGTTTGCGACGAAAACACCCCGGATGGTTTGCAGAAGAAATTATTTTTTGTTTTTGCTTTTGAATTAGCTTGGCGTGGTGGAGAAGGCCACAAGTGCCTAATTTCGTACTTCAAAGAAGAAGAAAATAACGTTGGTGAAAAGACAGGAAGAATTATTTACGATCCCGTATTTACTAAGACGACCCAAGGAGGAGAAAAACCATGCGCTTCATCAAAATGGCTAGAAAAGAATAATATTAATGCTGATATGTGTCCGATCCGACTGTACAAAAAATTCCTAGAAAAGCGGGTTGAAATAAAAACAAAACGACTCTTTCTCACTGTAAATCCCGCTTGGAACTTGAATAGAAAATGGTACAAAGACATTCCTGCTGGACGAAATACAGTGAGCAAATGGACTGTTGTACAAGCCAAAGCTTCTGGTTTGAATACGGAAAACATCAAGATAACAAATCATTCGTTACGAGCTACGGCTGTTTCCAATCTCGCAAAAAATGGGGTGGGGGAGCAACAACTCATAAAAATCACAGGTCACACAAATTCCAAATCAATAACACCATATCTTCAAATGGATGAAGATCACCATGAAGAAATCGTCAGAAGAATGCGTGCTAATGATGTACAACAGGCACAGCTTTCCCAAACATCCTCTTCTGCTGTTAATGCTCCGATAGCAGCATTGTCTAATCAGAACACTTATAATAATTGTGTTTTTTTAACTGCAGCTCCTGCAACTTTTGATTTCGTTTCCAAATAAATAATATTTCGTTCTAAATAAATAAAGTTTCGATATATTTTTACGCATGCTTTCATATTATAGGAATAAAATACATTGGATCTCTTCATTTTTCAGTTACCTAATATAATATGTTGATAACGAGGTAGAAATTCATTGATTGGTAACGTCAGTTTGACAAGTTAACTGTTCATTCGGGAAATATTCCCCCGAATTACACTCGTGCATCAAAATGAACCGGATAATTTCGCATTCCAGCGTATTGTCATTGAAAAACTGCATTCGGTCATTTTCATTTTTGGAGAAAGAGCCCTCCACCTTCGGTGTCGGGCTCTTTCCCAAAAAATGAAAATAAACTCATGCAGTTTTTTGACAACACGCTGTCATGCAAAATTATCGGTAATTTTGATGCACTTGTGCAATTACTTCCGATAATTTTTTTTTCTTTCGTGGAGATATTTTTTGAAGTTCTTAGATTTCTGTTGGAAAAATTGAAAGCTTTTAAATTTTGGTTTTGTTATTAATAATATACCTAAGTGAAAAATTATAAAGCTTCATTAAACATTGAAAAAATCTTTTTTTATAATATTACTATTGTTACGTGTCATGACGTCACATTTTGGGAAACGCTGATTTGTTTTTCTAAACAAAGGAGCTCGCGTGAATATTTGTCGATTAAGTTATCTGGGTTTTAGCTTACCATGTGTGGTCTCACCCTTGAAATTAATATTTTCACGAAAGGATAACTGCGAGTAGAATATCTTGTTAAGCTTCTAGCCTTGTTGAGCGATTTATTACCTATTTCTTGTAAAAGAATGCCAAAATGCATTTATTTACTAAAGTGGTGACATATTTTCCCAGTGCTGGGTATTCTTCTTATCTAGACGCTCGAAAACCCCTAGTCTGTGAAAGTTATTTATCAGCTTTCGCTGATAGATTATATGCAGAAAGCAAGTAAAATTAGTCCAAATAGTGGGAGAAATTCGCGATATCGAATTCCTAAGATCAAAACACGCTAGAAGTTCACTGATTGGTGCATTTAGTATGCATTTCTACCCTTTTTCGTAAACAACAAATGAGAGTATTGTTATAACATATCTGGGGCGGTTTTAAGAACGCCCAATCATTGTTAATATTTCACCTTTTTTACCCAGATGAAGGAACCTCCTATTTTCCTTCTATCTGGTCTTTTATATACAATTACACTGTAAGAATTCATTACTATTCTTGATCTGTCGCGAATCAATACCATTGACTTGTCTCCGTATCAACTTAGTAGTCACTTCTTTCTTGCTATACATTTTCATATAGAAGGAAGACTTTGAAATGTATCAATATTGCATTGTACAATACTTCGTGCTTGTTATCACATTTTCGGTAACAAGAAAATACATTTTGTTGTTGTGTTAAAAGTGCGTTCGAATATTTCACCACTTCCTATCCTCGTAATTGTTATTTTATTGCAAGTAACAACTTACGCAGTAATCAACGAGATTACTACTGGGTGCTTAAAGTTAAGTATACCTCCTTACTCATCCCCCTGATAAAACAATCAGGGTGTATAATTCTGGTCCTTCGAAATATCATTATAATATCCTGATAAAAGAATCAGGACTCAACATTTGATCCTTCGAACCATAACATCCTGATAAACTAATCAGGATTCAACAACTATTGATCCGTTTTCTTATGATCAGAAGCTATTTAAAAATAATTATTAATAATTTTAATCTCCTATTGTTTAAAAAATTGTTATTAACAAATGCGTTGTTTATGAGATAATTTAAAAACAAAATTTGACAACATAATCTTTCATGATAATCATGATTTATAAAAAACCGTTTCTTGAAAAAAAAATGTATTTCTTAAAAACGCATTGTTTTTTAAATCATTATTTATCTTGGTCTTGATATTTGAAAAAATCGATTATTATTTAAATTTTCATTGTTTATTCAATAAACAATTTGTTATAAACAAATTAATTATCTCTTTGCATTTTTTCTTCTTCTATTTGAAGAAACAAAATAACCATGTATTATTTTTGAAAAAAAAATCATTTATATTTTTTACTGAACTTTCAATTCAATAATTTTTTTTTTTTTAATAATAAATGGTTGTTTTGGTTTTTTAAATAGAAAAAGAAAAAATACAAAGAGCCTTCATTTATAACAAATTGTTTATTAAATGAACAATGAAAATTTAAATAATGATCGAATTTTTCTTTTAATATCAAAGACCAAGATGAATAATGGTTAAAGAAAATGGTACCTTATATTTCATAATAAGTGGTAAAAAAATTGTCATTTAACAAAAGCGCTTTTAAGCAATATTTTTTTTTAAAACGGTTTTTTTTTAATCATGATTATCGTGAAAGATTATGTTGTCAAAAAAATATTTAAATCATCTCTTAAACAACGCATTTGTTTATAAAAATTTTCGAACAATAGGAGATAAAAATTATTTTTAAGTAGCCTCTAATCATAATAAAACGGATTAATAGTAATATTATAAAAAAAGGTTTTTTCAATGTTTGATGAAGCTTTATAATTTTTCACTTAAGTAAATCATTAATAACAAAACGAAAATTAAAAAATTTTCAATTTTTCCAACGGAAATCTAAGAACTCTGAAAAATAGCCCCACGAAAGAAGAAAAATGATCAGATTAATAGTTCAACAATTATCGCACTTGCAATGTTAATGTTCGTGCTACAAAAATTTGTTAATTAATTAATGGATAACTAATTGAAAAATCGCGATAAAGATTTTTCGACCACGTATTATCGTTCATTGATCTATCCTGCAAGCGCCTGAATATTTTATTTTCATATTTAAATAATATTTATTCATACAAAGGTCCGAAGAGGGTGAGGCTTGCGCAAGCCAGAGTACCCGTTTTCCGGCGTATTTTCAACCCTGTGGGAAAATTATAAATATTGGTCCTACAGCTCTGGGACTTGCGACGTGGGAAATTTCCTCCTCCTTTCGAATCTTTTTTCAAATTTGAATTAGGTAGGTATCTCAAATTGTTTTTGATATATTGGCCAAAAACCAAACCCGCTTTTTTTCACTTAATTGTTTATAACTATTGCAATTTTTGCGAGTGGCCTTAGCGTTTTCTCATAAACTATCTACATGCCAGTCCGAATCGAATGACACCTCAATCATAATTTTCGAAGAATACGCAACAAATTTGACCTAAAAACCACTTGTTGACTAGACTATGCTGTCATTTAGCTTGTTGGACCACTGCCAAACAACAATATGGTCTTAGCAATTTCCTGTTCAGAGATAAGTATTCTGTGACTCTAGGGCAGACGGCTTAACTGACTTCGAGGCGCCTCCAGAGTTAAAATTCTATCAATGTCATGGGGATGGTTTGGTTTTCTTCAGACAGGGATATAATCCAGAATAATAATAAGTCTGAATTATCGGTACGAACGTCGTTAAACGTTGTCTGCACCAGTAAAACTAATCTTTAGTCTACTATTCACAAGGGTGGAAATATCAAAATTCCTACTTTTTTTCCGCTCGAGAGGAAAAACCTTTTATAGGCCCGCCCTGAGAGGGTCCGCTTTTCTCAGGAGTGTGAGACTCCAGTTGTTGATTGGTTACTCACTAAAAAACCTCTCGCACGTTCCTTGGAGTAGTTCTTCGTCCTGCCCTTACAGCGTCTCTTAACAAAAGGGATGAGCTGCAAGCGGCCTTCATAGTCGATGGGACCTGATGGCTCGAAGTGATCCGAGCAAAACCGCTTTCTGCATTATGTGCGCTAAATCCTCGGCCAGAGATTTGCAGGCCGGAATAATCTTCAATTCGGTCATGTAGTTCGCTCTCATTCCGACTACGCATCCTATGATTAGTACGACCGTTCTAACCTTATGCCCTGGATACAGGATACCCAGTTCGAAGATTAAATCCTTGTATTTTTCCCTCTTCTGTTCTTCTTTCATCACCACATTATTTTCTGCGAAGACAAACAATTCCTTCAGTTCTTTGTCGAGCAAGAGTATATCTGGCTTTATGGCGTGGATCTGCCGAGTTGTTGGAATCGCATAGTTCCAGAGTAGATGCGAGCTTTGTCATTTTCACCAACTGCTTCAATCTCCAGAGGCACATATGGTAGCACTGGTTGGTTGTCTATACCATAAACCTCTCTCAGATGGAAGTAGAGAATTCGAAGTGCTGCATTGTGTCTATCCACATATTATCCTGTTGGAGCATGGTCTCTGCAAGCAGACATAATGTGCATAACAGTTTCCTGCTGGCTGTGGCATGCTCTGCACCTTGTTGGGGTGTCCACTTTCATGATGTTCTTTTTATACCATCTTGTATTTATCACCCCATCTTGACAAGCCATAACGAATCCCTCCGTTTCCGACTTGAGCCCAGCGGACTTCAAAAAGGCGAAGGATAATTCTTCCGACAGGCCGTGATCTTTCAAACTCCTGAAAAATATAGAGTGCATAATTCCCAGAATTATTATATACATTAAAATTGGTTCAAGCACTGACGTGAAGTCAGAAGCTTTTGCGCGTATGTTCTATTGTCCATACTTCTGTATTGGACACCCTTAATCGAATTTACCATGGTAAATTATGTTGTCCATTCTCCTGTATTGGACACTCTCAATTCGAATTTACCATGGTAAATTCGAATTAAGTGTCCAATACAGGAGAATGGACAACATAATTTACCATGGTAAATTCGATTAAGGGTGTCCAATACAGAAGTATGGACAATAGAACATACGCGCAAAAGCTTCTGACTTCACGTCAGTGCTTGAACCAATTTTTTTTTCGTGACTTTTTAAAAATTTTCTAGGGGTACGGTTCTTGAAATTTTTTTTTCGTCATTTTTTTCAAATTTTCTAGGGATACGATTCTTACAAAATTTTAAACACGTCTTTATGTTGATTTTCTACTACTAGTTACCAAGCACCAATTCGATCGAATATTTATTTTTTGAGTTATCAAGGAAATAATATTCCAGGTGGGTATAACTCGGAAACCGTTAGACCGATTATGCCCAAAAACGAACTCAACACTCTCTTTCGGATACGCAACCTACCCTGAAAATTGCAAGTCCCTATCTCCTTTCGTTCGAAAGTTATCGAGGCAACGGTCACCCATCTACTGAACTCGCACAAGAATGCTCGAATCTCCATCAATATTTAACCGATCGTATTAAAACTTGAAACTTGGCAGTAGAGTTAGGTTATGAAGGCTCTTGCAAAATTTCAGCAATTTCAAACGAATAGTTACTGATATATAGAATTTTTTTTTTTATTTTCAATGATTTATTAAAAATTTTCTACAAATGCTATCCTCACCAAATTTTGCAACCATTGCCGCGTTGGCATTCTACAACTAATAACCATGTTTGAATTCAATCGGTTCAGTACTTTTTGAGTTAATGAGGAACAAAAACCACGAAATTTCAGAAAATTTCAGATGGCTATAACTCTGAAACCGTTTGGCCGATTATGCTCATAAACAAACAAATGTCGCGTTTTGGTGTTCATCCTAACCTGAAAATTTCAAGCCGCTATCTCATTCCGTTCTCAAGTTATCGTGACAACAAAAATATTTTTTAATAATTTTTTAAAAATTTTCTAGCCATACGATTCGCACAAAATTCCACAAACGTGCTTAAGATCATATTCTACAACTACCCACCAAGTTTCAATTAGATCGGATTTATATTGGTTGAAAACAAAATTATTACTCGGAAACCACTGGGCCGATTATGCCCATTAACGAACTTGTCCGTCGTATTGAGATGCGCCACCTACCCTGAAAATTTCAAGTTGCTAGCTCTTCTCGTTCTCAAGTTATCGTGGCAACGGCCGGACGGCCGTACGGCCGGACGGCCGGACGGCCGGACGGACAGAATCAAATTTGACCTCGAATTCTTCATTGGGGAGTCGAACTTAATCGTTTGAGACCATTTTCGTCAAAAAATTCGAAAGTTACAGACATTTGGGCAAAACTATAACGCGATGTTCCCCAGAACATACGCGCAAAAAGCGAAAAACAGTAATAATTTTTGAAGTGACTCATTTTTCCTTACCTCTAATGACTTACCAGTGACTATACGTAAAAAACACGTACCGCAAAAACAACTTTCTAGCTATTCGCGAAAAAAACTCAATTAATGATCAATTGTAAATATAGCCTTCAAGTTTGGTGGCCAAAATAAGAAATTATGAATTTTGAAAATTGTGTTGATTTTTGGATTTAAAATGATTATCGTGGGAATATTCAGGGATCAGGGAAAGTGAAGAATCCATAATTGTTTTTTAGCCCTATTCAGGAAATAACACATCCTGCGACTAAGAATTATAATTATATTATTTCTTAAATGAATACATTAAAAAAAACGAATGTATGAAAAAAAATTCTATTTGCATAGCAAATAAGAAAAGTTCAAATATTCAATACATAATTAAAAAATATGAATACACTTTCATGGAAGACTTGGTTGACATTGTGCAAAATTGTACTAAATTACAAATATTTTGTATCTATTATTTCAATTCACTCAGTACTTGTCTCAAACGGTCAAGGTATATGTTCGCATGTTTTTCTTGGAATACTAATGAAGGTCTCAGGCGGACGGCCTCATCTCCACATCCACCACCTTGGATTCCTGAAACAATTGAAATTTTTTTTGAATATACGACGGATCTAAATTTGAGACTAATGTTGTTATCATTTCTTTTAAGAGCCACATATATTCCATTATTTCCTCAACTAATTAAATCTCTGGAATACAGCGGCGAATTTATTGCTGTTCCCCTGAAATTTCATCGTAATTCCTTCTGAAATTTCGTAGTTTACGTTTCGAAATGAAGACGGAATTATAAAATCGAATGAAAAATCCAGCCGTCCAATGTCAGCGGTAGATAACTAAGTATCAGAGACAACAAAGAGAAGTGAAACTCCTTCACTATTTGTCCCACTGTAAGTGGGTTTCACAAAGCTTTGACAGCTCATAATTGCCAAATTAGTGCGATTCTATGTCGATTTTCAGTTCATTTTTCATACGACCATCGAACTAAATCCACGATCAAGCTAATCAAAGCTTCGTGAAACCCACCATAAAACATTCTCTTCTGTCCTTTTTTATATCATTCAATTTGGCATAAAGCTATCTTTGTCTTGCCTGAATGAAGATGAATATAGAGGCGCTGCTTACACTTTTGTGGAGGTTACTTCTTTCCTTTTTCATCTATGGCGCAAATGCTACACAAATGATTTTCAGTCCACGTGCTCGATAATTTGGGCAACCTAGAAATCAATCCCACGTGCGTCAGCCGAGTTGGAAAATTGGAGTGTTATTTATTTTTAGCGTAGTTTTTTACAAATTTCAATATGTTTAAATGTTTTGTTTGTGGGACTGGAGAAAGCGAAGTTACAAAAATGCATTATTTTCCTACAAATTTAAACAGGTGAGTTGAAAATATTTATATCAGTGAGTAAGGTCCAAATAATATGATATTTAAATTTGCAGGTCAAAATTTTGGCAAAAACAACTGGGGATGAAATTCGTTATACAGAACATCCGAAATTATAGAATATGCTCTAAACATTTCACCTTGGAGTCATACATTGATCCAATAAATCATAAATTGCATAGAGATGCTGTTCCAATGCAATTCTTCAATATTTCACTTCCTTCAACTTCTGTAATGCATAAAGAATGTGAAGAAAGCAGAGTTGTTGTCTCCGAAGAATGTAATGAAGTGCTAGTGGACTCAGATAGCCCAAATGATATCACAGGTATATTAAGTAAGTAGGTATATATTAAAGGCTTTTTTCCTCGAACTTAACCATACAAACCAGGTTAGAAATAAGTTAACCACCCAATATTCCTGGAAGTGTATTCCAAACTATGACGTAGAGTTAACCAACCACATAAACCAACTCACGGAGGTAGTTTGAGCGGGTTATTTTGTTGGAGGTTATGTTTTTGTTTGATGGTAGGAAAACAGGTACAATGGATTCTTACGAAATTTACGTCAATGAAATAAAATATCAGATTATAGATGAAAAAGATGTGATCGACTTGCTGAAATCAGGTAAGTGGCTAATTCATCTAATTTTCTCGTATCTGAAGTAGTACTTTTCTGTTACAGATGAGGAATATCTGATCGAGTATATATTTGATAAAATGAACCAGGGTACTGGCCCGCCAGTGGACCCTGCCGTTAAAGAGGGCTGTATACGAATTAGGAGACCACCAGAAAGAGAAAGTAACTTTGAAAGTGAGGCTGATTGTCAAAGTGATTTGACGTGGAATCAAGATGATTTCTCACAAGAGTGTCAAGAACATGAAAACATATCCGAAGACGTATCTCAATTCAGTAGTGGTGGTCCCCATATGATATTAGATAAAGTTAATGTTTGGTCACAAAAAGGCAAAACATTAGAGGCAGACAACAATGCACTCGAATTTATGCTTGAGCTTAGAAGCTCGGAGATATTTTTGAACAGATTCAATGATAAAAAAACGAATAAGCTAAAACTATGGAAAGAAATAAGTATCGAGCTGTGCAAAAAAGGTTACTTAGTAGATGCAGAAAAATGTAGGCAAAAGTTCTCGAATATGACTAAGAAATATGTTGAATTTGTTCGCCACTGCAATAAAACTGGAAATGATAAAAAGAAGGAACCAATATATTATGATTTGCTACACAAAATCTTGGGTGGCAAAGATAAAGTACAGTTGAGAGAGATTTCAGATACCATAGCCCCGCAGCCAACAGTAATTGTTGAAGCAGGTGAGTTTGATGCTCCTATGTATGAGACGCCAACAACATGCACACCAAGTACATCTGGTCTTCAGAAAAAAAGAAAGGAAGTACTAACAAAAACTGACATTATAAATAAAATCACAGAGTGCAATGAAAAAAATATAACTATTCAGCAGGAAACTACCAATAGAATATGTGCAGCTATTCATGAGCAAACGTATCTGATGGAAAAACAGCTGGAACAGAAAGATAGACTATTGAAGATCTTTGAAGAATATTTGAAAATTTCTAAATCTAGAAAACGAAAAAGAGATATTTCATCAGAATCTGACTGACCTCTCATAGATATTTGAAATATCTCTTTTTGTTTTCGTTTTTATATGTTTATTTGAATTTATAATTTGTTGTGCATTTCATTTCTGAATATGACTTTGTATTGTTTGTTATATGTAACAATGAAAAACACCAAACACACAAATGAGTTTATTTTAATTCATAATTGAATGTTGTAATAGCGCCATAATCTCTCCTCTTTTTGTTGCTCCGTCAACATCTACATAGTCCATGTGTTGGCAATCCTCAAAAGCACTTGGGTCTTGGAATTGTTCTTCACTCACATCATTATTGTCCAAACAAAAATTATGTAGTGAACAACAAGCCACTACTATATCCACTGCTCTTTTAATGGTATACACATTGATGTATTGTAAAATTCTCCAGCGTCCTTTTAGTTGGCCAAAGTAATGCTCAATTACTACCCGTTGCTGACTCAAAGCTTTATTATATTTACGCTGAGGTTGCGTTATACGAGGTGTAAATCTAAAAATTTCAAAATTATTTTAATGTTGCTTTGTCTGTATTTACAAGAACTGCGATTTTGTTCTGAAATATCTTACTTGTAAGGTGTCATTATCCAACTCTTACATGGATATGCAGAATCTGCCACAAGGTGATATTTTCCAAAGAAATATTTTTGTGCACCATTCCTCACTATATCTCTGAAAAGACTGGACTCCCACAATATCTAAAAATAATTTAAAGACTACATTATACCTATATGTGAGTTATTTCTTATCAGTTGAGTTTCAGGTAAAATTATTTAATCCTCAAAAATTAAATACAGTTCTCTTATAACAGAATTGTAACAACACCTCGATAGCCGAGATGTTAGCGTGCTTGCAAGTAGCGTTCCGGGATCGAATCCCCGCTTAGTAAGTTCAAGTTTTTATTTAATAGTCAATACCTACTCGGCTTGAAGGTGTATACAGAATTTCGTGAGGCGTGAATAGACAATAGAACATGCGGGCAAACATTTTTTATATATTTTGAGTTTAATTTGTTGTCTTCTGGAAGATACTTACTTATGCATTGGAATATAACATATTTACTTACTCGTCCATCATGTAATGATCCAGGATAACCCACAGATATATTTGTATATTTCATACTAGATACACATACAGCCTGCATTGTAATTGAATGGTCAAAATGTCTATCCTGGTAGCTGTCATGCTGTAATTTATTAACTTTCAATTTGAAATGGCACCCATCCATTGCTCCTATGACACCTGCTTAAACAAATCAGACCCACCGTATTCACAAAAGCATTAAATCTCCGTTAAGTCCTCAGTTAAGGATGAATAAGAATCGCAACCTCAGTTAACGTGAAAATTTACGTGAAACAGGCCTGTTTCGCCACCGTTAAATACGTTAACTGAGTTGCGATTCTTATTTATCCTTAACTGAGGACCTCAGGACTTCATAAGTATGGCTAATAAACTAATCATACCTGGCAAATTACCCTTTTTCTTGAATTCAGTTTCAATTTTGATACATTCCTCCTCTGTGGGCCATTTTATCAATTCATATTTTAAAATCTGAAATACACCTAATATTTTTGTCACTGATGTATGCACAGACTTCAGGCCCACATTGAACCTATCTGCTATGGTGTTCATACCAGAACCTCTGCTCACATACCACAAAAATATCATTAATATTTTTTCTAGGGTTAAAGGCTTGCTTCTACCCCCCGAATATTTTGGTACTTTATAATATCTGCTAATTAATTCTATCAAATTGTAGAATGTACTCTTTTTCATTCGGAACAGCATATAAAAATCATAGTCCAAATATTTCCGAATCCAGTCATCATCTACAATGGGCATTCTGAAATGTTCATCATCTTCCAGCATTTGCATAATCGAGATGTTGAAAAAATGAATTCCCCATGAATTGATGGCAGCTAAAGAAGGTTGTGCTAAAATCTGAATATCCTCCATACATTCTAGAACCAATAAATTTGCCACATCCATTCTCACTGTATAATCAAGAACAAGAAGACAAATTGGGAAGTACGTGCAAATAATAAGCGCGATATTCAAATGTTTTAAACACCTTAACGAACATCTGTCAACATTCAAAAGTAAACCCAAGTATACCGTGACGTCATAGGAAAGTTAACCTGGTTTGCGTGGTTAGGTTCGAGGAAAAAAGCCTTAAGTATCATTCAGTCTGATTTTTTTTGTTTTCACATGCACAGATTTGAATTTAGTTTTCCACATCATGATGTATCCAGAATATTGTAAAATCACGGGATTAAATATTTTCAAATATTGCTAGACACATGAAAGTTGAAATTTACATTGTTTCTAGGTATAGAATTATGCAATCCTAATATGGAGTTGGATCTGCCACAAACATCCAAAAAAACTTCTCAGCAATTTTAAGTCATATCTGGCGAAGGAACAATTAGAGGTATCAGGGAATTTGAAAGATAGAGATCCTGTTCATTTAATGCCAGAAGTATCTTCAGTGGAGACAGTGTTCAAGATTGAAGCAGATGTGATTCATGGAAGTACGGGAACCTTTTCGGTGGCATATGTTGCTGGATTTATTTTGAGAGTAATTTATAGACGATTCAAATGTGAAGACTGTTCTGTATTATCATCAGATAATCCACACAACATATTTATCTAGAACAAGGAACATGGTATAACATCCTTTTCCTTGTACAGTAACGCTTTGTCTTTGATGATAGAAACTTTGTTTCCGAAACATATGTCAGACGACAAAAACTGTAGTGTACAAGAGTGTACTTACTTTTGCAGTCCCAACCAGCAAAGTTGTCTTATAACTCCAATGATTCGCGACTAATATATATCATAAGTAACATATTAGTGCTTCCAAAATATCAATTCATTTTATTAAAGCTACATAAACATTATTCTGTTGTGGATAATCGAAATACTTCATAAATTTATCATGAAAACGTCTATACAGCAGAATTATGAAATATGTTATAAAACTGTTACTTAACCATTTGTTAAGAGGTTTATAACTAACTTATACAACAATTCTGCTTATAGAACTGAATTGTTTTTTAATGGTTTCTTTATTAATTCCGGGGATATTTATAATTTTATTTCAAATATATTAAATAACCATTTCAAAGATGTTCTGTATAACCTCATGAAACAGTTATATAGAAGTGCTTTTAGTTACAATTTTGCTTCCAGAAGTAAATTGTCGTTTCGGTAACCACTTCATAACTATTTTATGGTATTCAATTTCTATGACAATATCATCCAAAAGCAGCTGATCATTCTGTTCCCACACTGAAAGTTTTTTTGGGGTTATTACAATATTGTTTTTATTCATATCTTCCAATGATTTCGCAGGACATTTGCCATCCTTTGACACCTTTCAAAAGGACAAATACATATTTTCAAAATAAAGGATTGTCCTTTGAAATAAAGGACGGTTGGCAACCCTAATCTTGAACGTTTCTAAAAAAAATATGATTACCATGAAGCAAATGCATATTAGTTTTCTAGCTAAAAGCACAAATGTCTTACCTATGCATGAGGTTCAGGAAGCATTATGCTACTGCTGAAGACAATTTTCTTTAGGTGCAAAATTATCACCACAATCATGTTTGTGTTCAAGATATCGACTTATTAATAAGATACCTTCATCAGATTAACTGTCATTTCTCCTTTTGAATATCCTTGCAAAAATATGTATTTATCAGATATTCCACAGGAAAACGTTAACTGTTTCACTGATTTTGCAGGTTATGTTTACTTTCACGCGGTGGAACATAAACATGTTTTATAGTAGTTGTTAAGTAGCTAAATTACAACGAAATGCTTGAAACTGATGCAAAATCATTTTATAAGAGAACGCCATTAAACATGGCGGCATTTGTGATGACTCAGAGTGCGGAGTATTTTAAACACACTAAAAATCGCCAATGTATAGATATTTTAACCATTCAGAGCATGAAATGACTCAAAAATAATCTGTAGAACAAATTGGAATAAATTTTCGTACAAAGGATCATTAGACTGACAAGCCACATTTTTGTTTTGTTCCATTTTTTTGTGTGAAACATTCGAAACAAGGGGGCGCGTTTAAAATATGTCATTTTAGTGCTACATTTCACGAAGAAATTTCATTTGCATTGAGAATTTCGTTGTGTGTATCCAAACATGTGTCTGTAAGAGTAGAAGTATATATAAGCCATTTTTCCTCGAACTTAACCATACAAACCAGGTTAGAAATAAGTTAACCACCCAATATTCCTCGAAGTGTATTCCAAACTATGACGTAAGAGTTAACCAACCACATAAACCAACTCACGGAGGTAGTTTGGCCGGGTTATCTTTTTGGAGGTTATGTTTTCTTTGTATCATGGGAGGAAAATGAAGAAATTAGAGGTACAATGGATTCGTACGAAGTTTACGTGAATGAAGTAAAATACCAGATTGTTGATGAAAAAGATGTAATCGACTTGCCGAAAATAGGTAAGTGGCTAATTCATATAATTTTCTCGTATCTGAAGTATAACTTTTCTGTTACAGATGAAGAGTACCTAATTGAATATAATTTTTACAAGATGAAAAATGATACTGGTCCGACAGTGGACCCTGCCGATAAAGAGGACCGTATTCGCATTAGGAGACCACCAGAAATAGAAGATAAAGCATAATTTAGAGACATTTCAGATACCATATCTAGAACCCCAAAACCAACAGTAATGGTTGATGTAGGTGCGATTTGATGCTCCCATATATGAGACAGCAACAACAGGTATACCAAATTCATCTGGTCTTGAGAAAAAAGGACGGAGGTACAAAGAAAAACTAATATTATAAATAAAATTACAGAATGTAATGAAAAAATAATGCTATTCAGCAAGGAACTACTAATAACATTTGTGCAGCTATTCATGAGCAAACTTATTTTATGGAAAAACAACTGGAACAAAAAAAAGACTATTGAAGATCTTGAAAGAATAAAATTAATAAAATTTCTAGATCTAGGAAACGAAAAAGACCTATTTCATCAGAATCTGATGACAGACCTCTCATCACGGAGATATTTTAAATACCACATCGTTTTTATATGGAGTTTATTTAAATTTATAATTTGTTGTGCATTTCATAGAATATAACTTTGCGTTGTTTGTTATTATGTAACAATAAAAAACACTGAAAACATAAATGAGTTTATTTCAATTCATAATTTATTTTTTTGTTGTTCCATCAACATCTACATATTCCGCATGTTGGAAATCATCAAAAGTGCTCGGGTCTTGGAATTGTTCTTCAGTCACATCATTATTGTCCAAACAAAAATTGAACAATAAGCAAGTACAATATCCACTACTCTTTTGATGGTATACATCAATCATCATCTACAATGGGCATTCTGAAATGCTCATCATCTACCAGAATTTGCAATCGAGATGTTGAAAAAATTTATTCGCTTTGAATTGATGGCCACTAAAGAAGATTGTGGTACATTCTGAATATCCTCCATACATTCGAGAACCAATAAATTTGTCACATCCATTCACACTGTATGTTCAACAAATTGGGAAATAGTTAAGAAGATAATAAGCGCGATATTCAAATGTTTTAAACACCTTAACGAACATCTGTCAACATTCAAAAGTAAACCGAAGTATACCGTGACGTCATAGGAAAGTTAACCTGGTTTGCGTGGTTAAGTTCGAGGAAAAATGACTATAAATGAAATGGCTTCCTGTAAACCATAATGACACATGACATCTATATTTTCACTATGCTGTTATAATTCTGGATTGTCATTTGCCAACTTAAAATCAATTAATTTTATAGATATCATTCTATGTAACATTTTTATTTCAGAACGCTCATATGAAAAACCTTATAAAGCTATTACAAAACAGTTTTTTAGATGGCGCCAAAATGTTTATGAAATAGTTTTGTAATGTTTATGAAGAGCTTTATGAAATGTTTCGAATGACAAAATTATTTTATAAAATGTGCCAATTCTGGGTTTATATCTGTTGTATAAACGTATTGAAAACAATTCAGCGACTAAGAATGTTTTATAAAATTTTGGTTGAAAACGTTTCCACAACTATTATAAAATATAAAGTTGTTAGTTGGGGTATACCTGGAGAATTTTTAATCGATAAATCAAATACAAAAATGTGTGGAAAATGTGTGTGGAGAGAACGTGGATATATTAGGATCCGTAAGAAATCGTGAAATTCACATAGTACTAACTAACGTAAAATAGTGGAAAGTGTCGTAATTTCGAGTTAAGAGAGTGGTCATTGACTGCTGTGTTTTTTGGGCGCATGTTCTAGGGGACCATCGTCCTATCATTTCGTCCAAATGTCTGTAATTTTCGAATTTCGAGCTGAAAATTGGCTAATAGACTAATTCGGACTCCCTGATCACGAATCCGGTGTCAGATTTTTGGGTGCCGTACGGCCGGCCGGCCGGCCGTACTTCCGGCCGTAGGCACGATAACAGGAGCACCGAAGGTCCTATCGACTTCAAACTTTCAGGGTAGGTTTCTGATCAAAATGCGACGGTTAAGTTCGTTAACGGGCAAAATCGGCCGGACGGTTTAGGAGTTATAGACATTTAAAATTTTGAGGTTATTTCTCTGATATTTCAGGAACTAAAGAAGATGTTGAATCGAAACTTGGTAGTCAGTTCGAGGATATAAACGCGCAACTTTTGGCAAAATTCTGTTATGATCTTAATGTTGGTAATTTTTAAAAAAATATTTCTTTTAATTTTTTCGTAAAAAAAATTTTTTTTTCGTGAACTATTCATCAGATTGCAACAAAAACTTGTACTAACGTCAATTGTAGTATTTTGCAACATTGTGCAAAATTTTGGCTCTATACGATTTCAATTTCTGGAGATATAAGTCAAAATGTGTCAAATTTCCTGGGTCTCTCTCAGTATTTTCATCGATTATTCTATGAACTCTTTGAATTCCACCGAAAACAAATTCAAAGACATAAACATAAAGAATCAAGTCATAGTTTAGACGTCGAAAGAAGGACGATGTTGATCGACTTGAAAAGGTACCTATTTCAAGAAATGCAATAATGAAATGCTTAATTTATGGATATAATATTATCTAAGTATTGTTGGGATCGGGCAGTTGGAACATTTTTTAATAAAAAAATTTGTACCGACGTTAAATCAAGCATTCTACACGAGTGTGCAAAATTTCAGTTCGATACGATCTCAATTCCAGAAGATATTGCTTAAAATTCACATTCCAGCGTGTTTTGACGTTCTATGGTCACAGAAAATCGTCACAAAAATCTATTTACCTCATTTGACGGCTGTTTGTCAAATCAATTAATTCCAATAATTGATGTCAGATTTCCTACATACCAAGTTCAAACACATTTTATTATATGGAAAACACTTATTATGATCACGTTCTACAGGAATTGATACTAAATAGAAGCTAGATGAAGATTATTGTAATGGAAAATTTGTGTTCCAGAATAATATTAAGGTATTCAACATGATACTGCTTTTTTTCTTTACTGGTCAGTACGGGCCACAAGGAAGATGAACATGCGCCCAAAAGCTCCTGTCCACAGGGCTTGAACCAATTTTTCTCTTTTAAATTCACGTAAAAATCTTGTTATAACAATATAAACATTATAATTGATATATTGAAACCACTTGCCAGCTTTGCAGTGTTGCCAATATGTCCGAATTCTGCAGTGTTTGCCGGAATCCGGTTAAGGATGGAGAAGACGCAATTGAATGCGATGGATGTCGCGTATGGATTCATCGACAATGTATAAATATGTCACAAAAAACGTATATTCAAATAGGCAAGTCTAAAAAGAACTGGTACTGTATAACTTGTACGACCAATCCGACAACTTTGGGGGCCCTACCAGGTATGGGACAGAAATCTTCGAAGGAATACACCTTGGCCGACGTTATGGCCAAGCTGGAAGACATGGATGCGAAGTATAAAACCCTTTTTACGGAGTACAAGGAGCAAGTGGAGGTAAATAAAAAACTTCAGGAGGAGGTGAAGCAGATTCGCAAGCAATTGAACAGGCGCGATCAGAAGTATTTGGAAAACAACATGATAATACATGGCATTCCCTATGAAGATGGGGAAAATACTACAGAAACTGTCAAAAGCATTGCTACCAAATTGAATGTGGCCTTAACAAGTAGTGATTTTACGGCATTTTGGACAAGGGGAAATAACAGGCAGGATTTCCCAATCAAAGTGATGTTTAAAAAGTTGGTGCATAAGAAAAATATATTTGGCTCCAAGGATAGGAAAAATCTCTCTACGGCTAAACTAGGATACCAGATAAATAAACCTATATATAGGCTCATGCGCATTATAAGTCGACTCGTTCTGATCAGGATTATCTACTGTTTTCCGGTCTGAGATCTCAATGCAAGGATCTTATGAAATTTTGTCAGGATGCATATACAGCAAGTATTGACGACCAGGTAGTCAATAATTCAAAATATTTTTGAAATTATATAAACTCATTACGAAAGAACCGCGGATTTCCAAATAGTATGCATCTTGATGATCAAATAGCTGACACGGGGGAGAATATTGTTGATCTCTTTGCTGAACATTTTTCAAGGGTTTATGTTGGAGGGGGATTGCATGTGAATGATGTCGCGAACACGGTTGCGGCGTCGGCGGTTGATATTCCATTCATAATATTCAGTATTGAAGAAGTGTTTGAGGGGTTGAGTAAGTTGGGGGAATAATTTGAGTTGTGGACCAGATGGGATCCCTGCTTATTTCCTTGGAAGATGTGTTTATTCATTAACTATGCCACTCTGTACAATGTTTAATTTATCATTGAAGCTTGGAATATTTCCTTGCCAATGGAAGAATAGTTATGTCACCCCCATTTTTAAAAGTGGCAAAAAAGACGATATAAGGAACTACCGACCAATTAGTAAGCTTTCAGCCATTCCAAAACTTTTCGAATCACTACTTGTGCGCTACATTTCGTGGCATTGCGGAAGTTTGCTAATTGAGAATCAACATGGATTTGCCACCGTTAGATCAACAGCATCAAATCTATTGGTATATCAGCAGGACATCGTCGTGGCCCTGGAGAAGGGTTTTCAGGTTGATGCAATTTATACTGATTTCAGTAGTGCCTTCGACATGGTCAACCACGATTTGTTGATTGGTAAATTACATGAATCAGGCTTTCCAACATGGTTAACGAGTTGGTTGAGTGGTTATTTATCTAATAGAAGGCAGATGGTGAAGATTCGAAACCACATTTCCAGGGATATTCATGTTACATCTGGTGTTCTGCAGGGGTCACATCTGGGACCGCTCCTCTTCAATATTTTCATTAATGATGTAGCCCTCAACTTTTGCTACTGTAGATGCCTCTTGTTCGCTGATGACCTCAAAATTTATATGCCGGTCGGCTCCAGCACGGACTGTGAGTGCCTTCAATCCGATTTGAACGCGTTGTTCAATCGGTCACGAAGTAATGGAATGACGCTAAATGTTGAGAAGTGCTGTTGTATCTCGTTTTCTAGGTCGAGTGATCCTGTTCTGTTCAGCTATCAAATTGAAAACAGCCTGAAACGGGTTTTTGAAGTTCGCGATTTGGGAGTCATATTTGATCATCAGTTAAATTTTACATCTCATGTTGATTCAGTTGTCAGTAAATCTTTTCAGCTGTTGGGTTTCGTTACTAGAAATACCAAAAAATTATCCGTTGCGGCTTTTAGATCATTGTACCTTTCGTTAGTGTGTTCGGTTGTTCAGTATGCCTCACCGGTGTGGTCACCATATTATCGATCTCAAATCGATCGGGTGGAAAGAGTGCAAAGGAAATTTCTGAGGTGTGTAGCATTCAAAATGAATCTACAACGTGGTGAATATGATTATGTGGAGGTTATGCAAAGTTTGAATGTTGCCAACTTGGAAGGTAGTAGAACAAGATCTGACTTGATCACTCTATATAAGATACTTTCGGGAGATATAGACTGTCCTTCATTGCTCCAGTTGATTGGTTTTAGAGTACCGAACAGGCCTATTCGTGGCTCTCAGTTGTTCTGGGTTCCTTACCATCGCACAAATTATGGCTATCATACTGCTATGACACGTTTTCTTAGATTGGGTAATGAATATTACGGTAAAGGTTTGGAATTTACTGGACAAACTTTAAGTTCATTTAGAATCAGTGTGGAAAGGTTGATTGTATAAGTATTCCAATGTTGCTGTTGTACTGCTGAAGTTGTTTATTTCTTGGTTTATGTTTACTGTAAGTGTATATTTGTATTATATTTCATATATAAAAAGGGGATAACCCGTGTATGATAATAAATAAATAAATATATCAGTCATGATATGACGAAGATAAATCGGGAATTGATGAAGACAGCTCAAATTTTCAAAAGGGAGAATGGATTTAAGTACCTCTGGATTAGTGATGGGAGAATATTGCTCAAGAGGCATGATGGAGATAGAGTCATTGTGGTGGAGAGCGGGGATGACTTAAAAACTCCGAGGTTGAAGGTGATTTATATGAACATACAAAGTGTGAGGCATAAACTGGACGAATTGAGATGTTTTGTGGGTAATTGTGACTGTGACATACTGATATTGGTCGAAACATGGTTAAATGAATCAGAATCGTATCTTTATAGAATAAATGGCTATCAAGACTTCCATGTCTGTCGTTCGAAAAGAGGTGGTGGGTGCTCAGTGTTTGTAAAAGAGACAATAAAGTCATCAATCATGGATGAATCGAAATCTAGCGATCTATTCAGCTGGATATCTTTAGAAGTAGGCGAGCATAAGTTAAAGATAAGTTCTGTTTATAGGTCTCCTTCTTATAATTATCATGAATTTTGTACGTTAATGGAAAATTTGCTACACAGATCAAAAAAACACATTGTTGTGGGTGACTTTAATGTAGATCTTTTAAATGAAGAAGTGAGTGTTTGTAGGGATTATCTTAGCTTGTTACAAATAAAAAATTTTCAAATCGCAAATACCATATCAGCAGATTTTGCTACAAGGGTCACAGAGAATTCCAAGTCATTAATTGATCGTGTGTTATTTGAGAAGTTCTCTTGTAAACTAGTCCTATAGTGGTAGAAGCACACCCTCAATCTGATCAGAAATATTTGATATCTTTGAGAAGGTTAAAATATTCAGTCCAAAAACAATAATAAACAAAAAATTTGTAGATCATAGCAAGTTCAAGGGTATGTTTGGAAGAAAACTCCAAAATAGTTCCATTTACACCTTCAGTGATGTTATTCAGTTGATAAAGGAATGTAAGATACAATGTGAATATAGTAAACAATACAAATGTCATTCATGTAATGATTGGGTAAATGAAGAGGTTCTCCTCCTTATAAAGGAACGCGACAAAATGTATAGGAAGAAAGTATCAAACCCACATAATACCGAGATCTGCAATGAATTTAAACATAATATTCCAGGTGGGTATAACTCGGAAACCATTAGGCCGATTATGCCCAAAATCGAACTCAACTCTCCCTTTCGGATACGAAACCTACCCTGAAAATTGCAAGTCCCTATCTCCTTTCGTTCGAAAGTTATCGAGGCAACGGTCACCCATCTACTGAACTCACACAAGAATGCTCGAATCTCCAACAATATTTAACCGATCGTATTAAAACTTGAAACTTGGCAGTAGAGTTAGGTTATGAAGGCTCTT
Source organism: Halyzia sedecimguttata (assembly GCA_937662695.2). NCBI lineage: Eukaryota > Metazoa > Arthropoda > Insecta > Coleoptera > Coccinellidae > Halyzia > Halyzia sedecimguttata. Next base: position 49,362,582 of record OW569414.2, on the reverse strand, counting down.
GCAAAATTTCAGCAATTTCAAACTATTAGTTACTGATATATAGAATTTTTTTTTTTTTTTCAATGATTTATTAAAAATTTTCTACAAATGCTATCCCTGCCAAATTTTGCAAACATTTCCGCGTTGGCATTCTACAACTAATAACCATGTTTAAATTCAATCGGTTCAGTATTTTTCGAGTTAATGAGGTACAAAAAACCACCAAATTTCAGAAAATTTCAGATGGCTATAACTCTAAAACCGTTTGACCGATTATGCTCATAATCAAGCTGAAATGTCGCGTTCTAGTCCGCATCCTAACCTGAAAACTTGAAGCCGCTATCTCTTTCCGTTCTCAAGTTATCGTGACAACAAAAATATTTTCAATAATTTTTTAATAATTTTCTAGCCATACGATTCGCACAAAATTCCACAAACGTGCTTAGGTTTATATTCTACAACTACTCAACAAGTTTCAATTCGATCGGATTTATATTGGTTGAAAACAAAATTATTACTCGGAAAACACTGGGCCGATTATGCCCATTAACGAACTTGTCCGTCGTATTGAGATGCGCCACCCACCCTGAAAATTTCAAGTCGCTAGCTCTTTTCGTTCTCAAGTTAGCGTGGCAACGGCCGGACGGCCGGCTGGCCGGCCGGACAGAATCAAATTTGACATCGAATTCTTCATTGGGGAGTCGAACTTAATCGTTTGAGACCATTTTCGTCAAAAAATTCGAAAGTTACAGACATTTGGGCAAAATGACAACGCGATGTTCCCTAAAACATACGCGCAAAAATGTGAGAAAAATCAAAAATTTGTAATATTTACTCGGTTGAGTTTTTGCTTGGTATATGTTCGCTTCTGGAGAACGAATAATGAGGAAATATTTTTTAGACTGTTAATCATACCACTACTGTAAACAATGTTGTTCATATGTTATTTGTTTGTTTATATGTAAACTGTCATAAGCATTTCTATCAAAATTTCATTAAAACAAACCTCCATTTACAAGTCGTATTTTCATTATTATGGAAGCATTTTCGCGCAACCATATCAATAGACCACATTAGTTAGGTTAGAATCATTCTCTTGGCGGGAGATCCATATTCAAAATTTTTAACAAGGAATTTCAACTTTAAGATGAAACCACCCTATTTAAAAGAGAATGTTAGTACAGAGACATCAATTATTGTGTACCTTCATCATTAGTGCATGTTTTCATGTTCTTTCCACCTTAAAATCTACTTCTATTTATCCTTAAATCAAAATTGAAACCAGTGTAGTTCGAAAGATTTCCGTATGTCGTAGATGACTTCTGTTGTGCGTCATTACCATATACCTAATAGACATAATACCTAATACGTATATGGTCATTACAAGGCCGATTTAGGGTTATGTTATTATTTTTGACTGATTTCGAGTGAGCTAAGACATACGTCAATCGAATTTGGTGAACACTTTTATATTTATTAATTATTTTGGAAATTTCGTTATGAAAATTGATTCTAGATTGTTGAGAAAGGTCCACTGAATCTATTTCAACTAAAATAAACCTTAAGAAATTAGCCAAAGTATCTAAAAACAGGCGACAAATTCGCGTAAATTTTAGTTCCATAAGAAATGCATGGGGAATTCAGTCCTCGGATCCACGGATGGTTCGTAATTCAAATTTCCCGCCTAACCTAACTAATGTGGTCTATAGCTTAAAGGCTTGTTCATATTTTCAATTCAACTTCATTAAGATTTTATGGTTGCGCGAAACTGCTTTCAAGTATTCAAAACCTTAAAACTAATTAAATGGAAGTAAATCCATCACTAATTTGAAATTCCCGCGCTAAGCACCCTTAAAGCAACGCTAGCGCCATCTACTTTCACCTTTGCTCATGCAAGACAAGGATGCAAAACATGGGATAAAGTTTAGTGGGGAGTTAGGCGTCTCTTTGTTGTATGTAAGTATTTCATAATACTTGGGATGATCATCCCACCCACAGAATATACCCTCTAAAGGTATATTCCCTTTTACTATTCAAAATAATGAATTTTGAATGGTAAAATTTAAATTGATACCAATTAATCAAATTCATAAAGAATAATCTAGAAACATGGAAGAGTGGTTCAAATTTACCTCCTATTTTAGTGTTCAAATTTCGCGCCAAACAAATAATACAGCACCCGGACACCAGGGTGCGCTATTTTTTTGTTGCCATACAATTTGTTTGGAGCTTGCACTTCTTCTAAGGTATATTCTGTGATCCCACCTTCTACTGTTCACTCATCCAGCTTGGTACACTCTAAGGGATGAACATATGAAAAAAATATTGCCTATAACCCCCCGCATAAACCTTAAAAATAAGTACCGTAAAACTACACAACTTTGGTCCACGTCTTGCATATTTCTGCTTTGTTCTTTGGCCACAATATTATGAATTTATATTATGTATTATGTTATACCTATCGATGATCCAAACTAAACATGAGGTATCCATTTCCTAATTTAAGTAACAAATATAAGGGGAGTATTGTTATATATTTTTTGGGCGCATGTTCTGGGGGAACATCGTCCTATCATTTCGTCCAAATGTCTGTAATTTTCGAATTTCGAGCTGAAAATTGGCTAATAGACTAATTCGGACTCCCTGATCACGAATCCGGTGTCAGATTTTCGGGTGCCGTCCGGCCGGCCGGCCGGCCGGCCGGTTTCCCGGCCGTAAGCACGATAACAGGAGCACCGAAGGTCCTATCGACTTCAAACTTTCAGGGTAGGTTTCTGATCAAAATGCGACGGTTAAGTTCGTTAACGGGCAAAATCGGCCGGACGGTTTAGGAGTTATAGACATTTAAAATTTTGAGGTTATTTCCCTGATATTTCAGGAACTAAAGAAGATGTTGAATCGAAACTTGGTAGTCAGTTCGAGGATATAAACGCGCAACTTTTGGCAAAATTCTGTTATGATCGAAATGTTGGTAATTTTTAAAAAAATATTTCTTTTAATTTTTTCGAAAAAAAAATTTTTTTTTCGTGAACTATTCATCAGATTGCAACAAAAACTTGTACTAACGTCAATTGTAGTATTTTGCAACATTGTGAAAAATTTTGGCTCTATACGATTTCAATTTCTGGAGATATAAGACAAAATGTGTCAAATTTCCTGGGTCTCTCTCAGTATTTTCATCGATTATTCTATGAACTCTTTGAATTCCACCGAAAACAAATTCAAAGACATAAACATAAAGAATCAAGTCATAGTTTAGACGTCGAAAGAAGGACGATGTTGATCGACTTGAAAAGTACCTCATTTGACGGCTGTTTGTCAAATCAATTAATTCCAATAATTGATGTCAGATTTCCTACATACCAAGTTCAAACACATTTTATTATATGGAAAACACTTATTATGATCACGTTCTACAGGAATTGATACTAAATAGAAGCTAGATGAAGATTATTGTAATGGAAAATTTGTGTTCCAGAATAATATTAAGGTATTCAACATGATACTGCTTTTTTTCTTTACTGGTCAATACGGGCCACAAGGAACATGCGCCCAAAAGCTCCTGTCCACAGGGCTTGAACCCATTTTTTTAAATTAGACTTGGACCATTGTTGTGTACTATGTTGACAAATTCGGTCCTAATAGTGAAACCTAGTCAGATCGCATAGTTTCACACGTTGGTCTATAGTAGTGTGTCTTATTTGATAAATCATAGTTAAATCTATACGAAAACACATAATATTGAGGACATAAAAGGTATTGATGATGCGTAAAGTAATAAAATTTCTTATGATCTTTCTTGAATCAAATTTGAATGCTATAGAAGTTAAGTATCATTCGGTGGGTTGCATGAAACTTTGACTGTCCTTAATTGCCACATTAGTGTGATTCTATGTACATTGATTAAACAATCGATTTTATTCTATATAATTAAGCTAATGAAAGCTTTATGCAACCCAAAGATGGTTCAATATTTAAAACAAACTAACAGATATCATAAAGATATTAATAACTTTTCTAATTTAGTCAGTGAATTCTGAAAAAAATAAATTAGGGCTGAGTTATTTTTGCGCGCATATTCTGCGTAACATCGCGTTATTCAAATAGGTATTTCTATCGTTGCTTGAAAAATTCCAATCTATTGCTCAATCTCACATTGTTTCATTAAAATTAGTAGACCCCTAAGTTTACATACAAAGAATACTATAATTCAAAACTAGATTTCACAACAGGTCAAAATAAATGCGATTTGGTTTGAATTGCCAATTGGACCATAATTGAGACCATGGTATATAGTTGCGTGGTTTAACTATAATTATATAAAAAAAATTCTTAAAACATTTTTTTTTGCGCATGGTCCATTATGATCAATTCACGCCTCACGAAGTTGATCGAGCTGAAATTGGGTACTCGATTGTAGAATGGTGGCTCGAAGTTATGTGCGGGATTTCTGCGAATTCTAACAAATTGTTTCTGAAATATAAAATTTTCGGAGACAACTTTTTTTTTCTATTGATGATATCCACGAAATTCCGCAAAAATTGGCGCGTCGACATTCTACCAATAATTGCCAAGTTTTAATTGGATCGGATTTGTATATTTTGGGTTATTATTGAAGAAATAACAGCAAAATTTGAGACGAGTATAACTCCGAAAGCGTTCAACTGATTATGTCCAACAATGAACTTAAGTGTCCCATTCGAATGCGCAACCTACCCTGAAAATAGCTATCTGTTTCCGTTCGAAAGTTATCGTGACAACGGTCACCAATCCAGCTACTGAACACACACAAGGCTGCTCGGATCTCCAACAGTATGGACCGATTTGAAACTTGGCTGTAAAAATAGGTTTTGAAGGCTCTCACAAAATTTCAGCGATATCGGACGGATAGTTTCTGAGATACAGAATTTTTTTCAATGAGTCTTTAGTGATAACTCAACGAAATTTCGCAATTTGAACGTTGGCATTCTGCAACTAATTACCATGTTTTAATTGAATCGGATTAGTATTCTTTGAGGTATTGATGAAATAACAACAAAATTTCAGATGGGCATAACTCCAAAACCGTTTGGGTGATTAAACCTATTAGCGAATGTCGCATTCGAATGCGCAACCAACCCTGAAAATTGCGAGAGGCTATCTCTTTCCGTTCCGTTATCGTGGTAATGGTCACCGATCCAGATACGGAACTCGCCTAACGCTGCTCGGTTTCCAGTATTTGTTCAAAAACACCTACAATATAGATCCGATCTTGTTGAAATTTGGAACTTGGCTTTAGAATAAGGTTTTTGAAGCTCACGCATATTTTCTAATAATTAAAAAAAAAATTTCTAGTCATATGATCCTCACGAAATTTCGTATACGTCTTTGTGTCGGTATTCTACAACTAGTTAACAACTTTCAATTTTATCGGATCTCTATTGCTTCAAAACAAAATTAGTACTCGGAAACCGTTTGGCCGATTATGTCCATTAACGAACTTAACCGTCGAATTCGGATGCGCAACCTACCTTGAAAATTTACATCGCTATCTGTTTCCGCTCGAAAGTTATCGTGGCAACAAAATCAAATTTGACCTCGAATTCTTCATCAGTGAGTCGAACCTAATCGTAAGACCAAAAAAATAAAATTATAGCATGCTGTTCCCCAGAATATGCGCGCAAAAATACAGATCCAATCGAATTGAAACTTCCTAATTAGTTGTAGAATACCGAAGCGCATATTTTTTCAGAATTTCATGGGGATCAATTATTTTAAATAAAAATTTCCTTTAAAAATTTAATATTTCAGAAATTATCTGTCAGATTCCGTTGACATTCCGCACAAACCTTCCAGTCACTTTTTAACAATGGAGTAGATACTGGACTTCAGCTCGTTTGGCTTTGTATACCGGCTGATTCAAAACTCGGGCGACAAATTAAGGAACGTATACAGGCTGATATTCTTGATAAAAAATATAGAATATAATTTTTGACTTTGTTTCCGAGATCTCAGCCTTCAAACTTTCTGCATGTCATCCATATTCAACTTTAACACATACTATAAAAATTGGTCCAAGCACTGACGTGAAGTCAGGAGCTTTTTCGCGTATGTTCTATTGTCCATTCTCCTTTATTGGACACTCTTTATCGAATTTAACATGGTGAATTCTATTGTCCGTTCTCCTGTATTGGGCACTCCTAATCGAATTTACCATGGTAAATTCGATTAATAAGAGTGTCCAATACAGGAGAACTGACAATAGAATTCACCATGGTAAATTCGATTAGGAAGGATACACACTCTTCTTAAACAAATAACAACACACACAATAGAATCCACCATAAAAAATTCGATTAAGAAGAATACACACTCTTCTCAACCTAATTTCAGATGGGTATAACTCCAAAACCGTTTGGCCGATTATGCCTATAAACGAACTCAAATGTCACATTCAGATGCACAACCTAACCTGAAAATTTAAAGTCACTATCTCTTTCCGTTCTTAGTTTATCGTGACATGAATAATATTTTTTTAATAATTTTTTTGAAATTTTCTATTGAAAAGATTCTCACAAAATTTCACAAACGTCCTTTGGTTTGTATTCTACAACTACTCACCAAGTTTCAATTCGATCAGATTAGTAATGTTTGAAAACAAAATTATTACTCGGAAACCGTATGGTCGATCATGCCCATTAACGAATGTCCGTCGTATTGGGATGCGCCACCTACCCTGAAAATTTCAAGTCGCTATCTCTTTCCGTCCTCAAGTTATCGTGGTAACGGCCGGCTGGCCGGACAGAATCAAATTTGACCTCAAATTCTTCATCAGTGAGTTGAACCTAGTCGTTTGAGACCATTCTCGCAAAAAATTCGAAAATTACAGACATTTGGGCAAAATGATAACGCGAATCCCCAGAACATACGCGCAAAAATACAAAAATAAATAAATTAAATGTTCAAAAATTTCACCATTACCATCGATACAGTCTTGACAACTTAAAATGAGGGAATCGTATACTAATGGTATGTTTGGCCTATTTTGAATTCTACTGCATTAATAATTCGTTCCATTAATAATTATACTTTAGTATTAATTTCTACTGTGTAAAAAAGTTTTATTAAATGCCCCATTTAATATAATCATGAATCCTTTGGATTATATTAAATGGGACATTCAATACAACTTATTTAATCAGTGGAAATTCGGATGATCTCGCAGGTCATAGCACCGAGCCGACCGATCCATCTCATTTGACATCAATCACAAGGGAAATTGGTTCTATATGCGTAGACGTAGGCTGATGGACTGATGATAAGGATTTATGGTAAGATTGATGCGAGATTGATACCAGACTGAACGTGTAACCTCCGTCTTATAATTAATAACTTCAAGCCAAGCTCCAAGGAAGTTTTTAAGTTACTTTTAGGCCAGGTTACTCAATTGCGAGTTAACTCAAGGTTGCAGGTAACCCGAGTGTTACACGTTCATGAATATCGCAGAATACATGCTTAACTCGCAACCTTGAGCAAACTCGCAATTGAGAAGCCCTTGGACGGAGGTTATACTGTCAATCTGGCATCAGTTCAGTCCATGACCTTGATCACGATGAGACTGATGCCAGATTGATGAACTGACGAAGCACATTACACGGCCACTTCGCTTTTGAAAATGCACTGGATTCTTCGAATTCCATAAACTTGCTACTTAGAATACTGATGCCAGATTGACCGTGTAACTCTCGTCTTACATCTCTAGCGGTGTAAGTAATTCATTTACATCTTGTCGTCATTAGCAACCGATATAATCATCGTAAATTTCACGTACATCACTCAAATCGATGTCATAACGGACTACTTACCATGTCGGGAGTGGAAAAATGATATTTTATTAATTCCCAAATCATTTCTGACTAATCATTTTCCGCATTATTTCCTCATTTCAATGGAAACTATTCATTTATAAAATATTTTCGTCTATTTTGAATCCAATGAAATGACGTCCACATGAGTGCACGCAATCCGAGACGTTGCCAGATTGTGACCAAATGAGATAAAGATGTTTTCTCGGAACATACAACTTCGTAATTGGTTTCAGAATCCAGGGAGGCGCAGCTTCCCTCTCTTGCAGGCAACTATGACCTCATGATCTATTGACCATGACCCCTGCTCCACACGTTGGGCCAACGTTGGCCCCAACACTGTTGGCCCAACGTGTGGATGGGGTAATTTGTCTTGGCTCCACGTTGGCGCCAACGTGTAGACACCTCACGAAGTTAAAACGGCCAACGTTGGACCCAACGTGTGGAGCCGGCCTGAAGCATCGAGATGGATTCAGCATGACATAAGTGGTTCATGTTCCGGGTTTCATGCCTACGTGAAGATTATATCTATTTTTCCAAATTTCGTTCACTAATTGGTACCTCTTGAAATTAATCAATCGGACCAAAAATCTTGGAGGATCATCCTGGGGTATAACTCGATTTTTGTCATTAGCTTAGGTGACAAAGCCCGGGCATCCGGATGAAGGAGGATTTTTCGTTATTTGAATTCTACATAGTTACTGTGAATTCTTCGAGAGAGGTTATAAAAATGATTTCGTAGCCTAATATTAAAGATTTATTTTTTTAGATATAAATGTACCGAAATTCCGATCTAATCGAAGCGATGATTCAAAATTGGAGTCCCCGATAAATTTGTCTTACAACAAAGGAAGTAATCCCTTACCTTTCTTCTTCAAATTTCCTAAGATGTCGTCCCTCAATTTCGATGAGCTGGCGTTGAAAGCTAAGAATGTTCCTCTTCCTCTTACAGAATTTATCAGGTTTGGAAACTCTCGTTCCAGTTTGTGCAAGCCCTGCTTCAATTTCGCCCCTGTTACTTCAACATTTTTCAGTAGATTGTTTTGTTTGATAACTTTGAGGACTGCTTCTAGCAAAAATAATTTTCCTGGGTCTCCCATCCAGGTGTTGAATACTCTGTAGGGTTGGTCAGGCCTAACAGAGAAAAAATGTATTATGAGATAATTTTCAACAACGGGATTTCTATTGGACACTCTTCATCAAATGTAGCATCGATATAAACCGTTTCTCAGCTTTTATAATATGAATACATTTGATACCATTTTAATGACATACTTCAATAACGAGAGAATCTATGATCACAGAATCTTTAATTCTGTCATATGTATTCTATGGAAATGGAAATACGAAAAAACCTCAAGTAACTCTAGGACACGATGTTCACGAAATTACGCGAAAATTAGTGGGTCGGCATTCTACAAGTAATCACCGAATTTTAATTGGATCGGATTTTTATATTTTGAGTTATAGAGGAAATAACAACAAAACTTCAGATGAGTATAACTCCAAAACCATTTGGCCGATTATGGCAATTAACGAAATTAAATGTAGCATTCGGATGCGCAACCTACCCTGAACATTTTCTAGTGGTACGGTCCTCACAAAATTTCACACACGTCTTTATCAATTCGATCGGGTCATTATTTTTTGAGTTATCGGGAAAATAATATTCCGCATGGATATAACTCCGAAACCGTTTGGCCGATTATGCCCAACAACGAACTTAACTCTCCCATTCGGATGCGCAACCTACCCTGAAAATTTCAAATCCCTATCTCTTTTCGTTCGAAAGTTATCGAGGCAACGGCCACCCATCCAGCTACTTGCCCAAGGCTGCTCGGATCTCCAACAATATAGGTGATGTCTACATCTACATCTACAAATCTACAAATTAAATGCACCTGTGAGACTTTCGTCGAACAAATTTTTGTTTTTAATATAATATTGCGAAAATCCAGAGATTTACGTGCACGATGGTGACGGGACCCTTTCACTCTACCCGCACAGGAGCTCTGAAATGCCTGCTACACCTAGCCCTTCCTCACGTAGTGATCAGGATCTTGGCTTGTATGGCTACATACAGATTTCTGCATATGGTTCGCAATGAGCCTGATACGATCAGGTTCATGCCCGGTTCTCTGTAGACCGAATTGGGGGCCAAAGAGATAATGAGCATGCGGTCTGACGTATCTACAACCAAAACCTATACAGACTGACCTTACCGAGTCGTCTTTCCCAACAAAGACGACTGGACCATATCAGGGACCCCACTGCTTATCAACCAAGGAGTGGGGGCAGGGGTCAGTGATAGCCAAGTCACCATAATGGCCTTGGCATCCTACAACTGCTCGTCCCTGCTTGTGCAGTACTGCCGGACTACACTTGCAGAACTGAGAAGGCGTGGCTCATTTGGGTTCGGGGCCAATCGGGTATAGAAGGCAATCGGATGGTGTACTCATTCTCGGTGGTATTATTTCAAACTCCGCTGCACACAGCAGTACTACCTGCCGCACTGATTCCGATTCCGAGTTGACAAGATGTCAACTGAGCACCACCTTTTGTATTTTTTGTTGGAAGAGGAAGAAGATGACGATGATGTGTTGATATTTTGGGCCGATAGTAAAAAAAAATTAACAGATTCGTTTCATAAAAGCAGAAAACAGGTGGGAAGTTACAAGACGCTGATTGAAAACCATTTGATAAGGGATAAAGGGAAAAAAAAAAGAGAGAGGATTATCGTTTAAATAAAAGGCAGTTTAATTTTATTCTTGTTGAGTACCCTTATTATGTACCTAATCATTACGATATTCCAGAAAATAAAATAAACAGATAACTAATAAGGGTAATCGTAACCTGAATCCCAACTGCTCGATAAAGATAATATACCTTCCACGAACGCAGGGAGGCAGGGGTGTGCATAGTTTGGAATACCAACAACCATCAACAAACGTTAAATGGCAATGAGGATATTGAGAAGTTAAGATCAGCTTCTGAATGTAGTAGCTCATCATGAAATTAGAAATCAAGCAGCCTTACTATTTAGGGCTGGACGGAGAACGCTGGAGAAGCTCAGTATAACCGGAAAATTATTCGATTATGATCTAGCAGGAATACCAATTACGTCTTCAGACCAAAGAAGAGTAGGCAGACATATAAGTTTTCGAAAAAACAGCCGTACTTTTAAAAGGAGCCTGGTAATATGAACTACTTTGGATTTCCAAGTTTTATTCAATATGAGAAATTTTCATATTTCTTGATTATAACAGAAAAAAATTATTTTTTATCGAAAAGTAGAAAGCATTCTTTAGGATGAAGGCCTACTTAACATTAATCGTACAAGAAATTGACTATTCATGGCAATATGTTCATTTCCGTTGTGTATTTTGATAAACAACCAAATGACCGATGTTGTCGTACCGAATGACTATGAAAAGTAGCACTCAAACGTACAGGCCCTCTTTTCCTATTTTCCTTATATGATTCAAGAAGTTCCTGTGCAATATATCTTCTAAAAGCGCCAGTTGAATTTCTTGTAATTATTTCACCGACTTTCCATGAATATATTTGTTCGCATTGCTGCCTGAGGAATCATGTTGGTGATCCTGAAGAAGGTCGCCAAGGGAAGATCATCTTCATAAGAGTCTGAATATGTATCACTTCGTCTAATTTCCGCTTCGGCTGTAAGATGCCTATACCAGATAGATTGTGAACAGTAACCTCGTCTTCACTTCCCGAATCTTCATATGTGACTTAGGAATTTGCATTTTCAGGTGGGGGTAATATTATTTCATATGACGTCTCCAAACTATTTTCCACATATTTTGAAGTTCCTCTAATATTTCATGGAGTCGCAATAGACGTTTGAAATAACTTTACTGTAAAAAGTGAACAAATTTTATTTCAGAGTAATCGTAGTAGCCCATAACGCCAGAGTCCTTCATAAAGGACGACAATATTGATGTACCACTTTTGAAAATATGAAATAGTGGATGAAAAGAAATTCTTATTGGAAATCAACCTTATACTATATTAAATGAGTTCATGGTCGAATAAAAACTAAATATCATAAAATAATCTTAGAATGCTTAAATCCAGTCCAATCTCAAGATGCCATTGAGAATTTGCTCTTCTAAAACTAGCAATTCCATTCTCAAGAACTGTTGATAAAATGAAAAATAAACAAACAACAGTTGGATAGATATCCTAGGAAGTAACGAATGCAGTGCCATCACTGACAATAAAGCCGAACTCTTGTATTATAGTCTTTTGTAGTGATCCTTTCAAAAGGACCATGGTATTAAGCAAATTGACACATCCAAGCATAGACATAATATCATACTATCATACTATGTATATAGTCTAAGTATCCATCCAAGGATTGGAATTGGATGTCTTTTCATGAATGTCCTATATGGATATCCATAGGATATCCATAGCTCCATATCCATAGGATATCCGATTCAATTCTTCCGATGGACATCTATGAAATATTCATCGAGGAATTTGAAATGGATATCCTTCAGTGAATATCCTGTCCAATTCAAGTCGGGATATCCGTAGATTTGGAATGGATATCCACTGAAGGATATCCAATTCAAATCCTCCGATGGCCATCCATGATATTTGGAATGGATATTATCCTTCAGTGGACACTGAAGGATGTCCATTTCAAATCCTTCGATAGATATCTTATGTATGTCAATTTCAATTCCACGGATATACCGAATCGAATTGGACAGGAAATGGACGTTCATAGGATACCCTGTGGTATCCGGGTTGTCAACGTTGACGTTCTACAGCTCTGTTGTGACAGCCGCGGCATTACTGCGTAGTTCGGAATTAAATCTCATATAAACTATTTCATACCTCAATTCTGCAGTGTGAAAGTAACCACCAGTGAGCATCTTTTTGCTGAAAGTGACCACATCCGGTGGTGTTTTCAGATTGAAGTGTTCGTGACACCACATTTTTCCAGTAGCGCCGCAACCGGTTTGGACTTCGTCAATCAATAAAGAGGCATCGTTCTTCTTTGCGATGTCTTGTAGTCCTTGGAAAAATTCTGGAGACGCCTCATTGTCACCGCCTTCGGACTGGATAGGTTCGACAATAATCCCAGCGACTGGCACACCTTTGTTCTTGTATTTTTCGAAGAGATCCTCAACTTCTGCTAGACATTTTGCGTCTTCGGCTTTGTTTTCCCGAACGTTCTCTTCCAGGGGATATTTGTATCTGAAATATAGGATTCTTTCATTTAGCTTCTATACCTATATTGAATTACATAATATTTTCATAATACGATGAATTGAATTTTAACATTCCACAACAAAACCATCCTAAAATAAAATGCATCTACCGAATAAAATACTCTCACTACCCATTTGAAAACTTTCTCACTGTGCGGTTGAAAGTTCTATGTATATATTTTTTGGTTCGGAACAGACTGCTTATCAATTTGCCCAAATGTCTGTAATTTTCGAATTTTTGGCTGAAAATGGTCTCAAATGATTTGGTTCGACTCACTGATTAAGAATCCGTGGTCGAAATCGATTCTGTAGGGCCGTGCGGCCGGCCGTCCATCCGTTAACACGATAACTCTCGAACGAAAGGAGTTAGGGGATTGAAATTTGCAAGGTAGGTTCGGAGCGTAAATATCTCGGACGAGTTCGTTAACGTGCGAAATCCACCAAGCGGTTTCGGAGTTATGACCGTTTTTAGTAAAAACATTTTTTATGAATATTTCCGAAACAGATCACTCGATCTATCTTAAATTTAGCATCAAAATGACCTTTATACGAATGCGAAGTTTTGTATTGATCGGGCTGCCGTAAAGTGTCAAAAAATTTTTTTTTAATTTTTCAATTTTGGTTCTACAATAACTCTCGAACAGAATGAGCACTTGAAATTTTCAGAGTAGGTTTGGGAGATAAATATCTCGATTCAATTCATTAATGGTCAAAATAGGCCAGATGGTTTCGGAGTAACGTAAAAAAAAACTGTTTTAACTTACAAATTTCAAATTAATTTTTTTTTAATATGCAGTTGCACCATAAAAATCCACCAATATCATTTTCGACTGTAACAAGCTAATGCTTACGGAGATATGATTTTTCGAAATTTCAATAATGAATCGTACTTCTATGTTTTCACAGAATGCTATAATTATTCTATTTATGAATTATTATATGATCTGTGTTCATACTCGTACATGTCATCCTGTTCTATAAGAGAGAGTCAAATTCATTTCAGCAATTTTAACTGGATTTCTTCCATGGTTCTCATTCTCAGATTGCTCATTCAATCTTGATAAATAGACTATTATTTGAATTGAACTTCTTTTATGATCCAGTTCTATCATAAGAATACATTGACATAATTCCCAACTCTGAGAAACCAATACTTTCGGAGATATAATTTGTCTGTTTGAACAAGAGCGCCAGAAGGCTCCTGTTCACAGGGCTTGTTGTTCTGCAAACCCTACTTATTTTTGATAAACTTGATAAACAATAAACATAAATAGCATGCAGAACTGTGGCTTATTGGAATTTCACAAAAATGTATTACATCCAAATATAGTTCCACTTGTGATAGCAGTGGATAGCACTATTCAAATTATGGATAATGCACTTCAGGCTAGACCCGGGAGATATCTGGCTGAAATATGCAATGAATAGTTATTTATGTATCAAGGACGCCGAGGTGCATATTACATTTTCCGTCGACCCCCACATATCTTAATGAATTTCTGACCTCTTATATAATTTCACAATAGCAAATGACGCATACACTTATGTTTGTATTGAATCGTATCCGTAGTGACCACAGCACTGACAGTTATTCCTACATACACTTATGTTTGTAATGTACCGTATCATACCGTATTCATAGTGACCACAGCGGACGAGAAAGTATTTCTGCGGACGAGAAAGTACTTTCTCGTCCGCAAAGTACCGGCGTCACAAATGCAAAATCAATTACGGCATTCGATAGCACCATCCTTTAGGTTATGTGTCAAAGGTCCATGACAATCAGATCACGCGTTCTAAAGTTATAGTTGTTTGTGTCGAAATTTTGGTGTTTCTGTTAAAAGACGGATAGGAAAACATTTCGTGTGTTGATAAACGATTGTTTTTTGATCGGAAAAAATACGAAAGCGAGAGCTATTGGGTCCTTAGGACGCTTTAGGCACAGCACTTTCTATTTTCAACCCCACAGTGAATGCATGTTGACTGATTCCGTCAGTATCTTTCGATTTCTATTTTTACGTCAAGCTAGCGGTGTTGATATTGAAAATTAATAAATGCTTTTTCAAACTTACTTGGGGAAACTTGCAACGGGCCAATCAAAAGCTGGAATATCTATCTTATGGACAGCTTTAGAATGGGTGGTGGATAGGGCTCCAAAGGTCCTACCGTGGAAACCACCATGAAAAGACAACAGTGACAGTTTAGGAGAACCTGGCGGTAAGTTCACCATACATGAACTTTCTTCTTCTTCCGAAAACCTGATGTCTCCACCCCGTAACTTTTTCTGATAGTTTATGAAGATATTCTTGTAAGCGTTTTCATTGGAGCAAGATCCGCACATCATGGTTGTGACTTGGGTTAGGCCTGGTGATACGGAAAGTAGGACATCTCGCAATTTGGAAGGCCAATATTCGCCAGGGAATACGCCTAGCGCGGGTCTGTTCACTAGTGCTTTCTGAAGGAGTTAAAGTAGATACTCCTCGTATAACAATAATAATAAAATAACAATAACAATAATAATAAAATTTACATAGGTTGATTATTTCATCACTTATCAATTCCGTTCTAGGTTTTTTCTCTCAAACTCTGAAAAATATCTATAAAATAAAAAAAATTATTATTTTGGTATTACTGCTGGGTTAGAAACACAAGATATTTGTCTAAAGCAATATATAGAACAATTCAAAATTTGACAAATTTTGAATATCAGAATACTCTGAAATTTGTGGAATTTACAAGCCTCAGGCTTAACATAAGATGAAGAAGGAGAAGAAGAAGAAGAATACTCTGTACAAATATGAGGTGCTACGTTTACGGGAATCACTTGGAGAAAAACGAAAACATAGGTTTATTTTGAGGAGAACTGTTTCAGTTACGAACGGTAACTTGCCAAATTGTTACTGACCACCTTCTCGGATGATCCTGCTTTATACCTGCCCAATGGGTTCACGGACCTGATCCTGCTAAGGTTTCTACCTGACGGGGAAAGTTATTCTCCCTGGTTCCGATACCGGGAATTTTCTGTCGCTAGAGAAAGTTCATGGTGCATGAATGCCATTGTTACAATGTGCAGTTATCCTTCCTCTGAGTTGAGGGATGACATACTCGGTTCAACTATGTCGAATCACTCTTGTCCCACAAATAAAATAATTCTTACGATTTTCGCTCAGTATCTGAAGAAGGAGACGTTATAAAATAGTTGTTTTATCGTTGATGTTGTTTCGTTACTATTTGTTAGGCAAACATTGTCCCATATATTGCTTCTGACAAATATCTTGTATTTCTAAGGCAGAAGCAATTTCAAAATAATAAATTTTTTGCTTTATAGATATTTTTCAAAGTTTGGGAGAGAAAACCCAGAAAGTAACCGTTTAGTGATGAATTCACCTCCCAAAGTATATTTTAATGATTACTGGACTATTTCATATTCATCCTATTGGTGGGTTTCACGAAGCTTCGAATAGCTTAATTGCGAATTAAATTCGATGGTTACATAAAAATGAACTGGGAATGAACATAGGTGCGTTTTTATTTTAATCGAAATGTCTAATCGATTAATCGTAAATGAATTTTCATCAAGTGAACACCGATGAATTTCAACGGGTCGTTTTTATTTTCAACAGAATTTCATCGATGGATTTACGATTACTAATCGGTTCATCGTACTCGGAGGTCGATGAGACCGATTAGATGGACGGATTTTGGCGGGTATTTCGAATCACATTTCTGTTGGACTGCACTTTTAAAAGGAAATAATAGGAGATGGGCTTCAAACAAGTTTAACTTTCATATACCTAATATTTATCGCCTTAAGTGCGATTTGATAATGATTCTTTTTACAATAGGTATGATACTATAGGTATTATTGAATCTATTTCCTATTATAAAACCCTTCGAAAATAATTAAAATTGCATTAAAACTAATGTTCTTGAAATATGAATGATATTTTCTGACTACGAATAGGTGTGTTATTGAGGGGAAAACATCAATGGAACAAAATATTAGATTATTGATCAAAACATAACAACCTATAACCTATATATACCTAATATTTATCGCCTTAAGTGCGATTTGATAATGATTCTTTTTACAATAGGTATGATACTATAGGTATTATTGAATCTATTTCCTATTATAAAACCCTTCGAAAATAATTAAAATTGCATTAAAACTAATGTTCTTGAAATATGAATGATATTTTCTGACTACGAATAGGTGTGTTATTGAGGGGAAAACATCAATGGAACAAAATATTAGATTATTGATCAAAACATAACAACCTATAACCTATAATAATCATCAACATTTCTCAGCTTTCTGGTCTTATATTCATAGAATTGATTAGTGAATTTCCGATGGATTTTGATACGTCACGTCAATCGTTTTTGGCGCTCTAGTTCCTCGGAACTGAGTGCTTATCAATTTGCCCAAATGTCTGTAATTTTCGAATATTTCGATGAAAATGGTCTTAAACGATTTGGTTCGACTCACTGATCAAGAATCCGTGGTCGAAATTCATTCTGTCCGGCCGGTCCGGCCGGCCGGCCGGCCGGCCGTAGGCACGATAACTCTCGAACGGAATGAGCTAGAGAGTTGAAATTTTCAGAGTAGGTTTGGGGGATGAATATCTCGGCTAAGTTCGTTATTGGGCAAAATCGGACAAATGGTTTCGGAGTAACAAAAAAAAAATTTTTTTTTTACGAAACAAATTCCAAATTAAATTTTTTTTAATAAAAAGTTTTTTCATGAGAATCCAATCATATCATTTTTAACTCTAACAAGCTAATACTTTCGGAGATATGATTTTTCAAAATTTCAATAATAAATCGTATTTCAACGTTGTCACAGAATAATATTATTCTATGTATGAATATGAATTGTCATAATGTCAAATGATGTTCCTGAGACTAATAAATCATAGTATATCTTGTCTATGCTAATCAATCGAAGAATTGTGAGCGAAGTGAGAAAAATCTCAGATATGATTTTTCAAAATTTCAATAATAAATCGTATTTCAACGTTGTCACAGAATGATATTATTCTATGTATGAATATGAATTGTCATAATGTCAAATGATGTTCCATGTTCCTGAGACTAATCAATCGAAGAATTGTGAGCGAAGTGAGTTAAATCTCAGTTGTTTGCTCCGATATTAGTTTTTCTCAGAAAATTCTTACATTTCGGAACTGAACATGAAGTAAGAGATCTGAGAGTAGTGAGACTGCTTTTCATCCATAGACATAGATATAACTCTCGAACGGATAATGAGGTAGGTAGTTGAAATTTTCAGAGTAGTTTAGGGAGATGAATATCTCGGTTAAGTTCGTTATTGGGCAAAATTGGCCAGATTTAATTTGATTTCTTCCATGGTGCTTTTCTCATTCTCATGATTGCTCATTTAATCTTGATAAATAAACTATTATTTGAATTGAATTTCCTTTAGGATGCAGTTCTATTATATGAATACATTGATATAATTCCCAACTCTGAGAAACCAATACTTTCGGAGATATAATTTGTCTGTTTGAACTAGAGCGCCAGAAAGCTCCTGTCCACAGGGCTTGAACCCATTTTCTCATCGCTGATTGAATCCATCGCATAAGCTGATTAAAATAAAAACGCACCCAGAATCACACTAATAATTTGGCAGAAAAGAGGCTATCAAAGCTTTGTGAAACCCACTTCATGTCAAGGCCTTTATATACTTATTAAGATAAGGCTGATTTCATCAACAAAATTCGCATTCGAATAAATACGTAAAAGCATTGAGCATTGCAAGAACGTCACTTTTCGATGCAATTACACATTTCAAATTTTTGCTCATGCTTAGTGAATCCTTGACAATACAAGTGGAGGCTCGTGAAGGATGGCAGGTTCGGCAGTCGGCCTAATCTCAGCATGCAAGAATGTAGACTCTCACTTCTGTCAAATTGCCAGAATTTAATTATTCATGATTTTCCTCTTTGGCGCTCTTGTTCCTCGGAACAGAGTGCTTATCAATTTGCCCAAATGTCTGTAATTTTCGAATTTTTGGCTGAAAATAGTCTCAAACGATTTGGTTTGACTCACTGATCAAGAATCCGTGGTCGAAATCGATTCTGTCTGGCCGACCGTCTGTTAACACGATAACTCCCGAACGAAAGGAGTTAGAGGATTGAAATTTGCAGGGAAGGTTTGGACCGAAAATATCTCGGACGAGTTCGTTATCGGGCGAAACCCATCAAGCGGTTTCGGAGATATGGCCGTTTATAGTGAAAACATTTTTTATTAATGTTCCCGAAACCGATCACTCGGTCTATCTGAAATTTAGCATCAAATTGCAGAATAATAACCTGTATACGCATGCGAAGTTTTGTATTGATCGGGTTGCCGTAAAGTGGCAAAACATTTTTTTTTATTTTGTTTATACAATAACTCTCGAACAGAATGAGCTAGGCAGTTGAACTTTTCAGAGGTGGTTTGGGAGATAAATATCTCGGTTAAGTTCGTTATTGGGTAAAATAGGTCAGATGGTTTCGGAGTAATTTTTTTTTTAAATTACAAATTCAAAATTAATTTTTTTTCAAGATGCAGTTTCACCATAAAAATCCATTGATATCAATTTTAACTCTAACAAGCTAATACTTTCGGAGATGTGTTTTTTCGAAATTTCAATACATAATGAATCGTACCTACTTCTATGTTTTCACTGAATGCTATAATTATTCTATCTATGAAGTATTATATGATCTGTGTTCATACTCGTACATGTCATCCTGTTCTATAAGATAGGGTCAAATTCATTTCAGCTATTTTAATTTGATTTCTTCCATGGTGCAGTTCTCATTCTCAGATTGCTCATTTAACCTTATTATTATTATTATTATTGATAAGGGGGTTACGTTGCACCGCGACCTTGAGATCTATTGTGCCCCCCAACAGAGCTGTTCTCACCATTACGCCATCTACAGCTCGCCCTCCAGTTCCAGAGTATAAATGAACCTCAATATCTGGGAAGGCTTCAAGGATATTATGTCTTCACTCCTACAAGTTTCCTGTCCAAAGCATTCCTTTCGCTGACTTGCAATGGCGAGGCATTCTGTAACAAGGTGAAGAGGAGTTTCTTCCTCCTCCCCACAGAATCTGCACTCGTCAGTATCTGATAAACCTATTCTCATCAAATGCTTCCTGAGGCGACAGTGTCCTGTGAGGAAGCCAGTGACCAGGTGTAACTTATTCTTGCAGAGATCCAGATACCTTTTGGATCTCACTTCTTTAAAGTTCCTAAGGAACTTTTTGGAATGAACCAAACCTGGAAGATTCCGCCAGAGTGTCTCTCTTTTGGTTTCCTCCTTCTCCAGAAACTCTTTCTTGTAGGTGCATTTTCCTATACCGCAGAAAGGTTCTGGGCCAATAAAAGGAGTTCGTGCTGGTCATTTAACCTTGATAAATAAAATATTATTTGAATAGAATTTCCTTTATGATGCAGTTCTACCATAAGAATTTTGCATCAAAGTATTCATCAGGATAAGCCGCTTCAATAGTGCTAGTTTTAAACGGTACTACTGAGTGACCTTTGTGCAGTTTGGAAGATTTGCAATAGGGTGCTGTTATTTCTTCCATATACGAAATTAAATAAACACCATAAACATGCCTATCACGTGCGTTATTTGGGATAACCCGATATCAAGAAGCAAACCAGGCGTGCGGTGTTTTTCTTGTGAAAACGGAGCTCACCACAGCTGTGCCGGAATAACACCTGAGTCCCTGAAATCGCTCGAGATCGCTGGAATAAAATGGTTCTGCAAATGCTGCAATAATTCTAGCAGTTCGAACTCCTCTAGCAGCATCGGACGTAAACTTGACAAAATAATGCAGGACTTGGCGTCCATTAGATCTCAACAAGCCGATTTTACAAAATCACTAAGTTTCTATGGGGAAAAGATCGATCACTTCGAACTGAAACTCAGGAGCATCGAGAACTTCGACGAAAAAATTAACACGGTTGATTCCGAAATAACTAACTTGAAAAAAGAAAACTCAATTATAAGAGGTAATCTCAATGAGCTACAGCAAAGGTTCAAACTTAACGACGTGGATGTGGTGGGCGTTCCTGAAAAACGGAACGAAAATGTGGTCGATATTGTTAAGAAAGTGTCAGCTGAGCTGAATTTTCCCTCAGTGGAAAATTACGTCGATAGCTGTTACCGCGTCCACTTTCAACCTAAGACCGTTGGCAAGCCTCGTCCGATTGTGGTGAAATTCAAGACAAAGGTAATGAAAGACGAGTCCATGGCGGCCTACAAGAGGAAACGAGTGATTAATTCGAACGATATTGGGTTCAACAATGATCCAGACTCCAAGATATATGTAAACGATAGTCTCACACCATATAACAGAAAACTCTTCTATGAGGCCAAACAGTTCTGTAAGACCAACTCATTCAAATACTGTTGGACCCAGAATTGCAAGATACTAATTAGGAAAGATGAAAACTCCAAAATTACGACAGTGCAGGGCCGTAGCTAAGAGCTATTCCGAAGCGGGGGAGAAACGTCTTTTGGCGCCCCTAATTTGAAAAAAAAAAGACAAAAATCGAAAAACCCACATATGGATAAAGTGTACATATATTGATAAATACTACATAGTTTCTTAATAAAGAATGAATTATAAATTAATATAACTATGAATGAAAATTATTTTATAAAGAATACCGCGTTTTTGAGTGAAAAAAATTGTTTGTATCTCTCAAAAGCTCCAGGGCCAAAAAAGAATTGTATTTGACAAAAATAAATATAAATATCAAGCTTTTGAGATGATAAGAATAATCTGAAGATTTTATAAATATTAAAAAGAAAACTTTCGAAAAATGATATAACAAAAATTTCATGTTAACCTGCTATCTAGAGTGGAATGTTCCAACAATTCTTCGAAAATATCTGCTATTTGGAATATTGAATGAGTTTTTTGTAATTCCTGAATTTGAGCAATATTTTTGTACTCTTCACCCTGAAAATTTTTGTAGTATGTATATAGAAAATTAAATCATCGATGTCAATCGAATATTTTACCGAAAAATCACGAAAAAAAATGTTATATTTTATAGACACTGAAAATCAACCTGTCAGTGCAGTTGTTGAATGAAGATTCACAAGGTGCTACTTCCCTTAAAAACTATGTGTCAGCAATGGTGCTGCCAAAACTTACTCTTTTCGCTCTATTCGAAAGTACAGTCCTCTTTTCAGCGCGCATGTTCTGGGTAACATCACACGTTATCATTTTGCCCAAATGTCTGTAATTTTCGAATTTTTTGCCGGAAATTGTCGCAAAACATTTGGTTCAACTCTCTAATGAAGAATTAGGGGTCAAATTTGATTCTGTCCGACCGGCCGGCCGTTGCCACGATAACTTGAGAACGGAAAGAGATAGCGCCTTGAAATTTTCAGGGTAGGTTGTGCATCTTAATGCTAGTTTGTTCATAGGTATACCCATCTGAAATTTGGTTGTTATTTCCTCTATAACTTGAAAAATACACAACCGATCCAATTCAAACGTAGTTATTAGTTGTAGAATGCCAATGCGAAATCTTGCGAAATTTCGTGAGGATCGTATCACTAGAAATTTTTTAAAAAATCATTGAAAACAATTCTATATGTCCTAAACTATTCGTTCGATATCGCTGAAATTTTGCGAGAGCCTTCAGAACTTAACTCTACTGCCAAGTTCCAAGTTTGGACACCATTTGATAGATATTCCGCCGTATTCACAAAGCATTCAATCTCCGTTAAGTCCTAACTGAGGTCCTCAGTTAAGGATAAATAAGAATCGCAACCTCAGTTTAAGTGAAAATTAACGTGAAACAGACCTGTTTCAGCACCGGTACATACGTTAACTGAGTTTGCGATTCTTATTTATCCTTAACTGAGGACCTCAGTTAGGACTTAACGGAGATTGAATGCTTTGTGAATACGGCGGATTGTTGGATATTCGAGCAGCCTTGTGTGAGTTCATGGATGGATGGATGATGGATGGCTGACTGTTGCCTCGATAACTTTGGAACGAAAGGATATAGGCACTTGCAATTTTCAGGGTAGGTTGCGCATCCGAATGGGAGAGTTAAGTTCATTTTTCGGCATAATCGGCCCAACGGTTTCGGAGTTATAACCACCTGGAATATTATTTCCTCGATAACTCAAAAAATATAGACCTGATCGAATTGAAGCTTGGACTAGTTGCGGAATATCGACATAAAGACTTGTGTAAAATTCAGTCAGAACCGTAGAAATTAAAAAAAAATTGGTTCTTAATCGGTAAATTCGATTAAGGAGAATGGACAATAGAACATGCGCCAAAAACTCCTGACTTCCCGTCAGTGCTTGAACAACTCGCCGTTAGCCATGTATTCATGACATTTGCGCCTTTTTCCGTTTCAATTTCTCTTTTCTGGGCTGTCCTTCTGAATTCCGCTCCAGACGGTTTGAACTCATTTTGTCAAGGATCCATATCCATATTCGGTTTTCGATTTTAAATTTCAATCAATATTCATATTCACTATTCACGAATAATTTATATAAGAAGAAGAAGGTTATTTTTCTTTATATTGAACGATTTTATGTATAGCCGGGGAAGGCTGGGAATTCCCCACTCCTGCCATCTAGTCTCTAGCAGCAACAAAGCTTTCTACAATGCTGTCGGTCTAGTACAAATAAATTGACTAGTTGGTAGGCAATCATTCGATACAGTCACTGTACTCATGTATAATATTAATCATCTAATGCAAGTAGTAGTTCAAAAAAATCTGTTTTCATTATGTCATTTTGCTATAGTTTTTCAAATATCTTTTGCAATAGTTTGCTATAGATTTTCAAATATCCGCGGTCAATTTGGCGCCCTTTGAGATTTAATCCGGGGGGGAGGCTCCCCTCCCAATCCCAATAACTCAATCGTAGAGGATATTTGGCTGAATATGCCAATATCTGGAAACAAAAATTTGATATTGGGCGTTTGTTATTGCCCCCCTGACACTACTATTGATAACTATATTTGCTACTTCAATCATGTAACTTCTCTCATCGAAGAGCATAGAAGTAATACTATCTTGATGATTGGTGATTTTAACCTGAGCTCTTTCACTTGGACCTATGATAATACAGAGCAAATTTTCATCAACGATATAATACAGAAAGATAACTATATTGCATTTACGGCTTATAATTCACTTTCTCAGTTCAACGGTATCTTGAATCAGAAACTTGACTCACAGATTCAAACGTCCCTTGCTGGACAAAGACTATTCGCATATACTTAAGGAATATGGTAGTATGAGCTTGGAGCAGAGGGGAATGTACTTTGATTCAATTTTTCTCTACAAAATTTTGTACAATTTTTATGATTACCCTTTGATAAATTATATCACTTTCAGTTCCTAGTTTTTCAGGAAGACAAACTCAACTTTTCCTCGTTCCTCGGGCTCGTACTGCTGTGTATTATAATTCCGTTTTTCTGCGAATTATGCGGTTCTTTAATTGGCACCTCTGTGATACTGATATTATGCTTACTTCTCTTGCCGCATTCAGAAAGATTGTGCATAACTATTTGCTGGGAATCTGATCTGGAGCCATCGAAGATTTTGGTTCTTATATTTTGTATAAAATTTTTGTTGGTTTTTTTTTTGTGTTCTTCACTTTAACGTTATTTCTGGATTTCGTTTTATGGATCAAGCCATTTGTTCATACTATAACCTATTTCTTTTTTAACTGTTATCTCTTTATTTTATTTTCATAGTTTTGGAATGTTCCTACTCTCATTTGTAATGGAATATGTAATCGAATTTTGTTTATGTTCACTTTAACGTTATTTTTGGATGTCGTTTTATGGATTAAGCCATTTTTTCATAATATAACCTATTTTTTTTAACTGTTATCTCTTTATTTTATTTTCATAGCTTTGTAATGACCTACTCTTATTTGTAATGGAATATGTAATCGCATTTTGTTTATGTTCATAGATACTTTACCACACTTAAAATGTTTATAATAATATTGTGAATAGTGAACCCTTGCAATTGGGATTTCCTGTAAGGGTTCCTTATAAATAAATAAATAAATATGAATACATTGATATAATTCCCAACCAATACTTTCGGAGATATGATGTGTCAAAGTTTGAACAAGAGCGCCAAAGCTCCTGTCCACAGGGCTCGAACTAATATTTGATAATATACATAGTATACACAAATTCGAAACATACCTCTTAATAATTTTTTTCAGAATCAGGTAATCTATGCAACTTTTAGAAAATACCCTGTTCCGATCCCGTATTGCCTACCAAATAGACCAAATATACTACTGGCCTTACGAGCAACATTTTCCTTTTTGAATTCAAATATTGAAGGGATTTCTAAGAACAAGAGTGAATATCTTTGAAAACTAGCGGAGGCGATTCTTCTTCAAGAGATTCCAAGCGGCTACAGAGAAGTATATTTGTGAGAGGAGACTTTTGAAAGGTTATGTATTATTTTTTATTTGTTCGTTATTCTTCTCTTGTTTTTCTTTTTTCAGGTTGAGTTTCGAGTACCTTGGAGAAACCTCTCCGTTTTTTGACGAAGGAATCCATATTGAAGAAAGAAATACCTATCGATATTCTTAAATTTCAGCAAATTTTGTAAACAATAGTTACAAATCACAACACTCACGGGGAGACAGGGTTTTTTGCTGAGGTTTTTCCCTAAGCTATTGTATCATACGTTGAATTGTATGGTTCCCCGTTACACCAACCTCTGCTAACACATATAAAGCTCTCAAACAAAAGAATATACGTAATTATTTCGAACTACACGAAAGCGCAGCTAATTTTCATATGGATTAATTTCTACTTTGGGTGAGTAGGTACATCAGGCGGATCTTAATGCCCTGGCCACGTACGAGGTGATGTAGCGTAAATAACAATGAATCTAATTAGTTTAAGCTTGACTAATTTCAGGTAGATTTTCATTCAAATAATGATAAATATCCGCCCCTTAAATAACGTCACACAAGGTCATTACTGAGCTAAACGAATCATTCTGGTGGTCATTCGTGCATCTCAAGAATATGCATGGTGAATATATGCAATACCTACTGATGGATTTTCATTTTTAATAACTCTTTGTAGAAAAGAAATTATCTATGACCAGATTGCACTAATATTGTTCGTTCAATACATGATGTATTGAAGATGCGTCGCAGGGTAGGCAGATTGCGTTTTGCCTACCCTTGAATGCCCCGATCATCAACAAGAAGAATCATCGGAATATTTCTATTCGATTTGCTTTATATCGTCCGAGAAGCATGACATGATCGTAGTTCCTTGGCTTGCCCTTATATCTTATATCAGTTTCGAGGTATTTTATTAACGGACCATTCTGTTAAGTGAAATTATCGTTTAATGTGGAGAATTTGTTTGTTATGTGAGCCAAATGGCCAAAAATAGGGTAAGCGAATTTGTTACCTCTAGTGAAAATACGCAATTAGAAAATGCACTATGCATTTTCTAATTGACGCATTAAAAAATTTGTCTAGCTAGTCCGCTATATTTATTATATGAATATTTACCGAACCATGACCAATATTCACGAGCCGCCACTGACATGTTGTTTAATAGATTATAAATTATTCAGTTTTAGCTAATACTATATCAACAAAGATAAAAAGGTTTAGACGAGAAAGAGAGAGAAAACAAAGTCAAAAAATCTATTCACCTTATTATTCTCATCATTAAATACTTGAAGTAATTCTGGATGGTTATATCCAATGGGAATAGAGGAAATTTGGGTGAAAGAGTCCAGAAGAACATTTCCATCAACATCCACCAGATAGTTACCCAGAGATTTGTTGTAATCGGCAAAGAGTTGCACAGAACCAGTTTGCTGAAAAAATAATAATCAATGTAGATGATTGCCTTGATCATATTATTAATTTTCAATACGATAATGGAACAATATTCCTGATTACTTGAAATATATTAGGAATTGATACACAGAGTGATTTTAAAGCTGAAACATTTTTTAACCGAAAGCACGTTGAAATAAACCATAGGACACCTATAAATAAATAGCTAAATATCAGAGATTCAATATCAAAGTTTTTACAAATTCAATATCCTAATTAGTGCGATTCCGGCCTCTGTATTACACGCTGTCCTATTCGATTCCGGAGTGTTAATACGGGTACGACGAAGTTTTTTGATTTCGTGATTGTTTTGGTTTTTTATTGGTATTCCAGTAAATGACATGAATATTTGTGGTAAGGTGCAAAGGAATAAGTTGAAGGAAATTAATAAGACCAAGGGGGAAAATTTGGAGATGTTCTAGGAGGAACAAACACGGAGCAAATTCTGGAAGTCGGTTTTCCATTCATACCATTTTCAAAGCATCACAACCTTAGACTATATGTATAGGTAGGTCTATGATTACAACCACAATAATTTATTGGTTTTTTTTTAATTCGACAATGGTGCACAAATGTCTAGCGCAGGGGTTCTCAAACCTGTTTAGACACTGTACCCCTTTTTAACGTCAAAAAAAATTTTGGTAACCCTTCACAGTTAGTAAACTAACCTCTATTTAAATTTAAAGTTTGTTTCATTTTTTTTAGCCAGCCGCGCACCTTCTAAAAATATTCGCATTCCCCTTTGGGATGCGCGTACCACAGTTTGAGCACCTATATTGTCTAGCTAGATGGTTCAAGAAATTCCAAAATGAGCATATGCCATGCAACTCAATACAAAAATATTAATTGAAAATTTTTATATACAGAGTGGGTCTTTAAGTTGTACATCATTTTAAACACAAATGCCTGTCTTCAACTGAAACACCTTTTTGGCGCTATTGTTCCTCGGAACAGAGTGCTTATCAATTTGCCCAAATGTCTGCAATTTTCTAATTTTTGGCTGAAAATGGTCTCAAACGTTTTGGTTGGGCTCACTAATACCGTGGTGAATCCGTGGTCAAAATCGATTATGCCCGGCTGGCCGCTATGGTTAACACGATAACTCTCGAACGGAATCAGCTAGATAATTAAAATTTTTAGACTAGGTTCCCTCGAGTACCTTGAGTTTCGAATTAACGGGATATTATTCTCAGCTCTAGCAAACTAATTATTTCGGAGATATTATTTTTCAAAATCTCAATAATCAATCGTGATTTTATAATTTTTTGAATTTATCATAAAAATCCATTGATATCATTCCCAACTCTGAGAAACCGATACATTCGGAGTTATGATTTGTCAAAGTTTGAACAAGAGCGCCAAAGCTCCTGCCCGCATGGCTGTCCCGTGAGCCGGGCTAGGTAACCTATTCGCTCAGTATTCCCCCAAAGAAGTTTCATGGTTATTACCAATCGTCTGTGTATCTTTTTAGTTTTTACCTAAGCCGAATTCGGAAAAATGGTAAATGAAATAAGTGTATTATTTGATGAGAGAAATCTATGGTTGAAAATAATATACAACTTACAGATTCACCTTATATAATAAAATTTACTCGCCTCTGTCGAAATAGGAAGCTCAAGTAAATGTTTGTATGTATACTCCATTCACTTTTATAAAGTCTCCCGGTTGGCCATGATTTAGGTCTATCACGTTTTTGTAACTAAAACTAAGGCAGGTTGGCACCCCGTAAATATCGTCATTGTCACAACAATTCTCTGAAACGTTGCCAATTTCTACTCTAAACAATCAACATAATGTTACATCTTAGACAAGATTATACCACAGATCATCTTCGAATAATAAAGAACTCTTCGCTTTGACATTGAAAATGCCAAAAGCAGTTTTGAAGAAGCAGAGACGAAGTATCAGGAAGTGCTATACAGAACTGGAATCTGCAATAGGAAAACTTCATTCTGTCTTAGGAGCTCTCGAATGGAATTACTTAGTTTCCTATCCTATCACTATATTTTATTAATGTTTAACAGTGACTCGGGTTTCGTAGTACTACTACATTTTGAAACTTGTGTATTTCAAGTTGTGCAACAAGGTATTTAAATGTCTTCTTTAGGCTTATTTCTTGGGAATTTCGAAAAGTAGGGAATTCCATAGGGTACGTCTGTTCGTTGAGAAGTCCTCCTGCCGGATTATTCAGGTACTTTTATTCTTTTTTCAAATGAACTATCACAAAGTAACTGACTACCCTATCCATTATTTTTCATTTAAATTTCAACACTCGATTCTTGATTTCTGTAGAAGAAAATAGCATAACAGAATCTTCCAACCAATTTATATAGGTACGTGAAATATTTCCATAGTTACAGCAGATGAAAAATCTCCAACAGTTGCCAGGTCTTTGGAATTGTTGAATTCACATAATATCTTCTCAAATTCATTATTTTTCCCAAGAAAAAATCACATTGTGAAAAATAAGTAATTACTACGACTTATATGTAGAGAGGACAACGTTGCGTAGTTATCTGACAGGAAATGGGCATAACCTAACAATTCGAAAATATAAACGGTGAAATGTGTCAAAATTTCATGGCCAACCGGGAGACTTTATAAATGTGAATGGAGTATACATTGAATCCTCCTAGGTGGAAATACAGGGTGTCCCAAGATGTTCCAAACAGCCAATATCTCGACTATCAGACAAGGTAGAAAGCTCAAACAAAAAGTATTTTAAATGTCATCAAAATCTCCGGCGTTATAATTCTGTTTTTAATTACCATCCCTGAAAAAAGTAATCCCAGATATTGTTTTTAAATGACACTTATATTTTTTTCACTCTAAACGATTCCCCAGTTAAAGAAGAAATATGTTATGCTCTCAGACAGGGTAGATAGTTCAAACAAACATAAATTTAAATGGCATCAAAAACTCTATCAGAATCCATACAATACAGACAATACAAAAACATTAACACAAACAACACTCTGAAACATAATAAAACAACATAATAATCATTTAAAATTCACATGTTACAAATGGACAGCATGTACCTACTGAGCAAAAATGGTGAATGTGCCGGAAATTGTAATTATTATTTTTAAGGGTTGAATTTACGTAAAATGATGAAAAATTGTTTTAACATATTTCTTCTTCTAGAAGAGTGAACAAAATATAAGGGTGCCATTTAAAAAAAATATCTGGGGGTAGTTTTTTCAAGAATGGTAACAAGAAACAGAATTTCAACGAAGGATTCTGCTAGAGTTTTTGATGCCATTTAAAATACTTTTTATTTGAACTTTCTACCTTGTCTGAGAGCCGAGATATTGGCTGTTTGGAACATCTTGGGACACCCTGTATATATGAAGAGTTGTGCATACTCCAAGAATACTCGTATTTCAAAAATGTCCGTATGCATTCAGGACGTCTCTTATCCCTGTTTCAACTATTGATATTACGTTATAGCTAATTCGATAATAATATTATAATAGAACAAGGATTAGCGGTGCAGTGCTTTACCTGAATTTCATTGAGTTCATTCAGTAATTCTTTTGATCGGGGCCCTGGTATGGGAGTTTTTAAGGTGGGACCATTTGGTTCTCCTGATATTCCAGAGAAGCATCTCAACGAACCTAAAAATGAAAAATTTTCAAAAGCACTCACATGACGTCAGGACCTTCAACGAGCTCGTTCATTCAATGACCAACATATTTCACTGATAGTTATTAGAGATTCGATATATTTATATAAATTCTTAAAAAGTACTGACGTGAAGTCAGGAGCTTTTGTGTGCATGTTTCATTGTCTACTTACTTCTATTGGACACTCTTCTACGAATTTAGCATCGATATATACCGTTTTCTCAGATTTTAAAATATATGAATACATTTCGTACCATTTTAATTACAGCCTTCATTAGAGAACCGTCTATGATCACCGAAGTTTTAATTCTGACATTTATGTATTCTATTGGAATTGAAATAAGAAAAAACTTACGCCTCAAGTAACTCCAGGATACGATGTTCACGAAATTCCGCGAAAATTAGTGGGCCAGCATTCAAGTTATCGTAAGATACATAATATTTCTTAAATTTTGAAAATTTTGTAGTGGTACGGTCCTCACAAAATTTCAGACACGTCTTTTTGTGCATATTATACAACTAGACACCAAGTTTCAATTCGATCGGGTCTTTATTTTTTGAGTAATCGAGAAAATAATATTGCAGATGGGTTTAACTCCGAAACCGTTCGGCCGATTATGCCTAACAACGAACTTAACTCTCCCATTGGGATGCGCAATCTACCCTGAAAATTTCAAGTCCCTATCTCTTTTCGTTCGAAAGATATCGAGGCAACGGTCACCCATCCAGCTACTGAACTCATAGAAGGCTGCTCTGATCTTCAACAATTCAGATCCGATCGTGTTCAAACTTGGAAGTTGGCAGTATAGTTAGGAGTTAGGTTTTGAAGGCACTCGCAAAATTTCAGCGTCGGCAGACGAATAGTCTTCGATATATAGAACTTTTTTCAATAATTTTTTTAAAATTTCCTTATGATACGATCCTCACGGAATTTTTCTAGAATTTTCACGCCGGCATTCTACAACTAATTATCATGTTTGAATTGAATCGGATTCGTATTTTTCCAGTTATTGGTGAAATAACAAGTAAATTTCAGATGGGTATAACTCAAAAACCTATCCTAAATATTTCAAGTCGCTATATTTTTCCGTTCTCGAGTTATCGTTGAAACGACCGGCCGGACGACCGGACAGAATCATATTGACCTCGAATTCTTCATCAGTGAGTTGAACCTAATCGCTTGAGACCATTTTCGTCAAAAATTCGAAAATTACAGACATTTGGCAAAATGATGACACGATGTTCCACAGAACATACTTAGGCACAAAAATTTAAAAAAATTGTTTTCCCAATAACTTGAAAATATTGATATGATCGAATTGAAACTCGGTAGTTACCTGAAAAATACCGCGTCGAAGACTACGAACAATTTCGTGAGGATCGTATGAATTGCTTCTGCGGGTTTTGGTTTTCTAATTTCTGCGCGTATGTTCTGGGGAACATCGCGTTATCATTTTGCCCTAATGTCTGTAATTTTCGATTTTTTGACGAAAATGGTCTCAAACGATTTGGTTCGACTCCCCAATGAAGAATTCGATGTCAAATTTGATTCTGTCCGGCCGTTGCCACGATAACTTGAGAACGGAAAGAGCTAGCGACTTGAAATTTTCAGGGTAGGTGGCGCATCCCAAAACGACGGACAAGTTCGTTAATGGACACAATCGGCCTAATGGTTTCCGAGTAATAATTTTGTTTTCAACCAATATAAATCCGATCGAATTGAAACTTGATGAATAGTTGTAGAATATAAACCTAAGCACGTTTATGAAATTTTGTGAGAATCGTAGCGCTAGAAAATTATTAAAAAATATTTTTGTTGTCACGATAACCTGAGAACGGAAAGAGATAGCGGCTTGAAGTTTTCAGGCTAGGTTGTGCATCTGAATGCGACATTTGAGTTAGTTTATAAGCATAATCGGTCAAACGGTTTTAGAGTTATAGCCATCTGAAATTTGGTTGTTTTTTGTTCCTCTTCAACTCGAAAAATACAAAACCGATGGAACTCAAACATGGTTATTAGTTGTAGAATGCCAACGCAAAAATTCTTGCAATATTTCGTGAGGATGGTATTTGTAGAAAACTGGTAAGAAATCATTGAAAATTGAAAAAAAAATCTATATATCAGTAACTATTCGTCTGAATTTGCTGAAATTTTGCAGGAGCCTTTAGAACCTAACTATACTGCCCAGTTTCAAGTTTTAACACGATCGCTTAAATATTGTTGGAGACTCGAGCAGCCTTGTGCGAGTTCAGTAGATGGGTGACCGTTGCCTCGATAAATTTCGAACGAGAGGAGATAGGGACTTGCAATTTCCAGGGTAGGTTGCGTATCCGAATGGGTGAGTTAAGTTCGTTTTTGGGCATAATCGATCTATCGGTTTCCGAGTTACACCCACCCCATTCGAATTTACCATGGTAAATACGAATTAAGAGTGTCCAATACAGGAGAATGGACAACATAATTTACCATGGTAAATTCGATAAAGGGTGTCCAATGCAGGAGAATGGATAATATAACATACGCGCAAAAGCTCCTGAAATCACGTCAGTGCTTGAACCAATTTTTATTTGCATAATCTAATCTTATTATGCCTATTGTGATATTTTGTGTGAATAAACGATGATCATGATTTTGCTTGAAATTCCGAAACTACATATCGGATTAAGTCTAATTTTGGCATTTAGATGACCAATAATCACCTCTTGGAACGTGCCAAATTTCAGGGAAAATAGACCCCTAGAAGCCTCGAAAAATATGTCCTAGGTCAAATTAGTGATGAGCTGTTTTCAACATCGTGAATCATGGAATCTGCTTATGCTTTTCCCAATCGGTTTTTCGCCCGGTTTTTTCGTACTTGTTCCACCACCCGTATAACAATTCGTTATCGGCCGAATATTTCGTTATCCGATCGTAACGACTGAATAACTTTCTAATGTTAAAGCAAAACTCTATCGATTCTATATCCAAACTTTAAAGATAATCTGTATACATTATAGCGATCCCTAATATATAAATTCGACAAAGACTAGGTAAAGATCTTGCAAACAATATCTGTATCGATAATCGATATCTAATCGCTACGCATTCAGTAAGAAAATTGCTAACGGTTATCTTTAATCCCTCTGTAAAGAATATATAACGATATTCGAAGATATTCCTATATCAAAAAACTTTATAAGTTCTATACTATCCCGTGATTAAATTCTTTATCGAAAATTCACGATGAATCGATAGACAATAGATACAGTTTTCAGAGGAAAATAATATACTTCTACCAGATATATACTCTGCGTCTACTCTACTGTACTCTCTGCTTTCCTTTCTGTAATGAAATGTAAATCTCACATGCCAAACGCATACAACGCGTTGTCGCGTTGAAATTCAATGATATTACAATATTTAATACTTTTTAATTTAATACACACTACACAGGAACAGATCATTCTTGAAATCGGGATTGTCCTACTGTTCATAGGTTTTCTATATATGTAGTGTAATTTTGGCACTCATTACACTAAGTTCATTTTTAATTCCACAACAAGGACATATTTGTTTTTTTTCCGTCCATTAATTGGGTCGAAAATGGTCAGGCAAGTTTGTTGGAATAAAGCTCATGATAATATAAATATAGATCACTAACAATAGGTACAGTCGACTCTCGATAAATTGACACTCGTTAATTTGATTCTCTCGATAATTTAAAATTTTTTTCCAGTCCCTTGAAAAATACTCAATAAATTGAAAAAAATCAATATTAATTGGTCCCCTCGGTAATTTGAAGTTGAAGAAATGGTATCTTGGCCGCCAACATTCAATAAATTGAAGTGTGAGCTACCGCAGCTCTCTATAATTTGAATTTTTTATCATGCTCAGACCTGTCGTTTGTTTACATAAATGCAGTTCGCAATTCTCATTCCAGTTTACATTCAAAGTTCAAAAGTTAATTTTTGATTTGTGTTATTAAAATGATTTCAAGAAAGAACAAGTGTCTTTCCATAAGTGAAAAGAAGCGTGTGATTGAAGCTGTGGAGGATGGACAATTATTGGAAATAATACATAACTCACGAATTTTTATCGAACTTTTGATTATTTGAATTTCATCAGATCACCCTCTTGATTATTTGAACCCTTATTATTTTGAACTCTCGATAATTTGACCTTTTTTGCTGGTCCCTAGAGTTTCAAGTTATCGAGAGTCGACTGTATTATATAATCAGTAATCAGCTAATCACTTATTACAGGTAATGTGTGAACTCTTATGTATCACAGCTTAGTACTGTGATCACTGGAGGGAAAGTTATTGTTTATGTTTATGCCTTCAATAACTGTGGTAACAAATCAAAAGAAATTATGATACGTAGTATTGATTATAGCGTTTGAGTAAAAAATGTAGAATAAAGTGAAGTTCTTACACTGATATTCCTTCCACAGAATTCCTTCATCGTATCATTATTAAGGTAATTTGCATTACTTATTATTTCTACGTATTTTATTATGCGGAGCTTCCATTTTCTTTTTTTTTAAGATTTAATCGTGAATATTCAGTCTCCGATCGTCAGTTATATCGCATTATTTTATTATGTGTATCCATTGCACCCATCAGACGTTAAAATGCACGTACTTGCAATATCCTACAACAAGGTTAGTGGATGGATGAATTGGTAAGGTGGTGGTCAGATCGAAAATTGGAGGTAAGGTATGCAGGTTCAAATCCAAATGAGGAACGAAAATTTAATTTAATACGTTAATTCAATTCAATGGTAATAGGGGTTAAATGAGAGGATGATTGAGTTATCCGAACGATGAAACGCAGAAAATATAAGAAAAACATTCAAAATTATGTTTTTCCACCGTAATTCTTATTAATTCTTGCTCCCAAAATAGGTATCTGTTCGATAAAGAATTTCTGTATTAAAACTTTACCGTTTGGATGATAGTTTTTCGTTATTTGATCTGTATCAAAGGAGTAGAGGTTTTTGATAACGTTTTGTTGCTGGTTCAGATAACGATTTTTCGTTAGCGTACCGGACATTCAGATATTCTACCTGTAACGAATCGATAACGAATTGTTATACGGGCAGGAAAGGAACATGTTGATGAAATAATTCAAGATGGTTTTACTTGGACTGAAACGATTTTGCGTATACACAAGGGCCATAGGATAAGTGTAAAGGCTGGTTTATGCTGGCTGGTAACTTTAACTTAATCATATATATATAATATATATAGACATTTATTTTTAGTGTTATGCTTTATAATCAGACTAAATAATCCGTTAACTTATTAATTATTATTATTAATAATAAGTAAACGGATTATTCAGTCTCAGTATCAACCATAGCGTTAGAAATCTATGTTTCAATTTTTAAGTTAGGGAATAAGTTAAAGTTACCAGCCAGCATAAATCAGCCTTGAGGCATGGGTGACACAGCCAGTAGAGACGGAAGGCCGCATTACCACCTCATGAGAAATTCTGTGTGTGTGGAAGTCCGATTCGTGGAAATAGCGTTATTTCTGAGGTGAAGTGTGATTAATGTGGCCCTATAAGGGCTAATTTTGAAATTAACAAAGGTCAAATGACCTTTGGAGCCATTTTCGCTTTGCGCTGAGCAGACGGAAGACGTTAAAACTCTAGAAGGGTAGGGGTATTGTGCGTAGGGATGCTGTTCAAATAATCCTGTCAATACTGTTGAAAATATTTGGTATCAGCAAGATGGTGTACCACCACATAGAGGCAGACAAGTAGTTGCTTAGTTAAACCAATATTTTCCGGATAGATAGATAGGTCAAGGGGGACATTTAGAACAATTTCTATAATATAAGTTTTGTTATTTCCATTCACCATAATTTTTATAGTTTATTGTTTAAGAAGGTTGAGGCAATAAAATACAGTGCGCATCGAAATTATGGAACAAATTCATTTTCTCAGAAGAACAAAATCCTGAAACAGGTCAATTTTTATTTCACTTTTACGAAATTTTTATGCATTTTTGAAGGATTTTTGTTGCACCCTGTGCCATCACCATCAACCCTCTAAATTTTTTGAATAGGGAAAGTGGGTCATGTGGTACTTTTTTGGAAAGGTCTTTGTATCTTCTTTACAGGCGTGCAGAAATTATCAAGAAAGAATTTTTCATTTTTGAAAAATATTTAAAAAAAAAAAAATGTTTTCTTCCACTATTCAAAAAATGTAGAGGGTTGATGGGGACGGCACAGGGTGCAACAAAAATCCTTCAAAAATGCATAAAAATTTGGCAAAAGTGAAACAAAAATTGACCTGTTTCAGGATTTTGTTGCCAAATATTTTTCTTCTGAGAAAATGAATTTCTTCCATAATTTTGACGCGCACTGTATAGACAAATTTAACAATATATTTTTCCAAATGCTTGTATCTTCTATTCGAAAACGAATCGGACCTATGTTAATAGGGAGAAACTGTTTAGAATAAGAACAACTATAATCTGCCAACGTTTGTCATAGAGCTTATAGAACATCCTGTATTTGCCCTTCTCTTTAGGACCGGAGGTCCCTACTGCGAAAGAAAACAAGCTTGTTACCTCATACTGGCACGTGTGGATTTTATTACAAACATTCACAACAGCTCATGTGGTCCAGTGAAAAAGATATGGGTTACGTGTACAAATCAGTGAAATTTATTTACCAATCAGTTAACAAGCGCACAAAGTTTCTGACGCTTTTCAAGGAATTTAGAATTATTTTGCTTTATTCCGATATAACCTATATAAAGACTTAATTTCTACTCATTTTCGATGGAAAATTTTTATCTCCTTCAAAATGTCCCTAATACTATTCAAATGGTTTATTATCTATTTTTATTGACCTCTGATTTCCACATCCAAACATTTGATAAATAATCAAGCTGACTCAATCTTTTGAATATTATGTTATCATTATGTAAATTTGAAGATTAAATCATCAGTCAGTATTTATTCTGGCCACCAATAATATCGCAGGAGGTACTTAAGATGCATAATAATATGTATTTAATATTTCCTCTTGTGATATCATTTATTCTGGCATGAACAAAACATAATGAAGAATTATTTATGTATGTAAACCATACTACTATCATAAACAATTAAATGAAGCATTTCACGGTTTACAAAAATTTCGGAAATCTAATTTCAGTGTCTGTAATCGTATTGATTGAATTATAGATATACCAAGTCAACAGAATATTTGGTTAATGTTTGGATATTAAAGAGATACCTTTGCCTAAACTAACCGACAATTCATCAAAATCCAGTTAATCTTTTACTCACCGTAATTATTCAGGATATTTCTGTTCAAACAAACTCTTCCTAGATTCCTCATCTTCACCAAATCTGCAGCAACACACAGGTGAAATCTCCGCCTCGACTGAGGAACTCGAGTGCACTGTCACCCTTCAAAGCAAGACAACCTTGAGGCTTAATAAAACGACTTAACGAATATTTATTTGTTTGCATCAACTTATAAAATATCGAAACAAGAGCCCTCTATCAAAAGTCTAAACGTTCCAAATTGACCCTAATTTAACTTATTCAAATTGTATACCAGACTGGGCTGGAGTAGAGCTCCCGATTCAGCAGCTTTCGAAGCATAAATGTTCAAAAGAAAATTCCCATTTGACATCGTAAACAGCAACGAGATAAATTTCATTATCTGTTCCTTCTGAATTACCTGTTTATCGTTTGCGAAATGCTAGATTTATTGGACATACATGATATTTAAATTAAATATTACGATTTCTGTTTTGAAAATGCGCAAGCGCCGGTTGCTTCATCCCGCCTTGAGGGCGACAAGAATCAATATCTGTTTTAATACAAGAGAGTTGCGCGACGGACTATCTTGGGAGTCATTGACCATATGAAAGGGTTTGTTGGTCCAAAATTAAGTATACGAGTTAGTGGAAATATTATCATTCAGGTTTATTATATCCAGAAATCCAGATGATCTTATGCCAGGTCCACACTAAGCGGACATTGTTAGCTAACAATGTTATTTCAAAAAAGTGGGCAAGCCCTGTGGACATGATCTTTGGTGCTCTTGTTCAAACACTTGTTAAACACAGATCATATAATAAAATTTTGAAGAATTATATCTCCAAAAGTATTAGCTTATTAGAGTTGAAAATGATATCAATGGATTTTTATGGTGAAACTGCATTTTAAAAAATTGACTTTGGAATTTGTTATTATAAAAAAAAATGTTCTTATTACTCCGAAACCATCAGGCCGATTTTGCCCAATAACGAAATTAAATGAGATATTTATCTCCCAAACCTACCTCGAAAATTTCAACAACCTAGCAGATTCTGTTCTAGAGTTATTGTAGAAACAAAATTTAAAAATATTTTAAAATTTTGTTGTCACTTTACGGCAATCTGATCAATACAAAACTTCGCTTGCATATGAAGGTCATGATTCTACAATTAGATGCTAAATTTCAGATAGATCCAGTGATCAGTTCCGGAAATATTCATAAAAAATGGTTTTATTAAAAACGGCCATAACTCCGAAACCGCCCAGTGGATTTCATCCGTTAACGAACTCGTCCGAGATATTTACGCTCCAAACCTACCCTTCAAATTTCAATCCTTTCCTTCCTTTCGTTCGAGAGTTATCATGCCTACGGCCGGCCGGCCGGACGACAGAATTGATTTCGACCACGGATTCTTGATCGGTGAGTCGAACCAAATCGCTTAAGACCATTTTCAGACAGAAAATCGAAAATTACAGACATTCTGGCAAATTGACTCTGTTCCGAGGAACAAGAGCGCCAAAAACAAGAATTCTCAAATGTTAGTAATGGAAATGGAAATTGTTTTTGGTGTCACTACCGTCACGGTTTTTAAAGTTTGATCATAAAAATTGTTCAAGGACTGTGGACAGGAGCTTTCTGGCGCTCTTGTTCAAACACACAAATTATATCTTCGAAAGTATTGGTTTCTCAGAGTTGGGAATTATATCAATGTATCCTCATGATAGAACTGCATCATAAAGGAAATTCAATTCAAATAATAGTTTATTTATCAAAATTAAATGAGCAATCTGAGAATTTGACTCTCTCTTATAGAACAGGATGACATGTACGAGTATGAACACAGATCATATAATGAAGCTTAGATAGAATAATTATAGCATTCTGTGAAAACATAGAAGTACGATTCATTATTGAAAGTTCGAAAAATCATATCTCCGAAAGTATTAGCTTCTTGGAGTTGAAAATGATATCAATAGATTTTTATGGTGAAACTGCATCTTAAATAAAAAAAAGCACTGACGTGAAGTCAGTACTCTTTGGCGCGCGTGTTCACGGTGGCTAATTTGAATTTAATGATGAGTACTTCAAGCTCAGTGGAAAGAGCGAGTCGAAGATCTACCCAAAAGGTAGTACTCATCACTCAATTCAAATTAGCCACCGTGAACACGCGCGCCAAAGTGTACTGACTTCACGTCCGTGCTTTTTTTTTTTTGTCTTTTTGGTCATCTAACTACTGAGTTTCTATTCAATCAGATCAGTATTTTACGAGTTATCGTGGAAACAAAATTTAAAATTTTTGAAATGTTTTTTGCCACTTTATGGCCATCCTGTCAGTCACAAAAAACTGCGATTCTCCAACACTAGTGGTTCAGGAGATATCGCTTCTTGAATCCACGCATGCGCAGACTGGCACCGGGGGATTCTATGGAGGAATAGCGTCCTCCACCCCAAAACCCCAATCTTATCAGAAGAAAACTCGAGCAGTTAAGTTATTTCTCGTCTGCTTATGCGAATAACAAAAAATGCCCAAAAGAGGCAGTTACACCCCCAGTCGTTCACCGTTCAGACTAATTTTGAAAACCAATTTAAAATTCCACACATCGTTTACGCATTAATTCAATTGCCATGCTAGTAAGTAGTCCATATTTTAATCAGTTGCCCTCGTACATATTGCATTCATTCAGATAAACGCGCAAAAAATACGTCGGAACGAAATTCACCAGATGTTGTAGATATTCCATGTAGCAATTCGAAATGAATTATAATTTGTCCAGTTTGGAAGTTCAAAATTATAAATTTTTTTTTGAGGCTCCTAGCGGTCTGTCCGCAGTGAAATTTTGCACACCCCAAGAGGTCATTATTGGTCACCGAAGTGCCAAAACTGAACTCATTCCAATATTTGGTTTCGGAATTTCCAACAAAATATTCCGCTAATAGTTAATCATTTTTTTAATTTTTTCTACTCATGCTACCCCCACGAAATTTTGCATAAGTGTTTTCGTTGGTACTTCGCATATAAATACCGAGCTTCAACTCAATCGGATCAGTTTTTTTCGAGTTATAGTGAAAACAAAATTTCAATTTAATCTTCAGATATTTAACATTTTTTTTTTCTAGTTTACAGCCATCCGATCAATATGAGACTTCGCAGGCATATAAAAGTCATGATTATACAATTTCATGCTGAATTTCAGAATTATCGAGTGATCGGTTTCGGAAATATTCTTGAAAAACGATTTAACTGAAAATGGCCGTAACTCCGAATCGGCACGATGGATTTTGCCCATTAACGAACTCGTCCGAGATATTTATGCTCCAAACATGCCCTGCAAATTTCAACGCTCTAACTTGCTCCGTTCGAGAGTTATCGTGCTAACGGCCGGACCGGACCGGCCGGCCGGACGGATGGACATAATTGAATTTGACCTCGAATTCTTCATCAGGGGGCAAACCCAATCGTTTGAGACCATTTTCGCAAAAAAATTCGAAAAATACAGACATTGTGACGAAATGATAGCACGCTGTTCCTTGCGGAACACGCGCGCAAAAATTGAATTTGAAATTTGTTACTTGAAAAAAATTTTTTTTTCGTTACTCTGAAACCATCTGGACTATTCTGCCCAATAACGAACTCAACCGGGATATTCATCTCCCTAACCTACTCTGAAAATTTCAACTGCCTAGCTCATTCCGTTCGAGAGTTATTGTAGAAATTTTTTTTTTAATTTTCAATTTTTTTTACACTTCTTCAGACGCTTTTTGAAAATCGTTAGAATCATTTTGTTGATGGTTATTTTGTGAAATTCAATAATGAATGTACCTCCCACAGTATCCTTTAATGATTACTTAAAACAAAGGTATGGGCCTTTTTCAATCATCCTTTTCAGAAGTTAGCTATGATTTTTAAATACTGTCAATGTGACAATTCTTGAATTTCACGAAATAACCATCAACAAAATGATTCTAACGATTTTCAAAAAGCGTCTGAAGAAGGAGTCTGATATAGACTCCGAAACGTTACGATATAGTTGTTTCTTCGTTGATGTTGTTCGTTGTTATTTGTAAGGCAACATTAGTCACAAAATAATTGATTTTTATTTTATAGATATTTTTTTCAGAGTTTGGGAGAGAAAACCCAGAAAATAACCTTTCAATAATGAATGTACCTCCCACAGTATCCTTTAATGATTACTTAAAACAAAGGTATGGGCCTTTTTCAATCATCCTTTTCAGAAGTTAGCTATGATTTTTAAATAATGTCAATGTGACAATTCTTGAATTTCACAAAATAACCATCAACAAAATGATTCTAACGATTTTCAAAAAGCGTCTGAAGAAGGAGTCTGATATAGACTCCGAAACGTTACGATATAGTTGTTTCTTCGTTGATGTTTTTCGTTGTTATTTGTAAGGCAACATTAGTCACAAAATAATTGATTTTTATTTTATAGATATTTTTTTCAGAGTTTGGGGGAGAAAACCCAGAAAATAACCTTTCAATAATGAATGTACCTCCCACAGTATCCTTTAATGATTACTTAAAACAAAGGTATGGGCCTTTTTCAATCATCCTTTTCAGTAGTTTGCTATGATTTTTAAATACTGTCAATGTGACAATTCTTGAATTTCACGAAATAACCATCAACAAAATGATTCTAACGATTTTCAAAAAGCGTCTGAAGAAGGAGTCTGATATAGACTCCGAAACGTTACGATATAGTTGTTTCTTCGTTGATGTTGTTCGTTGTTATTTGTAAGGCAACATTAGTCACAAAATAATTGATTTTTATTTTATAGATATTTTTTTCAGAGTTTGGGAGAGAAAACCCAGAAAATAACCTTTCAATAATGAATGTACCTCCCACAGTATCCTTTAATGATTACTTAAAACAAAGGTATGGGCCTTTTTCAATCATCCTTTTCAGAAGTTAGCTATGATTTTTGGCGCTCTAGTTCCTCGGAACTGAGTGCTTATCAAT
Source organism: Halyzia sedecimguttata (assembly GCA_937662695.2). Taxonomy (NCBI): domain Eukaryota; kingdom Metazoa; phylum Arthropoda; class Insecta; order Coleoptera; family Coccinellidae; genus Halyzia; species Halyzia sedecimguttata. Next base: position 49,319,731 of record OW569414.2, on the reverse strand, counting down.
TTGCCCAAATGTCTGTAATTTTGGAATATTTCGATGAAAATGGTCTTAAACGATTTGGTTCGACTCACTGATCAAGAATCCGTGGTCGGAATTCATTCTGTCCGGCCGTCCGGCCGGCCGGCCGGTCCGGCCGGTCCGTCCGTAGGCACGATAACTCTCGAACGGAATGAGCTAGAGAATTGAAATTTTCAGAGTAGGTTTGGGGGATGAATATCTCGGCTAAGTTCGTTATTGGGCAAAATCGGACAGATGGTTTCGGAGTAACAAAAAAAAAAAATTTTTTTTACGAAACAAATTCCAAATCAAATTTTTTTTAATAAGCAGTTTTATCATAAGAATCCATTCATATCATTTTCAACTCTAACAAGCTAATACTTTCGGAGATATGATTTTTCAAAATTTCAATAATAAATCGTATTTCAACGTTGTCACAGAATGATATTATTCTATGTATGAATATGAATTGTCATAATGTCAAATGATCTTCCTGAGACAAATCTAATCAGTCGAAGAATTGTGAGCGAAGTGAGAAAAATCTCAGTTGTTTGCTCCCAAATTAGTTTTTCTCAGAAAATTCTTACATTTCGGAACTGAACATGAAGTAAGAGATCTGAGAGTAGTGAGACTGCTTTTCATCCATAGACATAGATATAACTCTCGAACGGAATGAGGTAGGTAGTTGAAATTTTCAGAGTAGTTTAGGGAGATGAATATCTCGGTTAAGTTCGTTATTGGGCAAAATTGGCCAGATTTAATTTGATTTCTTCCATGGTGCTTTTCTCATTCTCATGATTGCTCATTTAATCTTGATAAATAAACTATTATTTGAATTGAATTTCCTTTAGGATGCAGTTCTATTATATGAATACATTGATATAATTCCCAACTCTGAGAAACCAATACTTTCGGAGATATAATTTGTCTGTTTGAACTAGAGCGCCAGAAAGCTCCTGTCCACAGGGCTTGAACCCATTTTTTAAATACTGTCAATGTGACAATTCTTGAATTTCACAAAATAACCATCAACAAAATGATTCTAACGATTTTCAAAAAGCGTCTGAAGAAGGAGTCTGATATAGACTCCGAAACGTTACGATATAGTTGTTTCTCCGTTGATGTTGTTCGTTGTTATTTGTAAGGCAACATTAGTCACAAAATAATTGATTTTTATTTTATAGATATTTTTTTCAGAGTTTGGGAGAGAAAACCCAGAAAATAACCTTTCAATAATGAATGTACCTCCCACAGTATCCTTTAATGATTACTTAAAACAAAGGTATGGACCTTTTTCAATCATCCTTTTCAGAAGTTAGCTATGATTTTTAAATACTGTCAATGTGACAATTCTTGAATTCCACAAAATAACCATCAACAAAATGATTCTAACGATTTTCAAAAAGCGTCTGAAGAAGGAGTCTGATATAGACTCCGAAACGTTACGATATAGTTGTTTCTTCGTTGATGTTGTTCGTTGTTATTTGTAAGGCAACATTAGTCACAAAATAATTGATTTTTATTTTAAAGATATTTTTTTCAGAGTTTGGGAGAGAAAACCCAGAAAATAACCTTTCAATAATGAATGTACCTCCCACAGTATCCTTTAATGATTACTTAAAACAAAGGTATGGGCCTTTTTCAATCATCCTTTTTAGAAGTTAGCTATGATTTTTAAATACTGTCAATGTGACAATTCTTGAATTTCACAAAATAACCATCAACAAAATGATTCTAACGATTTTCAAAAAGCGTCTGAAGCAGGAGTCTGATATAGACTCCGAAACGTTACGATATAGTTGTTTCTTCGTTGATGTTGTTCGTTGTTATTTGTAAGGCAACATTAGTCACAAAATAATTGATTTTTATTTTATAGATATCTTTTTCAGAGTTTGGGAGAGAAAACCCAGAAAATAACCTTTCAATAATGGTCATAATCATGTTTATAGCACGCGCGCCAAAGCAGATTGACCGCACGTCAATGCTTTTTTACATTTTTCTTTCATTGTTAAGTCAATCTGCATTTGGCGCGCGTGCTATAAACATGATTATGATCATACTGACCCTCCCAAGTCTTTCCCAAGGAGATCCCTCAGAATCTTCTAGGAGCTTGTGCAACTAAGGAGAGTCAGTTGTGTTATTTTTCAACTTTGTTACTCTATCCTTATGGCAGCTTAGATACAGCACTGTTAATTTTTGAACTGACAGTGAATGGTGTCCACTATCCTTTGGGTAGATCTCCGGCTCGCTCTATCCACTGAGCATGAAGTACTCATCATTCAATTCAAATTAGCCACCGTGAACACGCGCGCCAAAGAGTACTGACTTCACGTCACTGCTTTTTTTTATTTTTTCAAGTTCCTTTAACAAATATGGCTATCAATACAGTTTGGCTGTTAGTTTTACCGTAGATCGAAAAAAAGAGCTGTTATGGGACCACCGTTAGGAACGCAATTGCCTCTTCTCCAAATCTGAACGTAATTGATATAGATCTACCGAATATAGTTATTAATAAATTCGCCCCAGGGCCACGATACAGGCATTTCAACTCGGAAACAACGCTATTTCCCCAAAACTGACTTGTCCGTGTACAGAATAGCCATGGAATTTCTCTTAAAACCTTAAAATGACAGCACCAAATCCATCACCGCTAGACTCAAACCACTCCCAACATGAGCCATATAATCCAAATGTCTCCTCTGCGCTTACGCAATCTAGTAGTGGCTTAAAGTCCCCTGAAAATAACACTTCACACAAAATTATGATTCTTTAACACCATTGGTTCAAGAGATATCACTGCTCCAATCCACGCATGCGCAGACACTTCCAAGGGGATTCTATGGAGGAATAGCACCCAGCACCTGAAAACTCCATTCATCTCAGACGAAAACTCCAGTAGTTAAATCACTTCTTGTCTGCTCATGCGTGAAACGAAATATCTCCGAAAGGGGCTACATGAATTTCTAAATAGGAACGCAATTTCTTCGCCTATTCTCCAAATCCGAAAGTAATTTAAAATTGATCTTCCAAATACAGCTATTTATAAATTGGCCCCAGGGCCACGACACAGACACATCAACTCGAAAACAACGCTATTTCCTCGAAACTGACTGGTTCGTTCATAGAATTGTCTTGAATTTTCTTTTAACTCCTCACAATATTGGCTCAGCACAAATTACATGACCGCTAGTCGTAAACCGCACCCACCATTACCCCTACCATCCAAAAAGAGCCACGTCACCTCTGCGCATGCGCAATCTACTCGTGTCTGAAAGTCCTCTCAAAATCACATACCGCACACAGAACTCTGATTCTTCAAAGCCATTGGTTCAGGAGAGATCGCACCTTCCATCCACGCATGCGCGGATACTCCCAAGGGGATTCAGTTAAATAATAGCATCCTGCACCTCAAATCCCCAATCCTCGCAGATGAATACTCCAGCAGTTAATTCACTTATCGTCTGCTCATGCGCATAACGAAAAATGCCCGTATGGGTAACATCAATTTCAAAATTTGCCCCAGGGCCACGGTACGCACACTACAGCTCTGAAACAACGCTATTTTCCCCAAACTGACTTGTGTCCGTGCACTGAATTGACATGAATATTCTTTCAAAACCTCACAATATCGCTCAGCACTCCCAACATAACCCATACAACCCAAAAACAGTCACTTTCTCTTCTGCGTATGCGCAATCTACTCGCGGCTGAAAGTCCTCTCAAAATCACACACCTTAAAAAAAACTCCGATTCTCCAACACTAGTGGTTCAGGAGATATCGCATCTTTAATCCCCGCATGCGCAGACCTTCACCAGGGGATTCTATGGAGTAATAGCATCCGCCACACCAATACTCCAATCCTCTCTGACGAAAACTACACCAGTTAAATGACTTCTCATCTGCGCATGCGCATAACGAAAAATGCCCGGAAAGGGCAGCATGAACTTCAAAAAAATTGGTTCAAGCACTGACGTGAAGTCAGAATCTTTTGCGTGTATGTTCTATTGTCCATTCTTCTGTATTGGACACCCTTAATCGAATTTACCATGGTAAATTATGTTGTCCATTCTCCTGTATTGGACACTCTTAATTCGAATTTACCATCGTAAATTCGAATTCGAACACATAATTTACCATGGTAAATTCGATTAAGGGTGTCCAATACAGAAGAATGGACAATAGAACATACGCGCAAAAGCTTCTGACTTCGCGTCAGTGCTTGGACCAATTTTTTTTTTTCGTGATTTTTTTTTAATTTTCTAGGGGTACGGTTCTTAAATTTTTTTTTTTCGTCATTTTTTTCAAATGTTCTAGGGGTACGGTTCTTACAAAATTTTAAACACGTCTTTATGTTGATTTTCTACTACTAGTTACCAAGCACCAATTCGATCGAATATTTATTCTTTCAGTTGTTAAGGAAATAATATTCCAGGTGGGTATAACTCGGGAACCGTTAGACCTATTATGCCCAAAAAAGAACTCAACTCTCCCTTTCGGATACGCAACCTACCCTGAAAATTGCAAGTCCCTATCTCCTTTCGTTCGAAAGTTATCGAGGCAACGGTCACCCAACAACTGAACTCACACAAGAATGCTCGAATCTCCAACAATATTTAACCGATCGTATTAAAACTTGAAACTTGGCAGTAGAGTTAGGTTATGAAGGCTCTTGCAAAATTTCAGCAATTTCAAACGAATAGTTACTGTTATATAGAATTTTTTTTTTCAATGATTTATTAAAAATTTTCTACAAATGCTATCCTCACCAAATTTTGCAAACATTTTCGCGTTGGCATTCTACAACTAATAAAAATGTTTGAATTCAATCGGTACAGTATTTTTCGAGTTAATGAGGAACAAAAAACCACCAAATTTCAGATGGCTATATCTCTCAAACCGTTTGGCCGATTATGCTCATAAACAAACTGAAATGTTGCGTTCTGGTGCACATCCTAACCTGAAAACTTCAAGCCGCTATCTCATTCCGTTCTCAAGTTATTTTGACAACAAAAATATTTTTTAATAATTTTTTTAAAATTTTCTAGCCATACAATTCGCACAAAATTCCACAATTGTGCTTAGGTTCATATTCTACAAGTACCCACCAAGTTTCAATTCGATCGGATTCATATTAGTTGAAAACAAAATTATTACTCGGAAACCACTGGGCCGATTATGCACATTAACGAACTTGTCCGTCGTATTGGGATGCGCCACCTACCCTGAAAATTTCGAGTCGCTAGCTCTTTTCGTTCTCAAGTTATCGTGGCAACGGCCGGACGGACAGAATCAAATTTGACCTCGAATTCTTCATTGGGGAGTCGAACTTAATCGTTTGAAACCATTTTCGTCAAAAAATTCGAAAGTTACAGACATTTGGGCAAAACTATAACGCGATGTTCCCCAGAACATACGCGCAAGAAATAGGTTTCGGAATTTCAAGCAAAATATTCCACAAAATAGTAGTAATTTTTTTAATTTTTTCGTGTCACGTGATCTTCACGAAATTTTGCAAAAGTGTTTGCTTTGCATCTAACTACTAAGTTTCTATTCAATCAGATTAGTATTTTTCGAGTTATCGTGGAAACAAAATTTTAAAATTTTTGAAAATTGTTTTTGTCACTTTATGGCCATCCGGTCGGTCACAAAAAAACTCCGATTCTCCAACACTAGTGGTTCAGGAGATATCGCATCTTGAATCCACGCATGCGCAGACCCGCACCGGGGGATTCTATGGAGGAATAGCATCCTCCACCCCAAAGCCCCAATCTTCTCAGAAGAAAACTCGAGCAGTTAAATTATTTCTCGTCTGCTTATCCGAATAACATAAAATGTCCAAAAGAGGCAGTTAACACACCCAGTCGTTCACCGTTCAGACAAATTTTGAAAACCAATTTAAAATTCTACACATCGTTTACGCATTAATTCATTTGCCATGCTAGTAAGTGGTCCATATTTTAATCAGTTGCCCTCGTACATATCGACTTGATTCAGATAAACGCGCATAAAATACTTCAGAACGAAATCTGATCACCATATGTTACGCATATTCCATGTAGGAATTCGAAATGAAATAATTTGTCGAGTTTGGGGAGTTAAAAATTATTAATTTTTTTTTAGGCTCCTATAGTGGTCTGTTCTCAGTGAAATTTTGCATACCCCAAGAGGCCATAATTCGTCGCCGAAGTGCCAAAACTGAACTCAATCAGATATTTTGTTTCCAAATTTCAAGCAAAATATTCCGCTAATAGTTAAAAATGTTTTTAATTTTTTCTACTCATGCTATCCCCACGAAATATTGCACAAGTGTTTCCATTGGTACTTCGCATCTAACTACTGGGCTTCAATTCAATCGGATCAGTATTTTTCAAGTTATACTGAAAACAAAGTTTCAATTTAATTTTCGAATATTTACCATTTTTTTTTCTACTTTAGAGCCATCCGATCAATGCAAAACTTCGCAAGCGTATAAAGGTCATGATTCTACAAAATTATGCTGAATTTCAGATAGATTAAGTAATTGGTTACGGAAATATTCTTGAAAAACGTTTTAACTAAAAATGGCCGCAACTCCGAAATGGCTGGATGGATTTTGCCCATTAACGAAGTTGTCCGAGATATTTACGCTCCAACCATGCCCTGCAAATTTTAACGCTCTAACTCGTTCGGTTCGAGAGTTATCGTGCTAACGGCCGGACGGACAGAATTGAATTTGACCTCGAATTCTTCATCAGGGAGTCGAACCTATTGTAGACAATGTAATTCTGTAGGATTTATTGAATTAATAAATACCTTGGATCTGACAGAACAAAAACTTATGACATACTTATTATATTTTTGTTTTCAAAGATTGCTATATGTGATAAACTATATCTAACACTTGATAACATTTTCAACACTTTCCCTTGTTAGAATAGTTTATATAACTGACAAAATAAAACTTAAGAAAGTCTCATCCTTGAACACATAATTAACAATCTTGTTCGAGGCAAAGGCTTAGGGAGAACATCAGCAACTTGTTCTTGAGAACTTATCTGCTGAACAGCTAACTTTTCTTCCAAAACTTTTTCCCTTATGAAAAAATGTTTTAAGTCGATATGCTTTGTTCTGTGATGAAACTCTGGATTTTGAGCTAATCTTACTGCTGCAGAGTTATCTATTTGCAGTACTGGAATGTGATCTAATTTTATGATGGCTGAGAATAGTCTATTCAACCATATCACTTCTTTTGTAGCTTCATTTGCAGCAACAAGTTCCGCTTCAGTAGTTGAAGTAGCAACAATACTCTGTCTATGGACCATGTCCATTTTTCATTATCATCACTGGCTAATGCTGCTTGATATATTTCTTCAGCATATAAGACGTAATCTTCAAAAGATGACGGAATTTGAATAGAGCTTCTGCTCCTAAGATTATATCTTCTTTCTTCATCTTCCCTCTCTTCAGTTCTTTCGTTATTATCTTCTTCAAGATCAGCTTGTAAATCTCTGTCTTGATCTTCTATGGTTTCTTCTGAATTATTCAGGCTGCTTTTTTGTATATATTGCGAAACATTATTACTTGTTTCTACGTTATTTTCTTGAATTATTTCTTCAGGAGACCTCTCAACTTGGTTACATATACTTATGTCTTCATCAAAAGTAACATCTCTTGAAAGAATTACCTTCCGCTCTTCCTTCAACCAAATTCTGTATCGTTCATCTCCATCATAACCCAGTAAATTTCCTTTAACTGCCTTTTTATTCATTTTACGTCTCTTTTGAGCAGGAACATGAGCATAACAGTTCGAACCTATTATTCTCAAATGTTTTATTCTTGGTTTTTTACCATGCCACAATTCATATGGACTTGCACCATCCACTGATGACTTTCCAGTTCTATTGAGAATATAAATTGAAGTGTTAACAAATTCAGCCCAGAGACTCGGAGGAAAATCTGCTTCAGGATTCGAGTTTTTCAGCGTCCTGGCCATCTCTATTATTGTCCGATTTTCCCTCTCTGCGCTTCCATTCTGCTGAGGAGAGTATGGTGCAGTAAGTCTTTGAACAATTCCTCTCTGTTTCAAAATGTTTCTCACTTCTTGGTTATCAAATTCTCCGCCATTGTCACTCAACGCTTCTTTAATTGTGTGATTCAAGGTTCTGCAATGTGATAACATCTCTGTTAAGGCAGTTTTTGCCTCAGATTTTTCTTTCAGGAAATATCCATATCGATATTTTGTATAAACATCTTTGATGACAAGCAGGTACCTTTTATGCTGAAAAGATTTGTCGAACGGTCCACAAATGTCTGCTACAATAAGTTCACCAGGTTCATTCACTTTGTTTCTTGTACCAAAAGGCAAACGATGAGCTTTTCCAAATATACACGGTTCACAAGTATATTTTTCATTTTTAACATTTATATTCAATTCTCTCTTAAGTTTTGCTTGTACATGGCGAATATCCTGATGTCCCCACCGTTCGTGGTATAACTGTAGAGTAGAATTATCAGAAATTGCTAAATTCACATTATTTCCACTATCAGACATTTTCTTTATAGGGTTAATTGAGCTTTTGAATAAGCCACCTCCTATGGATCGTTCTCCAGTTACCATTATTTCATCATTTATTTTCAGTGAACAGTGTCTAGCAGTTGATTCAAAAATACTATTTAAGTTCTTATCTTGTGCTGCAAGAACTGAAAATAGGTTTCTGGAAATATTTGGCACATACCATACGTCATGCAAAGTAATTACTTTCGTCGAATTCCAACCAACATTTGAGTTAGCTTCTATAGTGCCTTTTCCTAAAGCTTTGAGAACTTCGTTACCAGCTGCTCTTATTTGTTGAACAGATTCAAATTCTTCGTAGTCCATAAAATATTCAAGTGAATTAGCTAAATGCCTAGTGGCGCCATTGTCGATCCACCACGTATTACTGTCTTCTTCAGCAATATATGCCTCATCAGATGTGAACATGCTTACATTTACTGAAGTGTGACCTTCTGTGGAGGTAGTGTTGGAATGCTTATTTTTCGGTGGTTTACCATCGGCAATCCATTTTCTGCATACTTTAACCCAGTGGCCTTTCTTCTTACAATAGTTGCAGAAACTATTCTTCATGAATTCTCTCCTACCTTGTGCAGTTTGTTTTTCTTGGCTTCTCTTGTTTGCGTTGAAAACTAGAGCTTCTTGTAAATTTTCTTTTGTTTCCTGATTTTCAGATCTTGTGAAATTACGTTCATACATACATAGCTGAACAGACAATTCATCTATCGTTTTGTCTTGCTCTTTTGTTAAAAGCATCCAGCTTGAACGAAAAGTTTCATATGCACTTGGAAGAATATAAAGAATTTTACAGATAATCATAAGGTCAGGAAGAACATTTTTTCCTTTGGTTTTCAAACCATTATTAAGGTCATTGAATATGCGTTTCAACTTGGCAATATGTGTGGAAACATCTTCACTATTGGTCCACTTGAATGAGAAGAATTGGGTACATAAATGAAATAGTTGATCTTGAGACGAAGCTTCAAATTGCTGATTTAGGGACACCCATACTTCACGAGCACTCTCTTTGTCCATTATTTTCTGATATACCACATCACTCACAGCACTTGTTATCATAGATTTTGCATAACTGTTTGCTTTTCTATACAAATCTGCATTTTCTTTGTATATCTTCAGTTCTTCCGATTTTGCGCTAAATCCTGGATGAACTGGTTGTACTAATTTTCCATCTATAACTTCTAGAGCTCCTTCATGATAGTCCAGTAAGTCTCTTATTTTATGTTTCCATATAGGCCAATCAGTTTCCCCATTCAAATGTTTGATATGGCGAATAAGATCCATTTCTTATACTTTTGATTCACTCACCATCTACAGAAAACACTCCAGAAAGCGTTCTGGGCCCGTAACCTATTGTAGACTTTGTAATTCTGTAGGATTTATTGAATTAATAAATACCTTGGATCTGACAGAACAAAAACTTATGACATACTTATTATATTTTTGTTTTCAAAGATTGCTATATGTGATAAACTATATCTAACACTTGATAACATTTTCAACAGAACCCAATCGTTTGAGACCCTTTTCGTAAAAAAATCGAAAAATACAGACATTGTGACGAAATGATAGCACGCTGTTCCTTGCGGAACACGTGCGCAAAAATGTTTTTACTAAAATCGGCCATAACTCCGAAACCGCTTGATAGATTTCGCCCATCAACGAACTCGTCTGAGATATTTACGCTCCAAACCCACCTTGCAAATTTCAATCCTCTCACTCCTTTCGTTCGAGAGTTATCGTGTCTACGGCCGGCCGGACAGAATTGATTTCGACCTCGGATTCTTGATCAGTGAGTCGAACCAAATCGTTTGAGACCATTTTCAGCCAAATATTCGAAAATTACAGACATTTGGGCAAATTGATAAGCACTCTGTTCCGAGGAACTAGAGCGCCAAAAAAAGAAATTTGAAAAATAAATTCTAGAATATTGAAATAGATTCTAATTATAAAAAAAACAAGTTTCGTATGACAATTGCTCAAAACAGGTTTAAAGTACCTACAAATAGTAGATATTCCATAAAACATGTATGAAAGAAGAGAAGTAATAATGAACAAGAGCGCCAAAAATTACCTTGTAATCGATCAAAAATTTCCTGATCTACGTTCACCAAATTTTCTATAACAAGTTGAAGAATGGGCTGATATTTGAACACGAATGCGAAATTCGAAAACGAGCGACGAAGGAGCGAGTTTTCGTACGCATGAGTGTTGGAATTGCCTTCTGCAACGAGTATTAGACGATATTTTCTCAATTTCAGACAAGTTTTGTAAAATACTGTTGAAATTTAATGAAAAAAAGCACTCAGTTCCGAGGAACTAGAGCGCCAATTAGAATTATACATCCTAGTGACTTTTGTATTGTATCTTGGCAGTTGGTGTGACTGTTACGAAAGTTGACAGATCATTGAATTTGAATTGTACGTAGAGCATGGAGATCAGATTTAACAGTTTCCTAATATCATGAATGATTCAAAATTAGCAAGAAGTAAATCTCTAGAACCTTATTTTTTTATGAAAATAAAACCTTTCCTCTCAACAATTATTTCCCCTTATCCAGATTATCTTATATTGACCATAGTTGACGTGTGTTGAAATTTGATAGGATCGAATGTCAGTGCTGACTACCACAAAACGAAAAATATAACTAGAAACAATGCGGGAATGAGTTCATTCCAGCACTGTTTTTAGTGCTGGAATGAACTCATTACGATACTGAAATAGAGAAAGAATAATTATATCATTCTGTGAAAACAGAAATACGATTTATTTTTGAAATTTTGAAAATTCATATATTCGAAAGTATTAGCTTGTTAGAGTTAAAAATGATATAATTGGATTCTTATGGTAAAACTGCTTATTGAAAAAAATTTAATTTGGAATTTGTTATGTAAAAAAATTTTTTTTTTGTTACTCCGAAACCATCTGTCTGATTTTGCCCAACTGTCTTGCTCATTCCGTTCGAGAGTTATCGTGCCTACGGCCGGCGGGCCGGCCGGACAGAATTAATTTCGACCACGGATTCTTGATCAGTGAGTCAAACCAAATCGTTTAAGACCATTTTCATCGAAAATTTCGAAAATTACAGACATTTGGGCAAATTGATAAGCACTCTGTTCCGATGAACAAGAGTGCCAAAAAGTGGGAGAGCCCTATGGACAGCAGGGACGGGCCGAAACCAAATTTTTGGGGAGGGAATCATTGAAAATTTTCCAACTCTAAGAAACCCAGAACATCAAAACTTGTTTTCCGAAATTCAAGCTTATCTATTTCTATTATTAAAAGAAAGGAACAAACTGCGTACAAACTTGTTTTCCGAAATTCAAACTTATCTATTTCTATTATTAAAAGAAAGGAACAAACTGCGTACTCACATATTTACGTTGCTAAATTCAATAGAAATAAAAGATTTTTAAAATGCCGCTCGACAGTGAGAAACAGCTCAAATTGGTACCAGATGGTTTGTTTTATGACACACTCCAGTCGGCGAAACTGAAACATCTAGAGAGCTACCCGCTTTGGGATATCGCAATATTATGATAAATATTATTTTTTGCCGGCTACACACATTGACCGAAAACCAGTGAATATTGAATTTACGGCAACAGGAAGGTTTACAAGAGTACATGTTGTTATTCCATTATTCCGTCCCTAGGCGGTCAAATTCCTTCATATTTTATAACAATTTTTTCGGAAATATTCCAACTCATTTCAACATTGGGGGGAGATCATTACCGAATTTTTGAAAACTCATATCTCCGAAAGTATTAGTTTATTAGAGTTGAGAATGATATCAATGGAGTCTTATCATGAAACTGCATCTTAAAAGGAAATAATTTAAAATTTGTAATGGAAATTTTATTTTTTGTTACTCCGAAACCGCCTGGCCGATTGTGCCCAATAACGAACTTAACCGAGATATTTATCTCTCAAACCTAATCTGAAAATTTCAACTGTCTAGCTCATTCCGTTCGAGAGTTATCTTGTTGACGCCCAGCCAGCCGAACAGAATCGATTTTGACCACGGATTCTTGGTCAGTGAGTCGAACCAAATCGTTTAAGACCATTTTCAGCCAAAAATTCGAAAATTACAGACATTTGGGCAAATTGATAAGCACCCTGTTCCGAGGAACAAGAGCGCCAAAAAGGCGTTCCTTGTTGGTACAGATCAAAGGAAATTATATTATTGGAGTTTTATCTCCCTCTCTCTCTCTTTACACCTACGTTCATTACCCCCAGGCTCCTGTCTTTACCTATTGTTCTTTCCAGCACAGTTTTATTTTGGTGATTATTTGGAAGAATATCTTATGTTTTTGTTTTGAGAATTCAAATTATGTGATACTAGTGATACAATATCAACGAAATTTGCTGGTCGACATTCTACAATTAATTACCATTTTTTAATTGGATCGAATTTGTATTTTTCGGGTTATTGAGGAAATAACAACAAAATTTCAGATGGGTCTAACTCCAAAACCGTTTGTCCGATTAGGCCTTCTAACAAACTTAGATGTCGCATTCGGATGCGCAACCTACCCTGAAAATTGCACGTTGCTTTTTTCCGTTCGCGAGTTGTCGTGGAAATATCACCCATCCAGATACTGAACTAGCCCAACGCTGTTCGGTTTCCAGTACACATTTCTTCAATAACTCCTACAAGTTATAACACGATCGGATCTTTGGCTGTAAAGTCAGGTTTTGAAGGCAACCTACAAAATTTCAGCAATATAGGTATCAGACAGATAGTTTCTGAGATACATAATATTTTTGGCGCTCTTGTTCCTCGGAACAGAGTGCTTATCAATTTGCCCAAATGTCTGTAATTTTCGAATTTTTAACTGAAAATGGTCTTAAATGATTTGGTTCGACTCACTGATCAAGAATTCTTGGTCGAAATCGATTCTGTCCGGCCCTCCGTTGTCACGATAACTCTCGAACGAAAGGAGATAGAGGATTGAAATTTGCAGGGTAGGTTTGGAGCGTAAATAGCTCGAACGAGTTCGTTAACGGGCGAAAGCCACCAAGCGGTTTCAGAGTTATGGCCGTTTTTATTAAAAGCTGTTTTTTATGAATATTTCCGAAACCGATCAGTCGATCTATCTGAAATTTAGCATTAAATTGTAGAATAATGACCTTTATATGCATGCGAAGTCTTGAATTGATCGGATTGCCGTAAAGTGTCAAAAAAAAATTTCAAAATTTTGTTCCTTCAATAACTTCTCGAACAGATAGAGTTAGGCAGTTGAAATTTTCAGAGTAGGTTTGGGTGATGAATATCTCGGTTCATTATTGGGTAGAATGATGCTTTCGGAGTAAAGAAAAAAAAATTTTTTTTTACATTACAAATAACAAATTCAATTTTTTAAAGATGCAGTTTCATCATAAGAATCCATTGTTATCATTTTCAACTCTAACAAGCTAATACTTTCGGAGATATGATTTTTCAAAATTTCAATAATACATCGTAGTTCTATGCATTCGCAGAATGTGCAGAATCTAGCTATTAGAGATAAATGGACAATCTGCTATGATTGTCTCCAGCCTCGCTCTAGACATTTCGATGATATTTTCCTTGGGTATTTCGGGTTGTGAAAACTATGCACCGAGTGTAAGTTGCAACAACCCATTCCACGAGGTTGAATCATTGCAGATTGCTCATTTAATCTTGATAAATAAATTTAATGACAATTTTTGAAGCATTAAAGCATTGCAGATTGCTCTTTTATTTTAAATGATAATTTTTGAAGCATTTTTTTTAAACGTCACTTTTTTTAAATTTAATTTCATTCATGATGCAGTTCTATCATTAGAATCCATTGATATAATTCCCAACTCTGCGAAAGCAATACTTTCGGAGATATAATTTGTCTGTTTGAACAAGAGCGCCAAAAAGCTCGTGTCCACAGGGCTTGAACCAATTTTTTTTAATATATTTTTCGAAAATTTCTAGTGATAGGATCCACAAGAAATTTCACATGAGTATTTGTGTCTACATTCTACAACTAATTAATTATTACCAAGTTTTCATTCGATCGGATCTGTATTATTTGAAAACAAAATTTGTACTTTGAAACCTTTTGGCCAATTATGCCCATTAACCCATTTTCAGTCGCATTTGGATGCGCGACCTACCCTGAAAATTTCGAGTTGCTATCTCTTTCCGTTCGAACTTCCAGCTACTGAACTCGCCCAATTCTGCTCCGATCTCCAATAATTTAGATCCGATCGTATTCAAATTTGGAACTTGGCTGTAAAGATAGGTTTTGAAGGCTCTCGCAAAATTTCAGCGATATCGGACGGATAATTTCCGAGATACTTTTTCAATGATTTTTCTTTAATTTCAGATTGATATAATTCCAAGACCGTTCGGTTAATTGTTTTTTTTCAACAAACTCAAATGTCAAATGTCAAATATATATATATATATATAGAAATAAAGTTTACATGTAATAGCATTTCAAGGTATCAAAATTCGATAAGAAACATCAGATCTATATTAGTTAAAACGTTACCATATGAGGAATTCAGAGAATATGGGAAAACATTGAACATATCGTTCAAGAAAACATTCAATAAAGTGAAAAATGACAATTGCCGTCAATTTGAGAAGCTTGTTAAAAACCAGTTGAGAAATTGTGTCTTGTTCAACGACAATTCAAATTGGTTCAAGAATATGTCTGACGTTGACATACCATGTGATATTGCGGATTTTTTATCATTAGGGCCAGATTTCAGTGTTGAGTGTTATGATGCGAAAATGCTGTCAAAAAACATACTGATGGATGTGGAAAACATATTAACTGATGTTCCACATGAACAAAGAGACACTCTCAGGGCGCAAACTTCCAATATTGTTACAAATTACATGAATAGGTCAAAAAACTTTAAACCATCAATGTTACAAAGAACTTTTGAAAAAACTAAAAAATTCCTAAAATCCAACCCTGAGTTATATATTGTAAAGGCTGATAAAGGAGGCTGCACGGTTGCTATTACGAAAAAAAGTTACATAGAAAAAACTTCCGAGCTTCTGAATGATGGAAAAACTTATGTTCCCTTAAACAAAGATCCTACACAAACCAACCAACGAAAGTTTAATGAACTACTGGGAAAAATACACTCTAGTAGGGAAATTACTGACCAACAGCTGAAAAGTTTCAGAGTTTATAATACATCGTGTCCAAAACTATATACGTTACCCAAAATACATAAACTGAATGTCCCGATGCGACCAATTGTAAGTTCAATAGGATGTGTAACTTATAGAATATCTAAATTCATTGCTGATATTCTGAAACTCGCTTTTGAGGACAAAAATGATCATAATATCAAGGACACTTTTTCCTTTGTGGATAAGATCAATGGGATAACGTTACCACCTGGATATTTTTTGGTTTCGCTAGATGTCATCTCGTTATTTACGAATATCCCCTTAGATTTCGTTTTGGAAATCTTAGATGAAAGTTGGGACGAAATAAATGCATTCAACGAGCACTTGCAGTTTACGATTGAGATCGAATGTAGTGGAAAGCTTGCGTTTTTAGACACGGAGGTAATTAGAGGTAATGATGATAAGGTTATTTTAAATTGGTTTCAAAAGCCAACAGCTTCTGGTAGATTCATTAATTATCACTCAAATCATCCATACAGCCAGAAAGTAAACACCTTGATAGAATTAAAAAATAGAATTAAATATGTTTCTAATGAAAGGTTCTTGGAAGGGAATTTGAAAAGACTTTTTGATATTTTTTTGAATAATGGCTATCCAAAAGCCATTCTGAGAAAAATAATTTACAACCCTGTATCTAACAGAAGTCACGAAAGTGAGCACCAGCAGAACCTGAAGTTCAAGAGAATACCATATGTGAAAAGTTTAACACCACATATTGCCAGAGTGTTCAGTCAGTATCCGGACATAAAAATGGCGAAATATGATTTATCGAAAAATTTAAAACTATTTTCGAAAACTAAGGATAGGACACCTGTGGAATACTGTACACATTCAGTTTATAAGATTTCTTGCTCGAACTGTGAAAAATGCTACATTGGTCAAACCCAACAGTGGCTGAAACAGAGAATAACGCAACACAAAAGCGATTATCGAATTGGCAAAAATTCCTGTGCCCTGGTAAAACATTGTAGTGAGACGGGACACAATTTCAACTTCAACTTAAATCATATTAAAATCCTGGAAAATGATTCGAACTATAAAAATAGGCTATTTCTTGAAATGCTACAGATAAGAAACCATGATAATGCAGTGAACTTCAAATCGGATACTGATCAATTGAGTAATATTTACAGTAATATTCTTAACAAATTATAATGTTTTTATGTATTGTCAGCTAGATGTCTCTCATATGCTGATTTTAAAATTCATATGTCTGCAACATACCGTCTGAAGGTGTTAATTTGTCTCATTATGTCTGGTTTTTTTCGTTGATTGTTGACTGAGTAGATATATGTACAATTTTTAATAATTGATTCTTCGAAGGATATTTTAAATTCGTTGACTGATTCATGTTCATGCTTAGGTATAGGATTACAACTACAATCTTGTAAGTTTTTAAAAGCTCATTTGTTAAGTTCTGTATGTTTATGAAATGTGGCATTGTGCTCTTTTCAGTTTTCTCCTGAAGAAGTCATAAATAAAATGACGAAATATTGAGATTTGAAGAAAACGTAGTTTTGTTCTGATAATAGACCACTACCCTGATAAAATTACCCACTATATATATATATATATATATATATATATATATATATATATATATATATATATATATATATATATATATATATATATATATATATTTATCTAATAGACGTATCCAGTCCCGGTACACTCTGAAGGCTACCTCAGACCCATATGATCCAAAATGTTTTCAGGAGTATATAGACAAAAAATGGGTTCAAGCCCTGTGGACAGGAGCTTTCTGGCACTCTAGTTCAAACAGACAAATTATATCTCCGAAAGTATTGGTTTCTCAGAGTTGGGAATTATATCAATGTATTAATATAATAGAACTGCATCCTAAAGGAAATTCAATTCAAATAATAGTTTATTTATCAAGATTAAATGAGCAATCATGAGAATGAGAAAAGCACCATGGAAGAAATCAAATTAAATCTGGCCAATTTTGCCCAATAACGAACTTAACCGAGATATTCATCTCCCTAAACTACTCTGAAAATTTCAACTACCTACCTCATTATCCGTTCGAGAGTTATATCTATGTCTATGGATGAAAAGCAGTCTCACTACTCTCAGATCTCTTACTTCATGTTCAGTTCCGAAATGTAAGAATTTTCTGAGAAAAACTAATATCGGAGCAAACAACTGAGATTTAACTCACTTCGCTCACAATTCTTCGATTGATTAGTCTCAGGAACATGGAACATCATTTGACATTATGACAATTCATATTCATACATAGAATAATATCATTCTGTGACAACGTTGAAATACGATTTATTATTGAAATTTTGAAAAATCATATCTGAGATTTTTCTCACTTCGCTCACAATTCTTCGATTGATTAGCATAGACAAGATATACTATGATTTATTAGTCTCAGGAACATCATTTGACATTATGACAATTCATATTCATACATAGAATAATATTATTCTGTGACAACGTTGAAATACGATTTATTATTGAAATTTTGAAAAATCATATCTCCGAAAGTATTAGCTTGTTAGAGTTAAAAATGATATGATTGGATTCTCATGAAAAAACTTTTTATTAAAAAAAATTTAATTTGGAATTTGTTTCGTAAAAAAAAAATTTTTTTTTTGTTACTCCGAAACCATTTGTCCGATTTTGCCCAATAACGAACTTAGCCGAGATATTCATCCCCCAAACCTACTCTGAAAATTTCAACTCTCTAGCTCATTCCGTTCGAGAGTTATCGTGCCTACGGCCGGCCGGCCGGCCGGCCGGCCGGCCGGCTGGACCGGCCGGACAGAATGAATTTCGACCACGGATTCTTGATCAGTGAGTCGAACCAAATCGTTTAAGACCATTTTCATCGAAATATTCGAAAATTACAGACATTTGGGCAAATTGATAAGCACTCAGTTCCGAGGAACTAGAGCGCCAAAAACGGGTAGATTGAAAATATAACTCCTTAGGCATCTTGAGAGGGGAAGGAATTTTTTTCTGTCGAAAAAGTTGTATATTCGTCAAACTTCTCGAATCCCGAATCATTCCGCCGACTTTATGATCCCACATACACTCCGCAAGTATCTTCAGCCAACGTCTTCGAACCCAGCGCTGTTGCCAGCTCTTCGGGACTAATTGCGCCAATTTCGATATACGAAAGGGCGCGAAAACGAAGCTGGAATCGTTTACATTGTTTTAGTTGTGTTATGAAATGATTTAAATGTCTGCAAGAAGGAAGCTGATGATGAAAAGTGCAACAGGTACGTAAATAAGAGCCATTAGGAGTTCTATAGGTACAGTATTTCATTTGATGTAAAATTACAATTTTTTCCAATTGAAAACATTTGGCTTAAGTTTTACAATATAATACCATATTGTTGACATAAATATATGTTTCCGGCTTATCCCATGTTCAAGACTGAACAATGTCAAGAATATAGTATCATATTGAGAAACTTAAGCCAAGTTTTTCTTTACCTTAATAACTTGTCAAAATGTTTCACCAAGTGATTAGCGAGAATTCATTATCTACAATAATTTTTACTAACACATATTTTTTTTCAGAATGTCAGAGCATATACAGGGTCTTCCTTAACGACATGCTAATATTTAAGGGGGCAATTCTTCAACTCATTTTAAGAAAAAACTTCCCATGATGGTATGTCCTAAAAGTCTTAACTTTTGAGATACAGGGTGATAAAATTGTTTGCTGCGATATGAAGTAATTTTAATTTAATTATTTTAATCAAGAACAGAGCATATGACAAGAAAATTTATTTTTTGGATTCTCATTCATTTTGGAACAAATCTGATCTCTCTATTTGCTTTCAGCCGATGCACAAATATTTCACACCGCCTCAGATTTTTGAGGAATTGATCCTGAAGTAAAATGATTTTTACTTTTTTTAGGTGGAAACCGTGTGTCGGTCAAAGAAAACCCATGGGATCAAATTTGCTCGAAAATGAATGAGGATCTTAAAGGTAATTTTTATTTGAAAAGAAAGCAGTGGCGTAGTATTTTTTTCTCCAAAAATATTCAATGCAAAACTCGTATGGACGTCACTGGTAGAGAAAACGAAAATTTTTGTACTTCACAAAATGCACCTTGATGCATAGAATACATGTACCAAATCTTATGAAGATGTCTGCAATATTATCTCAGTTATTATTTAAAAACTGATTTTTTTTCAACATTTTATCACCACGTATCTCAAAAGTTAAGACTTTCAGGATACGTTCATGGGAAGTTTTTTCTTAAAATAAATCACCACCTTAAATATTAGCATGTCTTTAAGGAACACCCTGTAACTGCGAAGGTACTATTGGTGCTTGATGAGGGGAAAGAGTCTTGCCGAGAATGAAGTTACGCAATATTAGTTAGAATTGGAAGAAGTAGAAGAGAAGAAAAGAGGAAAAGAGTAAATTTGAAGTGACGAGAAAAGTATCAATATGGGAGACAAATGAGAGTAGATGCATTAAAAATTAAATGGATCCGAATGAATGCTACATATGAAGGCTCTACGAAACCGAAGAATATAAGGGACGATGAAAAAGATGATATGTCTTCAATAGAAAGTCTATTATTCCAGATTAATTTCTTTTGTTAACATTTTAGAAGCAATATTATTTTATCCAAAAACGGCGTATGTTGATTGATTCTTTCAACGCTGAACAAGATTTGCCTTTTATTCAGTCAACATTATCTACACCTATACATTTCTGTACACCGTTTGCGTAAAATAGTTGAATATTTCCCCAAATTTAGAAGTGCACTAAATGTTTTTTGGATTCTGAAAAATATCCATAAAATAAAAATGTTTTTTTTTTTAATTTACTTCGGCGTAAGAAAGACTAGATATTTGCCAGAAGCCATATATAGAACAATATTGCCTAATGAACAGTAGCATAACTAATAACATATGAAACAACTTTTCTGTAACGTTTCGGATACTAAAGCAGATTCCTTCATCAGACACCAAGCGAAGATCTTAAGAATTATATGTGATGACACTAATACTGAAATTTGTTAAGCCGACAGCCGATAGTCTTTGGAAAAATATTGTAACACAGTTCCACTTTGCATAGAAATTTCCAAGTTCGAATTCATTATTCAACCTATTCAACCAAATATGGTATATTCATCTTGAGCAATTTGTAAAATTGTTTTCTTTGATCAACAAAATACAGAGCGGCTCCTTTATGTTATCTTTTTATGTCATCAGACTCTGTAATTGCAATCGAATTACAAATATCTACATATGTTTCTAACGCAGAAGCAATTTCAAAATAATGAAATTTTTTATTTCATAGATATTTTCCAGAGTTTAAGAGAGAAAACCAAGAAAGGAACCATTCAGTGATGAATTCACCTCCCAAAGTATCCTTTAATTATTTCTTGAATAGATGGTATGGGCTTTTTGCAATCGTCCTTCTCTGAAATTACAGTCGCACTTGCATGTGCAGATGCAGAGAAAATGGAATAAAAATTACAAAATTCCTAAGAATTAAATTGACTTTAGAAAGTGATGGTTGCCAAAAAATTGAGAACAAATGTGGGCATGCTTTAGTCACAGAATGATTAAGTTTTCTTAGACTAAATAAGATGAGACTACAGCGAGATATAATAAGCTTTGAAGAAGATTTTTTTCAAATTTGTCAAAAAATGATTCGGATCAAATCTTTTATTGAATTGATATTTAATTATAAATGTGGGACAGCTCTGTGGACAGGGACTTTGGCGCTTTCGTCAAACTACTAGCGAGTTATTATTCAAACTTTGACAAATCATATCTCCAAATATTGGATTCTCAGAGTTGGATATCAATGCATTCTTAAGATAGAACTGCACGATAAAAAAAGTAGAAAAGCCCCGTGGGCAGGAGATTTTGCGCACTTGTTCAAACTTTGACAAATCATATCTCCGAAAGTGGGTATTGGTTTCTTAGAGCTGGGAATTATTTCAATGGATTCTTATGATACAACTGCATCATGAAAGAAATGAATTTCAAAAAAGTGTCATTTAATAAAAAAAAAATGCCAAAAATAAGTCCGAAACCACGAACTTATCGGAGATGTTCATTCCTTAAATCCACTCTGAAAATTATATTATATCAATTGAAACCGGGCCAATAGTCCGGTTTTATTTTTACTGGTGATATTCTGAACCCAATTCGATTAACTTACCAAAGTATATATTTCCATCATCATATGGATTATCCACGGGCATTAAAATATCACTTAAAAAAATAATATCATATTATAACCCTGAGAATTCTACGATCGAGTAATTATAGCATTCTGTGAAAACATAGAAGTAAGATTTATTATTGAAATTTTGAAAAATCATATCTCCAAAAGTAGTTGTTAGAGTTTTAAATAATATCAGTGGATTATTATGAGAAAACTGCATATAAAAAAAAACAATTTTAAATTTGTGATATAAGAAAAATATTTTTATATTCACCTACTGTGAAGATTGGAACTATCTTGCTCATTCTGTTTGAGAGTTATCTTGTTAGCGGATGGCCGTACGGCGATTTTGATTTTTGAGTCGAACCAAAACGTCTGAGACCATTTTCAGCCAATAATTCAATTATTCGAAAATTACAGACATTTGGGCGAATTGATAACAAAAGCGCCAAAAACATAGTATCACAGTGTCACTTCAGATAGAAATTTCGAAGTTCTAACTATTTCTCCAACAAATTCAACTACCAAATATGGCCAATTCCAATTGTGTAATTTGGGAAATTGTTTTGTATGTTCAACAAAATACAAGTCGACTCCGTATGTTTTCTTTTCATGTGAGTGGTATTCCGTCATCAGAATCTTTGTTTTAGTCTAATCCATTATGTCAATCTCTATAGATTGTACATACATATTCTGCTATTTTTGTTGCTTTTGTTGTTCGGAACAAAGTGCTTATCAATTGGCCCAAATGTCGGTATTTTTCGAATTGGCAGAAAATGGTCTTACAATTTCATAGAATGCTCTAATTATGAGATGTGTCAAAAACATTTTGTATTTAATTATTTTATGATGCAGTCTTATCACAAGAATCCATTGATATCATTCCCAACTCTTACGATGGGTTGCACAAAGCTTTGACAGCTCTTAATTGCCAATTCAGGTAGACAGCCTTGCAGTCCTTGACCCTCTTATGGCAAAAGCATGAACATCACTGAACATCGCTTATGGTTTCCGCATCACAGAGGGTCAGAGTTCCTAAGGATTTCCCTAGATGCAGCTGATGAGATTTTCTTCCTACCTGTTCGCAACAACTGGGATTATGTTTCCTAGAACTCCTTCAGCTGTCATTCAGTGTGGCAATGTTATGCTGACGATTGGTAATAGCCATGAAACTGGTTCGTATTTGCCCCTGTATGACGCTTTCCTCATTAGGGGAACACTGAGCGATGAGGGGACCAGCCCGTATCCACGAAATATTAGTTGATAGTTAAAATCAATGAATATTTATCCGTGTGTCTTTCAGCTAATACTGTAATTTGCAGTGTAAAAATTTCAGAAAAAGTGTCATCAAAAAATAATTGGTCAAGTTTTCGCTTTGTATCTGATGAAGGAGTCCGATTTAGTCTCTGAAATATTACAGAATGGTTTCGTTACTGTTTATTATGTTAATTTTTTGCAAAATGATCCATGAAGAAATTATATTTGTCCTCAACACTCCTTCAGAATTATGATTGAGAATTCGAAATAAACAGCTCCCATGACAACGATTCCATATACCAGGCTTGTATAAGCGTTCATGTGTGTGGTTTTTAGGTTTGTATATCAAAAGGAAGAAGTATCTGATTTTGAAGTTTTATTTGAACAATCCACAATTAACAATTCTCATGACGATGACTACCTATACCGGGCTCGTATAAGTTTTCGTATGTGTTGGTTTTGGGTTTGTATATCGAGAGGAGGAAATATATTATTTTCAAACTCTCGCTCTACAGCGTTGCCGGATGTAAGGGCTCAAGACGTTGATCAACTATACGAATTATATACAGCGAGCTAATGTGAGCAGAAGCGCCCTCGCACTGGCCAAACTCTGAAGCTTTTCTGTATATAATATGATGTATCACCGCTTTTTCAGACCCATCTGAAAATTTACCCCTGGCATCCCCTAACGTCCCTGAGTACAATTCTATAGGTAAACGTTACCAGACCCGGAGTCGGGTCTGAAAACGTCACTTTTGGACTGTATAATCGGTAAAGTATGTCGATTTGGGTCTGTATGTGCGGTCGAACAAATCTATATATATATATATATATATATATATATATATATATATAATACTCGTTATACTTTTCCATTTTATTAAACTTATCCGCGTTATCCTATTTTCTTATTACATATATATATATATATATATATATATATATATATATATATATATATATATATATATATATATATATATATATATATATATGTAATAAGAAAATAGGATAACGCGGATAAGTTTAATAAAATGGAAAAGTATAACGAGTATTTCCGCAAAAAGAGCAGAGATAATCATTCTGCTGGTACCTGCCGACACGTGTTTCTACTAGTTGGCTTCTTCAGGACAGGGCAACCAAGAAACCAAGAAAAAGGTGCCTGTTTTCAGTTATATATTATTCTGCTGGTACCTGCCGACACGTGTTTCTGCTAGTTGGCTTCTTCAGGACAGGGCAACCAAGAAACCAAGAAAAAGGTGGAAAGATAACTGAAAACAGGCACCTTTTTCTTGGTTTCTTGGTTGCCCTGTCCTGAAGAAGCCAACTAGCAGAAACACGTGTCGGCAGGTACCAGCAGAATGATTATCTCTGCTCTTTTTGCGGAAATACTCGTTATACTTTTCCATTTTATTAAACTTATCCGCGTTATATATATATATATATATATCACGATGGCGTACCATCTGGCTTCCGTATAGATTTGTAGCGTTGTGACATCCTGCAGTATACACGTCTGTGTATATAGAGCAACTTAATTGCATCGAGATCACGCTCAAAGTGGGTTCCTACCATTTGGCATCAATGGAAAAAAGATATATGCCTGGATACGGAATGATATTTACATTTTTTCTGAAGAAGTGTATGATATTTATAATGGTTCATATGGTTCGCGTACGATATGGCTTCCGATAAATTATTCATCGGTTGGAGAGTAGACTGCCAGATGTTCCCTTATCTTTGATGTAACAGATAAGACAAATGAATTCGACGTTTTTTCAAGCTCTCTGTTTTCAGGCGGAATTAGTGTGGACAGATCGAATTATATTTTTATGTATTGAAATATAGGACTAAACGTAACAGGTTTCTTGATTAATACGATTCGGATTCTGATTATTTTTTGAGAGTAATATCCTGGATTTTAGTAACTCCCAAAATTGAATTATTTAAATTTTTGATTGAATTATTTCTTAAATTCAATTCAGTAACTTTTGTACGGTAGGTACCTACGATTGTTTGATATTGAGATATAGGTGGATTATTACATTTATTACTTTTGAATAATTTCGCAAAATGTCTGTAATTCCGTTGCTATTGCAACAACATATTTGAAACACAAAACTTCTACAGAGTCTTTCTTGTGGTTCAAACTGAAAGGCGTTCTCAAAACTGTTTTCGGAGGGTATTTCGAATTATGATATAAATTGGAATTTTTCCTTTCGGCAAATTCCAAATTTTGGCCGAAAATAATCTATAAAAAATGGGTTCAAGCCCTGTGGACAGGAGCTTTCTGGCACTCTAGTTCAAACAGACAAATTATATCTCCGAAAGTATTGGTTTCTCAGAGTTGGGAATTATATCAATGTATTAATATAATAGAACTGCATCCTAAAGGAAATTCAATTCAAATAATAGTTTATTTATCAAGATTAAATGAGCAATCATGAGAATGAGAAAAGCACCATGGAAGAAATCAAATTAAATCTGGCCAATTTTGCCCAATAACGAACTTAACCGAGATATTCATCTCCCTAAACTACTCTGAAAATTTCAACTACCTACCTCATTATCCGTTCGAGAGTTATATCTATGTCTATGGATGAAAAGCAGTCTCACTACTCTCAGATCT
The DNA here is from genome assembly GCA_937662695.2 of Halyzia sedecimguttata. Classification (NCBI taxonomy): domain Eukaryota; kingdom Metazoa; phylum Arthropoda; class Insecta; order Coleoptera; family Coccinellidae; genus Halyzia; species Halyzia sedecimguttata. The sequence goes on along the minus strand of OW569414.2, from coordinate 49,293,945 downwards.
CTTACTTCATGTTCAGTTCCGAAATGTAAGAATTTTCTGAGAAAAACTAATATCGGAGCAAACAACTGAGATTTAACTCACTTCGCTCACAATTCTTCGATTGATTAGTCTCAGGAACATGGAACATCATTTGACATTATGACAATTCATATTCATACATAGAATAATATCATTCTGTGACAACGTTGAAATACGATTTATTATTGAAATTTTGAAAAATCATATCTGAGATTTTTCTCACTTCGCTCACAATTCTTCGATTGATTAGCATAGACAAGATATACTATGATTTATTAGTCTCAGGAACATCATTTGACATTATGACAATTCATATTCATACATAGAATAATATTATTCTGTGACAACGTTGAAATACGATTTATTATTGAAATTTTGAAAAATCATATCTCCGAAAGTATTAGCTTGTTAGAGTTAAAAATGATATGATTGGATTCTCATGAAAAAACTTTTTATTAAAAAAAATTTAATTTGGAATTTGTTTCGTAAAAAAAAAATTTTTTTTTTGTTACTCCGAAACCATTTGTCCGATTTTGCCCAATAACGAACTTAGCCGAGATATTCATCCCCCAAACCTACTCTGAAAATTTCAACTCTCTAGCTCATTCCGTTCGAGAGTTATCGTGCCTACGGCCGGCCGGCCGGCCGGCCGGCTGGACCGGCCGGACAGAATGAATTTCGACCACGGATTCTTGATCAGTGAGTCGAACCAAATCGTTTAAGACCATTTTCATCGAAATATTCGAAAATTACAGACATTTGGGCAAATTGATAAGCACTCAGTTCCGAGGAACTAGAGCGCCAAAAAACAGTTCAGTCCTAATGCTTAACAATTATAGGTCAAATCCAATTCTGTCCATCTGTCTGTTTGTGTTTTGCCGGCATTGAAAGTTGAATACAGAATATTTCGTCGAGTTAGTGAATGTTCTTGGAGGTATAACTTTTTGTTTCGATAATTTTCCTGGAAGCTTTATGAAAATGCAAGACTTAAATAATGGAAAAGATGAAATCATCCAAAATTTTTAGCGAATCGTAAAAAGTGTCCCTTCAGCTCTTTAACTTAACGATATGTTTCGGTATGTCTTTTGAATGATTTGATTTGAATTAGAAATGAGTTGGTTGAAAGTGAAAACACTTTTGATATTTGGTTCTTTATAATAACTCGAAAAATACAGCTTGAATCGAATCGAAACTTGGTGAATACTAACGGTATTTCCGAACTGAATAGTTCGAACATACCGTCACGAAGACTTATGCAGAATTTTGTGAGAATTGTATGCCATTTTAAATTCGAAGTTATTTTTTCGAATATTCCCGAAACTACTGATTTCAATATATTGAAATATTTCGGATGAATTATTCTCAATAATCCGGACTTCTAGCTCAGTAGATAGAACGAGTGACTCGGAACCTAAGAGGGTCAGTCAAGTCATAAAATCATAATCTTAATCATAATCGGATTTAGATAGATTTTTCAATTGGTGTGAGCTAAATAGACTTTTATTGAATGTTGAGAAGTGCAGTGTGATGTCATACCATCGTGGTGTTACAAATAATATATTATATTACGTTGGCGATAGTCTTTTGCATAGGGCGAGCAAAGTCAAAGATCTAGGTGTGGAACTGGACTCTAAGTTGACATTTAGTGATCACATTTTCAAAGTTAAAAAAAAATGTATGAAACTTTTAGGTTTTATTCAGCGTAATACTTCATTGTACAGCGTTGAAACGTTCAAGATAGTTTATTGCTCATTGGTTCGAAGTATTGCAGAATACGCATCGGTTGTATGGTCACCATCTTACGCCATATATGTGAATTGCCTGGAGAGAGTTCAAAATAAGTTCCTTCGAATATGCGCTTACAAACTTGGAGTTCCGCTAACGGAATTAAATTATGATCACATAAGATCAATACTTGGTATGACCTCTCTATCAGTTAGAAGGTCTCACCAGGACCTATTGTTTACATATAAGTTGTTGAACGGTGTGGTGGACTGTCCTCAGTTATTGTCTAAATTCAATTTTAACGCTCCGAGAATGTGTACTCGGAGCACGCACATCTTTTATCAGGACACCCCACGTACTAACTACAGAAAAAACTTCTATTTGCATCGTACCACCGGATTGTTCAATGACTTGACCCCTGAATTGGAAATTTTCGGGCTGTCTCTTCCTCGCTTTAAGGCCAAAGTTTTATCAATTGTTAATTGTTAGTATTAGGTCATAATATGTTCTATTTATTCTGCTCTTTAGGATGTTTGTATCTTTGTGTATTTTAAACATTGGTATTTTTGTCGTTTTTTTGATGCTTTTTATTATTGCTTTTGTGTTCAAATGGGATGTACCGTTGGTTTCATGTACAAAGTATTTACTTATGTGCACGAATATTAAATAAATAAATAAATAAATAAATAATCATGTCTATAGAAAGCGCGCCAAAGCAGATTGACTTCAGTATAAAAAAAAGTAAAAGTTTTAACAAAACACTGAGGAGTAGCCAGTTTCTGGGAGCCCGGGAGTTGAACCTTTTATTTAATTTTTACTTTATCTTGTTGAGACCCAATTGATAGTAAAAACTAATTTTCTGCTAATGTAATATATGTATTTCCTGGTTAAAATGTTTAGTATAGGCGAGTGAAAATACTCTGGATCGTAATATATCGAAATAAGTAGTATCGATACTTGAATCGTACCGCTTCGAAAGTATCGATACATGAAATATCGAGTATTCACATTCACGTATAAGTGTACAGTCGGAAAATAAATCATTTCGATTTGTGAATAATTTGTCTAAAAACTTTTACAACAAGTACATGTACATCTTACCTGTAAAGATCATATAATTTTCAATTAATTCATTGAAATATTTATTATAATAAAACACAATATGCTCATAGTACCTAATTAATTATCTGATTTTCTTTCTTTCATTCATTTCTGACAATTTTAAGTAGGTACTGTAAAATCTGGCTTCTTTACCCAGCGCTTACAACTTTGCCCACTTGCGAGGGCATACTTCATTTTTTTTCCAAAGACGGCAAGCCCGATAGAACGTTGTGTCATAAAGGTTGGCGGGAATGGGTAGTTCATCCCCAACTGCTGCTGAAATGAGTCAGACTCGAATATCAGTTAAGGAAAATGACGTCCTCTTTCGCTAGTTTTGAAGACTAAAAGCTAAGGTCCACAAAGACATCATTTATGAATGGATTCAAATGAAAATTTTATTAGTTGTGACCTGATACCTTATGACCAACATGGCTATTTCAAATTACAGGCAAATTTTACAGGTGCTGACGCGTGACAAAAAAATCAATTAGGGCAAAGTTATCACCTGAAACTTTGAAAACAATTTTGTTAAAATTTGTTTTTTTTAGAAGTTATGTTCTTCGTTTCACAACTAAGAGAACTCTCAAATATTACATTGGACAAATTCAATCGGCCTCCGAAATAGTTGACAATTATACTGTGAAATTATCCAGAAAAGACACTGGAAATGACAAAATTTCCTTAATCTATCCCGACTCGACTGTAATGATATTTCTGATGTGAATTGTTGTGGACATTGAAATATTATTAAAATCACCCAGAATAAAGAGAGGCCACTACTTTTTGTGATCAATTTGAATATGTTCAACCTTTATGTCTGATATATGAGTGATAGATGTTAAGGCAAGCTAAAAGAATAAATTAAACTTTTTTTTGCTATTCACATCTTAGAATGCTACATTTTGTTGATTTGCGATTTTTGAGATTCCAAATATTTATATTTCTTCGCATTTTAGACGTTGATTGTCATCAACCTCTTGTTTTTGAAAGTTGAAAACTTATCGACTGTGAAAAAACTTTCTTTCTTTAGTTATTTGAAAATTATGTTTTTCTTTGTCTATAAAGTAGGTTTCATTCAAATTTAAAACGAAATCCCAGTATCTGTTAGGTGTATTGTGATAGGAGCTGAAGGAGGAGTGGGGCCCGGCGACAATCATTGGGGGGGGGGCCTGGCTGAGGAACGTTACGCCACTGCGCTAAGGCAACTGCCGGACAATCATAATTTTTCACAATGTGTACGTAAAATGTCTGTTGGGAAGTATGGAAGTATCTGAGGATTTTTCAGAAAACCTCTCAGTTTCAGCAATAATGAATTTATTCGTTACTTTTCGGAAGCTCTGTATGATTATGCTGACCCTCCTAAATCTCGAGTCGCATGCTATTCACTGAACTCGAAGCACTCAGCATTCAATTCAAATTGGTCATCGTAAATAAGCGAGCCAAAGAGAACTGACTTCACGTCAGTGCTTTTTGTGTATTTCCTGTTTTTTCAGGATTCATTTCACCTACATATTAGTCTTTATTTTTTTGTTGGGTGTTAGGATCGGAGGTTTCATAGGAAGAGACAACGTTGAGTGTAAGACTAGACTTTGACTCCGCTTATCGCATCTCCCCAACATCTTGAAAAGTGTAATTTGATTATTATTGGAGTTTAATTAATACGTAATAGAAGAGACCTAACTACTAGACTATTTCTATACCGGCTCAGGGCTCGAACTCAGGACTTCAAATTTGCGAGCCAATAGGCTAACTGTCATATTACTTTATTATTTCAGGCAAAAAGTCATGTCAATAAATCTGAAAGTTGTGTGAGAGCTCTCCAAATAACCATTATCCCATCATAAACGTTTCATGCAAACACCATAGTACATTTAGCTATAAATTTCAGCAATATTTTGTTCCTTGTTTGGAAATATGTTCTGTATGGATAGTACAAAAATTGTAATACTCGGTTTCAAATATCCGACCGTCAGGGCGGCGTTAGGCATGGCAAAATATTGCCAAAATTTATTGCTCAAGGTACTAGGGTGTAATTATATAATTTCTTGCCGAAAATGGTCACAAACGATTTGCATGCTAGACATGATAATGATTATACTGACTCTCCCAGAGTCAGTTGTGTAACTTTCGCACGCAGACAGATAGCGACTAGCAATTTTCAAGGTAGATGATGCATCTGAATGCAATGGTTTAATTTGTTAATGGGCATAAACGGTTTCGCAGTAATGACATTTGAAATTTTCCCAATATTTCAACAAATACCCGTACAAGTCTGATCGAATTGACAATTGGTAAATAGTTGTTTTTCACTATCAAAAAGGCTAAAAATGCATTGACGTACGGCAATCTGCTTTGGGGTGCATGCTAGACATGATAATGATTATACTGAGTCTCCTAGAGTCAGTTGTGTTCTTTGTCAACTTTGCTACTCTATCCTTATGCCAGCTTAGACACAGCACTGTTAAGTTTTCATTGGACAGTAAATGGTATCCACTACCCTCTGAGTATATCTCTGACCCACTCTATCCACTGAGCTTGAAACACTCATCATTCAATTCAAATTTGCCATCGTGAACGCGCGCGCGCCAAAAAGCACTGACCTCACGTCAGTGAAAATATATATTATGAAACCGATCACTCGATCTATCTAAATATAGCATCAAATTGTAGAATAATGACCTTAATATGCATGCGAACTATTGTATTGAGAAGGTTGCCATAAAGTGTAAAAAATTTTTTTAAAAGTTCTATATTTTGTTTCTACAATGACTCTCGAACATAATGAGCTTGGCAGCTGAAATTGAGTGAATGAGTAGGTTTGGGAGATGAATATCTTGGTTAAGTTCGTTATTGAGCTAAATCGTCCTGATGGTTTCGGGGTAATGAAATAAATTTTTTTTTTATTTTTATGATGAAACGGCATTTTGAAAAAAATTGAATTTGAAATTTGTTATGTACAAATTTCAAATTCAATTTTTTTCAAGATGCCGTTTCATCATAAAAATCCAATGATATCATTTTGAACTCTAACAAGCTAATACTTTCGGAGATATGATTTTTCGAAATTTCAATAATGAATCGTACTTCTATGTTTTTACATAATGCTGTACTTAATTTTTCTAGCTATGAATTATTATTGATCTGTGTTCTTACTACATGTCATCTCATTTTCCTATGAGAGATAAATGTCAAAATTTCTGGTTCGTTATGCAGCTATCGTAGAATTATGGGGATGATATGATATTATATACTTTTGAGGTGATAATATAATGCCCGTGGATAATCCATATGATGATGGAAATACATTCTTTGGTAAGATAGGTACATAATTAAATTTTGTTCAGAATATCTCCAGTAAAAACAAAACTGCAATATTGTCTAATTGATATAACATAATTTTCAGAGTAGATTTGAGGAACGAATGTCTCGGATAAGTTCGTTATTGGGAAGAATCGGTCAGTTTGAATTTAATTTCTTTCATGATGCAGTTCTGTCGTAAGAATCCATTTATATCATTCCCAGAGACCAATAATTTCGTTGATATGATTTATCAAAGTTTGAACAAGAGCGTCAAAGCTCCTGTCATAGGGGTTGAACCAATTTTTGGCGCTCTAGTTCCTCGGAACCGAGTGCTTATCAATTTGCCCAAATGTCTGTAATTTTGGAATATTTCGATGAAAATGGTCTTAAACGATTTGGTTCGACTCACTGATCAAGAATCCGTGGTCGGAATTCATTCTGTCCGGCCGGTCCGGCCGGCCGGCCGGCCGTAAGCACGATAACTCTCGAACGGAATGAGCTAGAGAGTTGAAATTTTCAGAGTAGGTTTGGGGGATGAATATCTCGGCTAAGTTCGTTATTGGGCAAAATCGGACAGATGGTTTCGGAATAACAAAAAAAAAAATTTTTTTTTACGAAACAAATTCCAAATCAATTTTTTTTTAATAAGCAGTTTTATCATAAGAATCCATTCATATTTTCAACTCTAACAAGCTAATACTTTCGGAGATATGATTTTTCAAAATTTCAATAATAAATCGTATTTCAACGTTGTCACAGAATGATATTATTCTATGTATGAATATGAATTGTCATAATATCAAATGATGTTCCTGAGACATTATCTAATCAGTCGAAGAATTGTGAGCGAAGTGAGAAAAATCTCAGTTGTTTGCTCCCAAATTAGTTTTTCTCAGAAAATTCTTACATTTCGGAACTGAACATGAAGTAAGAGATCTGAGAGTAGTGAGACTGCTTTTCATCCATAGACATAGATATAACTCTCGAACGGAATGAGGTAGGTAGTTGAAATTTTCAGAGTAGTTTAGGGAGATGAATATCTCGGTTAAGTTCGTTATTGGGCAAAATTGGCCAGATTTAATTTGATTTCTTCCATGGTGCTTTTATCATTCTCATGATTGCTCATTTAATCTTGATAAATAAACTATTATTTGAATTGAATTTCCTTTAGGATGCAGTTCTATTATATGAATACATTGATATAATTCCCAACTCTGAGAAACCAATACTTTCGAAGATATAATTTGTCTGTTTGAACTAGACCGCCAGAAAGCTCCTGTCCACAGGGCTTGAACCCATTTTTTCATATATTTCTCGATCGTTTCGTGCTCTCACACTATACTTGTCCATTCTCCTGTATATGACACAAAATTCGAATTTACCATGGTAAATTCGAATTAAGAGTGTCTAATACAGGAGAATGGACAATACAACATACGCGCAAAAGCTCCTGACTTCACGTCAGTACTTGAACCAATTTTTTTTCTTACGTGTACGATTCTCAAAAAATTTTACACACTTCTTTATATCGATTTCTACAAATAGTTACCAAGCTTCAATTCAATCCAGTGTATATTATTTGTGAGTTATCAAGGAAATAATAATCCAGGTGGGCATAACTCCGAAACCGATGGACCGATTATGCCCAAAATCGAACTTGACCCTCCCATTTGGAAGCGCAACCTACCCTGAAAATTTTAAGTCCCCATCTCCTATTTCTAGTGAAACGATCCTCGCGAAATTTCACAAGAAAATTTCGCTTTGGCAATCTACAACTAATTACCATGTTTGAATTGGATCGGTTTTGTATTTTTCGAGTTATTGAGGAAATAACAACCAAATTCAGATAGGTGTAACTCCAAAAACGTTTGGTCGATTATGACTATAAACAGATTCCGATGTCGCATTCGGCTCAACCCTACCCTGAAAATTGCGAATCGCTATCTCTGGCTGTTCGCTAGTTATCGTTAGATACATAATATTTTTTCCTAATTTTTTGGCGCTCTAGTTCCTCGGAACTGAGTGCTTATCAATTTGCCCTAATGTCTGTAATTTTCGAATTTTTCGATCAAAATGGTCTTAAACGATTTGGTTCGACTCACTGATCAAGAATCCGTGGTAGAAATTCATTCTGTCCGGCCGGCCGGCCGTAGGCACGATAACTCTCGAACGGAATGAGCTAGAGAGTTGAAATTTTCAGAGTAGGTTTGGGGGATGAATATCTCGGCTAAGTTCGTTACTGGATAATATCGAACAGAAGGTTTCGGAGTAATAAAAAAAAATTTTTTTTTTACAAAACAAATTCCAAATTAAATTTTTTTTAATAAGCAGTTTTATCATAAGAATCCATTCATATCATTTTTAACTCTAACAAGCTAATACTTTCGGAGATATGATTTTTCAAAATTTCAATGTAAATCGTATTTCACAGATTGATATAATTATTCTATGTATGAATTCTCATAATGTCAACTTGACAGAAGGGAATATTGTAACTTCAAAAATATTGGGGTTGAAATACTCGTATTTTAGCGATGCAACGGGGACCTATGAGAATTCATACATAGAATAATTATATCAATCTGTGAAATACGATTTACATTGAAATTTTGAAAAATCATATCTCCGAAAGTATTAGCTTGTTAGAGTTAAAAATGATATGAATGGATTCTTATGATAAAACTGCTTATTAAAAAAAAATTAATTTGGAATTTGTTTTGTAAAAAAAAAATTTTTTTTTATTACTCCGAAACCTTCTGTTCGATATTATCCAGTGACGAACTTAGCCGAGATATTCATCCCCCAAACCTACTCTGAAAATTTCAACTCTCTAGCTCATTCCGTTCGAGAGTTATCGTGCCTACGGCCGGCCGGCCGGACAGAATGAATTTCTACCACGGATTCTTGATCAGTGAGTCGAACCAAATCGTTTAAGACCATTTTGATCGAAAAATTCGAAAATTACAGACATTAGGGCAAATTGATAAGCACTCAGTTCCGAGGAACTAGAGCGCAAAAAATTAGGAAAAAATATTATGTATCTAACGATAACTAGCGAACAGCCAGAGATAGCGATTCGCAATTTTCAGGGTAGGGTTGCAGCCGAATGCGACATCGGAATCTGTTTATAGTCATAATCGACCAAACGTTTTTGGAGTTACACCTATCTGAATTTGGTTGTTATTTCCTCAATAACTCGAAAAATACAAAACCGATCCAATTCAAACATGGTAATTAGTTGTAGATTGCCAAAGCGAAATTTTCTTGTGAAATTTCGCGAGGATCGTTTCACTAGAAATAGGAGATGGGGACTTAAAATTTTCAGGGTAGGTTGCGCTTCCAAATGGGAGGGTCAAGTTCGATTTTGGGCATAATCGGTCCATCGGTTTCGGAGTTATGCCCACCTGGATTATTATTTCCTTGATAACTCACAAATAATATACACTGGATTGAATTGAAGCTTGGTAACTATTTGTAGAAATCGATATAAAGAAGTGTGTAAAATTTTTTGAGAATCGTACACGTAAGAAAAAAAATTGGTTCAAGTACTGACGTGAAGTCAGGAGCTTTTGCGCGTATGTTGTATTGTCCATTCTCCTGTATTGGACACTCTTAATTCGAATTTACCATGGTAAATTCGAATTTTGTGTCATATACAGGAGAATGGACAAGTATAGTGTGAGAGCACGAAACGATCGAGAAATATATGAAAAAATTGGTTCAACCCCTATGACAGGAGCTTTGACGCTCTTGTTCAAACTTTGATAAATCATATCAACGAAATTATTGGTCTCTGGGAATGATATAAATGGATTCTTCCGACAGAACTGCATCATGAAAGAAATTAAATTCAAACTGACCGATTCTTCCCAATAACGAACTTATCCGAGACATTCGTTCCTCAAATCTACTCTGAAAATTATGTTATATCAATTAGACAATATTGCAGTTTTGTTTTTACTGGAGATATTCTGAACAAAATTTAATTATGTACCTATCTTACCAAATAATGTATTTCCATCATCATATGGATTATCCACGGGCATTATATTATCACCTCAAAAGTATAATATCATATCATCCCCATAATTCTACGATAGCTGCATAACGAACCAGAAATTTTGACATTTATCTCTCATAGGAAAATGAGATGACATGTAGTAAGAACACAGATCAATAATAATTCATAGCTAGAATAATTAAGTACAGCATTATGTAAAAACATAGAAGTACGATTCATTATTGAAATTTCGAAAAATCATATCTCCGAAAGTATTAGCTTGTTAGAGTTCAAAATGATATCATTGGATTTTTATGATGAAACGGCATCTTGAAAAAAATTGAATTTGAAATTTGTACATAACAAATTTCAAATTCAATTTTTTTCAAAATGCCGTTTCATCATAAAAATAAAAAAAAAATTTATTTCATTACCCCGAAACCATCAGGACGATTTAGCTCAATAACGAACTTAACCAAGATATTTATCTCCCAAACCTACTCATTCACTCAATTTCAGCTGCCAAGCTCATTATGTTCGAGAGTCATTGTAGAAACAAAATATAGAACTTTTTAAAAATTTTTTTTACACTTTATGGCAACCTTCTCAATACAACAGTTCGCATGCATATTAAGGTCATTATTCTACAATTTGATGCTATATTTAGATAGATCGAGTGATCGGTTTCATAATATACAGGGTGTTTCATCATAAAGTGGACAAACCTATATGGCGTATAGGAGATATCGAGAGAATCACTTTTGGCTTATGACATATACCCCGTTTTCGAACCATAAGCGAGATACAGGGTGTTAAACCTCAGGATTGAGCCATTTTCAATCCAATATTGTCAGTTTTCTATAACATATCAAGTTATGATTTTACGTCACAGTGGAGTATTTCGGGGTACTTTATCTAGAAAAGTTCAAAACCAGTCAAAAAAAAAATTCAAAATGGCGGAAAACCTAAAATGCTCTTCAATTTTTTTCTCGGTTCCAAATTTGAATTTAATTTTTCGAACGTGCTCATTTCTATAAGAATTTCTGTACAAGAAATTTCTGATAAATCGACAACAAATTTTTTTTTACATGTCTACAGCAAAAAAAAAATTTCCCCCAAAATTGTTGATTTTTCACACGGTGGTACTCTATCTCCTACCAAATACGAATCTGAAAACAGAATCGAAAAATATCAAACGGTTTCTTCGCTAGAGCCATCCGAATATGGCATTTTGACTTCTTGCTCAACTAAAAATAAGTAAATTAATAATTAAACTGATTTGACTATGGGGGTTTGTTGTGTGAATTTTGGCTATCAAATTATTCCAAATCCTGGAAAAGAATTAATCACAAAATAGTTTTTTATGTTACTCTGATGGAATTCTTAAGTTCATCTCTAGACTCTAGACTGAGAAATGTTAATTGGAACTTATCTAAGAATGCTCAGAATCGTTACCTAGCAACGGCGATTCACCGAACTGCTAGATTTTCAATTTTCACTTAGTAGAATATTACATTTCGATTGAAATGAATAGAAATGGGAAAATATTAGGAAGCAATGTCCTTTTGTAACTTAAATAATTTCGAAATTTCAATGATATTTTGAGGAATAATTCAACATTTATCTAACTCGGAAATAAAGAACAAGAAATAGAATGGAAAAAATAATTTAATAACTCTGAAAAAAATTTAAATTCATAATTCATTCTCAAAAATATTTCCATTTTTCTGTAAACACCTTCTCGCTCTTTTCGCCATTGTATTCACCGATGCTGCAATCATTTCCGGGTTTCGGCAAATTTCGTCAGCAGCTGATTCAATTCGCTCAATAAGTTCTTCTCTCGAGTTTACTGGAGCTCGCTTGTCATAGACAAGGCTTTTCATGTGACCCCAGAAATAATAGTCAAGAGGTGTCAAATCTGGTGAACGAGGAGGCCATGCAACCGGTCCTAATCGACCAATCCATCGGTAGGGGTATTTAGTGTCTAAATACTCCCGTACAGTTCTCACTGTGTGAGCAGGACAACCGTCATGTTGGTACCAAATTCCTTGAAAATGGCTCTGAGGAATATCTTCCATTAGATTCGGCAAAGTCTCCCGCAAGAATTGATAATACGTATTTCCAGTCAACGTTTGAGGGAGAATGTAAGGTCCGATGATAAATCGATCCTTGATACCCGCCCAAACATTAACTGAAAACCCCTTTTGTCTATTCCTTTGTATTGTTGCATGCGGATTCTCCCTTTGCCATATAACAGTATTTTTACTATTAAAGAATCCGTCTCTATGAAACGTAGCTTCATCAATGAAAAGAATTTTACCCAAGAAATTTCTATCAGCACGTTTTCTTCTAAGAACAAAGCGACAAAATTCTTTCCTTCTATCACAATCACCCTCTTCTAAGGTTTGAGTTTTTTGGTAATGATATGGACGGTAATTGTTTCGTTTCAAAATTCTCCATACAGTTGATCTGCTTCTCGTACTTAGATGATTCGCTAAAGTTTTCGTAGATATCTCCGGATTTCTATCAACCATATCCAGTATGCGTTCATCATACGTTCGGATAGATTCCTTCTTTTTGCGGGAGAGATTACCTTCCTCTCGTAATTTCCGTACTGTCGCCAGAAACGTCTTGAAATTTGGTAGTGCTCTACCTGGAAATATACGGGAGTAGATTTCTCTCGCTTTCCTCGCCGAGGAATTTCCTTCATAATACGCCTGAATCATATCATTTTTTTCCAAAACTGAATATTTCATTTTCATTCAAAACTAGATTGCGCTTCGAATAAAACGTCAAATTCGGTGAATCGCCGTTGCTAGGTAACGGTTCTGAGCATTCTTAGATAAGTTCCAATTAACATTTCTCAGTCTAGAGTCTAGAGATGAACTTAAGAATTCCATCAGAGTAACATAAAAAACTATTTTGTGATTAATTCTTTTCCAGGATTTGGAATAATTTGATAGCCAAAATTCACACAACAAACCCCCATAGTCAAATCAGTTTAATTATTAATTTAATTATTTTTAGTTGAGCAAGAAGTCAAAATGCCATATTCGGATGGCTCTAGCGAAGAAACCGTTTGATATTTTTCGATTCTGTTTTCAGATTCGTATTTGGTAGGAGATAGAGTACCACCGTGTGAAAAATCAACAATTTTGGGTGAAATTTTTTTTTTGCTGTAGACATGTAAAAAAAAATTTGTTGTCGATTTAGAAATTTCTTGTACAGAAATTCTTATAAAAATGAGCACGTTCGAAAAATTAAATTCAAATTTGGAACCGAGAAAAAAATTGAAGAGCATTTTAGGTTTTCCACCATTTTGAATTTTTTTTTGACTGATTTTGAACTTTTCTAGATAAAGTACCCCGAAATACTCCACTGTGACGTAAAATCATAACTTGATATGTTATAGAAAACTGACAATATTGGATTGAAAATGGCTCAATCCTGAGGTTTAACACCCTGTATCTCGCTTATGGTTCGAAAACGGGGTATATGTCATAAGCCAAAAATGATTCTCTTGATATCTCCTATACGCCATATAGGTTTGTCCACTTTATGATGAAACACCCTGTATATTTTCACTGACGTGAGGTCAGTGCTTTTTGGCGCGCGCGCGTTCACGATGGCAAATTTTAATTGAATGATGAGTGTTTCAAGCTCAGTGGATAGAGTGGGTCAGAGATATACTCAGAGGGTAGTGGATACCATTTACTGTCCAATGAAAACTTAACAGTGCTGTGTCTAAGCTGGCATAAGGATAGAGTAGCAAAGTTGACAAAGAACACAACTGACTCTAGGAGACTCAGTATAATCATTATCATGTCTAGCATGCACCCCAAAGCAGATTGCCGTACGTCAATGCAGTTTTAGCCTTTTTGATAGTGAAAAACAACTATTTACCAATTGTCAATTCGATCAGACTTGTACGGGTATTTGTTGAAATATTGGGAAAATTTCAAATGTCATTACTGCGAAACCGTTTATGCCCATTAACAAATTAAACCATTGCATTCAGATGCATCATCTACCTTGAAAATTGCTAGTCGCTATCTGTCTGCGTGCGAAAGTTACACAACTGACTCTGGGAGAGTCAGTATAATCATTATCATGTCTAGCATGCAAATCGTTTGTGACCATTTTCGGCAAGAAATTATATAATTACACCCTAGTACCTTGAGCAATAAATTTTGGCAATATTTTGCCATGCCTAACGCCGCCCTGACGGTCGGATATTTGAAACCGAGTATTACAATTTTTGTACTATCCATACAGAACATATTTCCAAACAAGGAACAAAATATTGCTGAAATTTATAGCTAAATGTACTATGGTGTTTGCATGAAGCGTTTATGATGGGATAATGGTTATTTGGAGAGCTCTCACACAACTTTCAGATTTATTGACATGACTTTTTGCCTGAAATAATAAAGTAATATGACAGTTAGCCTATTGGCTCGCAAATTTGAAGTCCTGAGTTCGAGCCCTGAGCCGGTATAGAAATAGTCTAGTAGTTAGGTCTCTTCTATTACGTATTAATTAAACTCCAATAATAATCAAATTACACTTTTCAAGATGTTGGGGAGATGCGATAAGCGGAGTCAAAGTCTAGTCTTACACTCAACGTTGTCTCTTCCTATGAAACCTCCGATCCTAACACCCAACAAGAAAATAAAGACTAATATGTAGGTGAAATGAATCCTGAAAAAACAGGAAATACACAAAAAGCACTGACGTGAAGTCAGTTCTCTTTGGCTCGCTTATTCACGATGACCAATTTGAATTGAATGCTGAGTGCTTCGAGTTCAGTGAATAGCATGCGACTCGAGATTTAGGAGGGTCAGCATAATCATACAGAGCTTCCGAAAAGTAACGAATAAATTCATTATTGCTGAAACTGAGAGGTTTTCTGAAAAATCCTCAGATACTTCCATACTTCCCAACAGACATTTTACGTACACATTGTGAAAAATTATGATTGTCCGGCAGTTGCCTTAGCGCAGTGGCGTAACGTTCCTCAGCCAGGCCCCCCCCCCCAATGATTGTCGCCGGGCCCCACTCCTCCTTCAGCTCCTATCACAATACACCTAACAGATACTGGGATTTCGTTTTAAATTTGAATGAAACCTACTTTATAGACAAAGAAAAACATAATTTTCAAATAACTAAAGAAAGAAAGTTTTTTCACAGTCGATAAGTTTTCAACTTTCAAAAACAAGAAGTTGATGACAATCAACGTCTAAAATGCGAAGAAATATAAATATTTGGAATCTCAAAAATCGCAAATCAACAAAATGTAGCATTCTAAGATGTGAATAGCAAAAAAAAGTTTAATTTATTCTTTTAGCTTGCCTTAACATCTATCACTCATATATCAGACATAAAGGTTGAACATATTCAAATTGATCACAAAAAGTAGTGGCCTCTCTTTATTCTGGGTGATTTTAATAATATTTCAATGTCCACAACAATTCACATCAGAAATATCATTACAGTCGAGTCGGGATAGATTAAGGAAATTTTGTCATTTCCAGTGTCTTTTCTGGATAATTTCACAGTATAATTGTCAACTATTTCGGAGGCCGATTGAATTTGTCCAATGTAATATTTGAGAGTTCTCTTAGTTGTGAAACGAAGAACATAACTTTTAAAAAAAAACAAATTTTAACAAAATTGTTTTCAAAGTTTCAGGTGATAACTTTGCCCAAATTGATTTTTTTGTCACGCGTCAGCACCTGTAAAATTTGCCTGTAATTTGAAATAGCCATGTTGGTCATAAGGTATCAGGTCACAACTAATAAAATTTTCATTTGAATCCATTCATAAATGATGTCTTTGTGGACCTTAGCTTTTAGTCTTCAAAACTAGCGAAAGAGGACGTCATTTTCCTTAACTGATATTCGAGTCTGACTCATTTCAGCAGCAGTTGGGGATGAACTACCCATTCCCGCCAGCCTTTATGACACAACGTTCTATCGGGCTTGCCGTCTTTGGAAAAAAAATGAAGTATGCCCTCGCAAGTGGGCAAAGTTGTAAGCGCTGGGTAAATAAGCCAGATTTTACAGTACCTACTTAAAATTGTCAGAAATGAATGAAAGAAAGAAAATCAGATAATTAATTAGGTACTATGAGCATATTGTGTTTTATTATAATAAATATTTCAATGAATTAATTGAAAATTATATGATCTTTACAGGTAAGATGTACATGTACTTGTTGTAAAAGTTTTTAGACAAATTATTCACAAATCGAAATGATTTATTTTCCGACTGTACACTTATACGTGAATGTGAATACTCGATATTTCATGTATCGATACTTTCGAAGCGGTACGATTCAAGTATCGATACTACTTATTTCGATATATTACGATCCAGAGTATTTTCACTCGCCTATACTAAACATTTTAACCAGGAAATACATATATTACATTAGCAGAAAATTAGTTTTTACTATCAATTGGGTCTCAACAAGATAAAGTAAAAATTAAATAAAAGGTTCAACTCCCGGGCTCCCAGAAACTGGCTACTCCTCAGTGTTTTGTTAAAACTTTTACTTTTTTTTATACTGAAGTCAATCTGCTTTGGCGCGCTTTCTATAGACATGATTATGATTTTATGACTTGACTGACCCTCTTAGGTTCCGAGTCACTCGTTCTATCTACTGAGCTAGAAGTCCGGATTATTGAGAATAATTCATCCGAAATATTTCAATATATTGAAATCAGTAGTTTCGGGAATATTCGAAAAAATAACTTCCAATTTAAAATGGCATACAATTCTCACAAAATTCTGCATAAGTCTTCGTGACGGTATGTTCGAACTATTCAGTTCGGAAATACCGTTAGTATTCACCAAGTTTCGATTCGATTCAAGCTGTATTTTTCGAGTTATTATAAAGAACCAAATATCAAAAGTGTTTTCACTTTCAACCAACTCATTTCTAATTCAAATCAAATCATTCAAAAGACATACCGAAACATATCGTTAAGTTAAAGAGCTGAAGGGACACTTTTTACGATTCGCTAAAAATTTTGGATGATTTCATCTTTTCCATTATTTAAGTCTTGCATTTTCATAAAGCTTCCAGGAAAATTATCGAAACAAAAAGTTATACCTCCAAGAACATTCACTAACTCGACGAAATATTCTGTATTCAACTTTCAATGCCGGCAAAACACAAACAGACAGATGGACAGAATTGGATTTGACCTATAATTGTTAAGCATTAGGACTGACCTGTTTTTTATAGATTATTTTCGGCCAAAATTTGGAATTTGCCGAAAGGAAAAATTCCAATTTATATCATAATTCGAAATACCCTCCGAAAACAGTTTTGAGAACGCCTTTCAGTTTGAACCACAAGAAAGACTGTAGAAGTTTTGTGTTTCAAATATGTTGTTGCAATAGCAACGGAATTACAGACATTTTGCGAAATTATTCAAAAGTAATAAATGTAATAATCCACCTATATCTCAATATCAAACAATCGTAGGTACCTACCGTACAAAAGTTACTGAATTGTATTTAAGAAATAATTCAATCAAAAATTTAAATAATTCAATTTTGGGAGTTACTAAAATCCAGGATATTACTCTCAAAAAATAATCAGAATCCGAATCGTATTAATCAAGAAACCTGTTACGTTTAGTCCTATATTTCAATACATAAAAATATAATTCGATCTGTCCATACTAATTCCGCCTGAAAACAGAGAGCTTGAAAAAACGTCGAATTCATTTGTCTTATCTGTTACATCAAAGATAAGGGAACATCTGGCAGTCTACTCTCCAACCGATGAATAATTTATCGGAAGCCATATCGTACGCGAACCATATGAACCATTATAAATATCATTCACTTCTTCAGGACAGGGTAACCAAGAAACCAAAAAAAGAATTAAAAACAGAATTATTTTCTCTGCTTCTTTTGCGGAATCACCCGTTATTCTTTTCCATTATATATATATATATATATATATATATATATATATATATATATATATATATATATACAATCTATTACCTTTGTATCGGGAATGTGGTCTGTGAATTAGGAAAACTCAATTTTCTTCAAAAATCTCAATATTTCGTTGATTTAATTTTCAACTTCATCAGGAGATAAACTGAAAACACCAAAAAGGCAACATCATTTACAGAAAATAACACAATCCTTCAAAGGAACTTACAAGATTAGAGCCTCACTTCCAAAAAACAGAAACAATCATCACACTATATTATTCGAAAAATCAAACATCAAAAATTAGCAACCGTGTTACATTCAACTGAGAACCATCCAATATCTTAAATATTACAGGTGTTTGAATTTTTTCTTTTTTATTCTACAATAATTGATACAAAACAAAGAACAAATATGAAACCATGTGTGACATCTATAGTTTATACATCAAAGTCTACTTAAAATATTACAGTAAATTGTATTGAGTCCTTCTGTGTCTGATTTGTAGTTTACTGCATTGTTCTCTTTCTTAATGTGTAGCTCTAATCTTGTAAGTTCCTTTGAAGGATTGTGTTATTTTCTGTAAATGATGTTGCCTTTTTGGTGTTTTCAGTTTATCTCCTGATGAAGTTGAAAATTAAATCAACGAAATATTGAGATTTTTGAAGAAAATTGAGTTTTCCTAATTCACAGACCACATTCCCGATACAAAGGTAATAGTGAATATTAGTCTGGTCGATAACCAATAATACACAATATATATATATATATATGCATTGAATAATTCATATTTCTAGAACTGAAATTACGTAGAAATTGAAGCTTCAAATGAACTCAATTTCAAATTTCATAATTTCAAATACATCAGAACCTTTGAGCGTTGAATGTTGAATTCAATCCGGATATTCATATGATATATAATATATAATCATACCTTAGGTATGTTTGCATGAATACCGGACTCCAACCTTCAGTTTTCATTAGCCCCTTACAGCTGTGTGTTAGGCAACACACAACATCAAAATCGGTACACTCTTTGAAACAAATTACATCTCATCTAGCGAAACTACCGACGAAGACGATCGATAAAGGGGATTTCACGTTCGGCCAATCAGGAGAAAGCACAGAACACTAATTAGCAAGTGGGCGGTTTTTCGATGGGTTGCTTCGTCGATGCAGTAAAGTTCGATGCAGTAGAGCGTCTGTGCAATGAGTCTTCCTTGTAGTAAGGCGCACCGATTCAAATCAAGTTCGTGAAAATTCGGCCAAAAATGAGTTCCTCGTAGAGATCAAGACACTATAAAATAGTCAGAATATTCAAAAATTTAAGGCTGAAAACATTCCAAAGCTCGGCTTCGAATAGTTCATTTAGTTAGAGTTAGACCAACACTGTTCAGTTTTTCATAATACATTCTTTTATGAAATGCAAGTAGAACGAAGAATAAAACTCTTTCATCACTATCAACACTATTCCTATCTTCCTCAGGGTTATAATTAATATTATAAGTCTGAAGCTTTTGCGCGTATGTTCTAGTGTCCATTCTTCTGTATTGGACACCCTTAATCGAATTTACCATGGTAAATTATGTTGTCCATTCTCCTGTATTGGACACTTAATTCGAATTTACCATGGTAAATTCGAATTAAGAGTGTCCAATACAGGAGAATGGACAATAGAACATACGCGCAAAAGCTTCTGACTTCACGTCAGTGGTGCTTGAACCAATTTTTTTTTTCGTGATTTTTTTGAAATTATCTAGGGGTGCGGTTCTTAAAATTTTTTTTTTCGTCATTTTTTTCAAATTTTCCAGGGTACGGTTCTTACAAAATTTTAAACACGTCTTTATGATGATTTTATACTACTAGTTACCAAGCTTCAATTCGATCGAATATTTATTTTTAGAGTTATTCGAATTTACCATGGTAAATTCGAATTAAGAGTGTCCAATACAGGAGAATGGACAACATTATTTACCATGGTAAATTCGATTAAGGGTGTCCAATACAGAAGAATGGACAATAGAACATACGCGCAAAAGCTTCTGACTTCACGTCAGTGCTTGAACCAATTTTTGTTGCTTGAAATTGAGTCATTTTGCAGAAAAGCCTGTACTTTTCATGTGATTGGTGGTGAGTATAATAATCTGGTTGCGGATCACATAAATAAGAGTAAGTAAGATCTTTAAGTGTAAGTAGGTTTTTAATTACATTTAGGTATAGTTTTTAATTTCTTTTCAAAAACCTTCACACATTAATTACAATTTAATATAATATCTTAAACTGTATTTTAGCAAACAGCGTAATACCGACTGAACTTGAAATTAATAACGAATATCAAAGTGGTATCTCCAGGTCTCTGAGATCTGAAAGGACTCGATGTTTTTTCAAACCGGTAGTAAGTGGATCGGATCATCCGCCATTTCATACTGAACAACAAAACAAAATATTCTATATCCTGATTGCGGCGCCTCCTACAGGATCAGATTGCGACAGGGACCCACTTGTTTCATCTAAATCTGTCACGTCGTTAAGGAAGATTTTAAGGATATACACACTTACAGTAGAATTTTATATATTAAGATTTCCATAATATTATACAGGGTGTTCCATTGGGAGACGGAAATACTTAAAAAGCGAATAGAGGGCACCGAGGTGGTTCAAGATAAACCACATTTATTGGCTCTGACGATCTTTGTATCTGAGATACAGGAAGTTTTATGAATTTCGCTCATTTATTTCTGGGGTGATAGCAAGTTAACCACACGGTATATTTTCTTTATATTAGGCATAATTGTTTCTTATTTAAAGCTCAAATTTATCACTCACAAACTACAAGGAAAATCCAGGTCTGGGTTAACAAATAATTATGAAACGACCTCATCCTTGAAACAACACCATGTATACTAAAATTTTGTAAATCCGTTTGCATATTTGAAAAGCGCACAAATATCTAAACTGAAACATGAGCTATAACTTTTTGCACAGACAGTTTTACTGCACCAATTTTCAACTTGAAACGGAAGTTTTTAAGAACTTGAATATCAAAAAGTGGTTACACTGTGACTTTAAATAATAAAAATTTACGCCTTGTAGGTATACAGGGTGTACGGGAAAATGTGGGAAATCTCTCAGATTCGAATAAAACATAAAAAAATAAGATGACAAGTTCCCATTATTTTCTTTCCTAGCGGCCCTCCCTACGGAGATACGGCCTCCTAAATGACGCCACTGGAAATCCATTTTACTTTTTACTGGAATAAATTTTAAACTACTTAATATGATTTAATGAAAATTTGATATATAAACAGTAGTAAGGACCTTTTAAAATACTGCCCTTAAATTTAAATTAGCTTTTCTAGTTTACCAGGGGCGGACTAGGTTGTACATTTTAATGCTTACATTTTCAACACCATTTATGATTATTATTATTATTATGGGTTGTGCTGGGCAGACGAAACCCGCCCCTCCACTGCGTCCAATCGGTCTATTGTGGCACACCTTTAGTATATAAACTATACTTCACCCACAAGCTCAAGTCTCTTGATGAGGGATATGAGTCTGGTGGGTGAGAACTTGTCCAGTTCCCTCAATGTCAGTTTGTGGACTCCTAGTTCCTCCAATCTGATCCTGTCCCCAGCGGGGCAGTCACAGATAATGTGTTCGATAGACTCGTCGTCCTCCAGGCAAAGTCTGCACTCGGAGTCCTCAGTCAACCCCAGTGTATTGAGGTGTTTCCTGAGGCCACAATGGCCCGTGTATACAGCTGTAAGGATTCTCAGGTCCACCCTAGAGAATTTGAGCCATTTTCTTGCTCTTTCAGCTGATGGGCCAGTAATTGTTGAGTGAGCATGTCTGTGTCCAGGTAAGCCGCTCCAGATTTCTTGGACCTTTTGGTCCACCCATCTGTTGTTTTCCTTTGCCGCTGTTCTGAGAGAGATGCCGCAGGCCGGTTCAGGTCCAATGAGCCCCACGGAAGCCCCCCGTGCCGCCAGTGAGTCCGCCATCTCATTACCCTTTATGCCTGGGTGGCCCGGGACCCACAAGAGCTGCAGCCTGCAGCGCCCTCCAAGTTCAGCGAGTGTGGTCGGGCAATCCTGCACAAGCAGGGATTTGCATTTGTATGAAGTCAAGGCCTTCAAGGCTGCTTGGCTATCCGATAGGATCTTGATTGATCCGTGAGCCCAACCTTTCTCAAGTATGAGCTTCGCACAGTGATCAATGGCGAAAATTTCTGCTTGAAAGACAGTCGCAAAACTACCCAGGCTGATGGATTCACCCCTAGCAATTCTGCAACCGCTGACTCCCGCTCCCACCCCTTGGGTAGTAGCGGAGCCGTCTGTGAACCAGCAGGGACCCTCAAGCAGTCGGGTCTCAGAGACGGCCCAGTCGTCTCTGCTGGGAAAAACAACTCGGTAGGGCCACTCTGTGTAGGTTCTAGTTTTAGATACGTCCGATCGCATGCCCATTATCTCGTTGACCTCCAATTCAGTCTGCAGGGAACTAGGCACGTAGCCGATCGCATCTGGCTCATTGTGAGCTGTATGCAGAAGTCTGTATGTTGCCATCCGGGCCACGCTCCTGATCACCAGGTGAAGAGGGGCGAGGTCCATTAGGCGTTCCATGGCTGCGGTGGGAGTGGAGCGAAAAGCCCCTGTCACCATCAAGCACGCAGATCTCTGAATTTTTGCAAGCTTCAGCTGAGACTGCACCTTTACAGTACACTCCCACCAAGCAATGCTGCCGTAAGTGATTTGTGGTCTCACCACCATCACGTACAACCAGTGGAGCTGTTCCGGAGCCAGTCCCCACCTCTTTCCACAAGTCCGATGGCACGCCCATAGAGAGTGCCTAGCCTTATGGATCACCCTATCCAGGTGTGAGTTCCAGTTCAGCTTTCTATCCAGGATAACACCCAGATATCTGGCCTCATCCGCAAACGGGATGTTAATTCCATTCATAGTGATGGAATAAACTATATTAAGTTTCCTTTTCCTAGTGAATGGCACAATCAAGGTCTTTCGAGGGTTCACGTTTAACTGTTCCCCCTCACACCAGCCTTGTGTTGCTATCAGTGCCTCTGATAGGCTCTCGACCAGGACTGAGTCATCCCGGCCCGTGGTCATAATGACTATGTCGTCGGCGTACGCTTGGACATATTATTATTATTATTATTATTATTATTATTATACTGATCCTCCTGGGTCTTCCACAAGGAGACCCCTCATAAGCTCTAAGAGCTTGCCCTGAGTTAGGAGAACCAGTTGTGTTCTGTGTAGGCTTTGTTACTGTGTCCTTACGCCACCTTAGGCACAGCACTGTTAATTTTTGACCCAACAGCGAATGGTGGCGATTACCGTGACTAGAAAATTTCTTTCCTAGCCTCGGAATTGAACTTGGGGCATCCAGCGTGCCTATTATGGCCAGTAAGTCGTCCACCAGAAGAGACCACAGCAGGGAGGAAAGTACTCCTCCCTGTGGACAGCCCCTTCTGGCAACGAATCTCACTATGTCCCCACACAGGGACGTGGAGATGAGTATGTTAGTCAGCATGGATCTTATCCATTCCACAATGAGGTCTGATACTCCCCTGGCCCGCGCTGCTTCACAGAGCGAGTACGTGATCGGTGCGTTAAAAGCACCCTCGATGTGCAGGAAGGCCACTAGAGCAGTCTCCTTGTGGTCCAGAGATTGCTTCAGCCTTCCCACCAAGTTGTTTAGGGCCAGGTCAGTTGATTTACCACTCTGGAAGGCGTACTGGTGCTCACTCAGAGGATTCAGTGATAGTACACTGCCCCTGACGTAGCGGTCCAGTATCTTCTCGAGGGTTTTCAGAACGAAAGACGTTAGGCTTATCGGTCTGTATGAGTTAGGTTGTGAGCAAACTTTGCCCACTTTAGGGATGTAAACAACCCTAACCTTACGCCAGCTTGTCGGGATAAAGTTCCAGGCAACACTGGCTCTAAAGAGTTTGATTAAGTACGGAAGGAGGTCATCTTCCCCCTGCTGAAGCAGAGCAGGGAAGATGCCATCCTCGCCGCGGGCCTTGAAAGGTTTGTGTGAGCGAAGCCCATCTCAAGGTCCCAGGGTTGATGATCAGTTTGGCATTTCTCCAGTCTTCCCTGCACGGCCTACAACGCCGCTCCTGGGAAGTACAGGTAGAACCGCTATCCGACTCATCAAGTATGCGACAATCTGGGAAGTGTGTCCTCGCAAGGATCTCTAACGTCTCTTTTCCAGAGTCTGTAAGACGACCATCAGATCTAGAGATAGATCCCAGCCCTCCTGACGGATCTCTGGAGAGGACTCTGTGGAGTCTGGCACTCTCCGGGGTAGCCTTGACTTCCCCGCAGAACCTTCTCCAGGAATCTCTCTTTGCCCTTCTTATTTATTTGTTGTAGTTTGTCAGAGTGTTTCTATAGTTGTCCCAGTTGCCGGATACCTTAGCTCGGTTGAATAGTCTCCGAACTTCTTTTCTTCGTTTTTCAAGGGCTGGGTTCCACCAAGCATTTTTCCTGTTATCAGGTTTCCTCCTTAGTGGGCAGTTTTCTTCATACGCCGAGTTTATAGTAAGGACTAGGTCCTCAGCTAGTCTCTCAACGTCCTCACGAGAGTTGGTGACGGAAGAAATGTATCCCAGTTGGGCACCTAAGGAGCGTTTAAATCCACCCCAATCGGTGCTTCTAGGGTTTCTATATTCCACCGTCGCTCTTGGACCAGACTCAATTGAAAATTGAATATGTCTGTGGTCCGAGCCTGAGGGTTCACGGGAAACCCTCCAATCCGAGATTTTGTTTCCCAGAGAGTTAGAGCTGAACGTAATGTCCAGTACCTCTGAACGGTTTTTAGTCACAAAGGTTGGTTCGGCTCCCCTGTTATTAACTAGAAGAGCCTCCGCCAAGAGGAAGTCCAGTAGACGTTCCTCTCTCCAGTTAACATCTGTGCTGCCCCACACCGTGTGGTGCGCATTTGCGTCACATGCCACCAAGAGGTGGTAGTTTTTCCTACTGCAGTGGACAACCAGCTGGCGGACCACTACAGGTGGACATTCTATCGAATCCCCCGGAAAGTAGGCTGAGCAGACCACTATCTCTAGTCTGCCACAGTCCACTGGAATATTCACAAGAACTGTTGTCACGTCCCTTGTGCAGAATTTAGTCAGAATGAAATTCTCAATCCTGTTGTTGATAAATATACACGCTCTCGGTTCGACCCCAGGGCAATTGTAAATTATCTTGCCTGGCAGGTTACTAAGCCCACAAACGCTTGTGCCTGCCAGCCATGGTTCCTGAATGAAGGCTATATCCAGTCCTTCACTACGGATACACTTCCCAAGGAGGTATGATCCTGCCTTGGAGTGTTGTAGATTTGCTTGTAAGCACTTCACCCCTGGGGGCATCATTTTGACGGCCCAGGGGGAGGGGTAGCCTTTCCCTGTGAATCCTTTTTGCTGGTCTTCACAGGTGCCGGTCTTCCACTGGCGGGTTGTTTGCCCTTCCCAGTGGTTTTGACGCTGGCGGGTCGTTTACCCTTGCCAGCGTTTTTGGTCCCTGGCATAGGCTGGTTTTCCTGTCACGCTGACGGTCGGCGCTGACGGTTAGCGCTGATCGGTCAGCTCGGATCCTTTTAGTATCGCGCTGATCACAAAAAGAAATAGAAGGATGCTATTGTCTCTGGCTCACTGAATGTGGAGGCTTGTCGGCGCCAGCTAGTCAGCGGCGCCGACGCGCCGGCGCGTACGTGCGCGTATGTAGATCAGCGCTGACGGCCGTCAGCGCCGCGTGACTCGAAAACGCTACCTATAGCTACATACATATTGACTCATCAGCGCCGACCGTCAGCGTGACAGGAAAACCAGCCTTAGTCGGTGCCGGGGGCGGAGGCACCCAGCCTCCCCCACCAGACCCAGACGGGCCAGCGACCATTCCGGAGGGCCCTGCTTTGCCCTTGTCGGAGGGACCCTGGGGAGGATTAGTTTCCTCTCCGATCGGCCCCAAGGGCCGGTCGGGGTTTCGTGCCTTTTCCAGGGCGGTGTTAAAATCCAGCCCTGTTTTCAGCAAGCGTCTCAGGCGCTTTTTAATGCTGCCTGATAGTCTTTTGCGGGGTTTTTTAGGCTCCGCAGCAGTCACTGACTCACCCTCGGTGGTGTCTGAGAACTCAGAGAATTCCGTGTCCTCCTAGGCCGTCATCAGCGGCTGTGGGTACGGTAGAGGGGGAGTTTCATCCTCCTCCATCGGTTCCTCTAAAAGAGGCTGGAAAAACAAATGTTCAAGGTATCCAAATTTGTTTTTCTTAACTCCTTGTCATAAAGGGTGTTAAAAATGTGAGCATTAAAATGAATAACCTAGTCCGCCCCTGGTAAACTAAACAAGCTAATTTAAATTTAAGGGCAGTATTTTGAGATGTCCTTACTACTGTTTATCATATCAAAGTTTCATTAAATTATATTAAGTACTTTAAAATTTATTCCAGTGAAATGAATTTCCAGTGGCGTCATTTAGGAGGCCATATCTCCTTAGGGAGGGCCGCTAGGAAAAAACTGATGGCAACTTGTCGTCTTATTTTTTTATGTTTTATCTGAATTCGAGAGATTTCCCACATTTTCTCGGACACCCTGTATAATTAGCCCTTAGTTTCTATTTTGTATATTTTATTTGCTGTATAAACCTGCCTTAACAACTATTGAAAGTGTTTCCCAATTCTTGAGCATAAACCTCTTACTGCAGAGTTCAGATCTCTTTAAGATATTTGACCAGGGGGGCACAATCTTGGTGTTTGACCTAGAGCGCCAATAAGTTTTGATCCGGGGCTAGTTGATAGGCTATATTTTGATCTATTCATATCTTAACACTGGGTATTGAAGCAAAAAAAATTACTTATTTACTCATTTATTTCATTATGACTCTAGGAACTTTTCACATTGAATAAACCATTTGCTTAAAGTCCCATTGATCTCCTTACTAGATGCAAATTTTTTCAATGCATCATACACTGCAACATCAGCGATGCTAATTTCTTTCTGATCAGTCAACCACTTGGATTTCAAATTTTTACTCAGACATTGTATTAGACTACTCCTTTGATTTTTCGAGTTCGAGGACGACAATCTATAGGACAGATCTAAGAGTCCATCAATTTTAGTACAGTTCTGACTAGTCACGTAGTTCAATTCGCTGTCAAGTATTCTAACTAAATATCTCAATATGTTGGCTTCTCCTTGAATTGGATAGTGCGAAACATTCAGTTCAGCAACTGGCCTAGCTGAAACATTTACAAAATATTTGTACAAGGTCTAGTTTACAAATTTGAATGAACGAATTTTTCCCTCCATTTTGTAAAAATTTCCACAGAATACTTCAAATGTATTATTATAAATTTTCAATTTATAGAGTATAAGTGGAACAATCCCAGCATTTTAAACCAGTCTTTCTCAGATTGTTTTTGTTCTGGTTGATAGAAAGTTTCATTAAATTAATCGACTTAACATGTTGACAGCCAACTACGAGATAACTGGTAGTTTGCATTCTTGCCTAGAATTTCAACTAAGAGTTATCTTGTAGTCTGTTTACTTGCCAAATTTATGCAGCTAAAATAAAACTCATATTATATCAGTGTAAATAAGAACAGATGGAAAAGAACATAGAATTAATGTTTGCATAAATGAACATATTATTAGCACAGTACTGAAGTTCTTTTTCAGTCATTCTTTTCAATAAAGATGTAAACTATGAGATAATTCATGATATTTTATTAGAATAAAACACATTCTATAAACTATAATTATTAGTGTTATTGATAATATATGCACTGTTCCGAGGAACAAGGGCGCCAATAAGAATGGATTTTTGTTCAGAATTCTGAAAATTATCTTGGGAGTCAACATATTAAAATTGCTGTTTCTTTATATATCCTCTTTTTGAGATTGAAAATCGTCTAATTTCCTCTTTTTCCAGTTACATAAATAAACCTTCGATTTTATTAAAATGATTTCCCGTCAAACATTGCATCATAAAAATTTCCAAAAAATACACAATATTTATGAGAATACAAGAATCTCCAATAACCTAGTGAATATTTGCAAGACTCTCTGTTAGAACATGTTTCTTCTGCTTTTAATTTTGAGATATGGCCAATCTTGCTCAACTAATATTCGAATTGCATCATAGGTATAACTTCAGAGAAATGAGGCTTATAGTTAGTTAATACTACTGAATAATTTATAATTTCGATTCGAAATATACCAGCCACAGTTAGCCATTATTATCCACTCTAGTTTAACCCGGAAAATTATTATTCTTATAGAAATACAGTAATCCACTTACTTTCTTTCCATATGAGCCTGATTGGAACTGAGGGTACACCATTATCTTTAGATTTCAATTTACTGACAAATGTCTCACAGTTTTCAGGCAAACTGGATACTGATGAATGCAAGTAACAATTTATGTCCAAGAATACCTCTTGCTTCAATAGTTGTTGTAGGAATAGCAGAAAATATGGGGGATATGATGGATTAGCATTAATAACAATATCAGGAATCACATAAGACTGAAATTGAAATGAATCTGATGTTAAAAATACTTGAAATAATTGATTTCAACTTACCTTTGGTTTTTTCTTTCCAATCTTAGCTGTGTTATAAGAGTTCTCAGTATTCAAACATTTGGATGGTAGCTTCAAATTTGACCTAATAGAATTCAAGATTTTTTTGAGTTCTTCAAGTTGACTTAGAAGTTTTTCTTGTCTCTCTCCTAATTCTGCCATTTCTTTACTTTCAACAGTCTGAAGAACACCATCATTAGAAAATAAGCATAAATGTAGAAGAGAAATCTACATAACTCCAATATAATGCAATAATAAAGTGTCCCAGGAATTATTGTGGTATACTTGAATGACATTATGAGTGATTCAGAATAAATTCTACGAGGTTCCATTTTTAATAGTGATTTGACAGTTATTTTAGAGAAGTGATAATCAGAAAGTCGCGATGTTCTCCACAATTTTTAAAGGGGTATGTAGAAAGATAATATAAAAATATTGTGCTTTTTATGACCGTTACAAGACGAAGAACAAGATATATATAAATTCAAACCTTTAAAAATCGTTCAGCCTGCTCAAATATTCCAAAATTCTTTGGGTAAGGTGGGCTCTTCTCTGCCAGTTCGTTTTGTGTTTCAGCATGGATGTTTCTTATTCTATACATGCATTTAGGTAGTTCGATTTGCTCGTATATTGTTACTATTGGACGTAATTCATACATTATATCGGAATTCGTTCGAAGTGCTTATATAAGAAATATTCTATCGTAAATTTATATATATAAAGAAAAAAATTTTTTTTCCATATATCAGCCAAAAATTGCAGCAGTCACATGATTTTATAGACATTTGACATTGACATGTGTAGAACATCCGCAAGAAATCCGCGGGAAATTCAAATTGATTTTTGATTCTATTTATTTTATTCCACGTTCAATATTCACTGGATATTAATTCTTTATTCCAAATAAAATCTGAAAGGAAATAATGAAATGTAATAGGTTTTTGAAATATTTCATTGAAAATCAATAGGCCTCCAATGATTTTTGGCAACCATGTTTACATGCGTCATGTTTACATGCGTCATAAGATGCCATATTGAATAATTTTAATTCCATAATTTTTCAATATATTCTTTGTCTACATTTAACAAAATTCAATTATTGTTCTGAATTAAAAAATGGGCAATTATTTTTTGTTTAGTTATTCAATAAATATTTTGAAACGATTGTGAAAAATTTATTATTATTTTTGCCATTGCGAATACAGCGCCATCTATTAAGGTTTCTATAGAATTCAATAAGTATTCCAGCGCGCTTTACATGCGTATAGAAATATTGGTGATTATTGAAGAAATGCTTGGAATTATTTGTGAATTTATTTCGTCAACCATATTTTACGGTCAACACAGCTGAAATTTGTATGAATTTGTGAAAAGTGTTTGGAATATAGACCTGTGATAAAATTATAGTTGCAAGTTGTCATGGCGGATTAATCCTCGACCAATAGGAGCGCTGGAAGCTTCGGTTGTTAGGTGTTCTTTTTCGCTTTGCAATACGCGTCAGTTATCTATTTTGTACATGCTTTTGTTATTACTATGTGATTTGGATATCAAATTGTTTCAAGAGGATTGAACATACGTTCAATAAACAAACTTTGTGGCCAGTGGTTGTGAAATAATAAACAATAATGAATTTTGTGTTGGTCACGTGACGTAGCCATAGTTATATGGCGAGAACATCGTAACAGCGACCATGAATCGTTCTGAGTGAAATTTGACATTCGAGTTTGTATACAAGTTTGTTTTTGTAATCTACCACGTGTATTATATCCAATAATAATTGACAGTTCATTAAAAGGATGTCAACAAGGGGTATGAAGAAAAGGGGGCGGCCCCCTAAAGTGCAAGTAACAGAAAGACCCCGAAAATTTCAAATACATTTGCTTAAAAAGCCAAAATATCTTTTAAATTATAGTAAAGGATCAGAATCACAAGTTAGTACACCTAATGCTTCTAGAGCCTCTTCCCCACAAGAAAGTGAGGCCAGTAGAAGAAGTAGTAATCGAATACGAAGGAAAGATGGATTTCGCAGTAAAAAAGGGGGTTTTTCTGGCTCAGCATACCAAAGGAGAGGCTACAATACCACAGCAGAATATAATGATACAGAATATCATTATGGTTCAGATTTTGGGGATGATTCTAGTGATAAAAGTGAAATTGAAGATGAAATTGGTGTTAGTAATAGTGACTCAGAGGACTCGGTTGGAGATCCTTCAAGTGACAGTGATTTTTCTCTCAGTAGTTTTAGCACAACTGGAGGTACAACAAGAAGGACACTTTCAGGTGCCCCAAGACCTCCGACTCCAGAACCTTTATGGCTACAAAACAAAGAGTTGCCACAGTTGGTATTGCCAAAATCTTCTGATGATTTGTTGATACCAAAGGATAAAATAATGATGGCATTGAGTGTGTATGAGGTGTTAAGGCATTTTAGGAACTTGGTTAGACTCTCACCCTTCAGATTTGAAGATTTCTGTGCTGCTTTAGTATGTGATGATCAGAGTAGTTTACTATCAGAGATTCATATAATGTTGTTGAAAGCTCTGTTGAGAGAAGAAGATTCCCAACAGACTCATTTTGGGCCTTTAGATCAAAAGGACAGTGTAAATGTATCTTTGTTTTTGATAGATTACATAACGTACCCAGAAGTATTAAGGGCATATGTAGAAAGTGACAAATCATTTGATCAAAATGTTTTAAATATATTAACTAATAATCATTACCCATACACAACCTTAGATGACAGATTGAAGATCCTGCAGTTTTTGACCGATCAATTTTTAACGACAAATCCAGTCAGGGATGACCTCTTGAGTGAAGGTAAATTATTGTACAAATATAGTAATGCAGGAACTTGTTTGTCAATGCTGTGTATTTTAATTCTTTCTGGAATCTGTCTTACATATTTGTGTCAACGTGATTCAGCCTATTGGATATTTTTTCTGATTAGTTAGTTTTATATGCTTTCTATTCTGAATCTTATAATGGAGGGTCCTTGTTGTTGTTTATATACATCGTGTTTTTAAACTTTACTCTTTTCATATAAGGACGTAGAACCTGTCAAAGTAAACCATTTAATGGAAATTTGCCTATGTAAATATTGCAAAAGTTGAAAAAGTCACTGAATAGATCCTTTTAAGATCATGATAATATACATACAATATGAGTATTTTCTATGGATTGAATTTTGATGGATTTTCACTGTTGTGGTTGGATTAGAGGATGCACATATGGTTCCAAAACCATAACACTGCAAAACTGCATTGTTTTAGCCCTTCATTCTACATTTGTTACTGGTTCAGTGTATTGGGCTACTTGATCCATATGGTAAGAACATTTAAGGATGTTTTTCTTGTCTGGCAGGTTCTATGTTGGCGATTTTTTGTGAAATGGTATATTTTAATGAGTTCTGCCTCCTGTTGAAAGAAGGCCACCTATGAAAATATCCAGATACCTATGACTGGGAAAAGGCATAATGTGTTTTATTCCTCATTCTTAAAACTAGCAAATATAAAATTAACCCTTTTCAATTATAATGGCACTTCATTGAATACGAGTGGTTATGTAACACCCATTTTAATATGCTCCTAAAATATATTTCTATGTATCTTTTCATTTTTAGTTCCCATGCACTATGACGACCATTGTCGGGTATGTCACAAACTGGGAGACTTGTTATGCTGCGAAACTTGCCCGGCCGTTTATCATCTTGAATGTGTTGAACCTCCCTTGGTCAATGTTCCAGAGGAAGATTGGCAGTGTGGCATTTGTCGTTCTCACAAAGTTTCTGGAGTTGTGGACTGTGTTTTGGATGCTGAAAAACAGGGCCAACTCTCCCGCCAAGAGCCTTTTGGATACGATAGGCATGGAAGGAAATATTACTTC
This sequence comes from Halyzia sedecimguttata, assembly GCA_937662695.2. Lineage (NCBI taxonomy): Eukaryota > Metazoa > Arthropoda > Insecta > Coleoptera > Coccinellidae > Halyzia > Halyzia sedecimguttata. Next base: position 49,261,362 of record OW569414.2, on the reverse strand, counting down.
CTATGTAGAAGAGTATTTGTGTAAGTATATTTTGATGATCTGTAGGCATATGAGAAATATTATGAGGGTTGAAAGCTCAGACTTGTTTTTAATTCATCAAGTTCTTACCTATCTCATTGATATCCTCTACTTTGAACCCTGATATTACATTGATTTTTGTTTTTGGTTTCAATTAAATTTCTTTTTATTTTCCATTTCATTGGTTTCACTTTATACTTATCTACCTACTCTTCATTAATTTACCAGATAATATATTTCTTTCATTTAATTATCTATCTCTGAAGTTTGAAAAAGATTGCAATCAGCTTGCTAGGTTTATAGTATCATGTTAATCTTTTTTCAGCGAAAATGATGATGGAGATGTATGGTATTATACAACTCCAACCCAATTTGAAGAGTTGACGAAGATATTGGACCCTAAAGACATGGAAGCATCCCTATGCAGAGAATTAAACGATTTTAAGGATGAAATCATCAGACAGATGGAACTTACAGAGAAACTGACAAATCAGTTCAAAGGAAATAGAAAAACTTATTTGGATGCCGAAAATGGTAAGTTCAAGTTATTTTCTCAAATAATGAACTTCTGAATCCTACGAAAACATTAAAATATATTTGGAATATATTTCAATTTAGGATTTAATATTAGGGGTTGAATAAAAAAAATTGGTTCGAGCCCTGTGGACAGGAGCTTTTTGGCGCTCTTGTTCAAACAGACAAATTATATCCCCGAAAGTATTGGTTTCTCAGAGTTGAGAATTATATCAATGGGTTCCTATGAAAGAACTGCATCATGAAAGTAATTAAATTTAAAAAAAAGTGTTGTTTAAAAAAAATGCTTCAAAAATTATCTTTTAAAAAAAGAGCAATCTACAATTCTTCAATGCTTTAATGCTTCAAAAATTGTTATTAAATTTATTAATCAAGATTAAATGAGCAATCTGCAATGATTCAACCTCACAAATCGAAATACCTAAGGAAAGTATCATCGAAATGTCTGGAGCAAGGCTGGAGACAATCATAGCAGATTGTCCATTTATTCCTGATATTTGAGTAGGTAGAGGATTACGAACAAATTATTTTAATTGTTCAAATAATATTAATAAAATACTATCCTCTTTTCATAATTTAAAATTCAATAGTTCATACAACTAACACATTCTTTTCAGTATTATGAACCTTAACTCAAGAAAACATGTTTGATACACAAATGTAGATCCATATTTCAGTATTTTTTTGTTAGCAACATTATGAAAATACTGTATATAGGAACATGTCTCACTACCACTACTTAAGGAAGTAAAAGGTAATATCAACCTCAGTGGTCAACGAACAGTAATTTTTTTTTGATGATTCCATTATGTTCTTTCCTATTGCCTTCATAAACTACATCATTCAAATGATCCAATTCTAAATCTTCTGAAATATCATCCCCAATATTTATACATTAATTATTCAATATGTAATCAGTCAATATTATCACAGATTAACCAGATACGCCACTCCTAGTATTTATGAATGAACTCAGCTGACGCGTAATGTTGACCATGGAATTCTCGGCACCCCCAAATAGTTCCTAGCCAGTAACTATTTGGGGGTGCCAATAAAATATCAGATATATGATCATGTGACCTCTCGGCCAATCGCAACTATGGTAGATGCAGAACGACGTTCATTCATAAATTTATAACAACAAACGGAAAGGTTAGCTAAAATACTCAGCTTATGTTCGAAAATTTGTAACTCAAGTGGGATTAATTTAATCAATTTTATAAAGTGTAATGAAGACGTTTAAGATGCAGTTTGTGGCGTATGTGCAAGAAATAAAAGGAATATGATTATTTGTGAAGTTGAGGTTAAAGTTTGTTTAAAGAGCGAGAACGCAGTTCATTTCTCTCTGTCATTTTACTACGTCTTCATGGGTAGTAAATCTGAAGGTCAAACCTACGTGCTTCCCGCCAAATGTCGATTGCACTATCTGGTAATCTGTGATATTATTTTCGGTTTCAAAACAGTCTTGTATATATTCACAAATTCAAGAATCAGATACTATCAGAGAAAATATTTTCAAACTACGAATTGACAATCTCTAATAGCTAGAAAAGATGACATTAATGAACAGTGAACACAGACAGATTCTGTGTTCACATTCTGTGAATATCATAAAACTTACGATGTATTATAGAAATTTTGAAACATCATATCTCCGAAAGTATTAGCTTGTTAGAGTTGAAAATGATAACAATGGATTCTTATGATGAAACTGCATCATAAAAAAATTAGAATTCAAAAGTAGTAATGTAAAAAAAAATATTTTTTGTCGTTACTCCAAAACTATTAGACAGATTTTGCCCAATAATGAACTTAACCGAGATATTTTGCCCTCAAACCTACTCAGAAAATTTCAACTGTCTAGCTCATTCCGTTCGTGAGTTATCGTGTTAACGGCCGGACAGAATCGATTTCGACCACGGATTCCTGATGAGTGAGTCAAACCAAATCGTTCAAGACCATTTTCAGCCAAAAATTCGAAAATTACAGACATTTGGGCAAATTGATAAGCACTCTGTTCCGAGGAACAAGAGCGCTAAAAAGAAATCTGGAAGACTGTTTAATGGATTAATATAGAACCCAAAATCATTATTTATAATGTTGTGATGGATAATCTCAAAAATGTTTCTGCAATGTTGTACGATCAGTAGTTCGCTAATTATGAACGGTGATAACTTAAAAGGAAATCACTACCATTCCACCAAAATCAATTGCTAAGGAACCAAATATTTTTATCCTTCAAAATTTTGGGCTGGTAGAATCAGATATATATTAACATCTTCACAAAACAAAATATATTTTTTCGAATTTTTATTCAACATCTATTAACAACGTACAATCTGCTCAACACAAATAACAAATTGGACTGACAGGTGTGAAAATCACAGATAAAACTTAGGTGCAAGTATCATCATCACAATGTATTATGGTTAACAGTTCAATAGCACTTTGAAACTATTTAAAAAGTCGTTTATTCCTTTAGGTCTGATGAATAGTTCTTCAAGTTGCTTAGGTGTAAATGACAACAATGATGATATTTAAATGTGTTTATGCATTTATATCATATATATTATTAACTCCTTAATATTTGTCATATCTTATGTAAAAGAAGGAAATGAATTGCATAAATTGAGAACTGTTCTTCTGTGATATCATTCTTTACATAAATATAAGACGGAGATTACACGGTCAGTCTCGCAACAGTATTACCATCAATCTGGATCATCAGTCCATCAATCTATGAATATAGAACCAATCTCTGTCAATCTCCCATCAATCCATGATTGATGTGATGCGAGACTGATACCAGCCTGACCGTGTAACTTCCGTCTAAGATCTATGATTAGCTTGTGTTATTTCGTCTGAACTGGTGGACAGTAGCTTTATTACTAGTTGCATAGTTTGGCTGCCTATTTTGGAATTTTCCACTTTGGATATTTTAAATGAATTCCTCTATTTCAGTATCGTAATGAGTTCATTCCAGCACTAAAAACAGTGCTGGAATGAACTCATTCCCGCATTGTTTCTAGTTATATTTTTCGTTTTGTGGTAGTCAGCACTCACATTCGATCCTATAAAATTTCAACACACGTCAATTATTGTCAATATAAGATAATCTGGATGAGGTGAAATAATTGTTGAGAGGAAAGGTTTTATTTTCATCAAAATATAAGGTACTAGAGATTTCCTTCTTGATAATTTTGAATCATTCATGATATTAGGAAACTGTTAAATCTGATCTCCATGCTCTACGTACAATACAAATTCCGTGATCTGTCAACTTTCGTAGCAGTCACACCAACTGCCAAGATACAATACAAAAGTCACTACGATTTATAATTCTAATTTTTCATTAAATTTCAACATTATTTTACAAAACTTGCCTGAAATAGAGAAAATATCATCTAATACTCGTTGCAGAAGGCAATTCCACCACTCATGCGTTCGAAAACTCGCTCCTTCGTCGCTCGTTTTCGAATTTCGCATTCGTGTTTGAATATCAGCCCATTCTGCAACTTGTTTTAGAATATACTATTCTATTAAAATTTTTGCAAGGGTACAGTAGAGTACTTTTTTTATAAAACAGGAATTTCTTTTGGCTTTCTGCAAAGTTTTGGTTTATTAGTTTTCCAAATAATAATTATTTTCCTAGATGTATGTAGAATTCAAAAATAAAATAAACACAAAGTCTGTCTTTCGTATTAACCTGGAAAGATCCTATAAGAGTTTCATTTGCAATGAATAATTAATTCAAATAATATATTTCTCAAATATTGTACTGATTTATATGAAAGTCAGAATATGTATTACTATTGTAATGCTTAACTTGGAAAATTATGTGCAATGTTCTAAATACAGCAAATCACAAGTTAAGGAAAGGAAAGAAGAAACTAGAAATAAATTAAAATGGAAAGACATATGTTGTGAATCTTTGTGTTGAATTTGTAGCGTGTTTTTAATGAATTAATAAATTGTGGGAAAGCACTGTGGAAAGGGGCTCTTGTCAAACTACTAGCGAGTAATTATTCAAACTTTGACAAATCATATTTCCGAAAGTATTGGTTTCTCAGGGTTGAGAATGATATCAATGGATTCTTATGATAGAACTGCATCATAAAAAATTCAATTCAAAACGTAGGTCTATGACTCACCTCATATGTTGGATTTTCATACATCAGCAAATTATAATTAGAGCATTCTATGGAATTATAAAATTATGATTAATTACTGAATTTTTGAAATATCATCCGAAAGTATTAGTTTGTTATAGTTGAGAATGATACCAATGGATTATTATGATGAAACTGCATCTTAAAAAAAATTTAATTTGAAATTTGTAATGTAAAAATTTTTTTTTTTATTTTCGTTACTTCGAAACCAATAACGAACTTAACAGAGATATTTATTTCCCAAACCTACTCTGAAAATTTTAACTGTCTAGCTCATTCCGTTCGAGAGTTTTCGTGTAACAAAAACTGGGTTCAACAAAAACATTTGACACCATTTTAAGCAATTTCCTAGCTTTATCAAGTATACAGGATGTTTCCAAAAAAAGTGGCGCCGTTGCTGAGAGTAGTAGAACACTGAAAAATAAGTGAGGTTTGCTTAGTAAAAAAAAAATCGTACTGGACGCGTATTCAATATATAGAATGTTAAAAATAACTTTTCATACACATTTTCTTAAAATTATGTCTAAACTACTGGCATTGTAATGAAATTTTGTATGATTATGTTTTGGAAGCTGACACATCCCTTGGATTTGTTTTTATGTCGTGTCCAACTTTTTTGAGGATAGATCCTAATTTCAACTAAACTTAAAAATTTTACACCAAGAAGGTACTGTTTCTACCACAGTACCCTCTCAATATTGTGTACTGTTAACGGAATATTTTGATTTGAAATTGATGAAATAATAACTGTGCTGGTATGAGTAATACTAAAGTTATTAATTGAACAAAGAATTATAAGAACAAAACGCAAATTTTCATTATAATGGTGCCAGTTGTTACATAATCGTAAAAAATGTGTATGAAGAGTTTTTTTGTTACACCCCATCTCATTTTTCTCGGAAACTGGAATACATCAATATTATAGAGATCTCGTAATTCTAAGAATCTAATTTGTTTAAAATTTTTCTCATTTTTTTGCGCGTATGTTCTGGGGAACATCGCGTTATAGTTTTGCCCAAATGTCTGTAACTTTCGAATTTTTTGACGAAAATGGTCTCAAACGATTAAGTTCGACTCCCCAATGAAGAATTCGAGGTCAAATTTGATTCTGTCCGTCCGGCCGTCCGTTGCCACGATAACTTGAGAACGAAAAGAGCTAGCGACTTGAAATTTTCAGGGTAGGTGGCGCATCCCAATACGACGGACAAGTTTGTTAATGGGCATAATCGGCCCAGTGGTTACCGAGTAACAATTTTGTTTTCGACCAATATAAATCCGATCGGATTGAAACTTGGTGGGTAGTTGTAGAATATGAACCTAAGCACGTTTGTGAAATTTTGCGCGAATCGTATGGCTAGAAAATTTTAAAAAAATTATTAAAAAATATTTTTGTTGTCTCGATAACTTGAGAACGGAATGGGATAGCGGCTTGAAATTATCAGGTTAGGATGTGCACTAGAACGCGACATTTCAGTTTGTTTATGAGCATAATCGGCCAAACGGTTTTAGAGTTATAGCCATCTGAAATTTTCTGAAATTTGGTGGTTTTTTGTTTCTCATTAACTTGAAAAATACTGAACCGATTGAATTCAAACATGGTTATTAGTTGTAGAATGCCAACGCGAAAATGTTTGCAAAATTTGGTGAGGATAGCATTTGTAGAAAATTTTTAATAAATCATTGAAAATAAAAAAAAAAAATTCTATATATCAGTAACTATTCGGTTGAAATTGCCGAAATTTCGCAAGAGCCTTCATAACCTAACTCTACTGCCAAGTTTCAAGTTTTAATACGATCGGTTAAATATTGTTGGAGATTCGAGCATTCTTGTGCGAGTTCAGTAGATGGGTGACCGTTGCCTCGATAACTTTCGAACGAAAGGAGATAGGGACTTGCAATTTTCAGGGTAGGTTGCGTATCCGAAAGGGAGAGTTGAGTTCGATTTTGGGCATAATCGGTCTAACGGTTTCCGAGTTATACCCACCTGGAATATTATTTCCTTGATAACTCGAAAAATAAATATTCGATCGAATTGAAGCTAGGTAACTAGTAGTAGAAAATCAACATAAAGACGTGTTTAAAATTTTGTAAGAACCGTACCCCTAGAAATTTTGAAAAAAATGACGAAAAAAAAATTTTTATGAACCGTACCCCTAGAAAATTTCAAAAAAATCAGGAAAAAAAAATTGGTTCAAGCACTGACGTGAAGTCAGAAGCTTTTGCGCGTATGTTCTATTGTCCATTCTTCTGTATTGGACACTTAATTAAATAATTGAACCAATTTTTTTCAGACTAACATCATATAAATTAATAATAATAATAATAATAATACTCTTTATTTCAAATCATCATGCTACATGACATTGTAAACAATTAGAAGTGAAGTTGTGTCAAAGTTACATATCTATCTAGGAAGGTTACTCATAAAAAATTCCTCGACGCTATATGGTTCCATTTCCAGTAGCATTTTATGGATCCTTTTTTTGTATAATTTAATATTAGTTTCTGTTCGGATTTCTATTGGGCAGTGGTTGAAATATTTTATTGACTGATATTGTGGCCCCTTTTCCGTTATTGTAAGCCGGTGTGCTGGGTATAAAATCTGCGAAGTTCTTGTATTGTAGTGTTGAGTTCTATTTTCAGTATAATAATGTCTGTTGTTGAAAAGAAAAAGTAGATTCGCTTGTATGTGGATAGCAATTGTTGTTAAAAGGCCGTTCTGCTTGAATTTACTTCTGCAAGAATCCTTCGACTTCATGCCGAGAATGATTCTTAGTGCTCTTTTTTGTATCTTGAAAATATCACTTATGTTTGAACTCGCTCCATAAAATAGAATTCCATATCTTAATTTCGATTCGAAAGAGGTTTGATAGATTATTTTTAAAGATTTTAAGTCTAAATACTGTTTTATTACCCTTAGCAGATGACAAGCTATTGAAAGATTTTTTGATAACTCTTGAATATGTTCTGTCCAGTTTAAATTTTCATTTATCCATAATCCAAGGAATTTTGTTGTTTTATTAAATTGAATCTTTGAGTTTGACAATTTGAGATATTCTGGGGTGTCATATCCAGCATGATTAGTTTTGAAAAGGATGATGCTTGTCTTGTCTACATTCATGCTCAATTTGTTTTTGGTAAACCAATTTTCTGTTCGATTCAGAACTGCTTCTGCCATGATGGTCATTTCAGGAAAGTTATTTGCTTTTAATAATATATTTGTATCGTCGGCATAATTGAGGATTTTGGTTTCATTCTTTTCATCTAAGCTGGTGTTAAGGTCATTTATGAAAAGAGTAAAGATGATTGGCCCGAGTATACTTCCTTGTGGTATTCCTAACTTTATGAATTTAGGTTCTGATAGGAACTCATTCATACCATTGTTTATAAATGTTCTTTGTGATCTTTCTTTCAGATATGAGTGTATGAGTTTTAATGCCGTGCCTCGTATACCCATTTGTTCCATTTTTACCAAGACGTAGTCATGGCTTAAGCTATCAAAGGCTTTTGATAGGTCTAAAAATAGACCGATGATCATTTTTGTGTTTTCCATAGCTGCTAGTATTTCTGTCATGAACTCATAAATAGCTGTATCAGTTGATCTTCCTTTGATGTATCCATGTTGATTGTCGGAGTAAATATTGCAGTTAGTTAAAAAACAGCATAGTTGCTTGCAAATTACCATTTCAAATATCTTGGAAAATGCTGGTAAAAGGCTTATTGGCCTGTAGTTCTGATATTCTTTGGGATCACCTTTCTTAAAAATGGGTATTACCATTGCTTCCTTCAGTTTTTTAGGATAGATTCCATGCTTCAAACAGTTGTTGATAATAAATTTTAGTGGGTACTTCGTATGAGTTATACTAGCAATGACGACGGTTGTTGGTATTTCATCTATGCCGCTACAGTATTTGTTCTTTAATAATGAACATATGTTTTGGATCTGCTCTTCTGTTGTGGGGTTGAATATTAGACATTCATTATTTCTTCTGATTTCAGTAGTGAAAGGAATATCCTTTAGTCCTTTTATAAGGTTTGTGGCTGCCTCTGCGAAGTAGCAATTGAAGTCATCAGCAATATCCTCAATATGACCTTCAATTGGAATATGTCGTTTGTTGATTTTACCTTTTATTTCTTTTACAGCTTGCCATAGACTTTTTGTTTTATTATCAGACTTCAATATTTTCTGCTTATACTTATCACTCTTCTCTTTCGTTAGTAGCATATCATATTCTTTTTTAGTTTCTTTGTATGCCTCTGTGAAAGCCTTATTTATTGTTTTACACGTAAGCAGAATATCTAGCAGTTTTTTGCATTCTGTTACCTCTGTATTATGTTGATATTGCTTATTTGTTTTTTGTAAGGGCACTTTTTTCTTGGGGCACGCCATATTAAACGCCGTTGTGAAGCATTGCATGAAGTTGTCCCATTGCTTATCAACTTGCGATTCCTCTACGTCGAATATTGTTTTCCAATCTTGCTCATCTAATTGGTTGCATAGATCCTTGATATTATCTTCATTTATTATCCTTTTGTAGGTGTATATAGGTTTGTTTTGTGGATTTCTTATTTGCAAGTTTATGATTTGAGCTGTGTTGTGATCAGAAATTGTTGTTCCTACAATACGTGTATTAGAGTCCTTGATGTTCGTTATTATATTATCTATAAATGTTTTGCTCGTTGCTGTTGTTCTAGTATATGACCATACTGTGGGTTTCATATCATATGAGCGTAGGAGTTCACAGAAGGCCTGTTTGTTTCTGCAACCATTGTTGAGTAGATCTATATTGAAATCTCCACATAACACCACCTCACATTTCTTACTTCTTATATCAATCTGATCCAAAACCTCTTCCAATTTCTGCAGAAATTGTTCACAGTCTCCTGGGGGTCTGTATATCGATATTATAGTTACTTTCCTTTTATTGATGTTGATTTCAGCTGCTGCTATCTCTATGATATTTAGAATTGATTTTCCAACAAGGTCTTTTCTCTCCACATACTTTATTCCTCTTCGTATAAACACGGCACTTCCACCATGTTTATTGCTCAACCTGCAGTAAGAACTGGCCAGGACAAAGTTTTGGATCCCATAATGAAGAATTTCTTCTTTTGATTTCCAATGTTCGGTAACACAGCAAACATTTATGTTTTGTATGCTGTTAATCAAGGCTTCTAATTGATTAATTGAATTTCCTATGGATTGGACATTCTGATGTAGTACCAAAAAGTGGTAGCAGGATCTTTCTGTTTCTTTTGTTGAATTTGTATGTTTTATTTCTTTTGAATGTATGTTAAACCCTAAGTCTTTAGGGACACATTCTCTAAAAAATGTTTGCCTATTATGAAGTTGAATCTTGAAAATAGGACTCCACTAGGCCAAAATTCACTATTATATATCTCTTCTTTTATATCTGTTGGCATTCCTACCATAAAACTTTTGTATTGGGTTTTCGTATTTGGTATTTCCAGATCGTTAACAACTATGTGTTCGGCGCTTATACCGCTCTTGTCTGATAGGTATTCCTTGACAAATAACCAGAGTTTCTTATCGTTGTTTGGATTGATTGATTCGAAATTATTTTTTCCAGGCGTTGCGATTCCTCTTCTATTGTGTACTTTTCTGTTTTTCTTATGTGTTACCATCTGATATTCTGTAGGATTAATGTTTTCGTTATGTGATTTATCAAGATTTAGATTAATTAGTTTACTCATAGTTTGGACTTGATCAGAATTTAGGTTATCAGTCTGTCTTCTATGAAACTCTTTGCTATTTCTGTGTTCTTCTTCTTTGTTCATATGTTGCTGTAGTTTAGATGTTTCTCTAACCTCATTTGACACTTGGCTTGTAGTTCTTTGAAGAGCCATTTTAGTACTTGACCTACTAGGTTGGGTTGATTTAGTTCCATCTTTGTCTTGCATGCTGTTGACGTTTGTTGCTTTCACTTTGTTTGTTTTGAGTACTTCTCTGTAACTTTTTACAGTATTTTCCTGGTTTTTATGTTCGTCTTGTTTAACCTTTTCCTTGAGTGTGGAAATATATTCTTGAAGTATTATATTTTTTTCCTGAATTTCCTTAATGAATTCTTTCAGATATTTGTTTTCAATGCTTAATATTTTTACTTGCGTCTCAGAATCCGTATTTTGACAAAACTGATCGCTTGATATTTCTTCCGTTGCCTCCTCGTGTTTGCATGAGGCTGATTTTGAGTTTGCTGCTTGTACAATACATGATTTGTGGAAGTATTCTTGACACTTATTGCACTGTACTGGAACAACAACCTTTTTATTGCAATGTATGCATTTAAATTCAGTATTTTTGGATGTTTTCTTCTCACGATCTACCGAGATGTTTTCACTCGACGCCATGACACTTAACCCATTTATCAATTGCAATCCCTGTTAGAATGCCAATGGCAAAAATACATCTACCATCATTGAATCATCTCATTTATCAATTACACCTACGTTAAAAATTAGATCCGAATTCCAAATAATATTGAGTAAATGAAAATCAAATTTTTGATCACAAAGAAGCATTTTTGACCATACTATATTAACTTTTTTGATTGCGAAATTTTCCATATTTAATAAATTTATTTTTCACAGTACTCATTGTCAAAGCAAATAAGGAAAAAGAGGAGAAACAAGAAGCTGAAAGAAAAGAAAAAGAACGTCAAAACGCAGAAGATATGGTCGCTAAGATGCACGAAGAAGTATCCCCTTCAGAAATCGTAATTGATACAACAGAAGCACCTGTACCAATGGATATAGACTCTGTCGATAATACTGTACAGGAAATTCTGGAAAACGATAACAATTCCAACAAAAACATGAAATTGAATGAAAACATGAATGACGAGGACAAAGAAATCGTTACAACAAGATCAAAAACTGGATCCTTGACACCAAGAATGTTCAACATAGAAGAATTGAGGAGACGAAGTACAGCCATATTGAACAGAGATGATGTTGAGAAATCAGATGACATTTCTAGAATGACCAGATTGAAATCGTCTCAAATCGCCAACGGGACATACCTTTATAAACTGGGAATGGAGAATACTTTCAGGACTTATGTCAATCAGTTTACAACGAACGTTATAGCCTTAAACAAGCCTCAAAGGAATGAGGAAAGGGATAAGAAGCGTCATCTATCCCACAAATTCTCTCTGACTGCAGCTTCGGAGTTTAAATGGATGGGAGGGCTAAGTGGAAGTAAAACTTTACTCACAACTACTCTGAAACAGACCATATTACAGTTGGAACAAGCCATACCCACTAGCTTCATGCATCCCAACTGGCACATGCTCAAGAAACACTGGCTGGGCATCATTGGAAGTTGTCAACATGCAAGGGATTTCGCTAAAGCCCTAATAGTTCTTCAAGCTTGCATAAAACCTGTTGTGTTTGCGAACGTCTGGCACGAGCAACTAGGACACATCAAACTGGCAAGATTGACAGCTCAGGAGAGGGAAGAGCGTAAGAAGATCGAAAAAAGGGAAAAGAAAGAGCGGGACGAAGAAGAAGAAAGAAACAGGATGATTGTAACTGGTTACATCAAGTACACAATGAGCTTCAGGCATCAGATGTGGAAGCAGAAGGGAGAAGAGTATCGTATTCACGGTAGATGGGGCTGGTTATGGAACTCAACATGTAGAGTCCTGAAGCATGTTAACTGTAACCAGTTTGGTCTGGCTGCTGGACCTCAGAAGTACACCGTACAGTTGAAGGATAGTAACGGGGTGACTAAAGTGGTGAATTTGAAAGCCAGTACTTATAGTTATCTTATTGATGGGTTCAAGAAGGTCAACAATTCAGATAGTAGTTCTGAAGAGAATCCAGAGCTTGATGGTGAGTTTTTTTTCACTCTTAAAACCAGAAACAACAGATCCCCATTTTTATGTAGTTTCAGGTGTTCATCATTATTCTTTGCTTGTTAACGATGACTTTTTTTACGCTGGGGAACATAACAAATGTTATCATTTTGTTATTATTAGTATTATTTAACTGACCTTCCTAGGTCTTACACAAGGAGACCTCTCATAAGCTCTTGAGAGCTTAGGCACAGCACTGTTAATTTTTGATCAAAGAGTAAGGTGGCGATTAATTAATTAGAAAAATTTTTTCCTAGCCCCGGGATTGAACTCGGGACCTCCGGCCGCTGAGCCAAACGCTATACCACTGACCAAATCGCGCTGCATTGGAATGAATGTTATTACAAAGAAATTATAAAAGCACTGACTTGGGGAGCCATAATACATACATTTTTCAAAGATTTTCTGCATAAACATATGCCCTAACTCAAACAAAAGTTTTCTGTTCAAGTTTGTTCCTACGCGAGAAAACCATAACGTCAACAATATATGCTATGGAAGTCTCATTCAGAGTCTTAAAGTGTCAAAAAACACTAAGCATTTTTCACAAGACACATGTCATATCAAACGTAAATTCAGCCATGCTAGCGTCTTCATGTAGGCCTTGGAAAAAAACAAATCTAACATATTTTCCAGCCAACTTTCAGATATTCATTTTATCGTTCTTCATGTACATACAACATTTCAGCAAATTCTGTAAATAAGTTTTCAAGAGATTGAAATTTTCTTTAAAAATGTGGGAAGGCCCTGTGGACAGGAGCTTTGGCGCTTTTGTTCAAACTTTGATAAATCATATATCTGAATGTATTGGTTTCTCAGAGTTGTAAATGATATCAATGGACTAATGATAGAACGTCATCATAAAAGAAATTAAATTCAAACATCATAAAAGAATTTAAATTCAACAAGAGTGCCAAAAATTATTAATCCCAAATACCAATTCTACCGGATAACGAACTTATCCGAGATATTCACTCCTTAAATCTACTATGTAAATTATATTATATCAATTGAAACTTAGCCAATATTCTAGTTTTCTTTTTACTGTAGATAATCTGAACCTAATTTTTTTTAATTCATAAAAGTATATATTTCCATCATCACCATCATCATATGGAGTATATCTACGATAGCTGAGGTTATTCTGTTGGTCATTTTGCATTCAATCATACTTTGTTTGATATAATATCTCTTATCTGTAGATGAGATGACAATGATGAAATGTATGAACACAGATGACACTCAATGATAAGGACGTTAATTTTCGATGTAGTATTCTGTGAAATCATAGAGTTACGATTTAATATTGAAATTTTGAAAGATCATATCTCCGAAAGCAATAATTTGTTACAGTTGAAAATGATATAGATGGATTTTTATGATGAAATTGCATCTTAAAAAAATGGGTTCAAGCCCTGTGGACAGGAGCTTTCTGGCGCTCTAGTTCAAACAGACAAATTATATCTCCGAAAGTATTGGTTTCTCAGAGTTGGGAATTATATCAATGTATTCATATGATAGAACTGCATCCTAAAGGAAATTCAATTCAAATAATAGTTTATTTATCAAGATTAAATGAGCAATCATGAGAATGAGAAAAGCACCATGGAAGAAATCAAACTAAATCTGGCCAATTTTGCCCAATAACGAACTTAACCGAGATATTCATCTCCCTAAACTACTCTGAAAATTTCAACTACCTACCTCATTCCGTTCGAGAGTTATATCTATGTCTATGAATGAAAAGCAGTCTCACTACTCTCAGATCTCTTACTTCATGTTCAGTTCCGAAATGTAAGAATTTTCTGAGAAAAACTAATTTCGGAGCAAACAACTGAGATTATTCTCACTTCGCTCACAATTCTTCGATTGATTAGAGATAATGTCTCAGGAACATCATTTGACATTATGACAATTCATATTCATACATAGAATAATATCATTCTGTGACAACGTTGAAATACGATTTATTATTGAAATTTTGAAAAATCATATCTCCGAAAGTATTAGCTTGTTAGAGTTAAAAATGATATTAATGGATTCTTATGATAAAACTTCTTATTAAAAAAATTTAATTTGGAATTTGTTTCGTAAAAAACAAATTTTTTTTTTATTACTCCGAAACCATCTGTCCGATTTTGCCCAATAACGAACTTAGCCGAGATATTTATCCCCCAAACTTACTCTGAAAATTTCAACTCTCTAGCTCATTCCGTTCGAGAGTTATCGTGCCTACGGCCGGCCGGACCGGCCGGACAGAATGAATTTCGACCACGGATTCTTGATCAGTGAGTCGAACCAAATCGTTTAAGACCATTTTCATCGAAATATTCGAAAATTACAGACATTTGGGCAAATTGATAAGCACTCAGTTCCGAGGAACTAGAGCGCCAAAAATATTGAATTCAAAGGTTGTAATGTAAAAAAAAATTTTTTTTTCGTTACTCCGAAACCAGACTGATTTTGCCCAATATCGAACTTAACCGAGATATTTATCTCCTAAACCTCCTCTTAAATTTCAACTGTCTAGATCATTCCGTTCGAGAGTCATCGGATCTACGGCCGGACAGAATCGATCTGACCACGGATTATTGATCAGTGAGTCGTAAAACCATTTTCATCCAAAAATTCGAAAATTACATACATTTGGGCAAATTGATAAGCACTCTGTTCCGAGGAACAACACCGCCAAACATTGCGCTTCTATTACGATTCTTGATGAAATGAACCTTGAAATCCTACAACTAAATATCACTTTCCAACTCGATCGGATCTGTTGTTTTGGAAATGTTGGGAAAATAAAATTTCAAATGAGTATATCTCCAACATCATTAGCCGGATTTTGCCTGGTTAAGAACTGGACAGGCGTATTTCGACATAAAATCTTTCCTGCAAATTAAAAATCAAATTTTACTACGAAATTTTAATTATCGAGTCAAATCGAATCGTTGAGGTCATTGTCACCAATATCTGCAGATGTGAAATCCAGATGATTTGATCTTGTCATCATGAATACATCTATTTTCCATAAGTTATTAGAATAGAAGAATAGAATAGTTTATTCATCCTGTAAGATCACATGTGATATAGGACAAGTCAATAAAGCAGTAGTAAAAAAGTCTTACACTTACAAATATTATAGATCATCAAAAAAAAAACATACAAATAAAACTCTATACAATAACCTGTTGATTGTTGTACAACTAAATTAAAGCCAAATTGCTAGTGAATTCTTGTGTTGTATAAGGAAAGGACACAGATCGACAAGAACATTTTTTAGTTTTCGTTTAAAAATATGTGTTGACAAACTCTTCAACTTCTGTGGAAGTAAATTGTACAAGTACAAACCAAAAGTATTTGGTGATTTTTTGGATAGTTCCAGGTGCCTGAAGGGTACCTGAAAGTTCTCTTTTTTCCTAGTATCGTGAGTATAGAATAGAATAGAATAGAATAGAATATATCTTTATTTCTAAATACTACAGATAGTAGAAAGAAATAGTGTCAGTTTACAAAATTAAATAATTCACATATTATCAAATTCTTTCATATTATATGGTTCTAAATCCATCAATAATTTATACAATGCCTTCTTGAAGTTTTTTAACTCAGATTCCCTCCTGATGTGGTTGGGCAGTTTATTGAATATCCTCAGACAAGAATAGTGGCAATTTTTCTCTGTTAATGTGAGATGATGTTTTGGATATATGTACCGTTGATCTCTTGTTTTATAGTTGCTTTGACTAAGTTCATTTTCAAAGAGGTGTTTATTCCGGAATACAAAATTTGAGCATTCTTGAATATATATAGCATATGATGTGAGAATTTTATTTTTTTTTAATAGACCTCTACAAGACTCCCGGTAACGGAGTTTAAGCATTATTCTTAGGACTTTCTTCTGGGATACAAAGATGTTTTTCATATTTTGATTTGCTCCATAAAAGATTATACCATACCTCATTTTGGATTCGAAGTTTGCAAAATAAACAGTTCTTAATAGTTCCTCGCTTAGGTATTTGGACATTACTCTGATTGTGTAGCATACTGAGTTCAAGCTGTTATTCGTTTTTTCTATGTGTTCTCCCCATGTAAGGTGTTCATCTAATGTTAATCCAAGAAATTTCACAGTTTTTTTAAGTTTGAAGGCTGTTTCATCAAGTTTTATCTCTTCAGGTGTAAGTTGAGATGACTGTTTTGTCCTGAAACACATGACATTAGTTTTCAGTGTGTTAAGTTTGAGCTTTCGTGATTTTAGCCATTCTTCTATTCTCTTATAAGTTCTAGATGTTTTGCTTATTAGATCTTCAAAACTTGCATCCGAAACCAATACATTTGTATCATCAGCAAACAACACCATCAATTCCTCCATTGTAATCCCTGTCAAGTCATTTATATAGAGCAAGAATAGTATACACCCTAATATACTCCCCTGCGGGATGCCCTGCTTAATAATAGCTTTATTAGATTTTATTTCTCTACCTCTTTCTGTGACCAAAACTCGTTGCTCACGTTGTGTCAAATATGATCTGAACCAATCCAGTAGATGACCCCTAATTCCATACTGTTCCAATATTTCCAATAGTATCTCGTGATCGACGCTGTCATATGCCTTCGAGAGATCCAGAAATAGACCAAAGATGTTAAGTTTTTCCTCAAGAGTTTCCACTATTTGCCTGATGAACTGGAAAATGGCCGTATTTGTTGATTTGCCTTTGATGAATCCATGCTGGTTGTTACTTAGTATGTTGCATTTTTCTAAGAATTTCATCAGTCTTTCTGTCATCATTATTTCAAAAATTTTTGAGAAGGATGATAGGAGACTTATTGGTCTATAGTTTTCCAGAGCTGTTCTATCTCCTTTCTTGAAGATTGGCTTTATTAATGCAAGCTTTAGGCTTTCAGGAAATACACCATATTTAATTGAGTTGTTCAATATATAGGTTAGCGGCTCTATTATTTCATCAATTGAGGCTTTCACCAGACTCGTTGGAATGTCATCATCACCACTGCTATTTTTATTTTTCAACTTTTTTGTGAGATTTTTAAGTTCTGTTTTGGTTACGGGATGACAAAACATGGATTTGTTATTTCTTTTTGAGGGCGTGGATTCTATTGTTGAGTACTTTCCTTGTATATTCTGAATAGCATTTATGTAATATTCATTGAAATCATTTGCAATACTTAAAGGATTTTCTGTTACTGGTGGCTCACTTAGGACTTTTCCTTTGATAGAATTTACAATACTCCATACTGTCTTGTTTTTATTGTCAGAACTTGATATCATTGTTTCAAATTTTTCCCTCTTATGTTTAATTAAGATCTGATTATATTCCTTCTTTGTGCTGTTATATTGAGGTTTGAATCGGTTTTCTTCCATGCTTAGTACAAATAAGATGTCTAGTTTATTTTTCATACTCACTATTTCTGGATGGTTTCTGTTGATATAATTCTTTTTTTTAATTCTTGATTTCTTCTTGGGAAATGTCTCATTGAACAATTCGAGAAACTTCGAGTAGAACGTCATCCACTGGCCGTTTACATCTTCTTCTTCTATAGTAAATATTTCGCTCCAACAGCAGCTTTCCAATCTTTCCTTGAATAGCTTCCTATTCTGGGATGTGAAATGTCTTTTGTATTTGTTGAAACTGTCTTCATTTCTCCATATGCTTGTCACAGTTCCTTTTGAAGGTATTTTGATAACAATGTACATATGTCAAGAGTTCAAGAATTAACATGCCACTGACTGTTAATATTTTATGTTCTTTAAAAATGTTTCGACTTGAGTGGTCAGGTGGACAGCCCACGAGACATCTTAGGATACGTTTCTGACATAGGAAGACACTATGTGCAGCTGGAGTGTTTCTCCATATAACAATTCCGTAAGAGATTCTGGAGTGAATTTCAGCGTGGTAAAATTTTAGGAGATGGTCCAAACTTAATCCACTTTTAAGGTTTCTCATTTGATAACATTTAGAATTCAGAACTTTACATAATTTAATACAGTGAGTTCTAAAAGACAGGGTGGAATCAAAGAATACTCCCAGAAACTTAACATCTGTTATTTTATCAATGGTATTATTATTTAATTTGACGTTTAGTATCGGTATGTTCGAGTTTTGATGAGTATGAAATGTTATGCAGTTAGTTTTTGCAGAGTTTAGTAACAACGATCTGTCAGAGGACCAAGCAGATAATTTGTTGACTGAGCTCGTGATTTTTGTTTGTAATGAGTCAAAATTTTTATCTTTAATTAGTAAAGTGGAGTCATCTGCATATAACGTGGTAAAAGTATCTGACAAAATCGAGGGCAAGTCATTTATATATAAGATAAACAATACAGGGCCCAATATAGATCCTTGTGGAACCCCTAGTGCATTAATGTCCTTTGCTGAGAAAACAGCCCTTCCGGATTCGGAGATTTTTACTTGTTGATCTCTATCTTTTAAGTACGAGTTAAACCAGTCATAAATATTACCTCTGATTCCATATCTGTATAACATATTTAGTAGTGTGCCATGGTGAACACAGTCAAAAGCACGACTGAAGTCACAAAAGATTCCCGTCGGGCTCTCGCCGTTTTCAATGGCTTCAACAATTTCTTCATAGAACGCTGTTATTGCGGAAATTGTTGAGTGTTTCGCACGAAAGCCATGTTGATTATCACTAATTATGTGGTACTTGTTTAAAAAGTTCGTGAGCTGGTCAATCATAGCATATTCAATAATTTTCGATAAGACAGAGGGTACTGATAGTGGCCTATAGTTTTCAATGTTTTCTGGGCATCCTTTCTTCAAAATTGGAGTAATTATGGAGGTTTTCAACTTAGACGGAAATTTCCCTTCTGTAAAAGATGAGTTTATAATATGCGTTAATGGTGCAAGTATGTGGGGTCCTATCTTTTTGATGACAGTACCAGAGATTCCATCATAGCCATAGGATGGTTTATTTTTTATATTGTTTTTGATTATTTCAAGAACATCCTTTTCCGTTACATGGGCAATAAACATGCTATTAGTTTGAAAATCATTATTAGGATATTGAATATCAATATCTGGATTATATATGTTGTTTATGGTGTCTTTTGGGATTTTTATAAAAAAGTCATTGAACTTATTTGCAATTTTTGAGGGTTCATCCAGTATTTCATTACCGTCTTTTATTTTCATGTGTGTCCTAGTTTTTGTTTTACCTTTTAATTAATTTATAACTTGCCATGTTGATTTATTTTTGTCTGTGGAGTTATTTATTTTATTGTAATAAAATTGACTTTTTGTACTTTTAATAAGTGATCTATGTTGTATTTTAGCTTCTCTATAATGATTTTCTGACGGGGGATAGGATCTCCTTAGCACATATAATTTTTTAAGATTTTCTGATGATTCTTTCACCTCGTGAGTGACCCATAGTTTGTTAGATTTGTTTCGAACTTTTTCGTTTTTTATCGGACAGTTTACATTAAAATAGTGCATCAATGTATCGTAGAATTTGTTGAATTTGGACTCTGTTCCCTCAGCTGAGAATACCTCGTGCCATCGTTCTTTTCTTAAGCACGAAATAAGATTATCAATTTGTCTGTTACTAGTGATTCTTCTAGTATTTGTATTGCTCGTATTACCATTATTACTTATTTTAGTTGCTACATTCATTTTTAATAGAAGTGTTCATGGTCTGATTCAGTATTAATATCCACGATACAAAGACAATCCTAAAGGTTAGAATATACTTGGTCCAGTACAGTGCGACCGCGAGTAGGTACATGGTTCCTAGGATATAATCCATACGATTCAAGGAGCATATCGAAATTATTAGCCTGTTGATCAGTCATAGAGTTGACATTGAAGTCACCGGTTAGAAAGACATAAGCTTTGTGTTTGAAGAGATTTTCCAGAATCTGATTTATGTTACGGAAAAATATATTAAAGTTACCTGAGGGAGATCTATAGCATACCAAAATAACCGATTGAAATGAATCAATATTCCATTTCAATCCACATATTTCTATGTCCTTCTCTTCACATGTACATAAAGATATAGGTTCTGTGATCAGCTCTTGATGAGCATAAATAGCAACACCTCCTCTAGTAAATTGAGATCGACCAAAGAAATTGATAAGTTTGTATCCTGGAATAACAAAATTTGTGATATCGTCATTAGGGATCCATGTTTCTGTGGAACACAAAAATTTTAAATTAGAATATTTCACTGTTAGATCATCTATTTTATATTGATTTAGTCCACTAATGTTGGATAGTAAAAGATCATAATTATTAACAACATTTTTTTCGCATTCACCAAAATCAGTCAAGCTTTTATTTCCGTTTGGGGATGAGGACCCAGCTCTTTTGTTGGTGTCCTCCTTCTTCCAAAAAATGATACCAGAGCTCCACTAGGCCAGGATTCACTTCGCCAGGCTTGTTTTAGAAATTGTTTTTTTACAGTTACCTTCATTGATGCATAAACTTCTGGTTTTCTAGAGTTGTGTGGCTCGCATTCGACATCAGGGATATGACGAGCTAAAAAGTTTTTTAGATCAATTGGTTTTGTTTTTGGATGGAGCCGCGTTACATGTAAGGATACAACTTTTGGTATAGTTTCCACCACGCAGGTTTCCTCTGTTCGACCAACCAAGAATTTGCGCCTTTTCCTCCTGTTCAGAACGTGGGCCCATTCATCTGAGGAATTGTTTGTATACTGGTTTTGCCTTGGATATGTTTCTTCTTTATGAAGGTTCTGAATATTTCCGATTACAGAAAGCGTTTTCGCTTCTTCAACAGCAGCGCTGACTTCTTTTACCGTTATGTACTGTTTACTTTTAGTTTCAGTTTCACGTCTTTTTGTTTCTGTTGCCGGTACTTTAGACACTCCCAAAGCTCCTGCTTTGTCCTTGACTTCTGGATGGGTAATTGTGTGTATGATCTGGTTAGAGTTTTTTGTGACTTCACACTTGTTACACTGTTTTTTATCTTGTAACAACAGAGTTTTTTCTTGGAGTTCTCTGATGATTAAATCTTGATGTTTGATTATTGTTTTCAGGTAGACAACCTCCTTTTTAAGAGCACTCTCATCATCACTCATGTTATCCAGTAAATACATGATATCATCCCTGGCGTTTATCATGTTATTGCTCGGGGTTAGGTTAGGATAAAAATCCCTAAGGTCAGCGGAGTTTTCGCAGCAAACCATTCCTTCTTCACAGAATTTTATGTTTTTTATTCTTTTAGCACAGCTTGGGTGAGCTATTGTGGCACAAACAACACATTCTAACCCGTTTTTTACATTTTTATTGCAGTATATGCAGACGAGCGATAATGACACGTCTTTCCCGTTCGCCGCCATCTGTTTGACTGTGTCTTGGCAAATCTCGGGTCAGTCATAATAGGTTTGTTCCATGAGCGGCCGAAACCGTACAGTGAACGGTCCACCAACTGCGCAGTGATGTAAAAGCGTTCCAACAGTGTTTCTGTACGATTCACTGTATGATTCCTTGATCGGGTCTTGTGTTCCAAGAACTTTGTTGATCGTACACTGTACCGTACAGTGTACGGTCAAATCGATACTTGGTCGGAGGCAGGGATCGTTTGAGCTGGTTTTGTACCGACCTGCGCAATTTCTATTTCTTCCTATTTTGATAGTTGTCTGTTTGTTATTGGTTTGGATATTCGTTGATTTGATGCTGTTGATTTATGATTATTTACTTTCGGAAAAAACACTGTTGCATTCACTACATTTATACTATCAAAATAATTACAAATATTCTGTTACTGCAATGCAGAACTTTCGTTCATTTTGAAAAGTGAATAAAAAGTACAACTATTCTTACAATCCGATAGTAGTTGGGGATTAAACAGGTACAAAAGGTTACTATGATATTTAAGAATCAGACTGATTTATATAGATCAACAATATTCGAAATCTTTGAATAGTAGTTTTCAATCCTTATAAAATTCAAAATTGCAATAATCCCTTTGCAATTGAGATGTACTTCCTCGATACCAGCATATAAAACCTTTTCTACCTGTTTTAATACCTTCTACCGTCATATTGAAAGGATAATTATTGTACTTTTTATTCACTTTTTAACTATATCTGATGAAGAAAGAAAGTTCGGAACTACAGTAGCAATAATATTTGTAATTATTTTAATAGAAAAAACGTAGTAAATTTAACACTGTTATTTTTTCATTATGATCAATTACCATATAGTAAAGGCTGAATCACTGCAATATTTACTTTCGAAACTTCTAGGTGTGTAAAAATGTTATTGAACATTGTTTTCAAACATTCAAACAAAAATTCAGTTAACCGTATGTGTTAAATTGAGAAATATTAATTTAATTATCCATTTTGTAATGACTTCTTGCGTGCCTCATAATTTGGCTAGAAGTAAAGACCTACCTACCTACTATTTAATGTCGACAGAGTTGAAACCCATATCGATGGGAATCAGAATGATAAAGATTATTCTGAAATAGAAAATGTGTAGGCCAGGTTTGTAAGGAATAGATAGAATAGCAAATAATGTATGTGTAAGACAGGTATCATCAAGGTTATCTATGGTATCATCAGTAAATACCATAGCCTCAAATAAGCTTTCTTCCGATGATATGCGTAATCATTAACAAATTTCAAGAAAGCGTCTTTCGTCGGTGCACAAAAGCGTTCCAACAACATCAAATTATGAACCAGTCCTTCGTACCGTACATAACACTGACCTGCGCAAAAAGACGATTCAAACCGTCCCTTGTACGGTACACTGAACGGTCCAAATTTTGTTCTTGGAACAAACCTATTATTTAATCAAATTGCGTTTACGGAAACGATGAACGTATAACAAAAGATAAGATCTCAAAAGTACTAACTGGTAATTCTGCGACTAGAGCAAAGATATTTTGTTGATATGGACTGTGACATCAATAAGTATTGACCACTAATGTGCGTTTCGCCATTTAGGGCTTGTTTCACCACTTGCTGATAAACTCCCGGATATGTATACAGCAGATAAAATATCTTCTGGATAAATCTGTCGGATAATTATTTATATATGGGAGGTGTGTTTGGCGACGTCGCATTTATGCTTGCTACTAGTTAAACAAACATAAGGTGGGGCCTTGTAACTTGTGTATTTATGTCTCTGTGATGATTGTTGCATAGAATCAGAATGTTTTGTAAATAATTTAGGAGGTTGGTTTGGACGTTGTTAGGTTCTTGTTTTTATGTCGTCTTCTATCAAAGATAGTACATAGTCAACTGCTAACTTTGATAGTCGAAACCTGGACCTAAAATCTCCCTCGTCATATTCAGCAAAATTATCAACTCTGGTTTTAATTTCACGACGTTTTCGTGGACGTGAGATACGTACAAGGAAATCGTCAAACTCGTCCTCTAAAAACTCGAAAAGATCCATGTTCACATAAATATGCTGCTGCTGCTCCAAAAACAGTTCAAGAAAGAATGACATCTTCGCCTGTCAAAAAAACGCTCGATAACATGTCATCGCGCATATGAATGACGCCTGTCATGATAAAAATTGGGTTATCCAATGAATAAAAATATAATGGCCGCTTCATCTAGGTGTTAAATTATCCGGGATTTTATCGGCTGGTGGTGAAACAGGCCCTTAATGTCTTCAATTTTACGCCGGTAACACAACTCTGACGCGAAACTATGACAGCGAAACCGCACCTACTACATCCACTTTTATAAAGTCTCCCGGTTGGCCTTGATTTAGGTCTATCACGTTTTTGTAACTAAAACAAAAGACAGGTTGGCACTTCTGAAATATCGTCAATGTCAAAACAATTCTCTGAGATGTTGCCAATTTCTACTCTCAACAATCAACATAATGTTCCATCCTAGACAATGTATTATCACAGATCATTATTTTCGAACTCTTCGCTTTGAGATTGAAAATGCCGAAAGCAGTTTTGAAGAAGCAGAGACAAAGTACAGTGCTATACAGAACTGAAATCTGCAATAGGAAAACTTCATTCTGTCTTAGGACATGTTGAACTCTCGAATTAAATTACTTAGTTTCCTATCCTATCACTATATTTTATTAAGGTTTAACAGTGACTACTACATTTTTAAACTGGTGTATTTCAAGTTGTGCAACAAGGTATTTAAATGTCTTCTGTAGGCTTATTTCTTGAGAATTTCGAAAAGTGGAGAATTCCATAGGTACGTCTGTTAGTTTAGAAGTTCTGCCGGGATATTCAGGTACTTTTATTCTTTTTTTGGCGCTCTTGATCCTTGGAACTGAGTGCTTATCAATTTGCCCAAATGTCTGTAATTTTTGGCTGAAAATGGTCTCAAACGATTTGGTTCGACTCACTGATCAAAAATTCGTGGTCGAAATCGATTCTGTCCGGCCGCTAACACGATAACTCTCGAACGAAAGGAGTTTGAGGATTGAAATTTGCAGGGTAGGTTTGGAACGTAAATATCTTAGTAAAAACATTTTTTTAAAATATTTCGGAAACCGAGTACTCGATCTATCTGAAATTTGGCATCAAATTGTAGAATAATGACCTTTATAGCACGCAAGTTTTGTATTGATCGGGTTGCCGTAAAGTGTAAAAAAATTTTATTTTTAATTTTTAAATTTTGTTTCTACAATAACTCCCCAACAGAATGAGCTAGACAATTGAAATTTTCAGGGTAGGTTTGGGAGATATATATCTCGGTTGAGTTCGTTATTGGGCAAAATAGGCCAAATGGTTTCGGAGTAACGAAAAAAAATATTTTTCAGTTATGCTATTTTCTTGCACGGAAATCAAGAATCAAGTGTTGAAATTTTAATGAAAAATAATGGATACAGTAGTCCGTTACTTTGTGATAGTTCATTTAAAAAAAAAATAAAAGTACCTCATTATCCCGGAAAAACTTCTAAACGAACAGACGTACCTATGGAATTCTCCACTTTTCGAAATTCTCAAGAAATAAGCCTACAGAAGACATTTAAATACCTTGTTGCACAACTTGAAATACACAAGTTTCAAAATTTAGTAGTCACTGTTAAACCTTCATAAAATATAGTGATAGGATAGGAAACTAAGTAATTTCATTCGAGAGTTCAACATGTCCTAAGACAGAATGAAGTTTTCCTATTGCAGATTTCAGTTCTGTATAGCACTTCCTGATACTTGGTCTCTGCTTTCGTCATTTTCAATTTCAAAGCTAAGAGTTCCTTATTATTCGAAGATAATGATCTGCGATAGGGGGGAGCACTGAAAATTTGACAACTGTACACGAAGGATTCTAACAAAAAACTGAAGGTGACAGGCAGAGGGGGTGATTCGAACTGCTTCAAATTTTTTCCAACTGCTTTGAAATTTTGCCAATTCCGTTCAACATCACCTTCTTTCACATTCTATAAAAAATTTTTCGGAAATATTCCAACTCCATTGAAGTTTTTCCAACTGCTTCAAAAATTTTTCCAACTGCTTCGAAAATTTTCCACCTGTGTGAAAATTTTGCCAACTCTGTTCAACATTAGGGGGGAATTTCTAAAAGCCGCTTTACACTATGCAATGTAAGAGCAATGCAATGGTAAATGACCCAATGGCGCATGCGTGACGGCAATTTTCTGATCAACTGATGCAACTTTTAAAATTAGAGCTGGGGCTATTTTTCAGTCAATTATTTGGCAATTCTGGTTTATTTTTTAGGGAGTCCGTCTACCTATTACATATTTTCTTCTTACATAAAACACCGTTATATAATAATAGAAATTTGCTCCGATCTCATTATGCAAGTTAATGTCGACGCAATATAAAAGATAAAAGTATGAATGCAAAAGTGCTTTTAGTTTTCTTTAAGTTGATCATACAAGTCCTTGAAAATAGTATTGCACTTGAATTGCAGTATGGTATAATCATATTCATGCAATGCAATGCTATTGCGTTGCATCAATATTGCCTAGTGTAAAGCAGCTTTAAGACTTAGGTCTGACACTAACAATCGCTTCTATTTGTAAACAGAAAAGTTCACAAACTATTGAACCTTAATAATAAGAAGCCTGCTTTTGATTTAATTGAAGAGTTAAGGGAATTTAATTCATTTATTTATTTGTTCACGATCAAACTAGGATAGATACTGTTTCTTTTAAGTTAGAGATACGCATTCCAACACTGACCGACTGGGTGAAAAAAATTAAATGAACTAATAATTAAGCCTTTATAAAAAGATGACTGCTTTTGATTTAATTGAACTTCTTCTTTTAAGTTAGAGATATGCATTTGAAGACTGACTGACTGGATGAAAAAAATTAAATAAACTATTAATTCAGCCTTAATACAAAGATGACTTCTTTTGATTTAATTGAAGAAGTGAGGGAATTTGTTCAGGAGAAAACTAGCAGACATACTGTTCCGTTTCACTTAGAACTGAGCATTCAAAGTCTGACTGAAGACAGGAAAAAATTAAATATTTATATTTGTTCATATGGTATCGGTTATCAATATTCCGTGTGTTTCCTGAAAATTGATCAATAACTCCATCTTGTTAGTTTCATAAATAACATAGTTAGTTTTTCGTCTTCGTGGCATTTTATATATTTGATTAGGAATTAGGAATGCACACAGAAAAACAGACGAAATGTTTATCAAGTAAGGTTCCATTCTTCTTCTATTTCCCATAGAACTCATAAAATACAGTGTTGTCAGCTCTCAAATCAATTAATTTTGAACTACTTGATAGCAATATTGCTGGGGTAAAATTGATAGCCAACATTGCTATAACAGTCCGATCAGAATACTTAATACCATAGCCATATTGTTAAAAATTAGAAGGATAGCAATATGACTTGAATAGCAATGATTTTAGCAATTCGCAAGCATATATTTTCTATTTATGTTTTGCAAGGATTGAAAATTCGTTATAGAGATGTTTTAAACAAAAGGAATTCGTAACATAAAGAGGTATATTTTAAATTAACTCTTAGTGGAAAATGTAGGAGATTTCTAAAAATTCGTTAAATCAAGGAAATCGTTATATTGAGGTTTGTTATATCAAGGTTGCACTGTATAATGATGTAGTATCAACTTGGGACTATGGAAAATATATAAGTAGGACATTTTGTATTACATGTGACATGTGACCAAATAAAGATATTCATGAAACACTTGAAACCTGTTCTAATGATAATTACTTACTAGGATGTTTTATGTGAAATTTTCCATAAATAATATCTTTTCAGCATTGAAAAAGATGTCTTTGGTGCCACCTCCTGAAAAATTCGAGAGACTTGACGTTTCAAAAGCGCTGAGCAGCAATGTCCGAGTAATATATCCAAAAGTAGCACAAAAATCGAAATTGGACAGTCTTTTGGCCCGAAGATTACAGTTAAAGGAGATAGAAGAAAAGAGAATACTTCAGAACAAGAACGAAGAGAGCATAAAAGATGAAGAGGCTATGGACATAGAAGATGACAATGAGGGAATACAAGAGGGTGGTGTGGATAAGCAGTTGACGAATATGATGACCGGCAAGGTTGTCTTGAGTAGTAGTGCTCCATCTACTCCAGCAAACAAGGAGATGCTGAACAATATCGCTAAAAAGATACACTCATTGAGGATGCAGTATACAACAATTTCAAAGGTGAGTTTTGTTATTTCAGAATAAATTCCATTGTTGGTGTACCACTACAATTGATCAATTCCTTGGGAGATATTGCTTTGCTTCTCATGAATGCAGCTATGATATTTTCACCTTCGTGATCTTAAATGCTCTGGTGTTCTTGTGTACTTCAATCCATTATTGTATATTATATCTATTTGTTGTGTATTTGTCTATCTACAGATTCGTGTAGATATTTTCTTGTTCTTGAGATAATCATCTTTATTTGAGGACTCCTTCAGCAGACACAAAACAAAAAGAATTATTTTTTGTTGACAGTTATTCCGAAATTTGTCACACTGAAAGTCTTTAAAAAAGAGCCCCAAAAATGGGGAAAGCCCTGTGGCAGGAGCTTTGGCACTCTTGTCCAATCTTTGACAAATCATATCTCGGAAAATATTGGACTCGCAGAGTTGGAAAGGATATCAATGGATTATTATAATAGAATTACATCATGAAATAAATTAAAATCCCTTCGCATCTTATCTTTATATGACGGTCCAATTTTGGCTACAAGTGCAAAATAATATCTCCGAAAGTATTAGCTTGTTAGAGTTGAGAATAATATCAATGGTTTCTTATGATGAAACTGCATCTTTAAAAAAAATCGAAATTTGTAATTAAAAAAAATATATATTTTTTTTACTCCCAAACTATCCGGCCGATTTTGCCCAATAACGAACTCAACCGGGATATTCATGTCCCAAACCTACTCTGAAAATTTCAATTGTCTAGCTCATTCCGTTCGAGAGTTATCGTGTTAACGGCCGGACAGAATCGATTTCGTCCACGGATTCTTGATCAGTGAGTCAAACCAAATCGTTTGAGACTATTTTCAGGCAAAAATTCGAAAATTGCAGACAATTAGGCAAATTGATATGCACTCTGTTCCAAGGAACAAGAGCGCCAAAAACATAGTAACACAGTTTCTCTTTGCATAGAAATTTCCAAGTTCTAACTCTTTTTTCAAGAAATTCAACCAAATAGGGTCAATTCCAATTGAGCAATTTGCAAAATTGTTTTCTCTGTTCAACAAAATACACGTCGACTCCTTATGTTGCCTTTTTATGTCATCAGAATCTTTGTTTAATTCCAATCTATCATGTGATCTCCATACATGTTCTGCTATTTTTAATTTGTGTGTGCCTATTCCTTAATTTGTTCCTGTTCTGACTTTCTTAACTCTATTGGTCTCGATGTTTCTCCTATATACGATTTACCAGCAACTCCGCAACAAGAGGGACTTTTCTTTTCTAATAATATTTCCAATTTTTTTATTTACATAAAGTTGGTGCATCAAAAATGAAATAAAACTCGACCAACTGCGATTTCCGGTTCGGGTGGAAATCGCCATTTTTGGCGCTCTTCTTACTGGTAACAGAGTGCTTATCAATTTGCCCAAATGTCTGTTATTTTCGAATTTTTGGTTGAAAATGGTCTCAAACGATTTGTTTCGACTTACTGATCAAGAATCCGTGGTCGAAATCGATTCTGTCCTGCCGTTAACACGATAACTCTTGAACGGAATGAGCTAGACAATTGAAATTTTCAGAGTAGGTTTGGGACATAAATATCCCGGTTGAGTCCGTTATTGGGCAAAATCGGCCTCAGATAGCTACAAAACATCTTTAAACATCTACCTCTGTGATCTCGACGACGTGGCTATCGAAGTATAATTTGAGGTTAAACGACTTACCTTAAGGAACTTCAATCCTCAATCATACGAGATAGCCACGTCCGAAGAGATCGCAATCCACCCCCCTCGAAAACTTACTTTTTAAAAACCCCTGTAGCTATCTAAGGTGAGAGCTCAAAAAACTATAATGAATGTCAAGGCCGTCTTAAACTATGCTGGGGCCCTTGGGCACACAATAATTTGGGGCCCTTTTGGAAAGTAAAGAAAGCGAATTATACATTTTTCTACCCTGATAACTCTTGAACGGAATGAGCTAGACAGTTGAAATTTTCAGAATACCTTCAGTGAAAACAAAACCGGAATATTGGCTAAGTTTCAATAGATATAATATAATTTTCATAGGAGATTTGAGGAATGAATACCTCGGATAAGTTCGTTATTTAGTTTTAATTTCAGTTCTATTATAAGTAGCGTCCGACCGAAACTGGTTTTTCAGCCGAAACCGAAACCGAACTTTCGGCCAGGGTCTCAGTTTCGGCCGAAACCGAAACTTCATATTTCATACTGAAATCTACTGTATTTTTTACAATTTCATTTGCATATACATAAAAACAGCTGAGGAGTGGTGAATAAAATCAAAAGTCAATTTTTTTGAGATCTTTATTTATTATTTTGGTATTACCAAGTTATCAAAATAATCAGTCGATGTATACAGGGTGATTCCAAATCAGACGTGAACCTTGGAGGAGGTGTTAGTATGGATCATTTGCTGTGGTTTGAGCCATTTTTATTGATGACCGAAAATCAACAGTTTCCGAGATATTTGAGTTCTGGTTCTGTTGATAAAGAATTAGTATGATTTGAAAGGGGATGTAAGAAGAAGATAGAGAAAAATAACGAATTCAATATTTCTTTGTTGCAACTAAGCTCGAAATTTCATTAGAAAATGTATTCATAAATTATGTTCCACCATTCCATAAGCAAGCACGTGCCGTCTTTCTGATGTCTTCAGTTGTTATTTTCCGCCTGAAATTTACTCACGCTGTCTTTTGATACACATTCACTATTTTATATACCGGACATTCAAGAGGCTGCTTATAAAAAATCTGCTGAAACGAAACTAGTTAAGCAATCTTACGAAATCTTTCAGAGAATGAAGAAGGAAGTAGACAAGTTTTTAAAATAATTTTGGCATACTAAATTGTGAAATTCGAAAGTTGCAGACAAATACTAGAAATTCATTTTTCATTTTTTCATATACCACATTTCAAATCATACTAATTCTTTTTCAACCTAGTATACAGCATAGTTTTGCTTTTTTCGTACATATAATATCCTTTTCTGATGAAAATAAACCAAAATTATCATCAAATTTGCTCAACGTAGAAAAAATTGACGAAATATGAACTAAGTTCAGAAATCTTTTAAAAATCACCCGAACTCCAAAAACTGTTGATTTTCGGCTATTAATAAATATGGATTAAACAACAGCTAATGAGTCATACTAACTCCTCCTCCCAGGTTCACGTCTTATTTGGAATCACCCTATGTAATTTAATCAATAATCATTAGTGAATTCTCATGATTTCTCAGTCTTAACAAAGATAGATTATAATAACTTGTACGACAATTATGTATACCTACTTATAACTCCTGGCCAAACGACCAGGATAATTCACGAACAGTCAAGTTTCGGCCCGGCCGAAAGTTTCGGCCATTTTGGACCGAAACCGAAACTAAGGCCGAAACTAGATTTCTTGGCCGAAACTGGCCGAAACCGAAACCGAACATTCGGTCGGTCACTAATTATAAGAATCCATTGATATCATTCCCAACTCTGAGAAACCAATAATTTCGGAGATGAATTCTCAAAGTTTGAACAAGAGCGCAAAGATCCTGTCCACGGTGCTTTCCCAGATTTTTAAACAAAAATGTCGATTATGTCCGAAAATTCGAGCCTTTTGTATGAAACGCTGTAAGTAAACGTGTTTGAAATTATAATTTAAAAGATTGAATAAATAATTACCTAACGGAATTGTTTTTGGTGACTAGATAATATTAGAATCAGCATGAAAATGATTGTAACTGGAAAAAAATTCTCCTAACTTGGTTTTTCGCCATTTGTTCGAATTTTCACAAATCTGTGGTCATAGAAAATAATTAACTGGTGTTGAAATTGAACTAACCATTGATATTTATTACAAAATTCTATTTCAATAAAAAATTTAGCTATAAATGGGTGTTTTGCAGCAAGATTTGCATTCTTGCGATTCTTAGAATTGAATTGGATGTAAAATTGAAAGATTATAATGGTGAAAATAGAATAGAATATATCTTTATTTCTAAATACTACAGATAGTAGAAAGAAATAGTGTCAGTTTACAAAATTAAATAATTCACATATTATCAAATTCTTTCATATTATATGGTTATAAATCCATCAATAATTTATACAATGCCTTCTTGAAGTTTTTTAACTCAGATTCCCTCCTGATGTGGTTGGGTAGTTTATTGAATATCCTCAGACAAGAATAGTGGTAATTTTTCTCTGTTAATGTGAGATGATGTTTTGGATATATATACTGTTGATCTCTTGTTTTATAGTTGCTTTGACTAAGTTCATTTTCAAAGAGGTGTTTATTCCAGAATACAAAATTTGAGCATTCTTGAATATATATAGCATATGATGTGAGAATTTTATTTTTTTTGAATAGACCTCTACAAGACTCCCGGTAACGGAGTTTAAGCATTATTCTTAGGACTTTCTTCTGGGATATAAAGATGTTTTTCATATTTTTATTTGCTCCATAAAAGATTATACCATATCTCATTTTGGATTCGAAGTTTGCAAAATAAACAGTTCTTAATAGTTCCTCGCTTAGGTATTTGGACAGTACTCTGATTGTGTAGCATACTGAGTTCAAGCTGTTATTCGTTTTTTCTATGTGTTCTCCCCATGTAAGTTGTTCATCTAATGTTAATCCAAGAAATTTCGCAGTTTTTTTAAGTTTGAAGGCTGTTTCATCAATTTTGATCTCTTCAGGTGTAAGTTGAGATGACTGTTTTGTCCTGAAGCACATGACATTAGTTTACAGTGTGTTAAGTTTGAGCTTTCGTGATTTTAGCCATTCTTCTATTCTCTTATAAATTCTAGATGTTTTGCTTATTAGATCTTCAAAACTTGCATCCGAAACCAATACATTTGTATCATCAGCAAACAACACTATCAATTCCTCCATTGTAATCCCTGTCAAGTCATTTATATAGAG
Organism: Halyzia sedecimguttata; assembly: GCA_937662695.2. Taxonomy (NCBI): domain Eukaryota; kingdom Metazoa; phylum Arthropoda; class Insecta; order Coleoptera; family Coccinellidae; genus Halyzia; species Halyzia sedecimguttata. Next base: position 49,228,247 of record OW569414.2, on the reverse strand, counting down.
CAAGAATAGTATACACCCTAATATACTCGCCTGCGGGATGCCCTGCTTAATCATAGCTTTGTTAGATTTTATTTCTCTACCTCTTTCTGTGACCAAAACTCGTTGCTCACGTTGTGTCGAATATGATCTGAACCAATCCAGTAGATGACCCCTAATTCCATACTGTTCCAATATTTTCAATAGTATCTCGTGATCGACGCTGTCATATGTCTTCGAGAGATCCAGAAATAGACCAAAGATGTTAACTTTTTCCTCAAGAGTTTCCACTATTTGCCTGATGAACTGGAAAATGGCCGTATTTGTCGATTTGCCTTTGATGAATCCATGTTGGTTGTTACTTAGTATGTTGCATTTTTCTAAGAATTTCATCAGTCTTTCTGCCATCATTATTTCAAAACTCAATGAAAAATTATACACGATTTACACTTATTTATTCAATATTGTGACGCGTTTCGTCGACACAGCGACTTCATCAGACTACCTGTGTCGACGAAACGCGTCACAATATTGAATAAATAAGTGTAAATCGTATATAATTTTTCATTGATTTAATATGGATTTGCATCAAGTAAAAGCCACAAGCATTAAATTATTTCAAAAATTTTTGAGAAGGATGATAGGAGACTTATTGGTCTATAGTTTTCCAGAGCTGTTCTATCTCCTTTCTTGAAGATTGGCTTTATTAATGCAAGCTTTATGCTTTCAGGAAATACACCATATTTAATTGAGTTGTTCAATATATAGGTTAGAGGCTCTATTATTTCATCAATTGAGGCTTTCACCAGACTTGTTGGAATGTCATCATCACCACTGCTATTTTTATTTTTCAACTTTTTTGTGAGATTTTTAAGTTCTGTTTTGGTTATGGGATGACAAAACATGGATTTGTTATTTCTTTTTGAGGGTGTGGATGTTATAGTGATGAATGCACCTTGCAAACTGGCCTTTGATTATTACAATGTTTTATTCTTCAAATTTTTATATTCTCTAGAAGGTTTCCCCAAATTTAAAGGGAAAAGGGCGTTGGACAAAAAATTATAATTAAAGACCTCTCCTAATTTTCGTTGAAGTAAAGGGTTTTCCAATAAGAGGTGTTATTTTGATATTCAAAGAAAAATGCCATTTTTCAATATAAATGATCGGATGTTTATTTCATTTTAAACAAGAAGCACCAAACAGACACACGATGAGGATAGAAAGGTTTTTCAACAATAACTCTTGGGTTTTCCGAGCCCCAGATGCGACAATTTTGCTTGTTGACGAAGCCACTAAGGTGGAAATGGACCGCATCACTCAAGATGATTTTTCGATGGAATTCCGGATCATTTTCATGCATTTCAACGACCCAATCAGCAAAGACACGACGTTGTTGATGATCGGTCGGCTTGAGTTCTTGTGTTAACTGAACTTTATAAGCCTTAAGACCCAAATCTTTATGCAAAATACGGTGTAATGACGTTTGTGGAATGCCTAATGTCAAAAAATGACAGCTTCAAAAGTGACATCTACCGAAAGAGCGGGCTATTCAAAATAAGACCTCTTATTGGAAAACCCTTTATCACCTCCTGTAAACTTTTGCATCAATTTAGAACTCTCTGTATATGAACCGTTTCTGATGAAATCTACATCTGGTTTAAAAAAAATCCTCTCAAATTTTCGTCAGCATTACAAGATTGCTTTGAATTTCTCATAATTGATATAATTATAATCTATTTAAAAATTTTTTTTTCAGTTGGCGAAGGATTATCAGTGCTATTCTAAAGGTTGTCTGTCAAGCGGACCAAACAGTATTGAAACAACCTGTTACTCCCCTCTCTGCATGCAAAGAGTTAGAGTAAGAAAAGAATTACTCTGTCTACTCAAAAAGGCTAATATTGCTTCTAACTCCCCGAATAAGTCAATATTGCAAACTGCAACCCCCTTGAAAAAGCAGTCGATATTAGAGCAAACCCTGAAGATTCAAACTTCTTATCCTAGCGCAAATGCCAAAAAAGAAGAAGTGGCAACCAATGAGAATTTACAGAAAGATCTAATAGTCTCGATACAGCAAGGTATCAAGGGTGATGATGATTTTTCAGATATCTTCACACTATTCACAGGAGACAAAAAAGAGATAAAGGAGGAAAATGATGTGGAAATGAAATGTGGAAGTGATACGGAAGGGAATAAAGTGGAGATAGAAGATCTGGATATTGAATCTATGCCACCGCCAGAGAAGAAACTAAAAATTTTAGAGCCTCGACAACCCGGCGATGGAACAGATAATGGTAAACTTAGAATGCCGGAATCTCTTGGAGAGTATTCCAGACTATCATATCAGAATCGTCGTTTTTGCAATCACAGGCCGTTGCATAAAAAGGAAGAGACCAAAGTTAAGGCTGAAAAAGCAGAGGACGGTACAGACAGAGTTTACTCAGCGGTTGCTACCGCCGGTAAGATTTATTTGAAGAAACCTCCGAATAATAGTGAGGTCAAAAAGAAGAAGAGATTGAATATTAAATATCCAGTTTGCTCTACTTTTCAAGCACGTAGTGGTGTCAATTCCATACTTATTTTGGCCAAACATGAGGGGAGGAAATTGGGGAGAAATGCTGGAAGGATTTATATAAACGGTTTCAATGCATTGGCCAAGCAGAATCAGCAAGTTTGGCCATATCCCTGTGCAAGGCCTCTATTCAAGACGTGTTGGTTGTATAGGTAAGAAATTCATTGAATTGTTGCATATTAGTTATACACTGAAATAACTTTACCACATAGGGAGACAAGTTCTTTTTACATCGTTGGTCGTTGTATCTTCGGAAATAACGTGAATAAATATATAATTATTATAATAATAAAACATGGAGCTACATTTTGACGACTATAGCAGACAACCCCTGTTGTAGTTGCTGCATAATATAGGGTGTTGCAAATTTTTTTTACCCTCAGTGTATATTCAGGGTGAATCTTTAAGTTGTACATTAATTTTAACCATAGATTCCTCACATCAAATAAAGCACTTTCTTAATTTTACCATTTTTCGAGATTTGGCTCAGGTAAAAGGATATAGGCTGTTGAAATTGCAGAAAAAAATCAGTTTTTTGTAGCTTAGACATGGATATGAAATGAATTTTGTTGTGAAGTTTTCCATAATTATGGCACATTACCAATTAAACATTTTTTTCCTACTTCCACTGGTTTCCAAGTTATGGTCATCATAAGAATCTTCAATCATTTTAGGTAATGAAATTATTCTTCATCATTTGTCCTAAAACGTTTTTGAGATATTCACGATGAATGTCATAAAATCTGATAAAAGTTTGAGAATTGGCCTTGGTTGATCCGCTCCTGACCTAGGATGGCCTGTATATCTACTCGTACGTTGCCGCACTTGCTTTTCATTCACAAGATATAGATAATGCATGCCCCTCGATTGCCATTATACGCCAAAGCCTGGTACACAGTTTGACAATGCCGCATGAAAACGGTGAATGGAGACAGACATAAAATCGTATGATCCCATAGAGTTTCTGTTAACCTTACCTACTAATTATTATGATTATTATTCCGTCAAATGGAATCACATCTCAACTATTCAATTTGAGATTTTCTTGGAAATTAATGGAGAAATTGGATATTTATAGAATATTCAAGAATAACAATATTTCAACAATGGGCGATGATCAAATTATGTATGATATTATAGTGGAAACAATTAATGGATATATTGAATGAAAATTGAGTTGAAGTTCAGTGTTTTAGTGGAATATTTTTTAATGCTGCATTATAAGAATTGAGTGAGAAAATAAGATTTCCCAACCAATTTTATTGAATTTCAAGCATCAAGTGAAGTTTTTTTGTTGTTGTGTATTAGCACATTGTGAAATGTTTAAACGATCGTAACTTTTTACCTGGGCCGAATCTGGAAAAATGGTAAATGTAAAAAGTGTTTCACTTGATGAGAGGAATCTACATTTAAAATTGCAACTTGAAGACTCATCCTGTATATAAACTAAATTCAAAAATATATTCTCATACATTACTTGTTGAGTTTAGCCCTTAAATTAAAGAATCGGCAGTTTCCTTTGATAAGTCAGTACCAATAGATATACTATGAAAATGAATATTCGTTTGTCCTAATTACTTCTCAGGGAATAAACTGATAATCCGCCGTATTCACAAAGCATTGTTAAGTGTTTAAATCTCCGTTAAGTCCTAACGGAGGACCTCAGTTAAGAATAAATCTGAATCGCAACCTCAATTAAAGTATTCAACGGTGGTAAAACAGGCCTGTTTCACGTAAATTTTCACGTTAACTGAGGTTGCGAATCTTATTTATGCTTAACTGAGGACCTCAGTTAGGACTTAACGGAGAATGACAGCTTTGTGAATACGGCGGAATATGTGGAAAAATTTATAAATCTACTGTTCTGAGGATTAGCTTTAGAGATATTAAAATTACAAATGGGCCAATGAACATTCAAAGAATGCCACTTCTCACGTTTTATTTCTACCATATCTCGTTGGAAAATATAATGAACATGAAAAGTTCTCTTGGACTAATCATATTACATATATTTTTGAGTATTCTCTAGATAAATATCCTAATAACTCAAATAACAGTTTTCTGTTTACGTTCCTAATTTGGAAAACCATAATGTCAACAATATCTGCTTATTGTGATGTCATTCACAATCATGAAATACACATACACAAGCTTTCAGTTCGCAGTGTAACTTTTAAGCCGGCAATATTTAATTCCACATTACATAGATTCTTACCATTAGAATGTATTTTAAATACTCTTTTTCTCTAACAGGACGGTAAATTTGAAGTCGCTTTCGGCAGCTGCCCTTCAGTTGAAAATTTTGTGGGTGTGTCTCAGATGGGACGATATGCAATCAAAGGCTCCCACTACTGATGGAAAACATCAGATAACTACGGAAACAGAAATATTGACCCTGGAGTTGCTGAAGCACAGGTACATCGGCCAGTTCATGGAGAAGACTCAGTATCTGAGGAGGAAAGTTGTTATTCCTCTGGAACTTCCAAAAACTGTCCGAGGTAATGTTTAGATGATTTGTTCTTTTATCGGTCAAGATTTAATTCATTTTTTTTTAGCAGAAGTAACTTCTATCAGGAGCGGACTGAGGAAAAGAAAACGACCGGAATCGCCCCAAAGTACGAACCCGCAGGTTTCTGAAGAATGGGTGGACGAAGAAAAGCTTGAACTGTGGGAAATCAAGTTGTACGGCGATAAGTGAGTAGACTTGCCTTTGTTGTATTTATCACATATTTCACATCCACCTGATTAATATTCCACTAGATTTTTGGTTTTGAATCTGCTTTTCAATATTCAGATCAAGAAATAATGAATTTTTATTCTAAAAATCCCTGACAAAATTCAATTCTTTGATAGTTATTTTCATCCACTTTTGGCAATTGTGAATTGTGCATGCCTTCAGACCATTTGAATATTATTTTCTTCTGTAAATCACTGTCAAAAATAATACACAATGCAGGCAACTCAACTTGACCTGGAATGTCCTGATGTTTACCTACTGATGTGTGACGTCATTGCAACTCGTGTACATTTGGTTTACACCATTTTTATATCAAACCAATTCTTGTAAAGCACTGACGGAAAGTCAGGAGAATGTGCACGCATGTTCTATTGTCTATTCACGCCTCAGGCACCCTCGTGAAATACTGCATGAACCTTCAAGACGTCTTTTTAGCTTTACATTTGAAAAAATGCATTGGGCATAAACTGAATTCAAATTTTAAAATAAATAGAATAGTGAACTTACATAGCGCAGATTCGAACCTGAATCTGAGTGTCAGGCGAGCATGCTACCATCTTGATGATCAAGGTGTTGTTACAATTCTGAGATTTAGATTATTTAAAATTTCGGAAGTAGATACCAGTTCTACATTTTATTTTCACAATAAATCCTAAAATACACGATCTAGCTGAAATCCGGTACTGGATTGTAATAAGGTGGCTTGAAGGTTTGCGCAGAATTTCAGTGGTATCTTACAGATTGTTTCTGAAATTTTTTAAGAAAAAAAAAATTGTTTTTCTAGTGGTGCGATCCTCACGAAATTTCAATATTCAGATCAAGAAATAATGAATTATTATTCTAAAAATCCCTGACAAAATTCAATTCTTTGATAGTTATTTTCATCCACTTTTGGCAATTGTGAATTGTGCATGCCTTCAGACCATTTGAATATTATTTTCTTCTGTAAATCACTGTCAAAAATAATACACAATGCAGGCAACTCAACTTGACCTGGAATGTCCTGATGTTTACCTACTGATGTGTGACGTCATTGCAACTCGTGTACATTTGGTTTACACCATTTTTATATCAAACCAATTCTTGTAAAGCACTGACGGAAAGTCAGGAGAATGTGCACGCATGTTCTATTGTCTATTCACGCCTCAGGCACCCTCGGGAAATACTGCATGAACCTTCAAGACGTCTTTTTAGCTTTACATTTGAAAAAATGCATTGGGCATAAACTGAATTCAAATTTTAAAATAAATAGAATAGTGAACTTACATAGCGCAGATTCGAACCTGAATCTGAGTGTCAGGCGAGCATGCTACCATCTTGATGATCAAGGTGTTGTTACAATTCTGAGATTTAGATTATTTGAAATTTCGGAAGTAGATACCAGTTCTACATTTTATTTTCACAATAAATCCTAAAATACACGATCTAGCTGAAATCCGGTACTGGATTGTAATAAGGTGGCTTGAAGGTTTGCGCAGAATTTCAGTGGTATCTTACAGATTGTTTCTGAAATTTTTTAAGAAAAAAAAAATTGTTTTTCTAGTGGTGCGATCCTCACGAAATTTTTCAAAAGTTTGCGCATCGGTATTCTACTGCCAATTACCAAGTTTCAATTCGATCCGATCTGTATTTTTTGAGTTATTGACAAAACAATATTTCAGTTCGAAATCTAATTTGCGCAATAGGTTTGTTCAATCAACATTTTTGGAGCAACCCCTGGAGATGCCCTAGAATTGCAGAGAGTCGCCCCGGGTTAGCTCCATGGTTATACCTCGCGAAGTTTTGTTGGAACGAGTAGAGAGCGAGTGGGCTTCGCCGTTTGCATAACATTGGAAACCTAACCTCACTATTCAGTTAAGAAATTTGAATTTTGAAATTGTTTTACCTACCTACCAAAAGGTGTATTTTCATGCTGACTCTCGACGTTGGCGTCAAGAGTCAAATTCGGTCACATGGTACCTGTTTGTCAGATTTGAGTGTGCAATGGCTGAAAATAGTACTATTCTTAGTAAATGATTACACATCGGAATTGCTCAGGATTGCATTGATTCACGTTTGTGAATTCATTTCAAATACACCTAAATCGACACACTGAACTGACAAAACAAATATCTGCGGATAAATCAAAATTCAAAAGTAGCGAAGTAAGGTTAGTTTGTTTGTTGTCACAGGAACAGTTTAAGCATGTTATATATGAATTGCAAGTACGCATGCGCGGGTTTGGTGCTCCCTATCGTGCTCTAACCCATCAGAAGGAGAAGCTTGGAACAAACCCGAGAGACGCTCCAGCGAGCTCTCGCGGTTGTTGGAACACGAAGTCGATCACAATAACATATTATACTTTTTCAAAATGAACCTGTTTGAATAGTTGTTTTTGCGCGTATGTTCTGGGGAACATCGCGTTATAGTTTTGCCCAAATGTCTGTAACTTTCGAATTTTTTGAAAAAAATGGTCTCAAACGATTAAGTTCGACTCCCCAATGAAGAATTCGAGGTCAAATTTGATTCTGTCCGGCCGTTGCCACGATAACTTGAGAACGAAAAGAGCTAGCGACTTGAAATTTTCAGGGTGGGTGGCGCATCCCAATACGACGGACAAGTTCGTTAATGGGCATAATCGGCCCAGCGGTTTCCGAGTAATAATTTTGTTTTCAACCAATATAAATCCGATCGAATTGAAACTTGGTGAGTAGTTGTAGAATATGAACCTTAGCACGTTTGTGGAATATTGTGCGAATCGTATGGCTAGGAAATTATTAAAAAATATTCTTGTTGTGACGATAACTTGAGAACGGAAAGAGATAGCGGCTTCAAGTTTCAGGTTAGGATGTGCACTAGAACGCGACATTTCAGTTTGATTATGAGCATAATCGGCCAAACGGTTTTAGAGTTATAGCCATCTGAAATTTTCTGAAATTTGGTGGTTTTTTGTTCCTCATTAACTCGAAAAATACTGAACCGATTGAATTCAAACATGGTTATTAGTTGTAGAATGCCAACGCGGAAATGTTTGCAAAATTTAGTGAGGATAGCATTTGTAGAAAATTTTTAGTAAATCATTGAAAATAAAAAAAGAAAATTCTACATATCAGTAACTGATCGTTTGAAATTGCTGAAATTTTGCAAGAGCCTTTATAACCTAACTCTACTGCCAAGTTTCAAGTTTTAATACGATCGGTTAAATATTGTTGGAGATTCGAGCATTCTTGTGCGAGTTCAGTAGATGGGTGACCGTTGCCTCGATAACTTTCGAACGAAAGGAGATAGGGACTTGCAATTTTCAGGGTAGGTTGCGTATCCGAAAGGGAGAGTTGAGTTCGATTTTGGGCATAATCGGTCTAACGGTTTCCGAGTTATACCCACCTGGAATATTATTTCCTTGATAACTCGAAAAATAAATATTCGATCGAATTGAAGCTAGGTAACTAGTAGTAGAAAATCAACATAGAGACGTGTTTAAAATTTTATAAGAACAGTACCCCTAGAAATTTTGAAAAAAATGACGAAAAAAAAAATTTTAAGAACCGTACCCCTAGAAAATTTAAAAAAATCACGAAAAAAAAAATTGGTTCAAGCACTGACTTGAAGTCAGAAGCTTTTGCGCGTTCTATTGTTCATTCTTCTGTATTGGACACCCTTAATCGAATTTACCGTGGTAAATTATGTTGTCCATTCTCCTGTATTGGACACTTAATTCGAATTTACCATGGTAAATTCGAATTAAGAGTGTCCAATACAGGATACAGGATACGATACAGAAGAATGAACAATAGAACATACGCGCAAAAGCTTCTGACTTCACGTCAGTGCTTGTTAAATTTTTAATTGTTGAATCATTGTTGCATCTGGAAATTTTTTTCTTCTGTCTATATGTGCATCTTGGTTGTAAGATTTCTTGTACGGTTTGCAATTTTTTGTAGCAATTTGGTCTTTTAAATCTTGCCCCCTCTGGTTCAACGTTTGTTGTGCTGTACAGTAATTCATTTGGTGCATTGTGCAGTCTATTGTTCGGGTGCCTGATGTCGGTTATACTCCTTAATGATGTTCTCTCTACCATCTCTAGGGGATTGATTATTCTAGGGTTGAGGATAATGAAATTTGTTTCAGTCTGTCTTGTTCATTAAATTTTGTAGGTATTCTATACATTTTTTTATGTTTTTCTCATGGGAAGTAAGGAGAATCAGTTGTGTTCTGTGTGTCCTTGCGCTAACTGTTAATTTTTGACCCAACAGTGAATGGTGGCGGTTACCGTGACTAAAATATTTCTTTCCTGGCCTCGGGATCTTGAGTCAACCGCTCTACCACTGAGCCAATCCCACTGGGATATCAGTAGAGTATCATCTGCGTCTTGTCGCATGTATACAGGGCAACAACTTTTCCGCTTTTTCATCCCCGTAACTGCAACCCCCTAACGGGGGTGAGCACAACCCTTGATTTTGAATAGGGATGAGTGGTGTTGCGATACCTCATTTTGAATATCCTATCGAGTACTATCCGATCCTGAAATTTCGCTTCAAAATTTTTATCGATAACGAAATGACAAGTAAAATAGTGGAGGAGTACTTATTTTTGTGATTAGTTCATTACATGCTGGAAATGGGCACCATTCACTTCCATGCAGTAATATAAGTTTTGCTGAAAACTCTCACGTACATTACTCAAGATGTCTGGTGTAATTTGACGGCATTCATGAATGATCCGACTTCGCAAACAATCCAGTGACTAGGCTGGTTAGCGTAAATCTTGGATTTCAGGTGACCCCATTGGAAAAAGGCCAGGGCTGGATAAATAGCGTTCTCCAATAGATCTGAAAAAGGGCCGATTATGTGATTCCCATAAATACCCGCCTAAACATTTAATTTTGGGGGACGCTGAGTATGCATCTCACGAAATAAACTTGGATGTTCATCTAACCAATACCGACAGTTATGCCGGTTTACAATGCCGTTAAGGTAATAAATACTCGGCCGAAAAACAGATATCGAACAAGTAGTTTCGATTACCGTTAATAATAATAATTATAATAATAATAATTTATTTGCATTTCAAAAGTTATTACAAATAATAAATTAGAAATGATGTCAAATCAGATAGATAACATAAACTATTGAAAGTTCCTACAACCTAGAAAAAAATCATCAAGTGAATAAGGTTCGATGTTAACTAGGAACTGGTATACCTTCTTCTTATAGGCATTGAGTTCTTTGATCGTTCTCAGACTTCCTGGAAGTGAGTTATATAACTTCATACACATATATCTACTATTTTTCTGAGCTAGACTGAGGGAATGCTTAGGATACAAGTAATGTGCCCTACGTCTAGTGTTGTTAACATTTAAAAATTCTGCAAAGAATTCAGGATATTATCTGATAAATAACATACATCTATGGGTTGCGTTCGGAATCAACGTCGGATGCAAAGAGTGCGTCCGACGTAGAGTGCGTCCGGTTGTTTGAAATGTTGTCGTACGTTTTAGAACGACGCAGGGTTGCATTCTTGCTTCTCTTTCTAATTTCTTATATTTATTTTGGACGTTTTGAGGTTAAGCTATTGTGTTTATATCGTTGAAGTCTGTTAAAGGTTTTTGAAATATTGAAATGGGAGATTGGATCGAGATCGAACGAAGAAAATATTGTTATTTTAGGATCAATAGTGTTTTTATGTAATAATCATTCAAATCAGATTCTGGATGACGAATAGAGTAGCGATGAGGAGGAACAAATTGTTGGAAGATTGGCATTACTAGTGAATTCTCCAGAAATGCCGTTGCGAGTGCAGGGTTATATTAATTTCATTATACCAAATATTACGGACGAACAATTCCGGAGGAAGTATCACATTAACTAGATCGTTATTTGATATTCTTCTCACAAAAATTGGAGGATATCATAAATGATAATTCTGTCCTGATTGCCTTCAATAACATGCTGTGTTCAATTAGAAATCAAACTCATTTTGTTTTTTGTCTATAAGTAGCAAATAACTTCACCGTAAACTAAACATCTTCGTGTTCTTAACAAAACGACAAAGGGTAATAAAACGATTAAAACGAAGGAACCTTCTACAGGGTCTTCACAATTAATTGTAACATCGCAGTTGGCTTTGAAATATTATTGTTTTGCCGTTTCATATATAAACTGTTCACATATGCGATTCCATCCACATAATTTAATTTCTGACGCTACAATTATCAAGGCTGACACTTTCAATGGCCTGTAAAATAGTCAGTATCCTTAACGAAGAGCGGCAAATAATTATTCAAACCGAACTGCGATGTTACAATCATTTATGAAGACCCCGTATATTCAAATACATACGTTCAAAACTAATACCAATATCTGCGCAGGACGAGTGATTATTACACATGTATTTTCACGGTTGCAAAGTTGCACACCCCGACGTGCGTCCTGTCTGTTTCCGAACGGGGTTGATATTTACCCAACGTCGATTCCGAACGGGTCGGGTGCGCGCTGACAACGTCCGACTTTGATTCCGAACGCAACCATGTATATATAGACCGACTACAGTCAACAAGTTATCTCTCCTGAATACTCCCCTACAAGTTTCGCGGAATTTATTTTGTTGATGACCCTGATGGCCAACTTCTGTACTCTGAGGACCTTAAACAACTGGTTACTATTGCCCCAAGTCACAATACCATAAGTAATCGCAGATTGAAAGTTGGAAAAATACAAAATCATCAATAAACTCTTGTCAACAAATTGTCTAAGTATACTGAAGGTATAAATACTTTTACTCAGTTTTTGGCAGAGACTACACCTTAGGATTTCGAGGTGTGTTTTTGAAATGGCTTGGCAGCTACCTTGAGGGTAGGTGTATGCGGGTGAAGGTTGGAGATTCGTTCTCTTCAGATCATGGGGTTAACTTGGGTGTGCCACAGGGTTCTGTCCTTGGGCCTATCTTGTTTCTCCTCTTCATCAATGACCTTCCTGAAAATCTTCAAAGAATGTTCATCAGATCTTTGGACCTCCAGGCAATTTCACTTATCAAGAACTTTTTGTTGAACCTTTTTGCTGACGATGCTGCTGTAGTAGTTTCAGCGGTGTCTTTTGAGGATCTACAATTATTATGTCAGATTCTTTTGAGTAATTTTGTGAATTGGTGCCATCACAACAACTTGATGATCAACATCGGAAAAACCGAGATAATTTATTTCACGTTAAGCCATAATGACCGGAAGCTGATCCTTCGCGCTCATGATCGTGACATTTCCTCTGGAGAGAATGCCAAGTTTCTTGGAGTCCACCTTGACAGAAACTTGAAATGGTCTGTCCATGTTGAATCGGTATGTCGGAAACTAAACAGTTCCTATTATGCAATGAGTAGAGTTAGAAATATGATTCCCTCGGATTCTCTTAAGGATATCTATCACAGCCTCGTGTATAGTCATTTATCATACAACATTCTGCTTTGGGGAAGCTCATCAGATAGTGGTAGGGCTTTCATTCTACAGAAGCGCATTCTACGCATGATGTACAATATATCCCCGCGTATGTCATGCAGACCTTTGTTTGTTCAAAATGGTATTCTTACTTTGTGTTGTGTTTTTATCCTGAAATCCCTTTTGTATGTAAAGGAGAACGAGAAAAATATCATTCAATTATCCAGCTTTCATGATTACAACACCAGAAGTGAGGGAAAATTATATATTCCTCAGCACAAAACCGCTAAGTTCGAGATGTCCCCTACTTATAAATGTATAAAACTTTTCAATCATCTACCATTAGGAATAAGATCTCTCAATTATAATAAATTCAAGAAAAATGTTAAAAGCCTGTTATTAAGTAGATGTTATTACACTGTCAAAGAATACTATGATGATTGTATCACTGATTAATTGCACTATTGTTTCCTTTTCTAATTTGACTTGTCCTATACATGTATGTGCATGTCCTAAAGGATGAATAAATTATTATTATTATTATAGATGTGGTCATGCCATTTCAGATTAGAGTCTAGCTGAATACCTAGAAACTTGACAGTGCTCAGGCATGGAACTATAACAATGATCCTTGTGGCGTGCCTTGTATTTGAGGTGGATGTAACTGATGTTGCTGTGTTGACTCAAAGAACGAGCTCTCCTATAAGTTCCAAAATCTAAGTGCTAAGAGCTGAATTCTTTCTGCATTAAACCGACATTACTAGTAGCTTTCTGTTTTCTAGAAATGTTTTAATTACGTGTAATCAGAAATTATTTGTGAATCAGAAATCTTGGCGTTTTCAAGAATTATTAACCCTCCTTGTGCCTTATGCTGTCAAAGGCTTTGTTTATATTTAAGTTAAAAGCTTAAAGCTTCTCTTTTATTGTGCTCATCGTGAGCCATGTGCACAGATTATAGTGACATTACAACCATCCATTCTACATCCATGCCCTGAGCGGGATTCGAACCCGCGACTCCGGCACCCTAGCTAGTATTTCTACCGCTAGACTACCGGGCCGGCCTTATATTTAAGTTGATGCAGCAGTTTTCAAGTTCTTCATTGTGGTGTTCTGTGTATTTGATACCAGGATTAATAATGGGATTAATGTGGATTCCTTTCCTTGGAATCCAAATTGGAAGTTGGGTATCTTATTTTGTATGTTTTGGTTCAATATTGCTGTGATTGTTTTTTCATAAATGTTGCCTACTAATGGTGGGAGAGTTTTTTGCCTTAGTATGGTATGTGGTATTTTTTTCGTTCTTGAAAGATTTCTTGGTTGAGGCATAAATTTTTATCAGGTGTTCATATTATGTTTCTTCCATTAGTTGTTTAATTATCTTCCATGGGATGCAGTCAATTCCTGGCGCGTTCTTTTGGCTTCATTAATTATTTCGAAGTAGGTTCCTTTATCTATGTTTTCTCTACTTCTAGATTCAAATGTTACGTAATGTGTTTAATCTAAAATATGGTTTTCCGAAAATATAAATTATAATTTTGCATCTAACCTGATTTTAAAGAGTGTGCAAGTATATTGGACCTAAAAAATCATTTCATTGCGTTGAAAAAATTGATCCCAAATTAACAATTTTTCATCAGACTCAGATTGAAGGGTTTACTCTGTTGCTCTTTCAATAGATTGCCAAAATCCAAACATTTCTAGTTAAATTTTTGGTCAACGATTAATTGATGAGTCGATCAAGGTTTGGTTAATCCCACCTAGGTCTTCTATGTGTTTCATTTATAAATAATTTATTACTCTCAAAAATCATTTCACCCTTTGCTTTCTCCAGTATTATCATACAAAACTGCATGTTTTCTACACAACACTAACTGCTTGCTTTTTGTGTGTCCTATCCATTTAGGCTTGAAAAGGCTAACGCTCAAGTTATAACCAGGAGCAGAACAGGCAACCTGCCTCCTGCCAGGGCCATCATAGACCCATCAGACATTCCAAATAAGATCCTTGCCGGTAAACCAACGCCTGAAGAGATAAAGGAAAAGATGGAGCAGCAACTCAGGCTTCAGAGGGCTGCTCATCAACAGAAACGTGCACAAGAGGTGAAGAATCACGGTGGACATATTCTGAAGATGGTCGGGACAACTCCAGGTAGGACAAGAAACGTTTTAAAATTTCCAGATTTCATAAATCAGTTTGTCGATATTATTCAAATAACAGGAGGACCCTGTGGACAACATACAGGGCTATTCCAAATTAGACGTGAATCTTGTAGGAGGTGTAGTATGGATCATTTGCTGTCGGTTGAGCATTTTATTGAGAACCGAAAATCAACCGTTTCCGAGATATTCGAGTTCGGGTGATTTAAAAGATTTCCACCTTGGTTCATTTTTCGTCAAATTTTTCTGCGTTGACCAAATTGTGGGTTATTTTTAGATATGTATGACAAAGATAAAACTATGCTGTATAAGATGTTGAAAAAGAATTAGTATGATTTGATGAAATGTGGTATATAAATAAAAGAAAAATCAATTTCTAATATCAATTTGCGTGCAACTGTTGAATTCCACAATTTATGTATGCCAAAATTATTTTAAAAACTTGCAAAATTCCTTCTTCATTCTCTAAAAAAAATTCGTTGGAATGCATTCACTAGTTTTGTTTCAGCAGATTTTTTATAAGCAACCTTTCGAATGTCTGGCATAAAAAATACTGAATGACAGCTAGAGTAAATTTCAGGCAGAAAGTAACAACTGAAGAAATTAGAAAGAGGACAAGTACTTGTATAAGGAATGGTGGAGGTCATTTCGAACATGATTTATGATTACTTTTTCCTATAAAATTCCAAGCTTAATTGAAATAAAAAAAAATTTTAAGTCGTTATTTTTCTGTCTTTGCTTCTTATATCCCCTTTCAAATCATACTCATTCTTTTTCAACATCTAATACAGCATAGTTTTGCTTTTTTCACACATATATCCTTTTCTGATAAAAATAATCCAAAATCATAATGAATTTTGGTGAACGTAGAAAAAAATGGACGAAAAATGAAATGAGAAATCTATTAAAAATCAAAAGAACTAGGTACCTGGGCATACAAATAGATAACAAACTTAACTTCAAAGCACACATAAAAACACAAAAGAAAGCAGCCATCGCTAGAGCTGGACACTTTAGATCTCCCACTTATAAAAACCTAGGAATCAGCTACAAGACAGCAAGCACAATATATATGATGATATGCAGGCCCTTAATAGACTATGGATTTACAACATTCATAAACACCGCAAAAACAACGCTAAAAAACATTGAAGTAGCAGAACGATCTTGCTTAAGTAAAATAACTAAACTAAGAAATCCCAACAATCCATTGCACAGCCCTTGTAATCAACTTTTATATGCCACTACGGATATAGAACCGATATTGGAGAGAATGAATAAACTGGGCAAAAAATTCATCTCAAACCAGAACAACAGAAGAATTGTGGATTCACTTATACACCACTACCATGGAGAAATGAAGGCGAAATTACCAGCACTACTAGTACTTGAATATTTGATATCCTTAGGGCCTTTTTTACCATTTGCTGATAAAGTTCCGAATATGAATCCAGCGCATAAAATATCTGTCGGAGAATTATTTTCTGTTTCACCACGCGGGCCCTGGATAATATATCTACTAGATAGCTATCTGACAATTTAATGGGATAATATATCTACTAGATAGCTATCTGACAATTTAATGGGAGGTGTGTTTGGCAACGTCGCATTTATGCTTGCTACTGGCTGAACAAACGTAAGCTGGGACCTTGTAACTTGTCTATTTATATATCTGTGATGATTATTGCATAGAAGCTGAGTGTTTTGTAAATATTTTAGGAGTTTATGTTGTTGTTTTTATGTCGTCTTCTATAAAATATATTACATAGTCAACTGTTAACTTTGATAGTCGATTTTGAATAAATCATTCAAGAATGGTGTTTTTCCAAACAGACTCAAGATTGCAGTAGTGAAGCCCATACACAAGCAAGGGGACCCAACTGACTTTGATAATTATCGACCAATTAGCATTCTCCCATCCTTCTCGAAAATTTTCGAAATAGCATTTTGTAGGCAGATCATGGAGTTTATGTTAATGAATGGAATTTTCTCTGACAGACAGCATGGATACCAGAGTTGCGTTCGAAAATTAACTCCGTAGAGTAATATTTACTCCATTGCGTCCGAAAACGGAAGAGTTGAGTGAATTTTACTCTGTGACTGTCGTCCGAAAAGTCGGAGTATTCGACTCGGAGTTCATTTTACTCCTGTCAAAATTGACATAACTCATGGGAAGGAAAATCTAGTATCTTTGTCTAACTGTTTTATGAATGTTTTGTGAGGTAATTTAATAGTTTTTATACTGCTCACAATATATATTTATGATTAGAGTTACATATATGTGAAGAAAACAATAATAATAGGATCTTTCTTAAACCAACATAACCTATTTTCCGATATTGGCACCTTCTGTCACTGTCAGTGTCAGTGTCAGAGTAACTCTAGAGTAAATCTGTCAAACCTTCAAAAACTCTACTCTACTCCGTGGAGTTAATTTTCGAACACAACTCTGAAGGGGAGATCTATACAGACTGCAATATACGACTTCATAAAGAAAGTATTGGATGCCTTTGAGAGTGATAATCTTGCCCTAGGCCTATTTCTAGACCTATCTAGAGCATTTGACTGTGTGGAGGTCGATAAACTGATCAGGAAACTGATGAAATTGGGAATAAGAGGACCAGCCTTGAAGTGGGTAAGATCTTACTTCAAGGAAAGGACACAACTGGTGGAAATAACAGTGAATGGTGAAAGAGTACGATCAGAACAACTAGAAACACTGCTTGGACTCATACAGGGTGGGGTTGCTGGGCCAGTATTTTTTATTATATACATAAATGAATTCGGAGAAGATATCCAAGAAGTAAATGAAAAAGGAACTGTTGTTAACTATGCAGATGACACTAACATATTGGCAATCGAACAACAATGGCCAGAACTAAAGAAACTAACAGAAGAAGTATTGCAACTTGCCAATGCATGGTTCAGTGAGAACAACTTACTATTAAACAAAAACAAGACTAGTATAATCATGTTCCACCATAGAAAAGCAAACATACTGAACCCAGAAACCATCAGATTGAATGAAGAGACATACAAAGTAAAGGACACTGTTAAGTTCTTAGGAGTCTACATCGACTGTGAGCTGAATTGGAAATGCCACGTCGAACATGTGTCAGGGAAAGTTGCCTCCTCCATCTATGGCCTAGGGGTGGTATCGAAATATCTGAGTAGACCGGCACTAAAAACAATCTACTATGCAACCATAGAAGCAAAAATAAGATTTGGAATTATATTTTATGGATCAGGAGACATTTCATCGGTATTTGTGTTGCAGAAGAGAGCCCTCCGAATCATATTCGGTCTGAGTAGAACACAGTCATGCCGTGGAGTCTTCAGAGCAAACAGACTACTAACCACATATGCCATATACATGCAGGAATGTCTCATCTACCTCCGCAAAAACAGGAGCAAATTCAGCAAACATCAAAATGAAAATAAGGAAATCTATAACATCAGAAATAAAGACTACACCTATCCCAAACATCGCTTAAAAAGCACCGAAAATCAAGTGGAATATAGATGCCTGCGATTTCACAATGCGCTACCGGCACGGATCCAGATGGAAGAAAACTTAAAAACATATAAAAGACTGCTACATAAATACTTACTCCAACTAGAACCCTATAAATTAGATGATTTTTTTCACCCTTGAAGACACATATTAAGTTTATTTTGACACAATTTCGTATGTTATATGGTTGTAAACTATGAGCTTACTGAAATAAAGATCGTTTATTATTATTATTAAACCTGGACCTAAACTCTTCCTTGTCGTATTCAGCAAAATGATCAACTCTAGTTCTAATTTCATGACGTTTTCGTGAACGTGAGATACGTGCAAGGAAATCGTCAAAGTCGTTCTCTAAAAAATCGAAAAGATCCATGTTCACACAAATATGCTGCGGCTGCTCCTAAATCAGTTCAAGAAAAAATTACATCTTCGACTGTCAAAATACACTTGATAACAATTGCGTATATGAATGACGCCTGTCATTATAAAAGTTGGGTTATCCAACGAATAAAAATCTAATGGCCGCTTCATCTAGGTGTTAAATTATCCGGGAGTTTATCAGCTAGTTTAACCTATCCGCCACGTGTGAAACACAATTTTCAGGCTTATCTGTTGGATAAGTTATGAATAGCTTATCTGGGACTTTATCAGCAAGTGGTGAAACGGGCCCTCAGAATAACATCTTTTAAAACTAAATACAATTTTTAAAAAGCAAATGATCCATACCAACACCTCCTTCAAAATTCTCGTCTAATTTTGAATAATCCTGTATAAATTTCATTTTTCAATTAGAAATATTCAAAATAGTCTTTTTGAATGCATGTACTAGGGCGGCTATCAATTTGTCCAAATCTTGAACTTGTCTTCAAATTTGCAGGGTACATTTGAAACTTGAATGGAAAGGTGAGCTTTGTGAATGGGCATAACCTTCACATTGGGTTCATAAATATGACAATTTAAAATGTTGTATTCTCAGTATCTCAAAACGTACTATCCAAGCTATCGAGAAGTTAGATGTATGATTGGATTTTTTTTGTAAAATTTCTAGAGGGCTCATTTAGAATTTTGAAATACCAGCGCGCAAATAGAGATATCTCTAAGATGACGGCCGATTTTGAATTTTGCAAAACTTGTGTAGACATCTATAGATTTCAGCGGGTGATAGATATTACAAATCGGTGAAAACTCAACTAAAACGCGAAAAGTCTGACTGATTTCACGTCAATTTTTGCTAACTTAGCTTTGAATATTTTCTGTGTTTGTTGAATTATTCTTATTGCATTTAGTTTCAACTCGATATTTTCTCCTTTTAAAAGCTGCTACTTCTACAACTACACCTATTAAAACCACTACAACTACTAGTAGTATCACTACTATTCAGCCCAAAGGTATGTTTGTGTTGGTGTTGTATGTAGTCGCTGTGTTTTTCTATTATGTTTTCATTGTGTTTCTACCAAGAATAACCTTGAGACTGACCATATCGTTCATCGCATTTCATTTCACATTACTGTAAACATGGGTTAGTGCATTTCGTTTCAAGCTCAACATTATTATAACTATTTGACTGAAAAATCGCATGATATTCACGAAAATTTCTATCAAAAACTATCAAACCTTTCTATTCTTTATTTATCTATATATTTGTTTCTATAGATGGTCAAATGAAGATTGTGAAGAATATTGTTCTACCAAATCAATCTGTCATCACAGGCAAGAACACTCTGACTTCCCTACTCACGTCCAGCAGTAAGCAACTTGCCGGACGGAGAATTCTCATGACAAAAGCGCCTGATGGTTCAACAAGAATGATAACGAGTCCAAGTGTTGGAACCAAGGGTCTGCACAACAGCCAGCAGAGTCTGATAAAGGTTCAGACTTCCAGTGGGCAGCAGATTCAGACTGTTCAGATTCAGCAACCTGGTAAGAAATGTGAGGTCGATATATTTTCGTCTTTATCTAACTCGTAGCAAAAATACGAGGGTAGTCCAGAAGTATACAAAAATCCCTTATTTCTCTTTACAATATTTTTTAGCTTGTGGCGAGAGCCGCGCTTAAAAGATTTGATATATTGTTCTATTTAAAGAGTGTTGAGCTCACAATAGCCATTTGAACTGGTGTATTGTCTTGGTGAAACAAAATTTATTGACTTGTTCACTGAAACTTTGGATACACTTTGCCTTCAGTTGTAACTGCCTTCCCCTTCTTCAGATTCGATGTTTCTATTTCCATACCATTGTTTTTAAAGTTACTTCATCTCAGGTGTGAAGTGATGGACAAATGTTTCATCTGAGGATATGAATCGACTCAAAAAAACGGTCCGATTGCTGTGAAACAATCGATTGAAGCATCCCACGACGTTGTTCTTGTTCCATTGTGGATAATCGCGGCACCTATCTGCGTACATCTTTTTCACCCTAATTTTCTGTCGATATGTGATAAGAAGCATTTTTGAAAAGTGTTCTGTCTGCTTGCTCCGCTTTTTCAGTCAATGTTCAAAGCCTCTCGATTAAACTCAACCAATATTTCAATTTTTATTTCACTCCTCTTTGCTGGTTGGAGTTGTTGAATGAAAGAATTGTTTCATATAATGATAGCCAATTTTTCTATATTACCATATTCATTCTTGAGTGTTTACTATTGCCAACAAGTACTCAACTACACAGGGGGTCATCAAACTTAAGGTTTATAAGGTTAACACTTTCTACGATAGTAGTTCCTTTAAAAACAACAACTTCCATTTATACGTGATATGATAAGGTATTTCTGGACTATCCTCGTAGTATGGTGGAGGGTTTCTGTAGAATAGGACTAGTACTGATTTGAAACAGGAATAAGACTTAATATTGAAGATTATGATCAAATTAAACAAAGGAATTATAGTCATGAACAATAATAAAAATAGAACTATAACATTTAGAAATAATAAATGTAGATAATATATAACAGGGGTTTCACTTCAGCACCAAGAACATCAAAATCTTTCTCAGGGAGAAAGAATCATTTCACAACATCATATACCCCTTCTCCGTGTCCTTGAAAATCATGAATGACCGACAGAACAAAAATATTTTGGTGGATTTCAAGAATATTAAAGAGAAATGATGTGTTAATATTTTTACATCCGTAAATCATCAATGGCGCGACAAAGAATAATATTTTACCATTTCTTAAGACGTCCTCTCAGTCTTGGCAATAGCTTTAAAGAACGTAATAGATTCCAGGACTATTTCACATTCTGATATTTTTGAGGGATCATCTCTTATCGTGATACCTACGGATATTCGATATACAGCTTGTGGCCTTACCGTATCGTTTTTTCCCAGCAGAGAAGATTGGACTATCTCTGGGCCCTTGTTTGTTCAAAGATGACTCCACTTAAAGGGTGGATGCGGGGGTCAAAATTGCTAACGGAGAATCCAAGGATAGATTTGCGTCTTTCAAACAGACATTTTCGCTATTGATTGATCAATGTCCAAAGCCCATACTTCAAAAATTATGGGTTCACAGATCAATTAAGGCTGGACCGAAAGGTCCTACAACTCTAGAGTAGCATACCTGGTCTCAGACATGCTCGCTAAGCAATAACTAGTCCTCCAGGTCAGACCTGAGAGTATTAACAGTGGCGTATATGGGCCACTGTGGCCTCAAAAAACACCTAGGTAAGTTGATTCAAGTACTGTAAGTGCACACTATGCCTGGAGGACGACGAATGATTGATCCGCAGGGGACAGGGGTAGATTTTAGGGCCTGAGATTCCACATGCTGAGGGAACTGGACAGGTTCTCCCTCACCCTTTAGGCTCATCTTCTTTATCAAAAGGCTTGAGCTTCTGGGTGATGTATAAATATAAGTGTGCCACAATAGACCGAATGGTCACAGGCTGTGTTGGTCCGCCAGACATAACACATCATTATCCTATCTTCGAAATCTTTAACTTAAGAATGGAACAAAATGATTTTCTTTGTAATTAATAATTTGGGACTTGGTTATATTACATTTTTGTCTGGTTGTCTGGGAGGTGTTGTATTCAACATAATATAATAGGAATGAAATGTATAAATTACTCAATATGTACACCTCGAAGATTGGAGCCTTTATTTTTCTACTGTCAAGACGCTTATGAATTAGGGAATCATGATATTCATTTGTTAAAATCCTACAACTTTACTGTAACCTGTTAACAATTTTTGCATGAAGTGTATGTAGACATACAGGGTGAGAGAAGCTAGAGTACACGGCTTTATTATGTGAAAAGCTAAAATGATTTAACAAATCTGAGATTTGGATTTAGTAGGATCCATTTTGAGCCAAATTTGCATATTTTTTCACATCTAGAATCTAAAGTCAAGACGTCATTGTACTTGTTTTTCCCAGAAACATACCTATATTTTGGCAGATTTATAAATTGCTAATTTAAGTTGAAAAAATCTGTTTCATTATGAATTCAATTTTATTGTCAAATTATCGCTTTTGTCACAAATAGCATCTGGATATAAATAGCAAATAATTGAACATTTTCAATTAGTATTAATTACAAACTCCACATCGAGAAACACTTGTTAGTACTATTAACAGCAAAATTTCTAAGCAAACAGATGCGACTACTTCACTATTTGTTTGCAAATGCTACTTTGATCGTGGCGATTGTGAATTTTCAAAAATAAATTATTTTTACAAATTTTCTAAAAAGTTTCCATCCAAATAAAATTGCTTCGGAAAAGTTTGCTCTTAGTGAATGTCAAAATAAAGGTTTGTTTCAGGGAAAAATTTGATGGTGTCATTACTTCAGTTTCAAAATATAGAAAACTATGCAAATTTGTACTAAAATGTATCTTACCCAATGCGAACCTATTTTCAGATTTTATGTATCGATTTTCCTTCTCTTATATTAGAGCTTAGACATCGAGTCTTGTTCAACCTGTACATGTAGAATAGATCATTAAAACGTCAATTCACGATGACTTTCGAATCTCAGCAACCAGTACGCCTGTTTTAAAACAAACAGAGCAGCCGCAAAGGGTTCAGATCATGAGGACTGCCGATGGTAAGGTCACCGTAAAAGGCCTGCTTCCTGGCCAGCAGCTCATTCAATATCCAGACGGAAAGCTTCAGGTTATATCGGGTGGGGCTGTTCAACAACAGCAGACGGGGAAAGCGCCAGCGTCACCAGCAATTATCAAACAGATAGTTAAACCCAATATGTCAACTCCCGTAGGTAAAGTGGTGGTGCAGGGTAATCAGGTGAAGCTGCCCGTACAGCAGAGTCCCAAGACGCCGCATCAGCAGGTCTACATCAAGCAGCAAATGACCCCGACGCAGGTCACGCCGAAAGTCCAGAATCAGGTTGTTGTTAGCGGTAATCAGGTTATACAACAACAGGTGGTGGTCAGTGGTAATCAAGTGATCGGGACTCCAGTGGCACAGCAGCAGGTTTGTGAAATGAATAATTTTTTTTTATTTGGTCTTACAGTTGCCTTAATAGAACATTAATACTAATATTTGTTATTGTTACGAATGTGTGTTTTGGAGCACTAGTTATTATTGTGCCACCCTTTCTCTGGTTTGTCCTGAGCTACAGCTCCCTATCCAGGCCTAGAGTTTGAACGAACTTGTCCTCTCTCCCATCGCATATGTGCGAAGAGAGAGAGACAGATGATAACGAATAACTTGGACCAGTATTCATTCCAATCAAACAGCAAAATTTTCAAAGGCGACACATTTTAAAGTAAATAAGTGGATCTCTACTCTATAGTCAATCGTGGACTCCCTTCCCCAGTCTTTCTTGCTTAGTATTGTGGCAAAATTTCTTTATAATTTCATCCCTAACCTTGTTTACAGATTGCCTTTCGTCAGGTATTACCAGGAGTTGATTTTAGATTCTCTCATTGCAGTCCCTTCTCCAGAGTGCCTTAGGTTAATTTGTTTTCACCAGATAAAGAGATGTGACATCTGTGCCAATCTTTGTACCTCATACAGTGGTACTGTATTCTGTCTTGGCATGCCAGACTAGTGAACCATATTATCAAGGGTCTTAAGTCAAGTGCTTAGAGCAATGCCAGATATGTTTTCAAAAATTGTTCAAATTTTCATTGCGATTATAAAGTGAAGATAGTAATTTTGATGCTAATCGTGGGTGTCATATTTTAGTCTCAGCACAATTATCAAATTTGCAGGTGGTAACGAATCAGATTATGATCAATAATCAGAACCTGGCCCAACAACTAGCTACTGGAAAACTTCAAGTAGCTACAATAAATGGCCAACAAGTATTGATACGACCAACCGGTAATAACCAGGCCCAGGTCGTCGCCCAATTGAGTGTATCTCAAGGAAATATCCAGAATATGGTCACTTCCACCCCAACAATATCTAGTCAGGTAAAAAATTTTTTTCTTTACAGTAAAATACAAAACGTTGAATGAGATAAAACATTTTTTTCGTTCCAGGTTGCTTCACCAATCAAACAAATTGTGCAGCAACAACAGCAGACACCTACGTTGCAACAAGTTGTACAACCGCAACCTCAACAAACACCTACTAAGCCTGCAGACAATCAGATCGACGCCGCTACTATGGAGCAGCTTCTGGTTGGTCAACCTCAGGGTACTGTTATAAAGTGTGTCACAGCGCAAGTGATTCAGACACAGCAAGGACCTAGAATAGTGCTGCAAGGATTACAAGGTTCAGACTTTACACCATCACAGTTAGCTGCTGTGCAGCAACAAGTGAAACAACAGTTATTGAAAGGTGAGAAAAAATATATTTCCATAAATGATTTCATTGAGCAAGTGACTTTTGGTAAAAAAAAATGTCAAGTAAGTTACCTCTGAAGAGTTGGATTAGGCCGTTTTTCGCGCTGGCGCTACCTGTCACCATCCCGATTCTACCTGTCGGGTAGCTAGCCCGCCGCTTACTTTCCCAGTCTTGCTTAACTTGCCGGCAGGTCGCTCTTCTTTCACCACCCTTATCTGATGGTCACGGAGTCAGCCGGTGCTAACATTGCAACGTTGCCATTTTCCTGAGAATCTAAGGTGCGGATCGACAACATACAAGCATAAATATACCCCATTCACTTTTATAAAGTGTCCCGGTTGGCCATGATTTAGGTCTATCACGTTTTTGTAACTAAAACCGAGGCAGGTAGGTACTCCTGAAATATCGTCAATGTCAAAACAATTCGCCGAGACGTTGCCAATTTCTACTCTCAACATAATCTTCGCAATCTTGCATCTTAGACAAGATATTATCAAAGACCATTATCTTCGAATACTTAACAATGAACTCTTCGCTTTGACATTGAAAATGCCGAAAGTAGTTTTGAAGAAGCAGAGACATAGCATCAGGAAGTGCTATACAGAACCGAATTCTGCAATAGGAAAACTTCATTCTGACATGTTGATCTTGAAATTACTTGGTTTCCTATCACTATATTTTATTAAGGTATACCTGATAGTTGAATGGTTTCTTTCTGGGTTTTCTTTCCCAAACTCTGAACAATATCTATAAATAACAATCAACAAAATAGTTCTAAAGATTTTCGTTAAGCGTCTGAAGAAGGAGTCTGATATAGACTCCGAAACGTTACGATCATATACCTAATAGACATATACTGCGTACGTCAGAACATTCCGTCCTTAAAATTGAAGCTCGAGCAATTCAAGGTCATGTCCCTACAACGCTACTGCGCATGCGCACAGTATGTCAAAATGATTTGAAAACATAACCAACAAATCTTATTCGAATATTTGAAAACGTCAAAACGAGATATGTAATGTGTTTTCCGAAATGTGAGATATCTGGTTCCAAAATTGTGTTCTCTCGCTAATTTCACAAAATAGTGACCTAGATCGAATAAAAATCTTCCTGACAGTCAATTTGGAAGTGCAAACCTGTTTATCGGTAGTAGTCCGAATGGATTCTACATTACCT
Source organism: Halyzia sedecimguttata (assembly GCA_937662695.2). Taxonomy (NCBI): domain Eukaryota; kingdom Metazoa; phylum Arthropoda; class Insecta; order Coleoptera; family Coccinellidae; genus Halyzia; species Halyzia sedecimguttata. The sequence continues at coordinate 49,201,964 of OW569414.2, read as the reverse complement.
TGACTTTGGCTCTCTGAAACTCGAGAAGGAATTTTCACATAAGGCTTATATATAAATGAGTTTTTTATCTAACTATGCATCAAACAATTGGATAGAAATACAAAATATCCGAGAAGTCTGGAAAATTTTATGTAAACATACTTTCTTGCTATTGAACATATAAAACTTTTGGTACGTAATGATGAGATTATTACTGATGAGAAAAAAATTGCCGATCATTTTAATGGATTCTACAGTACTATTGCATCTAAGATTATAGAAGAATCAGTTCAACCTTTCAATGCAACAGACATACCGGAAATTCCACATAATTCACGAACTTTTTATATTCTCCCAACTAACGAATTAGAAGTTAAGCAGGAAATTCAGAAATTAAAGAATAAAGCTGGTGGCTGTGATTCCGTTCACGCGTTCATTCTGAAATTGGTTTCACCATATATATCAGGGATATTATCTAACCTATTCAATAGATCCATTATAACAGCTAAATGGCCTAAGCAACTCAAATCAGCAGAAATATGTCCTGTATATAAAGCCGGAGATGGGGGCTTGATGACGAATTACAGACCGATTGCCCTGATTTCGAATATAGCTAAGGTATTTGAAAGAATAATATTCAATAGATTGAGCAGCTTTGTGGATGAGTGTAAGATACTTAATATGAAACAATTTGGATTCAGGAAGGGGAAGAGTACAAATGATGCAATAGCAGTGATAAGTGAATTTATATATAGCAGCTTATCAGCCGGTATGCCAACTATACTGGCTTTTCTAGATTACTCCAAGGCTTTTGATCTGGTGGATCATCACATTCTGCTTGAGAAGTTGTGCAGAATGGGAGTAAGAGGGATTGGTCTACAGTTGTTTTCAAGTTACATACAGAACAGAACACAAACAGTGAAGATAAATGGAGTGAATAGTGACCCAGTAACAACGAATGTAGGCGTGCCGCAGGGGTCTATATTGGGCCCACTGTTATTCATTCTATATATCAATGATTTGTTGAATTTGCATCCTGAACTTGTGAAGTATGCTGATGACACTGTTGTACCTGTGGCTGGAAGCTGTTGGGATGAATTGGCCGAAAATTTGAGTACCAAATTAAATGAAGTACTATCATGGTTACATAAGAACAAACTGGTAATCAACATCCAGAAGTCTGCATTTTTAACTTTTGGCAGCTATTGTGATTCCATCCCTGAATCCATAGAAATAGAGGTGAACGATATCAATTTAAAGAGAGTTGAATCTTGTAGATATTTGGGAATTGCATACGATCAACATATGAGGTGGAATATACATGTACACAGTATTGTAAAGAAAACTAAGTACTTAGTGTTTGTCTTTTATAAGTTGAGGGAGGTAATGACAAAACATCAGCTGTTGCAGGTATATTATGGTTTGTTTCATAGTGTTGTCACATATGGAATTATTGGTTGGGGAGGACTTTATGATACAGCCTTGGAACCGTTGAAAAGATTGCAAAGAAGAATACTAAAAATCATTGGAATCAGCAATGAAGATCCGAATAGACCTTTGAACATCAGGCAGTCTTTTGTGGTCAACTCCATAGTTCAAAATTATGATGCTTTAAAAAATGAATATGAACACAGTGCAAGCATAACAAGAAACAAAAGTCTGGAACTACCTTTACACCCCTTAACGATAGGACAAAGAAGTTATGTGTATTATTCAAAAAAGTACTTTAATAAATTGTCAGATGAAACGAAGGTGTTGAACTTGAGTAAAAAAACAATTAAAAAAAGAATAAGAGAACAAATCATTCTATTAGATGTAATTTAAATGTGGTAAAACGGGCTGTGATGTTGGAATTTATTCTGAGGTTAGGGGAAATTTTTTACTGTTGGGGAAAAAACCTTTAGATGATGTAGTATTGTATGTGATAATAGGGTATGGTATCAATTTAATAATTTGGAAAAATATATTAATTGTATGGGAGGTATGGAGATATAATTTTTTTTCTTTTTGTTGATTGATGTTAGTGTAAGTTTCAACCCTATGCACGGGCTTAAGCCCCCTATAGGTCCTAAAGTATGGTTTAAGTTTGTATATTATGGAATAATGCGACAAATTTGTGAAAGCTGTGGAACCAAGGAGTGTTGAATAAATTATTATTATTATTATTATTATTATTATTATTGTGAACACTTTCGTGTGACAGTAAATCATTCATTCTTCCTTTTTGCCAATACATTATGATTTGCATTCATTTTGAACTACTTGTTTTGGATATAATTAGCATGTTTCAAGCAACATGAATGTTTTACTGAATACTCAAACTTTTTGTACTTGTAGATTAAAAACTATAAGCCTAGATAATTACTCTCCTATGCCACTTGGGAAAATTCTAATGAAGATTCTACATCAAAACGTTAACATATATAAGGGCTGGTCAGTACCTTAATCTAGGAAATGGAAATACTTAATATTATTTTTATGAGTTTATTCTTATTGTTCGAAGCAGACGAAGAAAGATTTTGGAAAATAAAATATTAAAAACTATATAAAAGACCGGTGTCCTTAAAAGCATTGACGTGAAGTCTTTTTGCTTTGGAAAGCTTGTTCATGTTGAATGTAGACCGATACAACTACGTAATAAACCATTCTGAATAAAATGACATGGACTTGAAGTTAGTTTATTTATTTTTTCAGATACATACAGCATATGCTAAACGGGAAACCCTCTTTAAACTTATAACTAAGCAAAAGAAAGTTATGACAGTTAAATTTCCAGAGATACAAGAGAACATGGCTTTTCTGAAGGTGTCCATTGTTTGTGAAAAGATATCCATAGAACGATTTACGATTGTTGGTCATAGTAAGGGAACGTGTAGAATAAAATTAGAGCCATAGTTACTTCTATGTAACTATGTACGAAAAGTGGTTAAGTGTCTGGTGAATCACTTGGTACGTTAAAGAAAATAATGCTCAACAAGTTCCCACAATGCAAGTGACCATTCAGCAGTTTGCGCAAAAAACAGGTCAGCATTGAAGAAAGTTCTCCATTTTTTTTCTTGCTCAGCAATGTTTTGTAGAAAATAATGGGAGAATGATGTAGAATTTATACTCGAACTAATCTTCCAATCCGTTGTGCCAACAGGCGGATAGAATTTTTTGCATGAGGAAGATATATGTACTTATATGTGGTTAGTAATTAAAAACATTCTGAATTTTGATGCACTAGTTATGGCTTTGGATATATGAATATTTTCGTCTGACATTTGGTGTCTAGTCAGTGAAACGCACTATATACATGCGGTACTCTAGTAATAGAAATACCAATGAGAATAAACAAGATAGCATTACCACATGTTGAATCAACATAACAACAACGGGTAAATAAAATTCCATTTCACTACATTCTTAGCAAAATGAGTAGAAATATGGTCTGTCCGTGGCCATTTACAGTTCCAAGTTCAGTAAGAGTTATATTATTCATAGTATCAGTATCAATTATTGATTGAACAATCTTTTGGGAGGTTTATTCATTCCCCAAAGACAGCTTTTTCATGGGTTTTCTCAAGACTTGTTTATCCAAATTCATTCTATGGATTTCAAAAATATCTTGATTAGTTATATGGTTGAATTGAAAAGAACCGTTAAGTTAACAGCTCTGAATACAGGATTAATTAAAGAATTGACTATATTTGATTTGGTTTATTAGATTCCTTTATTTGTTCGAATAACTCTCTGTTATTTGGCATATATGTATCCCGTCTGAAGGTGGAAACAAATATGGCCCTCTATTTTTCAATACAGATGATTTTGTATGGTTTGCAATATTTATTGGTATTATATTATCAATGCAAGTCTGACATGTAACATGTCTTAATTAAATTTGCCACGAGGAAGCCTACGATATTATGCACAATATTTTCAACTCTGCCTATGTTAGGAGCTGGTGGATCGAGTAGCTCAGTGACTTCATGCCGGTCCCAAGCCTTGATAAAAGAGGAAGGTTCCAAGTGAGGCCAGCGACCTGCTTGGGTAAAAAACAAAGTGCTCCTAGAACCAATGATACTGCCTTGGATTTGACAGGATTAAGAGATGACCAAACACACCTCGACCACCTGGACAACCTTCCATCAGATGGTATGAAAGCAGTTCTTTTTGATGATTTTCAACAAAAGCTGCTAATGACCACATTGTCCTCAAATAATCGTGCTGAAATTCACTAACAAGTATATCTTCCTCATCCTCAATAGATTCTTGACTTTTTATCCATCGTAAAGAAGCTTGCAATATTTCAAGGAATCTTGAGATCTCCCTTTCTATGGAATCTTGAGCTAGTTTGAATGTCAGTAGATTATCAACTTTTTTTGTTGTAAAATTTCAAATAATATCATATTTTGCAGATCTATAATTATACCCAATAGGCCAGTTTTCCATATAGACTTCATGTATCCCTGACTTCATTCTACATTGTAGGGGCAGACGATACTGTTTTCTTGTAAATTTATTTTTTACATTCAAAATATCGAATGCATCATGCAAAATTCTATAGCTGCCTCACTTCCTTCATACTTTTGCAAACAAAAAAAGAAATGCATTTGCAACGCTGTTGCTCAATATCTGAGCTGCTAATTCCACTGACATCTTATTCTGAGTGAAATTGATATTCTTCATCCCAATTTTATTTGCAACATGCAAACCTTCCCTCTTCTGGATGCTTACCAAGCGACCAAAATAAGCCCAATTGATGATTCTATTATTTTGGGACAGAATTTTACAGGCCCCTAGAATATTCCTTATCAATTCGACCATGTGGCAAGCATATAAAAATATAGAATTTTTTCTTTGGAAAATGGGCTGATTATATGTGGTTTAAAATTGTATGAAAATGAATCAAAATTGCCAACAGGGCGTGAACACATTGCCAAATTCGATTCAGCTGCTTCAAATGTGACGAAGTTGATGTGAGCTTTCGTTTCATAAAGTAGTTGAAACATTTCAACAACAACTTTGCCCATTGATTAGCAACAAGACTTTTTATTAGAAAATAACTCAAGGGAAGTTTCCAACTGCCATTAAAACCTAGCTTTCCAGAGAAAACATTATACCATGAGCGTAACGTCAATGGATGAAACCATTTTTCCATGTTCTTCGTAGATAGTTGTATGGTTTAGACTTTAGAGGAATAAAATTGGAGGGTCAACGGGAATTTTACCATTTCTTCTGAAAATTGCTTCTCCTTCTTTGAAGATTTGTTCCTTATTTTTTTATAAGCTCTTGGATAGGGACACAATCCCGAAGAAATAAAAAATATAGTTATTCATATAAATTTATACTTCCAGTGATCTGCCAGTAGAAGATTCTCTAGGCTTTAATAATATGAAATGTAAAACTCCATTTTTTAGAATACCATTTATTGATTTCAATTTGTATATAATTATGTATTATGTTAATAATCATACATTAATATACATTGAAATATATTATTTTTGTTTCTTTATTTACTCCAGTATAATATTCTTTTGATTGAGAGCTTTATAAGTGTGTGCAGAGGTTCGTGTAACGGGAAACCATACAAATCGATGCATGATACAAGAGCTTAGGGAAAAACCTCAGCAAAAAAACCCTGTCACCCCATGAGTGTTGTGATTTGTAAATATTGAATTTGTTTACAAAATTAGCTGAAATTTAAAATATTGATGGGCATTTCTTGCTTCAATATGGATTCCTTTAACAAAAAACGAAGTGGTTACTCCAATGATTATTCATGTAGTTAATTGCTGACAAAACAATATCAGTTACAAAAGATATAACTGATACTACTTTGTCAGAAGCCCATAATTATTATTATGATTATTATACTGATCCTCCTAGGTCTTTCCCAAGGAGACCCCTCATAAGCTCTCGAAGAGCATGAGCGAGTTAATTATCTACTTATAAATATATATAATATTTGGTTTCTTTGGATTGAGGTTCGTTTTTGAATAAAAGAAGAAGAGAGAAGTCGCTTCAATACGAATACCTATAATACCAATTGTGTGAATTGCTTCTGCGTAAGAAACACAAGATAATTGTCAGAAGCAAACTGAATCTATCGAACAATGTTGCCTAACAAACAATAACGAAATGACATTAAAGATGAAACAACTATTTTGTAACGTTTCAGAGTTTATATCAGACACTTAACAAAAATCTTCAGAATTATTTTTTGTTGATAGCTATTCTGAAATTCGAGAATTGTCTGACGAAGGAGTCTGATATAGACTCTGATACGTTATGAAATAGTTGTTTCATCATTGGAGCAATTCACAAAATCATAATTTTTTTATTTTATAGATATTTTTCAGAGTTCGGGAGAGAAAACCCAGAAAGAAACCATTTAATAGATTAATTTCAGTTTTAATGAACAACAAGATACTAACACACAAAAAATTAATTTCAATTTCTAATACCTTTATAGTCTAAAAATAAAATAGAAAAGAAAGATAGAACATCTATCAGTCAATAAAATTTAAATATATATTTTTTTCAAAACAAATTTGTCTACAATAGAGCTAATTGATTTAATTACTACATTTGTATCTTCTCCATAATGTAACTTTTATAACTTACTAAAATTAGAGGATGAAGTTGCTTCTTCCACAAGTTAATTGAAAAAACTATCAATAAATAAGTGAATCGCAAAGCTCCTAATAATGATAATTGGCTTGAAACAAATTTGTCTTCAATAAAGCTAAAAAGCATTTGATTTAGCTTCACAACTATTTCAACTCAACCAAATTAGAATATGAAGTTTATGCTTCAACAGTAAAATTGCAAGTAGCTATTTTGGTTTAATTTTTTAGGGAATTGGTACAAAAACAAAATATTGTTTCAATATTAAAATAGTATTTAAAATATATTGAAATGAACTTTACCATTCTATTGTGCCTTTTCTACACTGTCATCTTCATCAATTCAGGAGAATTTACTTATCTTCTCTTAAATGCCATTTTCATATATAATATTATTATAATCTCACAAATAAACAAATATGAATTGTATTATTCATGTTAAAAAAACTATTATTCGGAAATCAATGGAATAGTATTCTGTTTCAAGCGATTAGGAGACTAAACAATTATTTCCGTAGTTCAAAGTGAAATTGTACGTGAATTATAAAGATTATGTGAAAAGCCAAGTGCTAAATAAGCCTATATTATTATAGTCCTCTTCCACAAATAACAACTCCTACAATTGTCCTCTCCAAATATGTAAATTCAAAACACAACCCGAGACTATTTCGTTCCTAAAATTGCTCAACAATCGATCGATGTCGCTTCGTAAATTTAATGAAGATCTAAATTGAAAAACTTTTCATATTAAAAACATCCATGTTCATATCAAACTGCTCTTGCTGTACTGCAAATTCATCATAAAGGCTGTTACAGTATGTTTCTTCACGAAATATTTATTTGCTTCTGTAACAATACATCCTTTGAGCCCTTTCCAGAAGCGAAACATCGTCTTTCTCTCATTATATGGTCCAAACTACCAGTAAAACTTCACAAACCACATTAAAAATTCACAAAAACTAAACAAAACAGGAAGACATCAATGAATCAATCAAATAATGGGATTCAAATATGACAACAATTAACGTTAACCTATAAATTTCGGCCAACGACTTTCGCGCATGCGCAGAAGTAGTTTAGGGACATGATTTCGGAATTTCATGGCTATCTGAGGAAGCCTCAACTTTTATTCGACATACGCGGTATATATCTAATACGTATATGGTTACGATATAGTTGTTTCTTCATTGATGTTGTTTCGTTGTTATTTGTTAGGCAACATTGTTTAATTGATTGCGTCTGAGAAATATCTTGTGTTTCTTACGCAGAAGCAAATCACAAAATAATTAATTTTTTATTTTATAGATATTTTTCAGAGTTTGGGAGAGAAAACCCAGAAAGAAACCATTCAATGATGAATATACCTCCCACAGTATCCTTTAATGTATACCTAATAGTGACTTGGGTTTCGTAGTAGTACCTACTACTTTTTGAAACTGGTGTATTTCAAGTTGTGCAACAAGGTATTCAAATGTCTTCTATAAGCTTATTTCTTGAGAAAGTTGGGGAATTCCATAGGTACGTCTGTTCGTTTAGAAGTTTTCCTGCCAGTTTATTCAGGTACTTTTATTCTTTTTTCAAATGAACTATCATAAAGTAACCGACCACTCTATCCACAATTTTTCAATAAAATTTCAACACTTAATTCTTGATTTCCGTACAAGAAAATAGCATAACTGAATATTCCAACCTGTTTATATACGTGAAATATTTCCAGTAACAACAGAAGGAAAATTTTCTTGCAACAGTCATCAGTTCTTTGGAATTATTGAATTCATATAATATCTTCTCAAATTCAATATTTTTGCGCGCGTGTTCCGCAAGGAACAGCGTGCTATCATTTCGTCACAATGTCTGTGTTTTTTGATTTTTTTTTCGAAAATGGTCTCCAACGATTGGGTTCGACTCCTTGATGAAGAATTCGAGGTCAAATTCAATTCTGTCCGTCCGGTCCGGCCGGCCGTTAGCACTATAACTCTCGAACGGAACGACTTAGAACGTTGAAATTTGCAGGGTAGTTTTGTAGCGTAAATATCTCGGGAAAGACTTGGCAGGGTCAGTATAATCATAATCATGTTTATAGCACGCGCGCCAAATGCAGATTGACTTAAGAATGAAAGAAAAAGTGTAAAAAGCATTGACGTAGGGTCAATCTGCTTTGGCGCGCGTGCTATAAACATGATTATGATTATACTGACCCTGCCAAGTCTTTCCCAAGGAGATCCCTCAGAATCTTCTAGAAGCTTGTGCGACTAAGGAGAGTCAGTTGTGTTATTTTTCAACAGTGTTACTCTATCCTTACGGAAGTTTAGATACAGCACTGTTAATTTTTGAACCGACAGTGAATGGTGTCCACTATCCCTTGGGTAGATCTCCGGCTCGCTCAATTCACTGTGCTTGAAGTACTCATCACTCAATTCAAATTAGCCACCGTGAACACGTGCGCCAAAGAGTACTGACTTTACGTCAGTGCTTTTTTTTATTTTTCCAATACAAATTCACATTGTGAAAAATACGTTATTACTACGACTTCTATGTAGAGAGGACAACGCTACGTAGTTATCTGACAGGAAAATGACTACAACATGAAATTTTCAAAATATACACGGTGAAATGTGTCAAACATTCATGGCCAACCTGGAGACTTTATAAAAGTGAATGGAGTATACAAACTATCGAACGAATGACGTTTATAATATATTCAATGTACTGAATATAGCTCGTGAACATTGTTAATATTGTTATCATAAAAGTAAAAAAATCAATAACAATACTACGTGCAATGTTGGTATGTGGTCAACTAATGCCAGGTGAACTGTCAGAACTGCATGTATCTTATAAATTATACAGTTTAGAAAAGCCAAATGGAATAAATTCATTATCTTGGTTACTGTACATATTTAGGGAAAATCCCGAAAAACGTCAAATTCAAATTTTAAATTGTTATTCTTCTTCGTAATAATGCGAACCCAACCTTCAACCACCTTCGAAAGACAGATACAACCCCCAATTTTTCAAATAGGAAGATGTGCTTATATGATACATACGTCATTCTCTATTCAGAAATGTTATCACTTTCATGTTTATTGCAAAACTCAAAATTGAACATTATAATATTCCCTTGAATATTCCCAAATCTTATTACATTAATACTAAACTTATTTCCCTTCAAGATGTGATAAAAAGAAAATGAAAAAAATTCATAACATTTTGTTTTCCAGATGGTACCATGAAAACTACTTAAAACACTTTCTGTGGCAATGTTGGTTTATTTAGAATGCCTTCGCAAATTGTTTTGTGCTGATAAGTCGTAGTTTTAATTTGTCTAATTTGTGTTTGAATTTCATCAACTTCAATTAACAGATATGCACAAAATAGATATTTCTCCAAATGATTTGTTACGGAGATAACATCCAAACACAAAAAGATTCTAAACTTATTAAAACAAAATAGAATGCATCCCCATAAAATCATACCTACCATGAGCTCTTGAAAGGCGATTTTGACAGGAGAACTTATTTTTGTGAGCAAATGATGGACATGTTGGATAACAATATTATCCAATTAGTAGACGTTTTGTTTTCAGTTGCAATTTTTCTCTCAACGGCCATGACAATTGTCGAAATTGTGAATGAGTATGTACAAAACTAAACCCATTGATTTGAATGACCTAAAACATACAGGCCTATTCGCTAAAGGTTGACTTGGAAGTCAACGTTGATTATTTGACATTAGATTGTCAAATTTCATATGAATCAACCTAAAGTCAACTTTTCCTATTCTGTATCAGTTGAAATCATATCAATTGTTGACTTCAAGTCAAGACGAAGTCAAGAATCTACAAATATCAACATGTTCATAGTTTTGGTATTCACTAACCATAATTTAAGTTGATTTGTAGATATATGTTGACAAATGTCAATTGACTCCAGGCAAGTACTTCGAAGCACTTGCCAAGATATAAATTGTTGACTTGAACCAAAATAAATACAGTGGTAATTAGTGTTGTTACTATATAATATATGGATTATTTAATATTTTTTTATCTTATAAGAGAAGAATTATAATAGTAAGTTCTATATTTAATTGAAGATATATTCATAAAATGAAATGAGAATGCATTTTGTAATCAACATAGTATGAATTCGGTAGAAGAGCTCTGCGTATAAACTGCTGGTAATTAAGGAACGCAAATAAACCTCTTACATTTTCTGATGGCCACTTAAACAATTTTTTTTTGCATTTCCAAAGAAGTATTTTGGCTAAATTACTACAGGCTTCTTATTTCACACTAGGCTCTCCTTTTCCATATCTAAGCACCTCATTGCTCTCAATAAAAGGGATTAGGGCTCTTAGTTGTTGAGTACTGGGTTTTTTCCTGTTGGGGCCATTTACCAATAATATTATTGATCAACTAGTATTTATTTGTACAAACTGTACTATATTTATATCAAATTGAACGTTTGTCAAAATAGTGTTCCCTCCGTACTTTCTTCCGCCTCTAAAAACTTCAGAGTATTTGAATAATTCGAAAACTATAGGTTAGAATACACAGTAAAACCCATAGACATAGAATAATATTTTATGTCTATGGTAAAACCAAAGAGTACAACTGATAAAACATAAAATATTATGATACTTAAGAACTACTACGCTGTTGTCAGATTTATTTATTGAGTTTTCTTGTCAATGTTGACTTGTTGTTGACTTTGGTTTCAACATGAGTTAGTGAATAGGAAATCAAGTCAATGTTGTTATGAAAATGAGGTATATCAACTTGACTTCAAGTCAACATTGATAAATGTCAATAGATAGTGAATAGGCCTGATAGAGAAACGCTTGCGATTAGGTCGATAACTCCTGAGATGTTGAATAATCGTAGAAGAAATTTTTATTTGAGATTAGAATGTTGCCAAGGCGTTCGCTGTGAACACTTTGAACATCTACTTCATAAACAGTCATAATTTTATCGCTACATTTTGTATTCCATTTTAGTTTTTGATATTGTACCAAATTTCGCTAATTACTTGATATTATTTTTTTCTAATTTGATAAATTAAAAGGAAATATGCGATTCCACGGACAGTATTCTTCCCAAATATATGATCCAACCTATGATCAATTAGCTGCAACAATTATAGGCACATCAGCTTTGACAGCTTGATTCTGTAACGTTAATAAAATTTTCTAAACGATCCCGTAGGAATCGAGGCTTCGGTAGTTGTCTATTTTCAATTTCATCTTCCTCATTACTTTCGAAAATTGGGATACAAGCAACATCCATGACGTCCAACTTTTTTATTTTCTCTTTCCGGTAAAGTCGTATCGACCAGTTTTCATTTGTAGAATCTTTTTCAATTAAAATTTATTTTTATATATTTTTCTTCATTATTTTCAGCACAAGCATCAACTGGTAAACAAGGGGTACTTGGGCCAACAAAGATATACTTAGCCGTTCAACCCAGCAATCCAGATAACCAAAACAACACAGCCAATTCTCAGCCACCTCCTCTAGCACCTGTACTGCAGAATTCTTCCCCCCAACTGCAGCAAGTTCAGCAGAAAATAATTAGTTCCCAACGACCCCCTTCAAGTCCTAAGAAGCCCCAGGCCAATCAGCATTTACTGCAGCAGCTTCAACAGCAGGTAGGCAACAGATCTAAAGTGATTGTCGAACCTGTCAAACAATTGAACCCTGATGATTTTTTTGCATGCAATACTAGCATTTGGGGTTGATCGCTGGCTGCTTTTAATTTTTTATGTTTTAAATTTTAACACACTGTTATTGTTTCATTGTTTTAATCACACCATTATTTAAGATAACCAAATAAGCTAAAGAATTTTTTCAAATATAGGTCTATTTTTTTTGTAAAATACTTGTAAATTGACAATAACTGTTCAAATAAATGTATTGAGGTTTTAAATCGTTTTTTCTATTTTTTTCCTGTTCATTGAATACAGTGGTGGGTTCATCTTAATATCTCATTTCATATGCAAACTGCTTTGCTGCTTTATTTGCTTATCTGCTTGCTTATTCAGTACAACTACCAAGAAATGCTTACTACTAACATATCCAAGATTGAATGTTTACTTATGATTATTCTCTGGTTTATTAGGGTTAAACGGGTTTGACTTCACTTTAGGTAAGACAATCATTGTAAAGTTCTGTTGAAACAGGTTGACACTGAAGTCGCAAAGGATTTTACAAGCAATCCTTTTTTTTATATTTTCAATGGAATTATTAAATTTTTCAATACTCCCAAATAAATTATCTGGAGGCCTTGAAATCGTATTCACCTTTTTCCACTCTTCTGCTTCATATTAATTAGTAAATTATGTCAAATTTCTTTATATTCCTCATCAGATTGGTTTTGCTTTGTCATCTATGAAAGGATTAATCAAAATGCTGCTAAGGCTATCAATTATTAGCTGGCTCCAAATATCATTTATTAGCTGACCTTGGTTCTGATGCAATTGGGTGTGGTATTTCCTGGAGTGATTTGCAATTGTTCTATACATAGCAGAATATCTCTGTTTGATGTAGTATTTCCCTGAACGAACTTTAGATCAGTCTCTGTTGCTTGTTCTACAAAACTGTCCTTTCGATGAATCCAATATGTCAACAATTCTCCATCAAACACTCAGCTTCTGGAGAAACTGAATCATTTAAGTCATTCTAATTTGTTGTGGGTCGATATTTTAACGTTGCCTTGTTGATTGAAGGTGTGATAGTGCTTTAAAGATTGGAAACAGTACGATGTCCAATAGATGGCGCTACCATTGAGTCAATGTAATTTAAGATCGAAACACATCTACAAGAAAGTTTGCCATTCCTAGTGGTTTCACTAAGCTTCGATTAGCTTAATTGTGGATTTAATTCGTTGATTGCATCAGAAATGAACTGGGAATTGACATAGAATCATACTGATTTGGCAGTTATGGCTGTCAAAGCATTTTGAATCCCACCGTTTCTGTTCCTGAAGTATAGACAAAATTTGTTCCAATAGTTATGAACATTTCATGTTTTGTGCCAATAATGGTATCTTGAGCAGTTTTACTTTATTAAACAGCATTTGGTAGCACTCAGTATTCTGGTTATCATACACAAAGATCAAACTCTGTCTGAAATAATGTGCAGATATTGGTTTAAAAAAGCCCCATTCAATCTTTTTTTATAACAGCCACTAACACGTATTAGATATGGTGCCTCTGTCGGCAACATAAATTTATTGACCTATTTAGTTGTTAATATAGAAAGTAATTGAAACTTGACGTTCTTCTTTGCCTATTCCATCCGCGGAAACGATACAAATGATGTTGATATCATAGGGCACATTTTTCGACAATATATGTTTCTGTTTCTATATTTTTTTTTGGAACCATCTAATTTCATCACATATTTTTCGTTTCAACTTTTGAGATAGTCGTGCCATTAATATTATATTAAAATGGCAGTTTAAAACAAATCCAAATACACTGCAACCACTTAGCGAGGAGACCTGATTGAGTAGCACTTCCATCCTTAAACATGCCAAAGATTGGCTAGATTCTTGTTTCGACTCGAAAGACATTCATTTTCATGGAAATACGCCATAAACCCACCAATGTGATGATACTGATAAAATTTTCAACTGATTGATAACTCTTCGAACTTATAGGCTTCATTCACCAAATACAATAGTAATTTACGTAACAAGTCCGGAAAATAGGGTTTTTTTGGACGAATAGACAAAATTCTAGGACGAGCGTAAGCGAGTCCTAGAAGTCTATGAGTCCAAAAAAACCTTTTTCGGGCGTGTTGCGTACAATATTTTTTCGGCAACCGTGTAGAATAACAAATCAATGAGACGACACACTTCTTTTTTATATATTTTGATTCTTATTCAAATTAAACAGAACAGAAAATATCACATGTGCAAATTGTTGACAACTAATTTTATATGAACTGTCAGCCGTTTTCTCAGTGCTATGGTAACTTCATTTATTAAAAATATACCTACCAAGATTTTCATATTTACAATGACCAAATCGACGTGATTTTTCCGGCCTAGTCCGGGAAGTACGTACTTCCCGGACTAGGCCGGGAAATGCTTCTTTCTCAAAGAAAAAGCGTCCGGGAAGTGCCCACTTCCCGAAAAAAACTATTTTTTATCAGAATCCACTGCTCATTTTGTTGCAGCAAGATTTGCATTGTGTTATTTGAAAAGGAACATCAGTTTTTGGTTTTATGCTGCTTGAAGGTAATGTTTTGATCGTCAAGGCAGTCTTTCACCACGTTGTACCTGTCGTGAACAGGGTTGATCTTGATATAACAATTCAAAATATTAAATTGTAAAAGTAAAACAAACCATAACAATACTACTTCATGCTTTGTTCGTCTGTGGTCAACTAATGTCCAGTAAACTGTCTGAATTGCAAGTAACCTATCCTATAAGGTACATGTTTATGTTTTGCATAATACTCTTATTATACTATGCCTTTTTCGGGCCTATTTATCAGCCTGACTGACTGCGCCCGGGACTATTTCGTAGACTGTTTCAGGCTTGAAAATAAATAGAACTGGTTCTATTTGATCCCCCCTGAATCGTGGGGATTTCAAGCCTTTTTGTGAAAATGTCATGTCTACCAACACAACATTTATCTGTCCGACTTGACGTCTTAACATAACCTAGTTTATTCTATTCTTTGAATCACAGCCTTCGTAAATTCAATAATAAATGTATGTTTATTACTCTGAGGACGTTAACTAACCGAACTTACGAAGGCCAGATAATCTGTGATGGCTATCCCCTAGTGATATGAAGTTTTCACCAGTAACCTAGTATCGCAAAGTAATTA
This sequence comes from Halyzia sedecimguttata, assembly GCA_937662695.2. Classification (NCBI taxonomy): domain Eukaryota; kingdom Metazoa; phylum Arthropoda; class Insecta; order Coleoptera; family Coccinellidae; genus Halyzia; species Halyzia sedecimguttata. The sequence goes on along the minus strand of OW569414.2, from coordinate 49,186,539 downwards.
TTAATTTCGTTTTTGGAGAAATGCTTTCTGCAATTACAGTGCCTTTTTTCTGTATGTGAATTTGCACTCTATGTAGTAGCATATTAAACGTTTCTTCAGACAATCTTAAAACACTATGGTATTGTTTAAAAAATATACGAACAAAACAAGAACTTCAGGTAAATATGTCAATTTCTTCAATGTTTGCAGCTCTGAAATTACTGCCTGAAACTAGCGAGAAAAAAGCGCGGTGTAATAGTGCCACTCATTTGGGGGAAAATTCAAGCAACAAATAGCCATGAAAATAGGCGCAAATATAGACATGAAAAAGGCATAGTGTAATAAGGGTATGAGGAAGTGAGGAGCCGATCACGGAAAATATTTTTCGAACAAAGGAGGAGCTTCGAGGGAAAAATTATTGTTGTAAGCAACGTCCATCTTTGTTATATGCCTATAGTGCTAGGTTGCAAGGCAATCGACGGTTACCGGTGGGATAAGTTGCCGAGGTTGCGCGATCCGCCCGGTAGGTGAGCTGGTGAAAGACTGCCAAGCCTAAGTGACTGTTGCATACTTTCGGAGTCAAATGCGTATTTTAGATTTCGTGACTAGTTAGTTTTATTTGAATTTGAATAATTGATTTTACAAAACTCAGCTCAAGGTTGAAAAATGATCTAATTTTATACTCACGAAGTACTCCTTGAGATGGATTGAAACATCTGAAAATAATCATATCTTTGGATATTGCTGTTCTGTCAACCTACAATCAACATTAATATTCATATTTAAACTTTGAGAATAGTATAGTTCTCAAGTCAGAATTCATGAAAACCAACAATTTTTGGTCGGAGCATTTCTAATGACGAATCCATAATATCATAATTGATTTCTAGAATCATAATGAAAACATTTTCGGAATGAAAGAATTATAAATTACCCAAATCTTATTCAATCTCCTTGAAAATGTAAGAAATTTTCAAATATGTCCTTATGCTAGTACTCTTGAAGGAATTTATTTATCAGTAGTAGATCAATTTAAAAGGAGCTTGGGGTCAGCGAAATCAGGTTAAACCCATATCAATTTGAACAATTATCTTAACAGAACCACACCTTTCGATAGTTTCAATTTTAGAGTTCACAAATCGTACCTGAACAAGAAACACAAACTGCAGCTTTTTACTTTGTAACCGACGTAAAAATGGCAACGCTGCAATTTTGTCACGAAAATTCGGGTGGAACCACAACATGCAAGGTTTGCGTAGGTCAAATATGGTTAGATTGGGTGAGCTAGTTCAAGGAAGTTACCATAAAATTTCGTATCATATTTGTGTCCTTCCGTTTCCGACTTGAGCCCAGCGGACTTCAAAAAGGCGAAGGATAATTCTTCCGACAGACCCTGATCTTTCAAACTTCTGAAATATATGGAGTGCAAGGGATTACTCATGTGATCTTTGAGTAGTGTCTTCAGTTGTGACTGTCTTATCTCTCTGCCAACTCATCTTTGGTCTGTTGGCGTCATAGGTGTTCCTGCTAGCTCATATCGATGGATATTCCAGTTATACTGAGCTTCTCCACAGCTCTCTGACCAGCCCTTGGTTCCTAATTTCATGATGAGCCACCATTTTCAGAAGCGATTCCAGATTATCATATCATTATCCTCGGAATTAAGTGCAATGAAATCATATTTCAATATGTACTCAGCATATTTCATTTTTCATAGTTTGCCTCCTGAAAATCTGCAGCTTGACAGCTCAACTAATTGTCTGGAATATTATTGAAAGGAAGCATTCAAAATCAATGCTTGATTGATCACAGATTATTTGTTATTTTGAAGCATTGAGAAATCGTTTTCTTGATAGAAATGGTGACTTGAAGATGGAACTAAACTTAACGAAAACACAGCTTAGAGTTTTGAGTAAAGATTTTTGTTCAGGAATTCAAATACATCATTCTTAATGCCCACAGGCAGTAGTTATGGTAACCTCTACCCAGAGAGTAATCTAGAATTCCATTTAATCAGTCTTGAGAACCTCATGTTTTGTTAATCTTCTGATTTGAATGATTTAGTTAATATTAAATAGTAAACAGTAAAATTACCTATCAAACTTCCCATTTGAGACATGTTCCCAAATCTAATAAATATTAAAACCCTGTCACTTTTTACTAATACACCTTGCTAGAACCTGTATTAATCATTTCTCACAACATGACAGCATAAATCATTGCAGCCTACCGACCAGCGCCAAGTGATAGTCAATGGACAACAGACACAACCTACCACACTGCTACAGGCAGTCAGAGGAACCCTTTCTACGAATAATGTAACTACTACGCAGCAGAATCCTCCATCTGCAGCAAGTAATCAAACAGTATCCGCTGATTCACATGCCACAACCAACCAGGAACAGAACAAACAGTTCATCGTGACGCCAGATTACATCCAACAAAGTATGTTTGTTTACAGGCAACCTTCAGTTATAGTGTATAATCCAAATTATATTAGTTCTTACCCAATGCAAAACGACTTATGCAATCAAAGATAATTTCGCGAATCTTAATGGATCTGCTAGTATATAAGCAAGGGAATATGTGCAAAATTTTGACTGGACCAATAGGATTCTTGTTTCATTTGGTACTGATTCTAAAGACTGTTGAGATGGTTATTCAAGTTTGAGAATATTTTTTCGAAGTGTTTAGTATTGATCAATAAATTTGCCATAACTTTGGGAAGAACATGCAATTATTAACTTGAATAACCATCGTTTTAAATTAAATTTTTATCGTTTGAGAATAGACAAATCTTCCTTATCAAAAATCCCATAAGTTCAGTATGTTAAAGTTATTACTTTCTTCTTGTAATATATATTCAATGTATACGTAATCGATTTACATGGCGAAACATTTTGGTCGTTTTTTTAAGATATCTGAAAACTTTAAAAATCTAGTAAGACTGTCTTTTTGTTGTCAATTTATTTGTCTGTGATGTGGTCAATTGATTTGTAGAGAATTGAAATCGTGTAGGTTCCAACTTCAGATTTATAGTTCTTGATGAAAAATCGTAAATAATTTTTAATCCTGGATATAATTTGGAGTCTTTAATAAAGATCGTCAAAGCTTCATGGCTCAATGGCTCTGACTGTTATTGTGATATGTAATCCAAATTAACTGAATAAAGTTTTTCTTGAATAAATTAGACTTTTATTGATTATCCCTTGCTAGTGAATTTTATTTATTTGACAGTCGTTTTGCTTTGGGTATTTTAAAATGCTTTAATTTATTATTTATTTATCTAATTTTTTGAAATTCTCGTTACTATGTTATCCTGTTATTTCATGTAATTCGTTTTCATACCTGATTTTCTATATTTCGTATTAATTTTATTTCAGCCATTTTTTTCAATATTAATGCATGTTAATTTGGCAGCGATAACATGGTTATTTTTAGTTATGTTTGTAGTCTTTTTCAGTTAATTCAATTCTTTATTTCACCATTCTATATAGCTATTAAGAGCGCCCTAAAACAAGAGAACCTGAATCCAGAAATCGAGGAAAAACTGCTTCAATTGCAAAGGTATCAAGAGCGTCAAATGAAGCATGAACCGGAAAGTCCTGTACCAGTTCAAAGAGTGCAACCACCAGCACCAGCTGTTCCAGTTATCAACCGATTACCTGTTACTACTGCTACTACTACTACCGCCACCACCACCCGTAAAAGGCCACTTAGTGGTTCTAGAAATGATGATGTCGATTGGGTGATGGAAACACCTAAGAGGAGTAGGTCAAGAAACGTGGATCATAAGAAACTGGAAGAACCAGAGTGAGTTCGATATGTAATAATATTTAAGAACTTGAAAAGTATTTACTTGGCATCGGAACCTCCAGCGCGTTGGTTCAATTAAAGATAGATAATAGAAATTCAATTTGCTTCAGTTCTGCTTACACAAAATTATGTTTCAAAACATCCAATGTTTTCTCGAATCAGTGCCTGGATGGGTGAACGATCCGGCTATTCGTTATTTTATTTTTCCTATCAAATCGAATGCTCTTTCCTACAGTTGCATTCCTTGGAAAATTCCGCGTTGAAAATCTTCCTATTTTGGGAATAACGTCGATTTCGACGATTTTCGAAATTACAAATTACAAAACTGAAAAATATTTCCAGCAGAGTAACATGAAATGTTTTCAAACCTCAAATAATACTCAGTAAAATTAGAAGTGTTATACCCAGAAGGAATAACTTCTTCAACTTGATTTTCAAACTTGGTTTTTAGTTTTACATCCAGAATGAAAAATATCATGTGGAAAAAATTGTATTAACATGATATTCGAAAAAGTGTGTTTGGCGACGCCATAGCTGAGTACTGTCATGTACTCTGTGGAGGATGGTGTAAAGAGGACAGTGTCTTACCCATCATATCTGACACATTTTTGACGGGATTTAAATCAGATGAACGGGGTGGCTATGGCAAAATATTAAAGCATGCTTTTTCGAAAAAATCTATACTTTACGAGCAATACGGGGACGTGCGTTGTCTTGCTGAAAATGGTCGTCTGAATGGCCATCTAGATAAGGCAGTAAAGTGGTTTGCAGGAAAACATCAACACATCCGTCATACTGACTCCAATAGAGATAAGTTGTGATGGGTTAGTGTAGGCAATAGCCCTCCAAACCATTACTGCAACAGTACTGTGAATATGACTCTCAAAAGAGAGTCCCAATATAACTCCACTTTCTACGGCGGCGTCTTACCCTTCTAGGGCAGCCTCGCTGCAAAAGAGATCTTACTTCCTATGTTTGGTGACATTTGGGGTGCTTTTGACAACACCCTGCACACCTCCATAGGCATTGCCAGACACAAAGGGGTAGAACCCTCCTCTGACAAGTGGATATCGGTAATGCTGAAATACCCACAAGGTGGGGTCTTATCATCTCTGCTATGGAGCTTGGTCATGGATGGACTTCTGGAAAGGCTTTCAATGTCCAGGCATACGCTGGCTTAGTGGCATTGCTTCACTAGAAGGAGGAATCTGAATCACAGAGCTCCGGTCCTAAATGGTCAGACTCTGAACTTCTCTAGTGAGGGCAATTATCTAGGAGTTATATTGAACTCAACTGCAGAAAACACATCGACAAAATTCTTTCCAAAACCACAGCGACTATGTGGACTTGCAAAAGGCTATTTGGGAAGACATGGATGCTGAAACCGAAAATCTCTCCATTGTCACCTACGCATCCTTAGCATGGTGGACAAAAATTAACGAGGCCAAATTGCAACGGCTTGCCTGTGTTGGTGTCACAGGAGCTAGCTATACTACTCCCACAGCAGTACTTGAGGTTATACTTATTCTGCCTCCCTTGCACTTACATGTAAGGAAATTTAGCCTGCTGGATGAAATAAGAAATTCTCATAGTGGGAATCTCCTACCTAGTAACTGGGTAGGACACATTATGAGGTTACTGGAACCTATTGGCAAAGCCCTCAGGTGTAATGCCAACCATTCGTTTTCGAAACATCCTTTGCAACTGTCATAAGAGACCGTCTGAGTGCAGTGGACCTCGTTAATCGATTGGACATCCATTTGGTATACAGATGGATCAAAATCGGATAAGGGCGTAGGTATAAGGGTTTATGGGTCGAAACTAAGGATCTCAGTGCCCCTGGGACTTGAGCCCTCTATCTTACAGGCAGAGATACTAACTGTCTATATTTGTGGACATTTCGGAATACCATCAAGGAACTGGCTGAAACAGTGACTCTTCTATGTGTACCAGGGCAATGTGGTATTGAAGGAAATGAGAAGGCCGATGAACTTGCGAAAATAGCCTCTAGTGTAACACCTGCTGAACCGGATCCTGTGGGGTTGGACAACAAGACCATTACGGGGTAGTGTTCTAACAACGGGATATACTCCAGGACTTAATCAAGCAAAAATATTCGTGGATTTCTCACAATCCTATGCCAGAACGCTCCTGCAGCTACCACGAGCTGGGCTTTGGCTAAATGGTGGGACTGCTGACGAGGCACGGCCGGTACAAATACCACTTGTACCACATGGGCAAGTCAGCAGGCTCTCTGGAACGGAAGAAACTGCCGAACATATAATTTCCAAATGTTCAGGGCTGGCCAGTCTAAGAATTCTACATAAGCCAGTTCTAAATCCCTACGACTTGGCAGCCACGGCTCCTTGGGACGTAATCGGGTATGTAAACACCTTTGACAATGTCTTTAGGATTGAATAAGTAGGTCAATAGAACAAAAGATCGAATGGGTCACAGTTCTGAAGGTCTGTACCAAGCTTCACGACCCCAATACTACCGTTTTCTGCACCAGTTCGAACGTTGACGACAGTGGTCACCAGTCAAAGGAAGCACTAATGGTGGACAGTATGATAATATATGATGATACAGATCCGATCTAGTTAGTAATATTGGGAAAATATTATTTTATTTTCCTGGAAGCCATGCGTCCTTGACCGAGTTCAGTATCTCTCTGGCTATGATTTTAAACAAGTGCACACAGCAGACTTACTTAAGAGACTGCTTTTCCAATTTTATATAAATCACATATTATTCATTCAGTCCCTGACAATGACACTTCGTAGATCGCAGCTTCGATGGATGGCTGGATGGCAGCCGAAACCCATTTTTTGAAGAAACTTAACTGAAAGTTCTATCGGACACTATTCAAATACATAAATAGTCATTCCGTTGCCAAAGAATCAAGTTGAAGAATTAATTCCTTTTGGATGTAAAGGTTGGTTTATGCTGGCTGGTAACTTTAACTTAATCCTATTTATATAATATAATTAGACAGAGATTTTTAGTGTTATGGCTTATAATCAGACTAAAGAATCCGTTAACTTATTAATTATTATTATTATTAATAAGTAAACGGATTCTTTAGTCTCAGTATAAACAATACTCCTAGAAACCTATGTTTCCATTTTTTGGCGCTCTAGTTCCTCGAAAAAGAGTGCTTATCAATTTGCCCAAATGTCTGTAATTTTCGAATTTTTGGCTGAAAATGGTCTCAAACGATTTGGTTCGACTCACTGATCAAGAATCCGAGGTCCAAATCGATTCTGTCCGGCCGGTCCCCGGCCGGCCGTAGGCACGATTACTCTCGAATGAGAGGAGTTAGAGGATTGAAACTTGCAAGGTGGGTTTGGAGCGTAAATATCTCGGTTAAGTTCGTTAATGGGCAAAATCCATCGAGCGGTTTCGGAGTTATGGCCGATTTTAGTAAAAACATTTTTATGAATATTTCTGAAACCGATCACTCGATCTATCTGAAATTTAGCATCAAATTGTAAAATCATGACCTTCATACATATGTGAAGTTTTGTATTGACCAGGTTACCGCAAAGTGTCTAAAAAAAAATTTGAAAATTTTTTTTTTACAATAACTCTCGAACGGAATGAGCTAGGCAGATGAAATTTTCAGAGTAGGTTAGGGAGATGAATATCTCGGTTAAGTTCGTTATTGGGCAAAATAGGCCAGATGGTTTCGAAGTAACGAAAAAAAAATTTTTTTTTAAGCGACAAATTTCAAATTCTATTCTTATTTAAGATGCAGTTTCATCATAAAAATCCATTGATATCATTTTCAACTCCAATTTTCCTACTTTCGGAGATATGATTTTTCGAAATTTCAATAATGAATCGTACTTCTATGTTTTCACATAATGTTACCAATATTCTATCTAAGCTTTATTATATGATCTGTGTTCATACTCCTACATGTCATCCTGTTCTATAAGAGAAAGTCAAATTCATTTCAGCTATTTTAATTTGATTTCTTCCATGGTGCAGTTCTCATTCTCAGATTGGTCATTTAATCTTGATAAATAAACTATTATTTGAATTGAATTTCCTTTATGATGCAATTCTATCATAAGAATACATTGATATAATTCCCAACTCTGAGAAACCAATACTTTCGGAGATATATTTTGTCTGTTTGAACTAGAGCGCCAGAAAGCTCCTGTCCACAGGGCTTGAACTCATTTTTAAGTTAAGGGTTAAGTTAAAGTTACCAGCCAGCATAAACCAGCCTTAACACTACTATTTAAAGTCACTAAGTATTTATTTAAATAAATCCACATGTAAATATCCGTAGCAACAAGTAGTTTGAATCTCCAACAATATAGATTCGATCGTGTTCAAATTTGGAACTTGGCTGTAAAGTTAGGTTAGGTTAGGTTATTCCTTTTGGATATAACACTATTTAAAGTCACTAAGTATTTATTTAAATGAATCCACATGTAAATACTCGTAGCAACAAGTAGTTTGAATCTCCAACAATATAGATTCGATCGTGTTCAAATTTGGAACTTGGCTGTAAAGTTAGGTTTTGAAGGCACTCGCAAAATTGTAGAGATATGGGACGGATAGTTTCTGAGAAATAGAATTTTTTCCGATTATTTTTTTAAAATTAAATTATTAAAAATTATTATGTATCTCGGAAACTATCCGTCCGATATTGGTGAAACTTCGCGAGTGCCTTCAAAACCTAGTTTTACAGCCACATTCCAAATTTCAACACGATCGGAAGTCGGATACTTCAGCGAGTTCAGTAGATGGATGGGTGACCGTTGCCAAGATAACTTTTAAATGGAAAGAGATAGCTGCCATGATAACTTTTAAATGGAAAGAGATAGCGACTTACGATCAGGTTAGGTTGAGATTCCGAAACCGACGGTTAAGTTTGTTAATGGGCCAACGGTTTCATCTTAAATTTTGTTGTTATTTCTAGAATAACTCAAAATATATAAATCCCATCCAATTAAAACTTAGTAACTACTTGTAGAATGCCGACGCGCTAATTTTCACTAGAATATTGAATCACTAAAAAAAAAAATTTCCCTCATCAAAAAAAAAATTCTTCAAAAATTTTATATTTCAGAAACTATTCGTCGAAATCTGCTCAAAATCGAGTAGCGAATTTCAGCTCGATCGACTTCAAATGAGTCGTGAATAGACAATGGAACATGCGCGCAAAAACTCCTGACTTCACATCAGTGCTTTTAAAGAATTTTTTTTAAATATTTCCATTTATTGATACCTATATATAGGTATATAAAAATTACCAGCTGAATCCAATGATTGATTCTCGAAATATCACTAATTAATTCTATGCTTCTAGTAATCTAGTGAGGAAATTCTACACTACTTCTTTCATATTAAACCTGGTTAGCACCAAATTTTTTGAGAAAACTTTAAATGCCCTTATTTCTGGATCCATTCGCGAACTTGATTTTCCATTTGAGCTCAAAATCTACCTTTCCAATATCAGCCCCTTAAGATATTTATTTTCTTATGAAAGTTATCATTCTTAAATACGACTGGGTAGACAGATGAATTCTTCTCCATCAATAATTCTAATATAATGGCTTGAGAACATTTTCGAGTAAAATGTCGGTAAAGTACTGATGACTGGAGGAAAAATCTTTTGAATATAACTTATTTTCAGGGTTGAACATCCCAGAGAGAAAGCGATATCTCCCAGAACTCGTGTGAAATTGAAGGAAAATCTTCAAAGTGAAGATAAGAAAACGATGATAAAGCCAAAGATTATGGCAAGTCTCTACCGACATAAAGAACTATTGAAAAAGGATATATTGAGAAAAAGGGCGTTATTGGAGCGAGAACTTCAGTGTGAAATACAAAAGGAAGTAGCGGAGGAGTTAGCAGCTAGAACGAAGTTGGAAAGAAGTAAACAAGACGAAGTTCGAACCGGAAGCAGCAAACGTAAAGCTGCTGCGCAACCTACAACCACCTTGGTGCAGCCGCCAACTCCTAGAACAGGTAGAGGTCACGCTAAACAGAAAAATACTCAGCAAAACACTCCACAAGGTAACCAGAAACATCAGAATCAGTTTGTGTCACCTACTGGCAATATACCTCCACAACCAAGGTAATAAAAGTTCTTAATTTAAAATTGTCTTGATAACTATACCTATTTTTTTTCCCCAGGAGTAATAGTTCCTCGAAAAGAGAAAAGATCTATTGTCTCTGTCGAACGCCCTACGATGAAACAAAGTTCTATGTAGGTTGTGATCTGTGCAACAACTGGTTTCACGGCGATTGTGTTGGTATAACAGAAGAGAGTAGTAAGACATTAACAGAATTCATATGCCAGGAATGCAAGCAGGCTAGCGACACTCAGAAGTTGTATTGTTTGTGCCAACAGCCTTATGATAATTCACAGTGAGTAAGATGACCTGTTAAATTCAAATGAAACTAGTAACAATTGCACTAACTAAACTATGGATTCACTTAGGAATATTAGAAAAATAACAGAATTACATCAACTGCAATACATTCGCATAATTGTGATTGCCCTTTCTGATGATAATCAATTAAATTTTCCTTGCCTGGAGATGAAACTGTATTTGTCCCTTTTGGAAACGATTCTCCCTATTCATTCAATTGTTTTGACTGTTTGTTTGTGTCAGGTATGAATTGACTTTTGCTGCAAAAGATTGCTAAGCAATAGGTCTCTTGCATGTAACACTAAATACCATATGTTTATGTTTTTCTGGATCTACTTCAATACCAGATCAACATGTATGCCCTCTACACTTTCATCTATATATATATAAAAATGAATCCTTATATCCCTTGGTCACGCCGTCACGGGAAAACGGCTCGACCGATTTCACTATTTTTTTTTCTGTTGTGTTTGTTATTGTCAGGAGAAGGGTCTTATGACAGAAAAAAATTGCGCTCAGAATTAGAAAATTTAAGAATCGTTATTTAAGAAAACTCAACAATCATATAATATTATTTCTAATCTAACCTTAGCGCTTTGGACCACAAACAAAGCATTACCTAAATAGGTACCTTGGATGGATTCTCATAATGTATTTGTCCGAAATTTTCATACCGGGTGTTTTTCTTTTAACGGCAATTGTAACTTGCTGTTTTTCACGCCAATCGTAAAATTTCATTCAATTGTTTTGAAAAATATACTTTTGAGGCATACATTATTGAAAATATACCTTTACTATACAGGGTGTTCTTCATATCACTGCACAATTGTACGCGATTGAAGTGATTTGTGCCACAAACAAAGCATTAACTAAATAGGCACTTGGACGGATTCTCATAATGTATTTGACCGAAATTTGCATACAGGGTGTTTTTCTTTTAACGTCAATGGCAACTTGCTGTATTTCACGCCAATCGTACAATTTCATTCAATTAAGTTAAAAATTATACTTTTGAGTCATACATCATTGAAAATAAACCATTACTATACAGGGTGTTCTTTATATCACGGCACAATTGTACACAATTGAAGTGATTTGTGCTACAAACAAAGCATCAACTAAATAGGTACCTTGGATGGATTCTCATAATGTAACAATTGTGTTTTTCCTTTGATGTATGGACATGGCGCATGGACAATTATACGTCGCGTGTTCGCTCGTCGGAAAACCGTCATCTTTGTTTATTTACGCACCACAATACAAAACAAAAAATATAGTTTATCAGAAAGCTTTAAATTGATTAAGATACTGTATCATAACTGTGTGTGTCTGTCAAAAACAAATTGAAACCTTATAATTAGCCAGTTTTCAGGAAAACTATGTTTTGTAAGTAAGAAACATAATGTGCAATTAATCGAAAATATTGATAAAACTTCCTTCATACCGAGCATTTTTTTTTATTAACTTAGGCAGTGCGAAGTTCGCCAGGCCAGCTAGTAATTTATAAAAATTGAATATTTCGGTATTGTAATCGGCAAATCAAGAAGCAATTTTAAATAAGGTGAAACGCGTCTGAATCGTTGCTATGACGGATGACGTAATCAAAATTTACCACCTGCTAGTTACAGCCAATGCTGACTACGAGCCCTTTATAGGGAGCTATGTTACACTGGAATGAAGAGTGAACGGACACGAGAAGAGAGTGAGAGTATATCTGACGTCACGGACTGGCGCCAAGTTTCGATCGTTTGAACAGGCATTATGTGCAACCAAATTTGAATGATCGTTTTCTCGTTGAAAATTGAAATTTTGGACGGCGGTTGAACTTTCTCAGTATTCTTATGGATATAATAATCAATTCCAACAATAAAAAATATCATGCAAGAGACCTATTGATTGAAATATCCTCACCATGCTCTTTTTGGCGCTCTTGTTCCTCGGAACAGAGTGCTTATCAATTTGCCCTAATGTCTGTGATTTTTGGATATTTGGCTTAAAATGGCCTCAAACGTTTTGGTACTCACTGATCAAGATTCCGTGGTCAAAATCGATTCTGTCCGGCCGGCCGTTAACACGGTAACTCTCGAACAATAAGCTAGACAGTTGAAATTTTCAGAGTATGCTTGGGAGATAAATAGGTTAAGTTCATTATTGGTCAAATTGGGTGGTTTCGGACTAACGAAAAAAAAAATGTTTACATTAGAAATTTCAAATTCAATTTTTTTAAGATGCATTTTCATCATACGAATCCATTGATATCATTCACAACTCTAACAAACTAATTCATTCGGAGATAGGATTTTTCAAAATTTCAATAATCGTAATTTTATGATTTCATAGAATGCTCTAATCATACTTTAGGTGAGTCATAGACCTACGGTTTGAATTTAATTTTTATGAGGCAGTTTCTATCATAAGAATCCATTAATATCATTCCCAAATTTGAGAAACCAATACTTCCGGAGATATGATTTGTCAAAGTTTGAATAATTACTCGTTAGTACTTTTCAAGAGCACCAAAGCCCCTGTCCACAAAGCTTTCCCACATTATTGTTCTATGGTGTGTAATGATGCTCCCATTCTGTGCACAGCTTCTTCATGACCAAATGAAAATTTCAGCTTATGGTATGCTTGATCAAATTTGCCTGTGTACGGTTTTTGAGAAATTTCTATTCAACATCCTTGGTTCATTGACATGTGGTTGTTTGTTTTAGGTTTTACATATGCTGTGACAGTTGCCAGGATTGGTTCCATGGAAGATGTGTTGGTATCCTGCAGTCAGAGGCGGACAATATAGACGAGTATGTCTGTCCTAGATGCCAAACAAACTCCATGGTGAATTATGCAAATATGAAGGATTTGACTCAAAAAGATTGTGATGGATTGAAGAAATTGATAAAACAGTTACAGGTAATATAATCCCAAAAATATTTTACAATAAGCAGTGGGGAATTAGTAGCAATTAAATGGATACAATACATATACAAGGTGTATTTAAAACATTGTTTAAACTTAAGGTGATATATAATAACGATAATTTTTAAAATACCAGGAATCAAATTTCTTGTCCACGTACATTGCGGCCAATATTTTACATTACATATAGAGAGAGAAAATTACAATAATTGATATGAGTCCAACTATCTGAAAAATCATTTTATTATCCACTTCATGCCTAGGTTTAACCGCTGATAATCCACCAAACTGAATTTTAGACATTTCATAAATCGATTATCATGAATTTTTATTATTTCAGATGCATAAAAGTGCTTGGCCATTCATGGAACCTGTTGATCCAAATGAGGCACCCGACTACTATAAGGTCATTAAGGAGCCTATGGGTTAGTACATAAGTTGTTATTTGAATCAAATTATAATTTGTTTTGTGATTTGAAGAATATTCTAAAGCTGTATTTTGACAAGAAGCTCTACTTCAATAAAAGCATATAATAGTGAAAATATAGATAGATTTTATATCAGAAGTATTAAACGCATGCTCAAATTATTAAATATCACTCTTTATAACGCTAATTATTGGTTTATACAGGGCGAGTCTTTAAGTTGTACTGTAATTTTAACCAGAGATTCCTCCCATCGAAACACTTTATGGCGCTTTTGTTCCTCGGAACAGAGTGCTTATCAATTTGCCCAAATGTCTGTGTTTTTCCAATTTTTGGATGAAAATGAATGAAATAAATATCTCGGTTGAGTTCGTTATTGGGCAAAATCGGCTTGATGGTTTCGGTAACAAAAAAAATTTTTTTTACATTACAAATTTTGAATTCATTTTTTTTTAAGATGAAGTTGCACCATAAGTAAATCCATTGATATAATTTTCAACTCTAACAAACTAATACTTCCGGAGATATGATTTTTAAAAATATCAATAATTACATATTCTCAATTCTATATGATTTCATAGAATACTGTACTTATAATTTGCTGATGTATGTAAATCCAACTTGAGATGAGTCATAGCCCTACGTTTTTAATTTATTACGAAAATTCTTGGAAATTCACTCACAGAAGCCAAATTGAAAAAGTGGAAAAGCCCTGTGGATAGGAACTTCGGCGCTCTTGTTCAAACTTTAACGAATCATAACTCCGAAAATATTGGTTTGTCAGAGTTAGGAATGATATCAATGGATTCTTATTTAATTTATTTTATGATGCAATTCTATCATAAGAATCCACTGATATCATTCCATTTCTCTGAGAAACCAATACTTTTGGAGATATGATTTGTCAAAGTTTGAACAAGAGGGTCAAAGCTAATGTCCACAGGGCTTTTCCACTTTTTCATTTACCATTTTTCCACGGCTCAGGTAAACAGTTACAAGCGTTTAAATATTTCAGAATGTGCTAATATACTCCTTCACTTTCTTGAGCTGTTGAATACAGATAACTCTCAATGTAACCTGTATTGACCAAATCTGGTATCATCTGATGCTTGAAATTCAATGAATTGGTTTGAGAAAACTTATTTACTCACTCAATTACCATGATTTAGCCTTTAATACACAATTGCGACAAAAAATTTTCACAATTCTTGAATATTAAAACACTGAACTTCAACTTGATATACATATATTCATTCAATATCCAATTGTTTCCAGTATAATATTATAAACAATTTCATCATCGTCTATTCTCACATTGAAAAAAAATCCTGAAATGTCCTTATTATCTTAAAATTTGTAAATGAATACAATGATATCGTTGTAACCATAAAAATAAATTCTATGATCGAACTCTATAGATATGGAGTCTCGATCAGATCAACATTGCTGGACGTGATCCATGGGAGTACGAGTCTTATTGAAGAAATCACAAATTTAATAGAAATAATTTGGAGAAATAGTAAATGAAATGTTTTTTTTTATGAGAGGAATCTATGACAAAAATTAATTACAACTTGAAGACTGACACTGTATAGTGATTTGAAAAAACATTAAATTGAATTTTTTTTTTACTTCTTTAATCTGTACAACTCAAATATAATTTTTGCAATTGTAGAGTGTGATCTAAATACATTTTTTTTTCAGATCTTCAAAGGGTCGAACAGAAAATAAATGACCACACCTACACTAAATTGAGTGATTTTATAGGAGATATGACGAAGATTTTCGACAATTGCCGCTATTACAATCCAAAGGAATCTCCTTTCTATAAATGTGCAGAGACCTTAGAGGCATATTTTGTAAATAAAATAAAATGTTTTAGGGATAAACTTTATGAAACTAACAAGTAAGAAAATAGTTTATATCCAGTTGAAAATACCTTTTATAATTTTAATGTAATAAATGGTTGAAGTTTGGACGGATCTCGATCTCAGTTCAAAAGTTAGTTATCTTCAGATATTCCGTCCATACTTCGGAAACTTGTAAATAATTAGTTGTGAATATTCAGCATTAATTTTGATTTGTTACTCAACAAATGCAGGTATATCAAATATTTATCATATATGCATTAACCCACTTTTGTATTTATGCAGTTTCATTCAAGGAATTTTCTTCATCAATATTAGCTACAACAGTGACACCTATGTATCATATGTATTTATATTTAATCACTTAGTTAGTGCCATCTTGTAGATAAATTTATTGGAAGAATTGTGTTGAGTTGTTTATCTGAATTTTCATAGATTGGAAATTTTTATATTTGATTGGTGGAATATCGATCATTTTATTGAGAAAATAAAATATTTACATAGCCAAATTTTTTTAATACCTGAAGTATTTTGTTGGTATTCAATGATGTCTGAGCAAAAATATTAATCCGACTTGATTCAGTTTCAGAGGAGATTCAAATTTAAACATATATGAAAATACAGAGATGGTCGAACAATAAGTTTTATCCAGTACGCACTAATCGGCTAAGAACTGCAAGCCAGCATTTATGCTTACTGGTACGTTTTCCATCTCGCACCCCCCAATAGTTAAAATATATTTATGCTGAAGTTCACTTTTTGGACACTATAATTAAGTCTAGTTAGTTATTCAAGCGAACCTAAGAAATAAACTCTTCCTACCCGCGTAAATATGAGTAACTCTGTGTATCCCGAGTTTTATTCTAGTTATTGATGCCATATCTTAATATATTTCTTGTCATAAGATCATATCGCTCCTCCAGAAGAACAATGACACAACTGCAAACTTTCAGAAACTCGATCGTCAATCGAGTATTTGAAAGTTTGTCATTGTTCTTCCGGAGGAGCGATATATTGCAATTAAAAATACATTTCATCTCTAGTTAAGATGTCTAAAACAATTGCCTATGAAACCCTCATTGTCTGACAGATAAAAATTGGGCAAAATTGACCGACATGGTAGATGATTCATGGCGGCGCCACCATGTCAATCGCATCGTTTTCATTAGTCGAAATCGTATTCAGCTCAATCGGTTTTGTAGTTCTGCAATTATTGTGGAAATAAATTTCGGAACTGGTATCTGCTTCTGATATTTCAAATTATGTAAATCTCAGTGTACTACCCCGAGTGTTAAGGCGAAAATTCATGAGACGATTTTGTCGTCCAAAATTTCGACGATTTTGTCGTTCAAAAGCAACGACTGTCGTTCAAAATTTCCCTTCCCCTATATTTCAGGGAACGACGAAATCGGACGACAGATTATACAATACAATACAACTTTATTCATCCTTTCAGACATAACAATGATGTATAGGACATGTCAACACAATATGTAATTGTATAAATTAGAAACAAGAAAACTTAATTATTGTCACAATACCAAAAGTAAATACAAATCAAACCAACACACTAATTTAATGAGCTAGAGAGAAATTCGTCTGTGCTATAAAAACACTTTTTAATGAATAGATTTTTTATTTCTCTTTTGAACTGTGAATTGTTCAAAATTTTGTATCGATTGGGCAGATGATTATACAATGTAATACCAGTCAGTCTTGGTGACGACTCGTATTTGGTCGTTTTGTGTATAGGCACACTGATAGTATTCTGATGTCTGGTATTATAGTCATGGAAATCCGAGCACATCATAAAGCTACCCAAGTTACATCGGACAAACATCAAGCAATTGAACATGTATATGCAAGGGAACGTTAGGATTCTGAAATTCTTGAATATATCCCTACAAGATTCACGTGGTTTTAGGCCAAAAATCAATCGCATAATTTTCTTCTGCGTGATAAACACTCGACCACTCTCGGATGACGAGCCCCAAAGAACAACGTTGTAACAGAGATGACAATAAACAAGACCATAATAAATGTTGATCAAAGCATCAAGGGGAAGAGAGTTCTTTAATCGATGCAGGGCATAGAAAGACTTGTTCAATTTTTTGCATAAGTTATCTATATGACAGTGCCATCTCAAATTTTTATCGACATACAGACCCAGAAACCTGACATGATCAACTGATCTAAGGTCACCCACACTCCCACTGATGATGAATGGAGAAGTCAGACCACAATCCCGATTCAGAAACTTCATGACCTGGGTCTTATTCACGTTGGCAATCAGTGAGTTAACTCTGCACCAATCGGTGAAACGCCGAACAAGTTCACCGCACAAAACCTGCAACTCCCAATGGCTGTCGGCTCTAACTGCCAATGATGCATCATCAGCAAACAGTACTAGAGTACACGTGACCAAGAAATCTGGCAAATCATTGACAAAAAGTAAAAAGATGAGAGGCCCCAGGACTGATCCCTGTGGGACACCCATGTTATTCTGGTATTCCCCAGAAGAAATACCACCATGCCTTACAAATAATGTGCGCTGGGACAGGTAACTTTGAATCCAGTTTAGGAAGATACCCCTGAAGCCCATTTGATAAAGTTTATCAACAATAAACTTGTGCTGCAAACAATCGAATGCACGTGACAAGTCAAAAAATATCCCAGCCACATGTTTGCCCTCATCCAAGCAGCTATAAACAAATTCAATGAGCCCAGTACACGCAGTTTGAGTTGACCTGCCGACACGAAAGCCATGCTGGTGATTGGACAAGATTGAAAACTTAGTTAAAAATTTATACATCCGCTCGTGAACTATCTTTTCGAAGACTTTGGACAACTGGCTCAAGATAGATATAGGGCGATAGTTTGCGATATCGTTTACAGAGTCCTTCTTATGCACTGGTATGACTTTGGCCAGTTTCAGTAGTGCCGGGAAGCTGCCACATGAAATTGAGAAATTGAATAAATGACTCAAATGTTCAGCTATATAAGGTGCTACTGATTTTAGTACCCTAGCCGAAATTGTGTCTGGACCTACACTGCCACCATTGTTCAAACAGTGCACAACAGATAGAATCTCCTCAGTTGTTATGGGGAAGAAAAAGAAATTGTTGTCCAGCAATCTCTGAGTAGTGCAGGCTCCTGAGATACAGTGACCATAGTGATTCCTCAGTGACTGCTCACTGATTTCAGTGAAATACCTGCCAAACGTTTCAACCACCAACTCTGGACTAGCAATAGAACAGCCATTAATATTGAGTGTTATACGGCGATCCCCGCTGACCGCACGGCCCAGTTCACCATTGGCCATCCTCCACACTGTCTTGTTGATATTCTCAGATTTGTCCAAAATGAGTTTATTATAGTTGAGTTTCGTTGCCTTGAGTAAACGAGAGTATTCGGTTTTAGCAGTTTTATATTTGTTGGAAGCTTCAGGTGTTTTCAAACTTCCAACCAGCCAGTGTAGATTCCTTAAACGCTGCCTCGCCTCCACAATCTGTGAATTTACCCATCTGGGACGTCCCCTAGGAAAAGAACGTACAGCCAGCAGAGGACACGCAATATCTACCAAGGACTTCAGTATGTCAACAAAGCAAGAAAATTTTTCATCGACCGAACAACATCGGTATACAACCTGGAAATCGGTCCGCTCAATCAGAGCAGCAAGAGTGTCAAGATTATCTTGCGACATTGACCTGGAAAACCTCAACCCTGAGGAATCGTCTTGCACCAACTTAGGCATTATGTAATCGAGTACAATTGCCCTGTGATCACTCAAGTGTGGTTCACAAACAAAAACACTAGTGCAACTCCTCAGGCCATTTGAGACAGATATAATCCACCTTGGTAGAAGAAGTGACTCCATTCTTATTCGTGACAACTCGTGTGGGTTCATGAGAATCCAGAATCAGACTGTATCGCGTAAACAGATCGTCTAGTAGCCGTTTACCAGGATCATCGGCATTTAGATAGTTAACATTGATATCTCCACATAAGAATATAATACCAGATACAGAAGTACAGTAATTTAAAACATATTCTAAGATATTCATGAATAATGAAAAATCACCTTTGGGAGGTCTGTAGACACTCAAAATGCATATCGTGACATCACCTGACCTGGCTCTGGTCCCACATATCTCACACGTACCGGCAACTGAAAACTTGTCAATATTCAGTACTTGCACCTCATAGTCGGAACGCACATACAAGGCACATCCTCCATGCTCACTGTCGGGTCTGCAGTAATAGGCAGCCATTTGGTAACCATCAAGAACCATAAAACCGATTCTCTCGGAAGAGCACCAGTGTTCAGCCACACTCACAAAGTCAGGGTGAACTGAACCGAGAAAAACCAGTAGGTTATCTACTTTGTTCCCAATACTCTGTATGTTTATCTGCACTAATCTCATTGAATCATGACCTTTATATGCCTGCGAAGTTTTGTTATGACCGGACGGCCCTAAAGTGGCAAAAAAAAATTAAAAATTTTAAAATTTTGTTTTCACGATAACTCGAAAAATACTGATCTGATTGAATTGAAACTCAGTAGTTAGATGCAAAAGACCAATGCAAACACTTTTGCAAAATTTCGTGAAGATCACGTGACATGAAAAAAATCAAAAAATTACTACTATTTTGCGGAATACTTTGCTTAAAATGCCGAAACCTATTTTTTTGAGGTTCATGCTGCCCTTTCCGGGCATTTTTCTTTGTGCGCATGCGCAGATGAGAAGTCATTTAACTGCTGTAGTTTTCGTCAGAGAGGATTGGGGTTTTGGGGTGGCGGATGCTATTCCTCCATAGAATCCAGATCCCTGATGAGGGTCTGCGCATGCGTCGATTAAAGATGCGATATCTCCCGAACCACTAGTGTTGGAGATTCGGAGTTTTTTGTAAGGTGTGTTATTTTGAGAGGACTTTTAGCCGCGAGTAGATTGCGCATGTGCAGAAGAGAAGTGACTGTTTTTGAATTAGATGGGTTATGTTGGGAGTGCTGAGTCGATATTGTGAGGTTTTAAAAGAATATTCAGTGCAAGGACAAGTCAGTTTGGGGGATGTAGCGTTGTTTCCGAGTTAAAGTGTTCGTACCGGGGCCCTGGGGCTAATTATGAAATTGATTATACCCCTTATTACAGGCATTTTCGTTATGCGCGTTCGTGATTTTGGGAGGACTTGCAGCCACGAGTATATTGCGCATGCGCAGACGAGAAGTGAATGGTTTTGGGTTGTTTGGGTTATGTTGGGAGCGCTGAGGCGATATTGTGAGGTTTTGAAAGAATATTCATGGCAATTCAGTGCAAGGACAAGTCAGTTTGGGGGATGTAGCGTTGTTTCCGAGTTAAAGTGTCCGTACCGTAGCCCTGGGGCTAATTTCGAAATTGATGTTATCCCTTTACGGGCATTTTTCGTTATGTGCATGAGCAGACCATCAGTGATTTAACTGCTGGTGTTTTCGTCAGAGAGGATTGGGGTTTTGGGGTGGCAAATGCTCTTCCTCCATAGGATGAGGATCTGCGCATGCGTGGATTAAAGATGTGATATCTCCTGAACCACTATAGTGTTGGAGAATAGGAGTTTTTGTAAGGTGTGTGATTTTGAGAGGACTTTTAGCCGCAAGTAGATTGCGCATGCGCAGAAGATAAGTCACTGTTTTAGGGTTATATGGGTTATGTTGGGAGTGCTGAGCCGATATTGTGAGGTTTCAAAAGAATATTCATGGCAATTCAGTGCAAGGACAAGTCAGTTTGCGGGATGTAGCGTTGTTTTCGAGTTGAAGTGTCCGTACCGTAGCCCTGGGGCTAATTTTGAAATTGATGTTACTTCTTACGAGCATTTTTCGTTATGCGCATGAGCAGACCATCAGTGATTTAACTGCTCGTGTTTTCGTCAGAGAGGATTGGGGTTTTGGGGTGGTGGATGTTATTCCTCCATAGAATCCCCTGGTAAGGGTCTGCGCATGCGTGGATTAAAGATGCGATATCTCCTGAACCACTGGTGTTGGACCGGAGTTTTTTGTAAGGTGTGTGATTTTGGGAGGACTTGCAGCCGCGAGTTGATTGCGCATGCGCAGAAGAGAAGTGACTGTTTTTGGGTTGTATGGGTTATGTTGAGAGTAATGAGCCGATATTCTGAGGTTTTAAAAGAATATTGATGTCAATTCAGTGCACGGACACTAGTCAGTTTGGGGGAAAAAGCGTTGTTTCCGAGTTGAAGTGTGCATACCGTGGCCCTGGGGCAAATCTTGAAATTGAAGTTACCTAGCTCTTACGGGCATTTTTCGTTATGCGCATGAGCAGACCATCAGTGATTTAACTGCAGAAGTTTTCGTCAGAGAGTATTGGGGTTTTGGGGTGTCGGATGCTATTCCTCTATAGAGTCCGCTGGTGAGGGTCTGCGCATGCGTGGATTCAAAATGCGATATCTCCTGAACCACTAGTGTTGGAGAATCGGAGTTTTTGTGAGGTGTGTGATTTTGGGCGGACTTCAAGTAGATTGCGCATGCGCAGAAGAGAAGTGACTGTTTTTGGGTTGTATGGGTTATGTCGGGAGTGCTGAGCCAATATTGTGAGGTCTTAAAAGAATATTCATGGCAATTCAGTGCACGGACAAGTCAGTTTGGGGGATATGTAGCGTTGTTTCCGAATTGAAGTGTTTTTACCGTGGCCCTGGAGCTAATTTTGAAATCGATGTTACCCCTTACGGGCATTATCGTTATGCGCATGAGCAGACCATCAGTGATTTAACTGCTGGTGTTTTCGTCAGAGAGGATTGGGATTTTGGGGTGGCGGATGCTATTCCTCCATATAATCCACTGGTGAGGGTCTGCGCATGCGTGGATTAAAGATGCAATATCTCCTGAACCACTAGTATTGGAGAATCGGAGTTTTTTGTAAGGTGTGTGATTTTGGGAGGACTTGCAGCCACGAGTATATTGCGCATGCGCAGACGAGAAGTGAATGGTTTTGGGTTGTTTGGGTCATGTTGGGAGCGCTGAGCCGATATTGTGAGGTTTTGAAAGAATATTCATGGCAATTCAGTGCAAGGACAAGTCAGTTTGGGGGATGTAGCGTTGTTTTCGAGTTAAAGTGTCCGTACCGTAGCCCTGGGGCTAATTTCGAAATTGAAGTTACTCCTTACGGGCATTTTTCGTTATGTGCATGAGCAGACCATCAGTGATTTAACTGCTGGTGCTTTCGTCAGAGAGGATTGGGGTTTTGGGGTGGCGGATGCTATTCCTCCATGGAATCCACAGGTGAGGGTCTGCGCATGCGTGGATTCAAGAAGCGATATCTCCCGAACCACTAGTGTTGGAGAATCGGAGTTTTTTGTGAGGTGTGTAATTTTGGGAAGACTTGCAGCCACGAGTATATTGCGCATGCGCAGACGAGAAGTGAATGGTTTTGGGTTGTTTGGGTTATGTTGGGAGTAATGAGTCGATATTGTGAGGTTTTAAAAGAATATTCATGTCAATTCAGTGCACGGACACAAGTCAGTTTGGGGGAAATAGTGTTGTTTCCGAGTTGAAATGTCTGTATATGGTAGCCCTGAGGCGAATTTATAGATAACTTTATTCGGTAGATCTATATTAAAATACGTTCGGATTTGGATAAGAGGCAATTGCGTTCCTAACGGAGGTCCCACAACCGCAATTTTTTTCGATCTACGGTAAAGCTAACAGCCAAACTGTATCGATAGCTATATTTGTTAAAGGAACTTGAAAAAAAAGCACTGACGTGAAGTCAGTACTCTTTGGCGCACGTGTTCACGGTGGCTAATTTGAATTGAATGATGAGTACTTCAAGCTCAGTGGATAGAGCGAGCCGAAGATCTACCCAAAGGATAGTGGACACCATTCACTGTGGGTTCACAATTAACAGTGCTGTATCTAAGCTGCCATCAGGATAGAGTAACAAAGTTGGAAAACAACACAACTGACTCTCCTTAGTCGCACAAGCTCCTAGAAGATTAGGGAGGGTCAGTATAATCCTAATCATGTTTATAGCACGCCCGCAAAAGCAGATTGACTTAACAATGAAAGAAAAAATGTAAAAAGTCAATCTGCTTTGGCGCGCGTGCTATAAACATGATTAGGATTATACTGACCCTCCCAAATCTTCTAGGAGCTTGTGCGACTAAGGAGAGTCAGTTGTGTTCTTTTTATTGTGCAAACCTTACTTACTCTAACGTTTGATAAACAATTAACATGAATTACATGCAAATGTTGAATTTCTTTGACGAAATGCTATTCACTAACCAGAATTATTGTGTCTTATTGGAATTTCTCAAAAGTTCATTACATCCCAGTGATGATAGCACTATTCAAATTATGATAATGCACTTCAGGCTAGACCTAGGAGATATCTGCCTTGAAATATATACTGAAATTGTATTTTTTCTATTGTTTCGAGAGAAAAAAGAAACCTTCCATAAAATTTGTTTGATGAAATTATAGAAAATGAATCTCACCACCTAATTAAGAAAAAGTAAAGTGGTGGGCACTAACCAGTACAACAAGAACGTAGTCTACTAGTCTTTTTGTGGTATAAATATCCAAGCCAGATTGCCTTCCATTCCATTACCGTTTAATAAAACATTCGCCGTTTGGCGGTCTGTAAAGACGAAGTAATCCACTCCTTGGCAGTTTAGAGTATATTAAAAAAATTCAACGCTTTCTTTTGCCACAGCCATTTTAATTGCTTTCAACAGTTTCAAACATTCAATACTTTTGACAATTTCAAACTTTCAACAGATGTCAACCGCTAGTATATAACCACAACCAGTGGTTATATACTCTGGTGGCTGGTGGCGGGATTCGGCAACTAACCAAGCTAGTAATGGGCCACGTGTTCGAGTTTAATTGTTCAGTATTCGTCAATAAACTTTTGTTTGAAAGAAAAATTCAAGTTTAAATAGTGAATATTATCCTGCCTAATATGTCTTCGACCAGAAACGACTATTGTTGTGTGCCTCAATGCAATTCATGGGCGAAAAAAATGCCAAAATGTATAGGTTTGAGTTTTCACTTCTTACCTCCGGAAAACCAAATATAAATATTGGAAATGCGTTAGAAGGATAACTAATAGACCGAAGAGTACTTAACCTGGAACTACATCCAGATAATCTTTATTATACCTCAAACATTACACTTATTGTTAATAATTCTTTTCACATATTATATGTATCATATTTTGAAAAAATCATTTCAATTATGGGTAACTGTTTTACAAAAGCTTTATCTGGTTCAATTTGACACTATATTCTCATAAATAAACTAGAACATCATGCACCTGAACTTTAATTAATACATCAGTAATATGTTTACACCTCCTCCGTGCTCCGACTTTACAAGAATATACCATACCTTCTATTTTAAGTTTACCATTCTCCACATTAATGGGCCATCAATTTTACGTGGTACTGAATTAAGGGCTTTGACGCCATCTTTGTTGCCTCGGATTAGTACTAAGCTTTCACTTCTTATATATTAGTGTTCTGTGCTCGGGTCGCTCGGATCACTCGGAGTCACGGAGTCATATTTGACAGATATTTTTCGGTTCAATTGGACAGATGCATGACAGATGAGATCGATTTCGAGTGCTCCGAGCGGGTCAATGGAAATCGCCAAAAGAGAGCGTAATTCGAAAGTATATCTTGTCTATGGCATGTTCGAATACAATAAATTTCATAATTTATGCTAGGATATTTAGAATAAAATAAAAAAGTCATGCGTTAAATAAAACATGGTTTCAGTTTTAATAGCATTATTTTATATTCATATAGCAAATTTGGAATTAAACCGGCATAACTCAAATATATTCATTTTTAAATGGGACTGTCTGGAAACTACTGTTTTTGATTTGGGGCGGGTTTTATTCCAAGTAAACATATCATTTCACATCGCTATTTCAGTAGAAAACCGTCGAAACTCAAAGAATAAAAATAATATAGAAAACAAGATATAGTTTGGAGGAGTATACTTAAATGGGAAGGTTTAACGGGTATTTCCGCAAAAGGAGCCGCTAAACTTTCCCATTTAAATAAAAATAATGTTTGAATGGCATTTTTTTAAACTAGTGATATTACAGGGAGAGGTTTAAATAAATTGGAAAAGCACTGACGTGACGTCAGTATGCTTTAGCGCGCTTGTTCAAATTCATACCCAGAGCGGTCACCCATCCTACAAAACTTCTTATGTGCTCGGTACCTTTGCCAAAAGAATATATCTCACTTGATGAACTTTCAAATATAACAATACTAGAAATCGCGGTGAAGAGTATATATTTAAAGAAATCAGGATAATGTTTTTGATGATCTGAATATCATTGTTGAATGACAAAGCCTGGGGAGAGTCCCAAGCAATTGTATGATCAAATTTTGTTTTTCAATTACCAGATGTAGGACATAGTTGAGAGGGGATTATCGAAATAATAAGCATATTATATTCAAGCATTTATTTTGATAGGATATGTATATATATATTATATGTATATTTTGACCCAACCACCTACAACTGTAATAGTACGATGGTGTTTTTTGATGTTCTTAGGTTTATTACAAAATAAAGATGTTAGGCCGCTGTCACCAGAGCAAACTGAGCATGGCTTTTATTCCTAAAATAAAGTGAAATCTCAGAAGAGTTCACTTTATTTATCGTCAGACAAACCGGTTAAGTTTACTCAAAATTTTGAGAACATACTTCGATCAAGGCTTTGGAAAAGACTATAGGTCCGTGCTCCTTGCACGAAGAAGGAGTCTATATGTTATATACTTCTCTGAGGGATATGATTAGGAAAGAATACTAGATTTCGAAACTTACTTAAATACTATATTGTCATAAAATTACAGTTACACACTTGGAGAAAAACAAATGGAAAATTTCGTGTCTCTGGGACACCGGACCAATACTCAGTTTCAACAGAGCAATATCTATACAAACAAAATTAATCCTTCAACATCTTTTACTATTCCTAGCTTCAATCGATATTAACACAAATATGGGGTTACCTCTTTCGTTTGTACGAGGGGTTCAATATTATATAACAACAAATCACAAATGTTACATCAAGTCAATTTACCTACGGGAGCTGTCAGTGATTATGGGAATATTTTCATAGAGAATCATAAACTTTGCATTACCTATGACTTACTACTTCTGTCTCGAAAACCATTAATCCAAAAGGGTGTATCAGTACCAGAATCCACCCACTTCACGAATCTACACCTTTTCTTAAATACAACTACTTGCTTCCAATTTACACCTCACATTTACCGCGACTTCGTTCCGTTACTCTACTTTACTTCTTCATTACAATTACCGGCCCGAACTGCCTAAGTCGCCTTTACTCAATATTTCTGCATTTCCACGAGCTACCGTCTCGGAGGCTAAAACGTAACTCCAATTACCGGCCCGAACTGCCTAAGTCGCCTTTACTCAATATTTCTTCATCTTCACGAGCTACCGTCTCGGAGGCTAAAACGTAACTCCAATTACCGGCCCGAACTGCCTAAGTCGCCTTTACTCAATATTTCTTCATCTTCACGAGCTACCGTCTCGGAGGCTAAAACGTAACTCCAATTACCGGCCCGAACTGCCTAAGTCGCCTTTACTCAATATTTCTTCATCTTCACGAGCTACCGTCTCGGAGGCTAAAACGTAACTCCAATTACCGGCCCGAACTGCCTAAGTCGCCTTTACTCAATATTTCTTCATCTTTACGAGCTACCGTCTCGGAGGCTAAAACGTAACTAACTCTGTTTTTCCAAACCACCGCAAACGGGGGGGTCTGTCCCCTCTTCTTAAGTTTTTGCAAGCCGGAATTTTTCTGTTCTCATGCCGCCCACTCGAAAATATCCCACGGGTTTTTCAGGTCCACCGACTCTGCAATTTCGGCAGTTTTTAACGATCTACTACCAAGAATATCAATGCATATCTCGCTGTTTAAGGGGACCTTTTCGTCAACCTCAACTGACGCAACAAAGTAGCGTCTTATCGGTCTTGAAACCTATAAAGTCTACCTATCACAAAGGTTGGCCGCCGGATGGGGTACATATCCTTATCAGCCCACGTCTAGACGAAAACCATAAACACTCAATGACCCATTGTGCGATATATATGATACAATGTATGAGTTTACTGCCGATCGATTCTTTCCATATTCTCAACTTGAACCGTTTTTCCATATATTCCCATATATTACATCACTCTCCCCAACGAAAAAGTCTTGGCACCACAAGGCCAATACTTTTCAAACAACAACAGAAAATCAAGCTACTCCATGCATTACAAAACATTTCTTTCTAACCTTGTCTTCATATAATCAATACATCATCTACCTACTAGTGACCTGAACTCCTTATTCACGGGTAACCCTCGTACATTTATACATATCCACCGTAATAACAAATTCACAATCTACTGGTAACCTTTCAACTTACTGGTAACCCCTTGTACCTTTATATGTACGAATTTCATTACTATACGATATTCTACCTACTGAGTGCATATGAAACTAAATCTAAAATACAATGATAAGAAAGCCATAAACATGTTATACATAACTACAATCGTTATCGGGACCACCTGTAATGTAACTTAACCTAAACATTTCGATAAGAAAACACGTAAACATATCGTTCACGTACTTCCGAGTTATCGCGACGACCTTCCTAACAATAACAAACCATTCATATCGATACCTCTAGTACGATGACGACCTTCCTAACAATAACAAACAAAACCTTTTTCATGGGTGTCATCAATATCTTATTACTAAACATCGGAAACGTTCAATCATTTCAAAGTACCTTCCGCTATAGGTTCACTATCACTTCTCGCATATAGCTTTTCCGATCACTTTACGTTTGATTCTTTTTCCACTTTCGCGAGTCTTGTCGTCACTCGCGCTTCACTCTTACACGCGTTACATTTCTAGTGACCTTCTCTGGATGATGGCGTTGCATCTCGAAACCTTTCGACCAGGACGACCGGTGTCCTTGGGATTTTTCTCTCTTGTAGCGGGCAAGTCTTATGTTACGGGGGGCTGCGACCTCTCGCAGGGAACGAGGTAGCCTGTTATGGTGGGAAAATTTATTAGAAGAGGGAATAACCTTCTGGGGGAGTCCCTGACGCGATCGATCATTCGGGATTCGCACTCACGTTTATTCATTCGTTTGATCGTTTCGTTTGACAGGAACCGCGCACAACGCAGTTCGAGGATTTTCCTTATAGTTTTGTCGTCACACGTCTTCTGCCGAATAACTTGTCTTTCGCGTCACTTTTCACTTTGCTTCTTCCGTCCAGTGGGGTGCACTGGAGGTTAGAGGGGGGTATATTCTAGACGTGGTCACTTCTTCAAGCGGTTCTGAATTCTGGTCGTCTGAATCAGTCTTCAGCCTGTCTTGCTTTGTTCTATGTTTATGCATTACCCACATAGTAAGTGTGTTCCATAGACTGGCTATGATCATAAATCCACATCCTAACGTCTGGTATAAGTGTATTCCATTCAATACCACTCCCAAGGCATATTTTACCATCCGGAAAATAGCATAAAATCCCATTAGTCCACTCATGAATAATCCTATATCGGTGAACCATCCCCATACTTGTTGCATTGTATGGTGGGCTAATTCTTTCATTTCATCTGGGTTAAATAAATTTACTGTAGAGAACCCTTGTCCGGTCGTGTCCAATCCGGCTACTTTTCTAGCGATTATATTTTCTACGGCTTTTCGTTCCGTTCCAAAACTGAGAATTCTCTGGGCCTTACTGATTTCTTCCTGTGTGTATATTCCTAATGCTCCTACAGGCTGTATTGGCGAAAACTTCAACTTTTTGCTTGTTTCTGGTGATAATTCTTCGGGTGTCTTTTTCATTGTGGGGTAAGGGCTCAGGCCCATCCATTGATCATCGATCTTATATAATGGGGGCATTAATCCGTTACAATCTACTTCTTCTGCATGGGTCTGGATGACCCTAGTGACCGGTGCCATAAATTTGGTTTGGTTATCTATTAATATAGGTAGTTCATTGTAACACTTCTCAGTGCGTCGAATTGTAACAGTGCGGGGTACGCAGCGCATTATGTAAAGTACCTCTCCTAATACTCGTCCAACGTAACCACCACTTTCCTTTACTAACTGGCTGAGGGTGTTCGGAACTAAGGGCGCCATTAATAGACGATTGCGTAGTATTTCTCTCTGGGTTAGGCAACGTCGATGGACGGTGTCGGTATATAGCTGATCCAGCTTCCTTGTGTAGGCTTGTTCGACGTATAAAAATTTGCTGTTGACGTAGGCCATGAGATCTGCATTATGAGGTAAAATATTCATTTTGGGGTTTATATGGTCTTGTTGTTTGCCCTCGATAACCAAAATTCTAGGGTGTTCTGTTTGCCATATTTCTTGCTGGCATTGCACGATCTTTTTAATCAAGGATACGGCAAACACTTTCGTACTATCTTCTACAACAATGATCTGTTCGGTCGTGAACTGGTTAGATACTTTTTCTGCCTGTCCATGGTACAGCAGACTTAGGGATTCTTCACATGTTCGTAGTGGGCCATTTTCCCAGGTGACTTCTCCCAAATTGGTATCGAAACAATATCCTTTTAAATATGGACAAACTACACCTCCTTGTAGACTGATCTCGTTTTCATCAATTTTGACTCTCGCTTCATAGTCAGAAACTCGAATTTTCACTGACGCTACAATCGTAACATCTTCCCAAGTTCGCCCATTCTCTTGATATGTTGTGCCCTCACACGTTCCTTCGTTATTTACTGATCCTACTAAGGTGATAGATGCCGTCGTCGTACCGTTTAAGTTAATTCCGCCTATCTCTTGGTGATATATACTTAGAGTTCCGTAACGATGAATAGATCGACACTCCTCGGCACCTACTCGGTGAATAAAGTTCGACACACCCCCGGATACAATCGAGCTGTGACTGTGCATACCACAATGCATTATTACCCGGGTCAGTTCAACGCAGCAAGTCCATACATGTTCAAGTTTAATTTCGTCCCTCTGTACTACTTTCACTTTTACCGATTCACTTTTATACGACGTTTCTAGTTCCGGACACTCCGCGACGTCTCGAATCGATACTGCTGTGATTTCCGCACTTTTGTCCTTACAGTCATAGGCTATTAAAGCCTGGGTACCGATAACGGAAACAACGATGATGAAGGTTATTCCCCACATAGTTATTGTCTCAGGCTTTTCCCACCTTTTCCTGTGGACCATGTTTCTATGAAAATAAAACAAAAATGTCACTTTAACATGGATAGATACAATGCTACTCGGACCACATCATCATAGATCAAAAATACACTGATTGTCGTTCAAAAATTATTATACAATTTACATACAATAACATCGATCAATTTTCCTAAAATTAAATCAGGTTCACAGAACCTAAGGGAATAAATCTCACCCAATCCTACTAGCGTTGTGCTCACCTATGCACTATCTCAGCGATCATAACGCTTCTTTTTAGGCAATTTTCAAACTTCCTACTATCTGAATTCCACTGAATATTTAAAACAACTTTAGTTTAGTTCAACAAAAAAAATCCTTTATTCATGCGTTATCTGGGGACCTACTTAAGCACAGAAAATTAAGCGAAGAGAATAGACTCTCAAAGCGGAGGGGAAAATTGTAAATTTGGCCTAGACCATACACTACGAAGATCTGGAGCGGAACCGCTGATGGTTTGGCCCCATATCAAGTGTTATTATTATTATTCTATATGTGAAGAACCCATTGGAGGAGATGAAAGCGACGAGGAAGAATTAGCCTGGTCAAGGTTGATTATAATGCTTATATAGAATATGAAGCAGAGCCTAACAACTAAGCGAGATGGAGAGGCAGTAAAACCCATGAACATAACGGAAGAGTTCCGTAACGTAACGTAGCGAAGCAATCAATGATCAGACGGATAACGGTAGAAAAATTCTGGGACCAATTAACAAAATAGGGGAAAAGGAACAGGCACCATCAAATTCAGGAAAACCTAGAAAAGATGCGAGTACACAGGCGGAAGAGTTCCAGTTTATTTAGTACACAGGGAGATATTATGGCTTAGACGAGGCTGTCAAGTCAATGAAAATCACAGAGAAATCTCAGTTTATCATCTTGCCCAGAGTGGAAGATTTGCATCATAAATTATTAATTAATTATTATTAGTATTTATGAGAATTATGAGGATTATTAAGGTTATTAAGGTTATTAAGGTTATTAAGGTTATTAAGGTGTCCGTTTCCCAGGACAGGGTCCCTCTTCAGGTGGTGGCTCTCCGGGACAGTGAGCACCTGGAATCTACCATTCATGGGGCAGGAGGAGATTCACTTCTCCTGAGGGAGTGTCATTAAGACCCGCCCCTGGTTACCCCTTTTATTTAGTAATAGTCCCATCTACCTAACCGATCGGGGGGATTCCTTGTCCGCATCGATCTCCTCAAGGGTACCACGGGACTGACAAATTCTTCCTCTGTTTCGTCACTCAGAGATTCCTCACTCGAATCTCGTTCCACAACCCTGTTCCACTGCGGCATCAGTATCGGGTGCAATCTACCCATGCCTTTCTGTTCCTCCTCGGATTCCATTTCGCTTTCTGATTCGGACTGTCGCCCCATTTCCTCGACTTTTCTTGATGGAGAGCACCTGCTCATTCTCCTTTCGACAAAATATTTCAGTCTGTTTACATGGACCGTTTGCTCTTCTCTTCCTCCACACCTTCTTATTTTACAGGTCACCGGTCCTATTATTTCAATGATCCTATATGGACCATCCCAACTCTTCACTAGCTTTTTAGACACCCCACGCTTCGTGTGCATTATTTTCAGATAGACTTGGTCTCCTAGAGTGAACTGATGATCTGCGGTTTTTAAATTATACCTTTTCACTCTGGCCGATTTTACTTCCTCTGTGTTCCGATATACATCCTTATAGATGATACGTAGCCGTTCTAGTAGCTCCGATGCATAATTTTGATCGTAGTCATATCGAGCTCGCCCTGATTGTATAAAGCTGTCTATAGGGAGTACTTGGTCCCTTCCGTGAAGAAGAAAGTATGGACTATATCCTGTGGTGTTATGTATACTTCCTCTATAAGCCATTAGTACAAAAGGTATCCAATCATCCCAATCTCGCTGGTTATTGCTAATATACTGCGCTAACATGTCCTTCAACACCCTGTGCATCCTCTCAATTTGTCCGTTTGACGTGGGTGCGTAACTGGAAGTCTGTATTTTTTCTATTCTTAGCATCTTACAAACTTCCTTGAACAACGCTGACGTGAAGTTTGCTCCTCGATCAGTTAGCAGTTTCCTAGGAGTGCCATGTCTAGTGACTATATTTTCCACGAAAGCTCGAGCGATAGTGTCGGCTTTCTGGTCAGGGAGGGGTATTGCTTCAACATATTTTGTGAAGTAATCTTGGAACGTAAGTAAGTATCGGTTCCCACTCAGGGATGTTACTAAAGGTCCAACTATATCCATTGAGGTCAGTTCCCAAGGTTCCGTGGTGGCGGTGAATCGCTGCAAAGGGGCTTTTTTCTGATGAGGGGATGTTTTCCTCCTATTACAAGCATCACAACTGGCGCAATATTCGATGACATCAGTGCGCATGTTTGGCCAAAAGAATCTCCTTTTCAGACTGCTCAGCGTCTTTTGCTGACCTGGGTGTCCTGCCATGGGCGAATCGTGAAAATCCCCCATTACTTTCAATACGTAGGATTTAGGGACAATCAACTTGTCCCCATCTTGTTCCAATCGATACAGTATTCCATCCTTAGAAAAAGAGTAAGTGTCCTGTTGCTCACCAGCTTCGATACTTCTTTTTATTTCCTGACAGTACAGGTCCTTATCTTGCGCGGTTTTTAGCGTTTTCCGATCCCACTCGGGCTCTATACTTTCCATCTCCTGAAATGTAACCTTTGCGATCACCTCGCTACCAGAATATATACGTATTTCTATATTTGAATTATGAAATACGAATTTAATAATTTCCAAAATCCTCTCCCAATCGAGTTTATCCAAACCACATCCTATTTCTGGAATAGCCAAAAATCTATCCCCATTTTTCTCGCAACACGCCCTTAGACTTCGTACAGCGTTCCACATACCTCTATAGGATGGTTTTTCATAATAGTTGAACTTTGTTACCAAATAATATATATTTCTTTCCGGTAGGAGCAATTCCGCTGTTTCCCCAACTTGCTTATTCTGTTGACGCAGTTTATCGACAGAGCCAAAAATTTGTTTGAACTGAAGTGCTATTCCTGCACCCATAGCAAGGTCCTGTGAGACACAATGAGCCAAAGCCCAGTGTTCTGGGGCCGAAAAAAGGTTTCCTTGCTTTCGACTTAATTTCTCCATTTCCGGAATCTGATGGGTTTTCCGGTAATCCTCGAACTCCTCATATTCCATGTCAATAAACTGTTCCTCTTTACTGAACATACGCCTTAATGCATCCGCGTTTCCATGCAGACGCCCTTTTCGATGTATTACCTCGAAATCGTAATCGGCCAAGGTCATAGCCCATCTAGCAAGTCGAGATCCTGGGTCCTTGAGCGTTAACAGCCATTTAAGTGGACGATGGTCGGTAATGACCGTGAATTTTCTCCCATACAGATAGCACCTAAACGTTTGAATGCCGAATATAACCCCCAAAAGTTCCTTTTCCGTTGTAGAATAATTTAATTCGGCTTTCTTGAAATTTCGGCTAGCGTAAGCTATAGGTCGCTCGTGTCCGTCTCGAATTTGGCTGAGTACCGCTCCAATACCTAGGCCAGAGGCGTCCGTCGCCACTATAAAGGGCTGGTTGAAGTCGGGAAAGATTAGAACACTGTCTGAGGTCAGGACTTTCTTCAATTTCGATATTGACTCTAGCACTTCCGATGTAATTTCGAACTTTACCTCCTTTTTCGTTAAATTTGTCAATGGTAATGATAATTCTGCGGCATTTGGAATGAACCGCCGATACCAGTTGACTATCCCTAAAAATGAACGGACTCCTTTCTCATTTTTGGGAATGGGAAAGTTATGTATGGCCTCAATTTTTTCCGGATCTGGGAGCACTCCTTTTTGTGTGATCATATGTCCTAGATACTTGACTTTCTTCAATAAAAATTTACATTTTGTTGGTTTGAGTTTAATATTGGCGTCCCTAAGTCTGTCGAAAACTTTCCGCAATTTTTCTACGTGATCATCAATTCCTGCGGAGTTAAAGGTAATGATGTCATCTAAGTAAACCATACAAAGGTCTCCTGTAAGGCCAGCCAGCGTAATATTCATGAATCGTTGAAATGTTGATGGTGCATTTTTCAATCCAAACGGCATTTTCAAATATTCATAATGTCCCTGAAAGGTACTGAAACCAGTCAAGGGGATGTCCTTCTCCTCCATGTCAATCTGGTGATACGCTTCTGCTACGTCGATTACTGAGAAAAGAGCCTCACTTCCCGCGCCATATCCTTGAATGAGATCCGAAATATTTGGAAGTGGGTAATATTCCGTCTTTGTAACGTTATTCAGTCCTCTATAATCAATGCACATCCGGATCTTTTCTTCCCCATTCGGCGATTTTTTTGTAACTAAAACGACCGGAGCTGACCACGGGCTACATGACGGTCGAATAACCCCCATATCTAACAATCTATCTGTCTCTGTCTGCAATATTTCTCTCTGATGATACGGGATTCTATATGGTGCTTTACACACTGGTTGTGTTCCCGGTTCCAAGGTAATACCGTGTTTAACCTTCGTTGTGCTAGTTAATATATCGTCGTCCTCCAGAAAAAGATCCTGGTACTCCAGTATTAGTGACTTCAGCTTCTTCTGCGTGTTACCATCCAAATGTTCAAAATCGAATCCCTTTTGATTTCCTTCCTTGTTATCAAAATTTACTTTCCCAATCCTCTTAGTCGGCATATTTCCATCCATAATTTCACAGGTAACTGCTTTAGCGAGAGTTTGTCGCTTTACTAATCTGACCTCCTTGGCTGAAACGTTAACCACTCTAATCCAGACTCTGTTAGAATTCTTCGTTAAACAATTTGCGACGTGTATATGCCCATTTCCTAACTCCACTGGTTCGCATACCATAATATCTCCTTGTACATTTTTCTTCAATTTCCCTCTTACTAATGCTTCCGATCGCGCAGGTACTGTGACACCCGCTTCCAGAGTAATATCTGTTTCCCAAATGAGTTCGTCCTCCATGGAATATACTGAGTCATTTTCCTGATCCTTCGAACAGCTGTCGATATTCTCCCTGTCGTGCGCTGGTAAGATTTCGCCTGCTGATTTTTCCGACGTTTTCACCTTCGTTTTTCCATTCTCCGGCTTCGCTCGCTCTTCTGTGTTCCTACGTGCCTTCACTTCCTTCTGGACGTCGATTTCCTCCTGGTTTTTCTCCGTTTGCGTTTGTACGTCCACTGTCTTTGTGCTACGCTCGGTTTTCCCAATCCCTTTAACATTTCCGCTGCATAAAAAGTCAAATGTTCTTCCCCACATTGAAACAGCTGGCGTACCCTTGTAATTTATAGTTGCTCGATTTGCATACAGAAAATCCCTTCCTAAAATCATCTGTACATCCCCTAACGTGTTGTCCTCACATACAACAGCCGTCCACGTAGTGCTTAATTCATCCCTTTCTGGCCCTATCGAAACATTTGCGGTGCCCCATGTCCGAAGACTGTGGCCTGTAACACTCGTCAATCTGTACCTGTCTATTCCATCCTTCCTGATTTGCTTATTTGGGACTGCTCCTTTTCTAACGAGTGTCACGGCTGCCCCTGTGTCCACTAAACAAAAGCTTGATCTTCCATTCACGTTTAATTTAATAATGTGCGGTGCGTCGGTAAGGTTATTGAAGTTTATTTCGGGAATAACCATAATTTGTTGTTTATTCCTCTTCCCGCGATACCTATGTCCCCGTGACATCCCCAATTTATTTATCCACCTTACATTTCTCTGGCCCCCGCCCTGGTGGTTGGACTTTGGCCACCGTTGTTTAAATTTCGCTGAAACCCCAACGATTGCCGCATTTGCCGTGGTCGTTCTGGAATCGCTCCCGTCGACCGGCCGTTTCCTCCGTACCTCGGGCGCTCCGATCCTTCAAACCTTGGTGTGAAGTTCTGAGGTTGATTCCTCCTGCTGATCCTTTGTCTACACTCCTGTGCCCAATGTCCTTTTTCGTGACAATAGTGACATGTGTCTCTATCCACGAACCGCCTTCCTCTATCTGCCCGACAATCTCGAGCAATATGTCCTATTTTACCGCAATTATAACATCCCTTGTTAACGGTATTCCTATTCATATCGTTCTGTCCATCTCCTCGGCTTCTGCAATCCATTGCCCTATGACCCTCTTTTCTACATAACTCACACCTTTCTCCCCCAGTATTTATTGACGAGATCCTCACGTTAGACATCCTTCCTTGTAGCATCATAATCGTTGTCTCCTGTAGTTTGACCAGTTCCTCAGCTTTTTCCAAATCTAATTTATCCTCTTTCAATAAAAGAATGCCGGTATTTTGCATTAGGTCTTTCCTTAATCCCATTTTGAATTGATTCAAAATGAGTTCCTTGTTTTTCTTTCGAATTCCCGCTTCCTCATCCTGACTCGCTCCGTCTAAGTCTTCGAGTAGTAAATTTGCACCAATCGTTCGCAACCTGGTACAGAACGATGATACGTCCTCCTTTTGATCTTGGAAGCACCTACTCAGATTCCAATGATTTTCGCCCGGTAATCTCATCGGCGTGAATTTATTTAATAATTTTCCTTTTAATTCTGGATAAGCAAGTTTATCCAATTCGGAATCAGATTTAAAGAAATTGTAAGCGTCTCCGCTTAATTTGTACTTCAATAATTTTAGCGTTTCGTCTGGCGTCCAACTATCCAGTTTGGCCCGTAATTCTAATTTGTCAAAATATCTGGCGGCGTCTTTTCCCGAGAAGCTGTCCACCGTGGTGGCTATCATCCCTAGCGTATACATCATCATGCTACTTTTACTTTCTGGTGAAGTATTTGCATTACTAGCAGAGGGAGTGGCAGGCAACATTATTTATTTTTTGAATAATAAAATAAAATTTAATGAATTAATTGAATGTGATTTTTTTCGAACAAAATTTGAAATACTTTCCAACTGACCATATAATTTTTTATTCCGTCGGAAAGATATCAACTTACTCAGATGTCGATAATATTAAGTCTTCACAATTAGTTAAACGTCAAATAAAATTCTTTTACAAAATACTAAAACGCCCTAGAACACTCAAAAAATCGAGATTATAAATGGATAAAACCGCCCTGAAACACACACACAAAAAAAATCAACGTTATAAAATTAATAGAACCGCCCTGAAACACACAAAAAAATTTAACGTTACAGATTACACATTCGACTTCAATTGATGAACTACCTGAAACATAGATGATTATCAGTTAAAATTTTCACTTGATACTTTATTCTGCTGACAGTCCTTGTGCTTTAACTGACTTGATGTTCGACTAATATTGGAAGGGATGTTTCACTGCTATTCTTTGTTTTTTCAAAATATCGTTTCAATCACTAATTTCCTCTTTTTTTCCTACCTCTCTCCCGTTTATTCACCTCAGAAAAATTAACAATATCCCACCGCTGTCACCAAATGTAATAGTACGATGGTGTTTTTTGATGTTCTTAGGTTTATTACAAAATAAAGATGTTAGGCCGCTGTCACCAGAGCAAACTGAGCATGGCTTTTATTCCTAAAATAAAGTGAAATCTCAGAAGAGTTCACTTTATTTATCGTCAGACAAACCGGTTAAGTTTACTCAAAATTTTGAGAACATACTTCGATCAAGGCTTTGGAAAAGACTATAGGTCCGTGCTCCTTGCACGAAGAAGGAGTCTATATGTTATATACTTCTCTGAGGGATATGATTAGGAAAGAATACTAGATTTCGAAACTTACTTAAATACTATATTGTCATAAAATTACAGTTACACACTTGGAGAAAAACAAATGGAAAATTTCGTGTCTCTGGGACACCGGACCAATACTCAGTTTCAACAGAGCAATATCTATACAAACAAAATTAATCCTTCAACATCTTTTACTATTCCTAGCTTCAATCGATATTAACACAAATATGGGGTTACCTCTTTCGTTTGTACGAGGGGTTCAATATTATATAACAACAAATCACAAATGTTACATCAAGTCAATTTACCTACGGGAGCTGTCAGTGATTATGGGAATATTTTCATAGAGAATCATAAACTTTGCATTACCTATGACTTACTACTTCTGTCTCGAAAACCATTAATCCAAAAGGGTGTATCAGTACCAGAATCCACCCACTTCACGAATCTACACCTTTTCTTAAATACAACTACTTGCTTCCAATTTACACCTCACATTTACCGCGACTTCGTTCCGTTACTCTACTTTACTTCTTCATTACAATTACCGGCCCGAACTGCCTAAGTCGCCTTTACTCAATATTTCTGCATTTCCACGAGCTACCGTCTCGGAGGCTAAAACGTAACTCCAATTACCGGCCCGAACTGCCTAAGTCGCCTTTACTCAATATTTCTTCATCTTCACGAGCTACCGTCTCGGAGGCTAAAACGTAACTCCAATTACCGGCCCGAACTGCCTAAGTCGCCTTTACTCAATATTTCTTCATCTTCACGAGCTACCGTCTCGGAGGCTAAAACGTAACTCCAATTACCGGCCCGAACTGCCTAAGTCGCCTTTACTCAATATTTCTTCATCTTCACGAGCTACCGTCTCGGAGGCTAAAACGTAACTCCAATTACCGGCCCGAACTGCCTAAGTCGCCTTTACTCAATATTTCTTCATCTTTACGAGCTACCGTCTCGGAGGCTAAAACGTAACTAACTCTGTTTTTCCAAACCACCGCAAACGGGGGGGTCTGTCCCCTCTTCTTAAGTTTTTGCAAGCCGGAATTTTTCTGTTCTCATGCCGCCCACTCGAAAATATCCCACGGGTTTTTCAGGTCCACCGACTCTGCAATTTCGGCAGTTTTTAACGATCTACTACCAAGAATATCAATGCATATCTCGCTGTTTAAGGGGACCTTTTCGTCAACCTCAACTGACGCAACAAAGTAGCGTCTTATCGGTCTTGAAACCTATAAAGTCTACCTATCACAAAGGTTGGCCGCCGGATGGGGTACATATCCTTATCAGCCCACGTCTAGACGAAAACCATAAACACTCAATGACCCATTGTGCGATATATATGATACAATGTATGAGTTTACTGCCGATCGATTCTTTCCATATTCTCAACTTGAACCGTTTTTCCATATATTCCCATATATTACATCACTCTCCCCAACGAAAAAGTCTTGGCACCACAAGGCCAATACTTTTCAAACAACAACAGAAAATCAAGCTACTCCATGCATTACAAAACATTTCTTTCTAACCTTGTCTTCATATAATCAATACATCATCTACCTACTAGTGACCTGAACTCCTTATTCACGGGTAACCCTCGTACATTTATACATATCCACCGTAATAACAAATTCACAATCTACTGGTAACCTTTCAACTTACTGGTAACCC
Organism: Halyzia sedecimguttata; assembly: GCA_937662695.2. Lineage (NCBI taxonomy): Eukaryota > Metazoa > Arthropoda > Insecta > Coleoptera > Coccinellidae > Halyzia > Halyzia sedecimguttata. The sequence goes on along the minus strand of OW569414.2, from coordinate 49,146,537 downwards.
CTTGTACCTTTATATGTACGAATTTCATTACTATACGAGATTCTACCTACTGAGTGCATATGAAACTAAATCTAAAATACAATGATAAGAAAGCCATAAACATGTTATACATAACTACAATCGTTATCGGGACCACCTGTAATGTAACTTAACCTAAACATTTCGATAAGAAAACACGTAAACATATCGTTCACGTACTTCCGAGTTATCGCGACGACCTTCCTAACAATAACAAACCATTCATATCGATACCTCTAGTACGATGACGACCTTCCTAACAATAACAAACAAAACCTTTTTCATGGGTGTCATCAATATCTTATTACTAAACATCGGAAACGTTCAATCATTTCAAAGTACCTTCCGCTATAGGTTCACTATCACTTCTCGCATATAGCTTTTCCGATCACTTTAAGTTTGATTCTTTTTCCACTTTCGCGAGTCTTGTCGTCACTCGCGCTTCACTCTTACACGCGTTACATTTCTAGTGACCTTCTCTGGATGATGGCGTTGCATCTCGAAACCTTTCGACCAGGACGACCGGTGTCCTTGGGATTTTTCTCTCTTGTAGCGGGCAAGTCTTATGTTACGGGGGGCTGCGACCTCTCGCAGGGAACGAGGTAGCCTGTTATGGTGGGAAAATTTATTAGAAGAGGGAATAACCTTCTGGGGGAGTCCCTGACGCGCTCGATCATTCGGGATTCGCACTCACGTTTATTCATTCGTTTGATCGTTTCGTTTGACAGGAACCGCGCACAACGCAGTTCGAGGATTTTCCTTATAGTTTTGTCGTCACACGTCTTCTGCCGAATAACTTGTCTTTCGCGTCACTTTTCACTTTGCTTCTTCCGTCCAGTGGGGTGCACTGGAGGTTAGAGGGGGGTATATTCTAGACGTGGTCACTTCTTCAAGCGGTTCTGAATTCTGGTCGTCTGAATCAGTCTTCAGCCTGTCTTGCTTTGTTCTATGTTTATGCATTACCCACATAGTAAGTGTGTTCCATAGACTGGCTATGATCATAAATCCACATCCTAACGTCTGGTATAAGTGTATTCCATTCAATACCACTCCCAAGGCATATTTTACCATCCGGAAAATAGCATAAAATCCCATTAGTCCACTCATGAATAATCCTATATCGGTGAACCATCCCCATACTTGTTGCATTGTATGGTGGGCTAATTCTTTCATTTCATCTGGGTTAAATAAATTTACTGTAGAGAACCCTTGTCCGGTCGTGTCCAATCCGGCTACTTTTCTAGCGATTATATTTTCTACGGCTTTTCGTTCCGTTCCAAAACTGAGAATTCTCTGGGCCTTACTGATTTCTTCCTGTGTGTATATTCCTAATGCTCCTACAGGCTGTATTGGCGAAAACTTCAACTTTTTGCTTGTTTCTGGTGATAATTCTTCGGGTGTCTTTTTCATTGTGGGGTAAGGGCTCAGGCCCATCCATTGATCATCGATCTTATATAATGGGGGCATTAATCCGTTACAATCTACTTCTTCTGCATGGGTCTGGATGACCCTAGTGACCGGTGCCATAAATTTGGTTTGGTTATCTATTAATATAGGTAGTTCATTGTAACACTTCTCAGTGCGTCGAATTGTAACAGTGCGGGGTACGCAGCGCATTATGTAAAGTACCTCTCCTAATACTCGTCCAACGTAACCACCACTTTCCTTTACTAACTGGCTGAGGGTGTTCGGAACTAAGGGCGCCATTAATAGACGATTGCGTAGTATTTCTCTCTGGGTTAGGCAACGTCGATGGACGGTGTCGGTATATAGCTGATCCAGCTTCCTTGTGTAGGCTTGTTCGACGTATAAAAATTTGCTGTTGACGTAGGCCATGAGATCTGCATTATGAGGTAAAATATTCATTTTGGGGTTTATATGGTCTTGTTGTTTGCCCTCGATAACCAAAATTCTAGGGTGTTCTGTTTGCCATATTTCTTGCTGGCATTGCACGATCTTTTTAATCAAGGATACGGCAAACACTTTCGTACTATCTTCTACAACAATGATCTGTTCGGTCGTGAACTGGTTAGATACTTTTTCTGCCTGTCCATGGTACAGCAGACTTAGGGATTCTTCACATGTTCGTAGTGGGCCATTTTCCCAGGTGACTTCTCCCAAATTGGTATCGAAACAATATCCTTTTAAATATGGACAAACTACACCTCCTTGTAGACTGATCTCGTTTTCATCAATTTTGACTCTCGCTTCATAGTCAGAAACTCGAATTTTCACTGACGCTACAATCGTAACATCTTCCCAAGTTCGCCCATTCTCTTGATATGTTGTGCCCTCACACGTTCCTTCGTTATTTACTGATCCTACTAAGGTGATAGATGCCGTCGTCGTACCGTTTAAGTTAATTCCGCCTATCTCTTGGTGATATATACTTAGAGTTCCGTAACGATGAATAGATCGACACTCCTCGGCACCTACTCGGTGAATAAAGTTCGACACACCCCCGGATACAATCGAGCTGTGACTGTGCATACCACAATGCATTATTACCCGGGTCAGTTCAACGCAGCAAGTCCATACATGTTCAAGTTTAATTTCGTCCCTCTGTACTACTTTCACTTTTACCGATTCACTTTTATACGACGTTTCTAGTTCCGGACACTCCGCGACGTCTCGAATCGATACTGCTGTGATTTCCGCACTTTTGTCCTTACAGTCATAGGCTATTAAAGCCTGGGTACCGATAACGGAAACAACGATGATGAAGGTTATTCCCCACATAGTTATTGTCTCAGGCTTTTCCCACCTTTTCCTGTGGACCATGTTTCTATGAAAATAAAACAAAAATGTCACTTTAACATGGATAGATACAATGCTACTCGGACCACATCATCATAGATCAAAAATACACTGATTGTCGTTCAAAAATTATTATACAATTTACATACAATAACATCGATCAATTTTCCTAAAATTAAATCAGGTTCACAGAACCTAAGGGAATAAGGCTGGTTTTCCTGTCACGCTGACGGTCGGCGCTGACAGTCAGCGCTGATCGGTCAGCTCGTATCCTTTTAGCATTACGCTGATCACATTGAGAAATTGAAGGATGCTATTGTCTCTGGCTCACTGAATGTGGAGGCTTGTCGGCGCCAGCTAGTCAGCGGCGCCGACGCGCCGGCGCGTACGTGCGCGTATATAGCTCAGCGCTGACGGCCGTCAGCGCCGCGTGACTCGAAAACGCTACCTATAGCTACATACATATTGACCCATCAGCGCCGACCGTCAGCGTGACAGGAAAACCAGCCTAAATCTCACCCAATCCTACTAGCGTTGTGCTCACCTATGCACTATCTCAGCGATCATAACGCTTCTTTTTAGGCAATTTTCAAACTTCCTACTATCTGAATTCCACTGAATATTTAAAACAACTTTAGTTTAGTTCAACAAAAAAAATCCTTTATTCATGCGTTATCTGGGGACCTACTTAAGCACAGAAAATTAAGCGAAGAGAATAGACTCTCAAAGCGGAGGGGAAAATTGTAAATTTGGCCTAGACCATACACTACGAAGATCTGGAGCGGAACCGCTGATGGTTTGGCCCCATATCAAGTGTTATTATTATTATTCTATATGTGAAGAACCCATTGGAGGAGATGAAAGCGACGAGGAAGAATTAGCCTGGTCAAGGTTGATTATAATGCTTATATAGAATATGAAGCAGAGCCTAACAACTAAGCGAGATGGAGAGGCAGTAAAACCCATGAACATAACGGAAGAGTTCCGTAACGTAACGTAGCGAAGCAATCAATGATCAGACGGATAACGGTAGAAAAATTCTGGGACCAATTAACAAAATAGGGGAAAAGGAACAGGCACCATCAAATTCAGGAAAACCTAGAAAAGATGCGAGTACACAGGCGGAAGAGTTCCAGTTTATTTAGTACACAGGGAGATATTATGGCTTAGACGAGGCTGTCAAGTCAATGAAAATCACAGAGAAATCTCAGTTTATCATCTTGCCCAGAGTGGAAGATTTGCATCATAAATTATTAATTAATTATTATTAGTATTTATGAGAATTATGAGGATTATTAAGGTTATTAAGGTTATTAAGGTTATTAAGGTTATTAAGGTGTCCGTTTCCCAGGACAGGGTCCCTCTTCAGGTGGTGGCTCTCCGGGACAGTGAGCACCTGGAATCTACCATTCATGGGGCAGGAGGAGATTCACTTCTCCTGAGGGAGTGTCATTAAGACCCGCCCCTGGTTACCCCTTTTATTTAGTAATAGTCCCATCTACCTAACCGATCGGGGGGATTCCTTGTCCGCATCGATCTCCTCAAGGGTACCACGGGACTGACAAATTCTTCCTCAGTTTCGTCACTCAGAGATTCCTCACTCGAATCTCGTTCCACAACCCTGTTCCACTGCGGCATCAGTATCGGGTGCAATCTACCCATGCCTTTCTGTTCCTCCTCGGATTCCATTTCGCTTTCTGATTCGGACTGTCGCCCCATTTCCTCGACTTTTCTTGATGGAGAGCACCTGCTCATTCTCCTTTCGACAAAATATTTCAGTCTGTTTACATGGACCGTTTGCTCTTCTCTTCCTCCACACCTTCTTATTTTACAGGTCACCGGTCCTATTATTTCAATGATCCTATATGGACCATCCCAACTCTTCACTAGCTTTTTAGACACCCCACGCTTCGTGTGCATTATTTTCAGATAGACTTGGTCTCCTAGAGTGAACTGATGATCTGCGGTTTTTAAATTATACCTTTTCACTCTGGCCGATTTTACTTCCTCTGTGTTCCGATATACATCCTTATAGATGATACGTAGCCGTTCTAGTAGCTCCGATGCATAATTTTGATCGTAGTCATATCGAGCTCGCCCTGATTGTATAAAGCTGTCTATAGGGAGTACTTGGTCCCTTCCGTGAAGAAGAAAGTATGGACTATATCCTGTGGTGTTATGTATACTTCCTCTATAAGCCATTAGTACAAAAGGTATCCAATCATCCCAATCTCGCTGGTTATTGCTAATATACTGCGCTAACATGTCCTTCAACACCCTGTGCATCCTCTCAATTTGTCCGTTTGACGTGGGTGCGTAACTGGAAGTCTGTATTTTTTCTATTCTTAGCATCTTACAAACTTCCTTGAACAACGCTGACGTGAAGTTTGCTCCTCGATCAGTTAGCAGTTTCCTAGGAGTGCCATGTCTAGTGACTATATTTTCCACGAAAGCTCGAGCGATAGTGTCGGCTTTCTGGTCAGGGAGGGGTATTGCTTCAACATATTTTGTGAAGTAATCTTGGAACGTAAGTAAGTATCGGTTCCCACTCAGGGATGTTACTAAAGGTCCAACTATATCCATTGAGGTCAGTTCCCAAGGTTCCGTGGTGGCGGTGAATCGCTGCAAAGGGGCTTTTTTCTGATGAGGGGATGTTTTCCTCCTATTACAAGCATCACAACTGGCGCAATATTCGATGACATCAGTGCGCATGTTTGGCCAAAAGAATCTCCTTTTCAGACTGCTCAGCGTCTTTTGCTGACCTGGGTGTCCTGCCATGGGCGAATCGTGAAAATCCCCCATTACTTTCAATACGTAGGATTTAGGGACAATCAACTTGTCCCCATCTTGTTCCAATCGATACAGTATTCCATCCTTAGAAAAAGAGTAAGTGTCCTGTTGCTCACCAGCTTCGATACTTCTTTTTATTTCCTGACAGTACAGGTCCTTATCTTGCGCGGTTTTTAGCGTTTTCCGATCCCACTCGGGCTCTATACTTTCCATCTCCTGAAATGTAACCTTTGCGATCACCTCGCTACCAGAATATATACGTATTTCTATATTTGAATTATGAAATACGAATTTAATAATTTCCAAAATCCTCTCCCAATCGAGTTTATCCAAACCACATCCTATTTCTGGAATAGCCAAAAATCTATCCCCATTTTTCTCGCAACACGCCCTTAGACTTCGTACAGCGTTCCACATACCTCTATAGGATGGTTTTTCATAATAGTTGAACTTTGTTACCAAATAATATATATTTCTTTCCGGTAGGAGCAATTCCGCTGTTTCCCCAACTTGCTTATTCTGTTGACGCAGTTTATCGACAGAGCCAAAAATTTGTTTGAACTGAAGTGCTATTCCTGCACCCATAGCAAGGTCCTGTGAGACACAATGAGCCAAAGCCCAGTGTTCTGGGGCCGAAAAAAGGTTTCCTTGCTTTCGACTTAATTTCTCCATTTCCGGAATCTGATGGGTTTTCCGGTAATCCTCGAACTCCTCATATTCCATGTCAATAAACTGTTCCTCCTTACTGAACATACGGCTTAATGCATCCGCGTTTCCATGCAGACGCCCTTTTCGATGTATTACCTCGAAATCGTAATCGGCCAAGGTCATAGCCCATCTAGCAAGTCGAGATCCTGGGTCCTTGAGCGTTAACAGCCATTTAAGTGGACGATGGTCGGTAATGACCGTGAATTTTCTCCCATACAGATAGCACCTAAACGTTTGAATGCCGAATATAACCCCCAAAAGTTCCTTTTCCGTTGTAGAATAATTTAATTCGGCTTTCTTGAAATTTCGGCTAGCGTAAGCTATAGGTCGCTCGTGTCCGTCTCGAATTTGGCTGAGTACCGCTCCAATACCTAAGCCAGAGGCGTCCGTCGCCACTATAAAGGGCTGGTTGAAGTCGGGGAAGATTAGAACACTATCTGAGGTCAGAACTTTCTTCAATTTCGATATTGACTCTAGCACTTCCGATGTAATTTCGAACTTTACCTCTACTAAATAAGTCAAATTATTTTCTCCAGAATAGGCAGGAGACAGAAAAAAAAATGTAATTAGGTAGTATAGGTACTCACCTATGGAATTTTACATGTTCTCCTTTTTTATATCTCCTCGTACAATTTATGGCACAACATGAATTCACCATTATCATATACCAGTCTTAGGGCCGGTATTATAAACATTTGTCGAAGTTAACTTTAACTTTGTATACGTTCCGTAAATCACCTTGGTTGTTGCGGTTACTACCATAGACAAGGAATACTACTACTTTTCCGTTCCGTAAATATGAAATGTTCGGTTGGTTCCTGAAATATAGGTTATTTACGGAACTTGGTTCCTAAGAAAGCGGTAGATTTTCAGGCACCAGAACAACCGACGAATTTCTTTGGTTCTTTTGGTTTGTTATTGTTTGGATGTCAAAAGTGTTCTGTGGTCTTATGTTTCAACTGGTTTTAGATAATATATTCAAAAACTACAAATTTTTGTTGCTATTATAATGGATAATGGATTCTTTAATTGAGATAGATTAGATATTATTTGTTCCACTTCAAGTTAACTGATATCACGAATATTCAACAAAAATTAACCTATAAACTTAAACAACTGACAGAAAGACTGACAGATGACAATCTCACCAGAGTAGTTACCGGTCCTGAAAAAATTGGTTACTTTGGTTGATTTACGGAACGTATTCTTTATCGGTCGAGATAACTTTAGCCTTAAAATGTCTGTTTTATAAAAGTCCCATTTCTGTGGTCTGTGCGAATGTTCTGCGCTAATTTGAATAACTCGACATTTGAAATTTTTTCCCAGTCCCTTGAAAATTACTTGATAAATTGAAGAATATCAGTCAAAATTGGTCGCCTCGTTAATTTTGATACCTTGTTCTTGCACGTTAACATTCAATAATTTGAAGTCCAGGCTCCTCCACTCGCTTCTCATGCTCAGACAAGTCGTTTGTTTACATAAATGAAATACATATGAGTGAATTTGTACTTATCATTTTAACACCTTTAAAGTTTTTTATTTGTGTATTAAAATGAATTCAAGAAAAAACAAGTGTCTTACTACCCTTTGCTTCTACTCCCTCAAACTAATAAAAGTGTCGATTTCTTCGCAGCTCCCACCATTATCGAAAATTCATTGGACTATTATACACAGAACTCGCACACTCAGAAAATTACGGACTTATTTCAAAATGAAAATTTGTGAATAATTGTATGTACAAATATTTGAAATAATACATAAATCGGAAATTTTGATCAAACTCTGTATTATTAGAATCATCAGAACACCCTCTCGACCATGTGAGCACTTATTAATGTCAAAAGTTAAATAATATTCATTCGTTTCATTAGCTTTACTTTTAAATGAGCAAAAAAAAAGTGTTGGATATGTCATAAGATCTATAAAAGAAAAATTTCGGGCATAGGAATTGAAATGAAATGATTACATTTTTTATATATAATGTATTTATAAAGTTTGGAAGTATTCTTCAATCAATTCTTGTCGCATCAAATTACGATTCTGATTGTGTGGCATATGTTGATTGAAATTTTCCAATCCTACAGCCACATTTTGATCAGGTTCTTCTTCCCTCATATTTACTGCGATATCATGAAGCACTGCAGTTGCTACGATAATAGTCATGGTAGTTTCTCTCTTTAATCGAATCGTCAATGGCAGTATGGGAAATATTATTTTCCATACAACGTACTGCCTTTCTACAACAATTCTAGTTCTTATTCGAGATTCATTGTAGCGTCTCTGGGGTTGATTTTGTGGGTCTTCCAGAGGAATCATCATATACTCGGACTATGTATATCCTGAATCGCTCACCAAAAAACTATTACCAAAGGTGCCTTCTTCAAATCGTGCCTTGAGTCTAGAATGCGAAAATATTATATTGTCATGTGTGGCTCCCGGCCACCGTGCTACGTTATCTCTAATACGTAAATGACTATCAGCAACGGTTTGGACATTATATGAGAAGTATCCTCTTCTGTTCCGATAATTTTCAGTTTCATTTCCCCCTAAAAGTTTATTAATTGTATAAATCACTTGAGTACAGTCTGAAAATAATTATAATTTACACTAGATATTAAAATAGATGCTAGAAATACAAACCTTTTAGGTAGCTGGTCTTTGTAAATTTGCTTGGTAATACCATTTGCTTCAATGTGACCCATTAACACTAGTACAGACTCTTTTGATAATCCAAATCTGCTTTTATATTCCGTTTCGTTACATGGTGAAATGGTCTAAACGATTTCTAAATAACCTTTCTCGCCTAGAGCCTTCAACAAAATTCAAAGCATCTTCTTCATCTTCAGTTAAAAGTTCCTCAAAAATAAATTGGATATATCGCTGCTGAAAATCAAACAATAAAATTAGAATTATATCAAATACTTAGGTTATATGCCATATTATTATTTACATTGAACTGTCGAAAATCGCCATTTTCTACAAAGTTAACTTTAACTTTAACTTTAACCGATACCCCATCCACCCAATAAAGTTACTCGTGAAATGGGAAGTTAACTTTGACGGTGACGTCATTCCACAAGTTAACTTCGAGATATCTGTCAAAATAGTTTTATTGTTTTATAATACCGGCCCTTAATACTCTAATTAAAAAAAAAATAACTCAAATTCTACTTAGGGCCGGTCACAGAACATATAATATAAGAAATGCTACCTGCCTTCTCTTCTTCTTCTTCTCAAAAGCTGTCTGCTAGGTCACCAACTGTCTCTTGACAACCCTAGACAGCAATCATGAGCTCAGCATTCACTGCTATGCACTCAAATTCAATATTCCATATCCATTTAGCAGCTTGGTTCCCGGAGACAGCAAGAATCTGAGCGTGGCTCATACCAAGCTACTGCTGAGGGGCAAATTGACTTTTATTAGCGTTGAAGGATTAGGTCTGTGGTCCGTAGGAGTTCATGTTCTATGGCAGTAGTTCCGTTGCTGAGTGACGCCAAGTTGACAGATGAGATTCCCTCCAGAATACGGTGACTCGACGCTGTGAAGTTCAACGAGAAGCCACGCTTCAATATATGAGATATCTTGATACTGAATAACTAAGTATATAAAGAAGTTACAATAAAGTAGTTAAAGTGTTTTACTGTTTTATTATTTATTCTAACGTGGTGGAGACGCCGTGGGCAAGTTAAGACAAGTTTATTTTAAGAAAAAGTTATACAGAAGGAAATCCGGTTTTGAAATGTGAGTACCAAAATTATCTGCAGATTATTAAGGCCTATAATATCGCATGCTAAAAGTTTTAAGTTTGACAGTAAATTCATAAATCCATTGAGTGTATTAAGTAAGAAAGAAAGACGATAAAGTGGTTAAAGGAGAATAAAGGAGTTGAATCATAAGGAAAGAATGAAACTAAGCTCAGAATAAAACTGCTGCTAAAATAAACTCGATTTGAATAATTAATTGAGTACAAATAACTAAGTAAGTAGAAAGTTGTTAAAGGGTGTTAAAGTAGTTGAAGATATGATAAAGGTTGGAAAATAAATACACACACAAATAGGAAAATATATATCATTTAAAAAAAAAATATGTTGTAGAGAATGTAAATAAAGTAGTTGTAAGGTGAAAGTATTAACTCAATGGTTCAAAGTTGTAAAGAAAAGAAATAATATCCAAAAATATTGAATGTTGAATTAAGTTGAAAATAATTTAAATTAAGTAATTTCAAGTAGAAAGTATTAACGAAAGTCAAAGTTGTGAATACAAAAGTTGAATGATAAGTAGAACTAAGTAGAAATATGTTTCAGAAAATGGAAGGTCAAAATTCAAACAGTATGCAGGAACAAGTAGATAAGTTGCAATTACAAATAAAAGAATTGAAAGAAGTCCTGAATGTGAAGTCTACTCCTAAAGTAGCAGGAAATCCACCGTTCATACTGGATAAAGACACACCATTTAATGTATGGAAAACAGTGGTAAATAATGAATTCAAGTCGTTTGGTTACGAGTATCTTCTGGATAGTAAGCTACCAACACCTACATTATCAGAAGAAGAAAATACCAAAAGAATGGGATTTGCCATATCCTACCTATTAAGTCGACTAGATGATAATTATAGAAAAGTAGTATGTCACTTGAAAACTCCTGTTGACATATTGACCAAAGTAGAAAATATTAAAAACCCCACTATGTCCTCCTCAAAGTTCGCAGCTAAGAGGACATGGAACTCTGCAAATTTTGCGAAAAACCATGAAAATGCAGTTGATTTCATTGTGAGATTTGACGACCTCAAAAGTAAAGTGGAAGCATTCGGAGAACCTCTAGCTGAAAAAGAAGTCATAGAAAATTTCCTCATGGCTATTGACAATAGCTATCCTGAACTTATCAGAAAATATGATGCATCAGGTGAAAAGTTATCTATTGATGAGCTTAAGTCACTATTAATAAATGAAGAAGGAAGAGAAAAAGAAAGCAAAGAAAGAGCTAATGAAGGTCAAGCTCTAAATGCAGACATTAAAAGAAAGAAAGTAGAAACGAGTTCAGGGAACAAAAATATAGTTTGCTATAAGTGTGGCAAACCAAATCATTTTAGCAAAGAATGCAAAAACACTAAAATGATATGTTATAATTGTCGAGAATTGACAGATGAACATGAAGCAGCTACTTGTCCAAAACCAGCATACCGAGGTAGAAATAAAGTAGGCTTTCGGGGTGGTAGAGGAAGAGCTGCTTATGTAAGAGGGCGAAGAGGTGCATACAGAGGAATAGTTAAAATGAGAGGTAGAGGAATGACCAACTCAAGAAATCGTGGACATTACAAAAATGACGGAATGTATAAGAGAGTAAAAATGACTAACCCACAAGGAAAAGAAGTGAACGTCTTCATGGCTGTAGATGAAGATGAAACAATGGAAGGGGAAGCCAACTATGTGCACGAAAGGGAAAATCTAAACAGAGGTGAGTCAAATATAAAATTTATAGCAGATACAGGGGCTACAGAACATATGGTAAATCAATTAGATAAACTGACAAATATTTGTAAAGTTAATAACGGTCGAATAATTAAGAGTGCTAACAGTAAAGCAGATTTGAAAGTAGATTATAAGGGATCAATTTTGGCTAAAGGGAATAATGGTAAAATAATTAAACTGAATAATGTTTTGTATTCTAAAAACTTATCTAAAAATTTGTTTTCAATCAGGAAGCTTATCGATAAAGATATATCAATAAAAATAAATAAGAACGAAATAAAATTACAAAATGAAAATACAGGAAATACCATTAAAACAGGTAAATATGATGGTAAGTTTTGGTGGTTGAATTTTGACCTAGTAAGTCCAAAAATAATGAATGAAGGTAAAAGTAGAATAGAAAGTTTTTATCAGAACGTAGATGATGAAAATTTGAAGGTTATTGAGAACGAAGGGAGTAGTAACACCATCACTGATTATAACAGTACAAAAAATATGGTTGATAATAAAGTAGAGAATGAAATAGAATATGAAGAAATTGAGAGTGAAGATAACGTAGAAAATGAAATAACATACGAAGAAATTAGTGATGTAAATAATGAAAACCAAATTTCATATAAAGAAATTCATGACAATGATACTTTACAAAAGTATTTGGAGACAGTAAGTGAAATGGAGTTAGATGACCTTCAAAGTTTAAATAATAGAAAAGTAGAAAGTCTGAAAAATGACATTGGCTTGTTATGGCATTATAGGTTAGGCCATGTGTCTAAAGACTATTTAGAGAAAGCTGCAAAGCAAATCCCAGAACTAAAGCATGTTAAATTCACGAAAGTAATCACTGACTGTGAAGTGTGTGCCAGAGCAAAAATCACTCGACAACCTTGCAAAACAAAACGGTATCAATATAATGAGCCACTTAAACTCGTTCACACAGATGTGATGGGACCCATATCACCATGTACATTTAAGTATGGGGCAAGATATATTGTCACCTTCATAGATGACTATACCCGATATGCATGGGCTTATCCAATGGCAGATAAAAAGGGAGTACATATTTGTCTTAGAAAAATGATGGAAAACGCTAAGCTTTTAATGGGTGAAAATACAAAAATAACGTTTTTAAGACTAGACAATGGCACAGAATATTGTACTGAAAACATGAGAGAATTAATCGAGAAAGAAAAAATTGCATTGGAACATACTCCACCTTATACTCCAAATCTAAATGGTACTGCAGAAAGGTTCAATCGAGAATTACAAGAGAAAATAAGAAGTGTAATTCTGGATTCTGGCTTTCCACAGCAGCTGTGGGCTTATGCTCTGCAGTTTATATTAAGTATATACAACAGAACACCAAAAAGTAGAATCAATTTCAAGATACCTTACGAAATGATTACAGGAAAGGGATGTACCATAAAATACTTAAGAAGATTTGGCAGTGTGGGATTTGTCTTAGATAAAAAGATACGAGGAAAATTTTCAGAAAAGGGAAAGCGAATGTTTCTGATAGCATGTGGAGACACGTATTATACCCTTATTGAACCAGAAAGTGGAAAATTAATAAAAAGCAAAGATGTGAGGTTCATTGAATCAAAAACGTATGGAGATTACTTTAATAAAGATAATAGACAGAATGTTATCAATGATCCACAAGTAGATGTAAATGAAATAGGATCAGACTTCTTCACAGTAGATCTGAATCTGAACAGAATTACAGAGCAAAGTAACGTGAATGAGATTAGAGAATCATTTACTGCTCTATTAGGTGAATGTAGAGAAAATGTAAGTGTTCAGGGCTTCAATGCTGAAGAACCCGAAAACTATGTTCAAGCTATTGAAAGTAAAGAAAAGAAAGAATGGCTGGAAGCAATAGAATCTGAGTACAACTCTCATAAGAGAAATGGGACATGGACATTGATTGAGCGAAATCAAGTGCCTAAAAGTATGTCTATAATGAGCACCAGGTGGTTATTTAAGAAGAAGGAAGAACTCAAAAGTGGAATAAGATACAAAGCTCGACTTGTAATTAGAGGCTATGCCGACACAAATAATTATGACATTCGGGAAGTTTATGCACCTGTGGCTAGACTGTCTGATGTTAGATTTCTTTTGATAATCGCAAATAAATATGATTTAGAATTACATCAGCTAGATGTTAAAACAGCCTTTTTAAACGGTGTATTAGAAAAGGAAGTGTTCATGGAAATCCCAGAGGGATATGAAGGAGGAAATGAATTAAGGAAAAAGTATGTCTGTAAGTTGCAAAAAGCTCTATATGGACTAAAGGTAAGTCCTAAAAGATGGTATGAGAGATTCCAACTGACAATGAGTAGATTGCGTTTGGAAAAATATCCTCTACAATCATGTATGTTCATATGGAGGAAAAATAATAAATATCTTATATTATTATTGTATGTTGATGATATATTGATTGCTAGTAACTGTAAAAATAAAGTGAATCAAATTAGAAATGACCTGCAAAAAGAATTCGAAATGACTTATCTAGGGTGTCCTGAAAGATTTTTAGGCATAGAAATAAAAAGAGATAGAAAACGCAGAACAATATATATACATCAGAAAAAATTTATCACAAAAATGTTGGAAAAATTTAATATGCTCAATTGCAAACCAATCAGCACCCCAATGATGACCAGAGAAACAGAACGGAAAGGAGAAATGGACATTGAACATCCATCTCAAAAGCAGTTTCCTTTCAGAGAGGCAATAGGAAGTTTATTGTACCTTTCGAGTGGAACAAGGCCTGATATTACGTACGCAGTCAATGTGTTAAGTAGGAAACAAAATAATTATTCCTTGGAAGATTGGATAAGAGTTAAAAGAATATTCAGGTACTTGAAGGGAACCATAAACTTAGGCCTAGAGTACAGAGGTTTAGGGAAAAACCTAGAATGTTATGTAGATGCATCTTTGGGGACTGGTGATCTAAATGGAAGATCAACAAGCGGATTATTGATAAAGTTGTTTGATGATGTAATTTTCTGGCGCACTAAGAAGCAAACACATGTTGCTCTGTCCTACGCAGAGGCAGAATATATAGCTATGTCATTAGGTTGTAAAGAGGTAGTAAGCATTAGAGAAATGTGTAAACGTTTAATTAAGGTAAATATTATACCAATAATGTATGAAGACAATAAGGCGGCAATCAATATTGCAAAGTCTGAGGATTCTCAAACTTTAAAACACATAGTGAAATTATGTTTTCACTATATTAGATTCGAGATATCACAAAGAAACATTATTATAAAATGGGTCAGTACTAAAGATCAATTAGCAGATGCATTGACCAAGCCTCTAGGTAGTCTTAAATTTAATGAATTTAAAAACATGGTGGTGAAGGAAATTCATTCTGAATAAATTCTTTGTTGCAGGAAATGAAGATGAATTTGAATGAAGATCAATTTTCATAAGGAGTTAATGTTGATTTATATTATTGAAAATATGTAGTACATTTAAGTTTATTTTTTATATTTAAGAAGATAAAGCAGTTAAGTTTGTTCAATATGTAAGAGGATAAAGCAGTTAATTTTTGATTAAAGAAGATAAAGTAGTTGATTTTATTTAATATTTAAGAAGATAAAGCAGCTAATTTTGAATGAAATTAAAGAAGATAAAGGGGATAATGTATTCATGTTGAATAAAGAAGTTAATGTTTGTTTCACTAAAAAGAGAATTAGTTAATTCAGATGTCTGACTTTCATGAAAGGAAAGTGTATTTGAAGATAATTTAGGTATTTAGAAAGCAGGAAGGTATGGTTCGTCAGCAATATTTGAACCCCAGATTCAAATATCACCGACGAGAAGGGAGCGTTGAAGGATTAGGTCTGTGGTCCGTAGGAGTTCATGTTCTATGGCAGTAGTTCCGTTGCTGAGTGACGCCAAGTTGACAGATGAGATTCCCTCCAGAATACGGTGACTCGACGCTGTGAAGTTCAACGAGAAGCCACGCTTCAATATATGAGATATCTTGATACTGAATAACTAAGTATATAAAGAAGTTACAATAAAGTAGTTAAAGTGTTTTACTGTTTTATTATTTATTCTAACGATTAGTTAATGCTACCTGCCTTGTAAACTGTGTGCAACAGTAGTGACATTTACATACCATAGATTAGAGAGAGATGGGGCGAAAAAGGTGGGGATATTCCATTATGGTTCTAGGGGGTGTCCCCTTGTTGAAGTATATGTCACACTAAAATGACATATACAAGGGGACACCCCCTAGAACCATAATGGAATATCCCCACCTTTTTTTTCATTATTGTATTCGAAATTTGAAATGATTCGAAAGGAAAGATGCTTCAAAATGAAACAAAGCTTTATAAACAATAATTTCTTTATCAACATTATTTTTACAATTATATATAATACATCTATTATAGAATCAAACAAGTAAATGATATTTGTCGAATTTTTCGAATGTGATTATAATTTAGTTAGCAGTTTTCTAAAACAAATAAGTTCAATTTGC